>CM055117.1:802269563-803469563 GCA_029206835.1 Rana muscosa | reverse complement strand
CCCCCTTCCAGCACTAGCCCCCCTTCCAGCACTAGCCCTCTCCCTCCCAGATATCCCCCCCAGCACATATCCAACTTCTCACAGAGGGCATGATCATGGCATCTGAGACCCCAAGACCCCCAAGAGATGGAGGACATTTTGCCCTGGAGGCCCACACTAGCTCCTGCTTGGCAAGTTGGCTGAGCCTAGTGCCAGGACTCAGCCCGGATTCATGGGACGCTGGGATTTTGTTCAAATCTCAGGAAAGCCCCATTAAAACTGGGACAGTATGGAGGTTTGGATTAGAAGGGGGGAAAGGATTTGTGTTTGTGGGGGAAAAGTTTGTACTGGCAGGGGGGATTTAGGTGAGAAGATATGTGATGGAACTGGGGAGAGGATTTGTGTAGGAGGGGCTTGGAGGAAAGAGGATTTGCGCTGGAGAGGACAAGGGGAGAGGAATTGTTCCAGGATGAGGAGCATGTTGTGCTGGAACTCCCTTCCCCGATTTGGGGGAGAGAATTTGTACTGGGAGGAGGATTTATGCTTGGGGGGATTTTGGGGTGGGGTATTTTTGCTGGGATGAGGAGCTGTGCTGGGATAGGGATTTGTAGGGTGGAAGGAGATTTGTCCTGGGAACGGGGATTTTTTTTTAGGGAGAGGTTTGTGCTAGAAGTGGGATTTCCTTTTTTTTTTGGTGGGGGGAGTGGGAGGAGGAGAAAGATTTATACTACAGGAGATTTTTTTGTTGGGGGGGAGGGTGTTCTACTGGAATGGGAAGCTGTGCTCGGAGGTAGGATTTGGTGGTGGCAGAGGATTATTTCGGAGAGGGGTATTGGGGGAAGGAGGGTTTGTACTGCTTGAGAAAGAGATTTCTATTAGGAGGGGGAATTGAGGGGGGCAGGGATAAGTGCTGGGATGAGGAAGAAGGGGGCTAGGACTGGGCTTAGTGGAGGAGGACTTGTGCTGAGGAAGGGGGAAGAGGATTTGTTTTGAGGGGGGAATTATTTTTGTTGGTGGCGTGGAGAGTGAGCATAAAGATTAGTGCTGGCTTTTTTATTTTTTTTTTGCAGAAGAGGGAGTTGGGATATTTGATAAAAGTGTACCATGGAGGAGAGTATTGCTTGCGGGGGGGGGGGAATTTTGCGCTCTTCTTACCCCTACCCCCTATATATATAGCTGTGTCCAGCAGCACCCACCCCCTCCCACTGGTTATCAGCTATATTATATACAGGTATAGTGGCTGAGCTGCCCACCCACCCTGAGACGGTCTGATAACTGGGGGGGGGAGGCTGGGAGTGCTGCTGGACACAGCTATATACACAGATATATATCTGTGTATATAGCTGTGTCCAGCAGCACTCCCAGCCTCCCCCCCCAGTTATCAGTGTATATAGCTGTGTCCAGCAGCACTCCCAGCCTCCCCCCCCAGTTATCAGACCGTCTCAGGGTGGGCAGCTCAGCCACTATACCTGTATATAATATAGCTGATAACCAGTGGGGGGGTGCTGCTGGAAACAGCTATATATATATATATATATATATATATATATATATGTGTGCATATCTATAATTTAGCTGTGTCCAGCAGCAAAAACACCCCCCATCAGACCAGTGGGATGTCTGCAGCCAGGGCTGCTGATGGGGAGTACCATCGGGCCTCTTGTAGGGGGCCCGGTCCCATCACTTTAACAGGGGGGCCGGCAGCTTTAAACTTCATAATGTAGTATACATGGCATACATAGTGTGAACAAATAATGTTCCCCCATGGCCCACTGGTGGTGAATCATATTTACTGGGTGGGGAGGGGGGGCATTCATTTCATCCAGAGCGGCTCAAGAGACTGCAGAATAGAGGGACTTCTTTTTTCCTTTTCAGTACTGGCAGACTGACACAACAACCAGTGCCGCACTTGCATAAATTCCTGGGTCACAGTTGCTGCTGCTGGCGGAGTGATATACTTGGCTTTCCTGCTTCCTGCCTCCTTCAGCAAGTAAGTGCTGAGGACAGGACAGACTCCGGCTGAGCACAGGACAGACTTCGGCAGAGGGCATCAGTGGCAGGCTCAGAGCAGGCTGACAGCTATTAACAACATCAGCGCAGCAGGCATAGGCAGGTGCTGAGACTGATGTGGGGGTGGCTAACAGAACAGGGAACAGCAAGAGGACTAATCCCAGGGGCAGCATACATGCCAAGTGTCCCATGTACCTCACCTCCCGATCTACAATCTTAAACCACAATTTATATATATATATATATATATATATATGTATGCTGGCCTGAAATTATGGGAGGAGTTCGAGGGGTACTTATTCAGACCATCCACGATGGTCAGTGTCGGCTCTAGTGCGCGGTATTCGTCGTCATCAGCCGACGCCATATGACTCGCAACGTCCGTGTAGTTGCTTTCGTACCTTCCAGCTTCGCTCGCAGTTGATCGTATCCCCGCTCGCTGTCGCAGGTAGGACCGGTCGTTACCATTCGTACGAATCGTAGCGCCGGTACACGTTTTTCTTGTACAAATCACACGGTTCATAACCCCGTGTTTTCCGTCAGCATCATATGTTTACCGACTAGTCCAGTTGTCTGTCGAACCCTGTCGCACGTTCGTTACCACCGTAACGGCCCGCCTAGACACTACGTCTCACAGAGCTGTTGTACGAATTACTTGCAGCTCGCAAACCTCTTACCTCAAGCCGCACATCCGATACCCAGTCGTCGGACTGGTATCCCACACTTCATTTCCTCATCCCTAGTCACTGATGCCCTACACCTCCTACGATACTCTCCCTTCACCTTACTGATGCCTCACACCTCCTACTGCACACATCATACACCGAACATTCCGGTGCGGCCCTAGTCGCAACAATCGACACTACAGGTCGGACCCTCGGCAACCACAAGCCCCTTCAACTTCGAAACACCGAACAGCCGTCCGAGTCCAGCCGTATCTCCGGCGCTATGATTCGGACCCGGCAATTCAAAACCCCTCCTCTTGCACCTGTTGTCAGCCCGAATACAGGCACAGCATCGGCTCAGAGATTCGGATCTCTGGCATCCACGATTGGTCCGAGGACAGTCGCACCACCGGCTCATCGGCTCGGATCTTCTAAAAATATCAAACTTCTAACCATCCGAAATCAGTCGTAGCATCGGCTCAAACTTTCGGACCCATGGCATTCCCAATCGATCCGAGTCCGGTCGCAGCATCGGCTCGTCCGACTCGGGTCTTTAGCTACGAACCGTTCTATCCATTCCAAACGCAGTCGTAGCATCGCCTTCTACATTCGGTTCTCTGGCATTTACTAACGATCCGAGCACAGTCGCACCACCGGCTTATCGGCTCGGTCCTCTGGCACAAACCTATCTATCCGATCAAGGTTCGGATCCCTCGCTAAACACGTCCGATCCACGCATAGTCGCACCACCGGCTCGCACGGCTCGGATCCGCACCATCAAAAATTTCGACCGATCCGAATCCAGTCGTAACGTCGGCTCCAAGATTCTGATCCTTTACTAACCCAGTCGTTTCCAAAAAAAAAAAAAAAGAGGGAAACGAAATGCAACTTTCTTCATGCATTACATACGCACCTGACTTTAATTACTTCATGTTCATATCGCACGGTCATCCCTACATACTCACAATTCACAAACTTTCCTTCCTTCGCCTCTCAGCAAGGCTGCTTTTCCTCGCAATCGCTGCGAGCATCCGACAAGTGGTTCAAAAATCAGCCACTCATCATCTCCAGTAGCGACACGGCTACTCACCGTTTTCTCTATCACTTTACCCACACAGGTCAGGTTACAGTTAAGCTTCACTTGGTCCACCCTGCTCCAGGTTCGGACACTATCCTTCCCAGGTAAGAAAAAAAAAAAAAGAAAAAAAAAAAAAGAGAGGGGGAATATGTCATTTATTCACACATAGATACATGTCTCCGTGTCACCCTTGTTTCAGGTATCCGGTCGACCCACGTCTCGACCTCTACCAGACTCCAACTACCGGCGCACCAGACAGGTGCGTAAAACGATGCAAGACCCCTCCTTGCTTTCTTCTCGCACTCTTTCACGACATATGTTTCTTCACATACATTAATTCGACTGCTCATGAGGCGCTAGTGACTGTCACATACTTCTGTGCATTACACTCTGTTTTCGAAGAGCGATCCGAGATCCTTCACCACACAGACAAGGTCGCTTAACATCCACCTTGCTGGCAGTGCGAGGGTTAGCAGACCGGCCACATGTCAACCACTACAGATCGAAACATTCTTACTTAGCATACCAGACCTTTGCGGCACGCCCTGGGGGCTCTGGTTCATCAGTCTGTGCCGAGCACAGACGGCACCTGAGCTATCGGTTACCTAGCCAGTCACCTCCTGGCTCACCTCAGTTGCCGCGCATTCTTTTGAGTTTTCCAAATTTTCACTCAACCGCGCTCGTACGCAAACTAATCTGACATCTACGCCTATCGCTCCTTGCCCTATCCTCACTGCTCTCCTTTTCATTCCCCGTTGCCTTTACTTCTCTATCCCCTCCTATCTGGCATCTTATTCTATAACATATGCATTCCCCTTCTCCTAGCCGACAACATGTCGCAGGCCGACAGCGAGGACTTCGCCTCCGACCCACCATCACCCCTCGCGGGCACTCCAGACGGCTCTACGCAGCCCCTCAGGGCATGGACCATCCCCAGGCTTACGGCCGAACTTCGCCGTAAAGGCATCCCTTACCCTGCCACCGCCAGGAAAGCCGAGCTGTTTCGGCTGTTGTTTCCACCACCAGCGGCTGCCCCATCCGATCTACAAGCGTCTCTACAGTCCATATCCTCCGCCATCACCCAGTTCCACGACTTAGTGGCTTCGCTAGCCACATCACTCACCGACGTCCGGCTTAGAGTAGGGGTCCTGGAAACACGTCCAACCTCACCACCAGCAACCCCAGTCTCCACGGCTGTCGCAGTACCCACTCTCACAGGTACCCCGGGCAGTAGCACCACCGTCCTCCCTTCCCACTTTGTCCCAGCGGGCATCAGGAAGGACATCCTGGATGGCAAGGACGTGAATTTAGCGTCTCTGCTCATTTCCGTCCAGGACATGGCAGAGAATAAATCGTACTCCTGGGGGGACATCTCTATTGTCCTAAAGGCCAAAGATCCCAGGCTCAGCCGTAAGCTCTCGATCACTGAATTCGTATTGGCCTTCGGGATGTTCAGAGATGTGCTCTGTTCAGCCAACCCCGACAGGAGGGAGGAACTCGACCTGTACCTCCACGCGATAGTCGACCTAGGCCACAAATATGGTGGGTGCTCCTTTTATGACTATCATCGTTCCTTTTCTGCAAAAGCCGCAGCCAGGTTGTCCCAGTTCCAGCTCGTCACCGACTGGAGCACCATTGACACGGAACTGTTCTGCCGCCACTTTGCTGGCCTTCGCTCACCACTCTGCACCATCTGCCAATCTGCCGCCCACACGGCGAATTGGTGCTCCGAGTCGAGTGGCAGACGTCCCCCCAGCTTCCCTTCCACCTCCAATGCTCCCCATACAAACATGCAGTCATCCCAGGCCGACAGGCTAGGACGCCCGGTTCGAGCGTTGGGGGGGGCACCCATATGTAACAACTTCAACTTTAAGGGTTGCTTTTACCCCAACTGCAGACTTCTACACATCTGCCTCCTGTGCCAGAGGGCCCATCCAAAAAGTGCATGCAGCATCAAACAGCTGGGTCCGTCCTGACTAGGCCGCGTACACGTCGGGTGGCTCAGCTTCTACCTGTCCGCTCACCCGATCCCCTCCCTTACAGCCTTTCTAGTACAGGGGTTCACCACAGGATTCCATGCCGGACTCATCGCCCTTCCTGACTCCACCTACGAGTGCAGAAACTTGCTCTCGGCAGCCTCAGACGAGGAAGCTATCTCCACCCTTCTACAGGTCGAGTTGGACCGGGGGTACATGATTGGCCCCTTCTCTCAGTCACCCTTTACCACCTGGAGAGTCAGCCCTATTGGGCTTGTCAAGGGCAAATTCTCTAATAAATTACGCTTAATATACGACTTGTCCGCGCCTCATTCCTCCGTCATTCCTAGTTTAAACTCCCTCATACCATCTGAGGAGTTCTCCCTCAAATACTCCTCCGTTGATCTAGCCATCCAATCGATAATCAAAACAGGGGTTGGGGCTTGGCTATCTAAAGCTGACATCTCAGATGCCTTTAAGTTACTGCCCATCGAGCCGAACCTGTGGAGGTGGCACGGGCTCAAATGGAAAGGTCTATATTATTTTGCAACAAAGCTGACCTTCGGCTCCAAGAGTAGTCCCTGGCTCTTCAACACCTTTGCACAAGCCCTTTCCTGGATTCTTTCACATCAGGCTCACTGTCAGAAGGTCATCCACTACTTAGATGACTTCCTCCTCATAGAGTCACCTAGCAGGCCTCCAGTAGACCTAGAAAGCCTTAGAGAGGTTTTTAGAAATCTCAATGTTCCTATAGCAGCAAAGAAAGTCGAAGGCCCAGCACAGCTTATCACTTTCCTGGGAGTCAATCTCGATACTCGCTCCATGCAGGCCAGCCTGCCCCTCGATAAACTGACCCGCATCAGAACAATCGTCCACACCTTTACCATCTCGCGAGTGTGCACCAAGAGACAGCTGCAATCCCTGCTGGGCATGCTCAATTTTGCTATGAGGATCATCCCCCAAGGGCGTTCCTTCATCTCACAACTGTTAGTTTTCCTTTCCCAGGCACAAGATCCCGACCAAATCGTTAGACTAGACTCGGCCGCTGTAGCAGATCTGGACATGTGGGATCAGTTCCTCGAGAACTGGAATGGTAGATCCATGTTCATTCCCTCAGCGTCCCCGTCCTCTCCTCAAGTAGTCACCGACGCAGCTGCTTCCACAGGTTTCACTGCTATTTTTGGCCATCATTGGTTCGCCGGGCCATGGCTGCCAGAAATACTCGCCATTCCCGGTTTCAGTCAGTCCTCTTCCCTCTTTGAGATCTACCCCATAGTCGCTGCAGCTCGAGTTTGGGGCAGCACCTGGGCCGGTCAGACCGTCACCTTCTTTACAGACAACCAGGCCACGGCCGCTATCATCAATAAAGGCAGGTCCAAATCATTGGCCATCATGTCCTTCCTGCGCAGGCTGGTGCTGTTATCCCTTCAACACCAATTCAATGTCCTCTGTGTCCACATCCCCGGTCATAGCAATTCCTCAGCCGACGCACTGTCACGCTCTAATTATACCGCATTCTTTTCACAGGAGCCCGGAGCCGATCCAACCATGTCACACGCCCCACACTGGTCTCAACTGACCCTGGATTGAGTCAACACCTCCAGGGTGCTACCTCCCTGGTCAACACATCCTTATCTCCCAACACGCTGAAAGCTTGTCGCTCCGCCTGGAAGACCTACAACAGGTTCCTAGCCGCTAACCCCGGGGCGCTCTCAGGGAACCTCAGTCATATCCTGGCCTTCATTTCCCACTGCCACACCCAGCTCAAGCTGTCGTGTAATACTATCAGGTTGTACTTGGCCGGCATCCAGCACTTCATGTCCCTACAAGATCCGACCACGCCTTCCTTGTTCGCCACCCACGCGGTCAAGGCCATATTACGCGGCATCCAAAGGCAGCAACCGCACACCGATACCAAGCGCCTACCGGTGACCAGCTCCATGTTCCGGAGCATGTCCACAATCCTCACACGCGCTCCCTTCGGTGTATGGCCTAGTCTGGTCATACAGGCAGCCATATATCTAGCCTTCTACGGTTTCCTCCGGCCCAGTGAGTTTACTGTCACCAGCCCTAGCTGCCAGGTACTCCGTAGGCACCACATGACTCGCCACCAGGATCACTTCGTCCTGCACCTAACAGTGTCGAAAACCCATCAAACCGGTCTCGGGGTTGACATCAGGCTTTTACGGACGCACAACGCCTGGTGCCCCGTGGACATCTTAGATCGTCTGGTTACCTTACTGTCCGGCCTACCCGCGGACAGCCCACTCCTGCCTTTTCCTTCTGAACCCCTGAGCAGGAACCAATTTATCACCCATGTCAGGACACTTCTAGTTACGTTGGGCCTTGACCCCAGAAGATACTCCGGACATTCCTTCCGCATCGGAGCCGCCTCCGCAGCATCACGGAACGGAGTCCCGGACCACGTCATCAAGACAATGGGCCGATGGAAATCCATGTGTTTCGCTCGTTATGTCCCCGATCCTCAGTCGGAGGTAGCACGAGCCTTCAACAGTCTCGCTTTGTAGTCATCTACTTTCATAATAAATCCATTCCTCCCTAACTTGTGTGACTTTTGGCCCCTTCTTTGGCATACCATACAGCAGGCCAGGCCACACTTCAGGTCTTATTTGTGTCTAGTCTTGTGGCGTGTCTATGTGGTTCATATCTCTTCTGACAGAGGGCTCCAACCATAAATAGGAAGGCCAGTATGCTGGCCTGAAATTATGGGAGGAGTTCGAGGCTATGATATTCATGATATTCAGACCATCCACGATGGTCAGTGTCGGCTCTAGTGCGCGGTACCCACCCACCCATACCCCTTTTTAGAGCACTTCCCTTCAAACAATTCTCAACAGAATTATTCATTACTTCTATCTTAGGTATGGCCCCTTCTTTGGCATACCATACAGCAGGCCAGGCCACACTTCAGGTCTTATTTGTGTCGTTAGTCTTGTGGCGTGTCTATGTGGTTCATATCTCTTCTGACAGAGGGCTCCGACCATAAATATATATATATATGTGTAGCGGGGTGTTCCCCTTTAATGCAGAGAGACAAGAAGTTCCAGGTGAGAGGTGAGTCGGGAGGAAGTAAAGAGACATTATGGAAGTGAAAGCAGAGGAGAGAGAGACTACATCTCCCAGTACATCTTGCAGCACCCAGGGTGCATTGCTCCAGAACAGAGACTGCTGGGGCAGACTTTATAAAGGGGAGGCGGAGTTTTGGTCGGCCTCTTTGGACACCCCTCTCCTAGCAAGAGGATGTCTGTGCTGAACTGCTGTGTGCACAAGGCCTGAAGCCTGGGCCGTGTGCTCCTTTCCAAAGAGCCCTCTGCCAGCCTAGCAGAGCCTTAGAGACATCTAATCCTCCTTGCTGCAGTACACCAGAAGGATTGAAGACTTGGATGTCGGTGAATTCCTGTTCCTAGACGAATCGATGGAGGGAACGGACTTGGACTTGTCCAGGTGGTGAGAGCTGTTTAAAGACAGATCCTTTATCTTTACTATTCGTTGGGATTACAAAGTTGTTCTTCAAGTGCACCACCGAGAGATTGCTAGCGAATATTGTTTCACTGAACTTCCATTTAGATCAGTCAGGCCTGACTGCATAGGTAGACATTGCTGGGTGTTAGTCTACCCATGAGGGGAAGTAGCTGTAAAAGGGCAGCGCTAGAGTTGCATAGCAATACTTTATCATTCTGATTACTCTGTTTATCTTTATTACTGTTTATTGCAGGGATCTGCAACTTGTTATACTGTTGTTTATTACTTGCCCATTAGCCTCAGTAAAATATCTGGGTAAAGTACATTTGGTGTCAGTTCCGCTTACTTTAATAGGAGTTTTAAAGTATATTCTGTGTATGTTTGTTATAGGACTGCGTCACCAACAGTTGCGATCACGCGGTCCTATCTCTCTATCACCAGCTGTGCCACGGGAGGTTAGAGCCGATTGCCGGGGGTTGACAGCGGTGCACTGCAGGGCCCAAATCAATATCAGCGGCTCTCTTAACTGGGGGTAGCGCTTCACGTGGGGGCTCGAGTCCGGGATCCTTGTACGTTGCACGCTGCAATCAAGCCGGTCAGAAGTACCAGCATGGACCCGCTGGCAATGTCACAGTGGTGCGCAGCGATTGGCGCCGATCCAACCGCGGCGGTAGTCATTGTACTCCCGGGGGAAAGATGGAAGGAAGAGGAGATAAAACAGCTCGTATTGTTACTGTCTCCGAGCCACAAAGCATGGGTGATGGATTTTAGGCCAGATCCAGTGATCTCGTTTACATACGCACTGGTAGAATGGAAAAACGAAATCCCAGAACATTTTAAAAGTCAGAGTATACAAGCCATAGATAATCAGATCTATCACTTGATACATACGCTGCCAGTGAAGGAAGAATGGTTTCAGACACCAAAGCCATCACTCCCACAATTATCTCCACCACTATCCCCTAAAGCAGAAAAGCTTAAGGAACTATTAAGCCCGGGATCACCGCTGGCCGCTATAGGGCCTGAATTGTTGAATGCTCTAGGAGACCTTGTAATTAAGTGCCAGAAAAGCAGTACGGTGCATGTGGAGGCCGGTTACCGGAAGCTTAGCACCTTCTCAGGGAAGCTCCCCGTCCCTGCGGGGGAGGAAGATTTTGACACTTGGATGGAACAGGCATTGCAGGCAGTAGAAGCATGGGAGGTGCCTGAGGCACAGAAGAGACAGCGAGTCTTAGAAAGTCTGAAAGGTGCCGCGGCAGAAGCGGTGAAGAGCTTCCGGTTTGGAAATGAAAACTGTACAGCTCAAGATTGCCTGGCCATGCTGCAGGAAGAGTTTGGTCAGCTGGAGAAGGTGTCAGAGATGATTTATCAAATTGAACACACTCTCCAGCAGCCGAATGAGAAACTGTCAGAATATGTTAGAAGGCTGAACAGGCAGTTATGCAAGATTGTACTGAAGAAGGGAATGCTGCCCAAAGATGCAGATGAAGCACGCATGAAGCAGATCATGAGGGGAGCGCGGCGCTCAGACCCGGTCTGGCTGCACCTGAAAACCTCAGGAGGAGGAATGTCACTAACCTACTCTGATCTAATAAAAATTATTAGGGACGAAGAGGCGCTGCAGGAAGATCAGCAGGTGGCCAAGGCGAATGTCACACCTGTACCAGTGTTGGTCCATTCTGTCAAGAGCCCAGAAAGAGATGCGGAGGTTGACACTCTGAAATCGCAAATGGCCCAAGTGTTGGAGATGCTGACCTCTTTGATGGAGAAAGATCAGAGAAGACGAGAGAAACCAAGCCCAAGAAAGGAGTTGTTCCCGAACACCTCAGCACCGGCCTCCCTACAGGACCGAGAAGAGGTGATTTGCTATAACTGCGGAGGGAGTGGCCACTTTGCTAACGTATGCTCCAGCCCAAAGAAGAAGAGAACAGATAATTGCAAGCCGGCGGGAAACTCCAAAGGGCCCCGGTGAAGGAGTCAACCGGGTGCCCATCATCTTCAGTGCGCTCCAAACTAAAAAAAAAGGCCAAGAATGGAGGAGACAAAACTCCTAGGAGGAGGTATAGTACACCCCCACCAAGATGTACCCCAGAGGGAGGGGGCAAGACCCCTCAGTGGAAGTACTGCACCCCAAAGAAGGAACATCCACCTAAAAGGAACAATAACATCCCTCAGCGGGTTTGTGCCCCCATTGAGAGGGAGAAAGTCAATGCATGCCAGGCTCAGGAAAAATTAAAGTCCAAAAGGAGCAGGGCAAGGGTCGAAAGCCAAAAAAAAGAGGTGACCCCAGTCCGGCCATACCCAAAGGAACTGGTGGGCCCGTCTCCTACTGTGCCCATTCAAGTGGAAGGAGTCTATACTAAAGCTCTTTTGGACACCGGAGCACAGGTGACTTTACTATACCGGGACTTCTATGATAGGCACTTGAGTCATCTGCCTATCCAGAAGATAGAAGAGCTGGAGATATGGGGACTTGGAACCCAGAGTTTCCCTTATGATGGGTACCTGCCCATAAAGATGACTTTCGACCCATCCGTGGCTGGGAAGGCTGAAGTGTTTGACACCCTGGCAGTTGTGTGTCCCCGGCCGCCTGGAGCCAGCAAGATTTCCCTGATCATTGGGACAAACACGGATCTAGTCAGGAGACTCCTGACCCCTCTAGTGAAAGAGAGAAACCATTCAGCCACCAAAATCCATCCCATGCTAAAGACGGCCTACCAACGACTGGTCTTAGAGCAGAAGACCCCGGGAGAGGGGATAGGGAAGGTGTGGAGACTTGGCAGAGAAGGAGTAGTGCTACAGCCCTGAGAAGTAACCTGTCTTAGGGCCACTGTGAAGCTTTCGTGGGAACAACCTGGCCCCTTTGTCATGCTGGAATCAGACCCAAGGGAAGAGTCCTCAGGCCTGGAAGTGATACCAGAAGTGATTCCGTTCAAGGCCCTGAAGAAGGCCCATGGCAGAGTTCCGGTGAGTGTTAGGAACACTACGGGAGGACCCATGGAGATCCCTGCCAGAGTGTTGCTTGGTCAGGTGAGCCCTGCTGCCCCGGTCACTTGGTCCGAAGTCAAGGGGACGGGTGACGGAGGAGATGTTTGGGAGAAACTGTCCGTGGAAAACCCGAACCTACCCAGGGCTTGGAAAGAAAGAGCCAAGGCCCAGCTGACCAGGTGGGAGAAGATCTTTTCCGAAGATGAATTCGATGTGGGGTGTGCAAGAAGTGCCACCCATCGGATCCGCCTCCAAGAAGATAAGCCCTTCCGAGAGAGGGTCAGGCAGGTCCCCCTGGCAGATCTGGAGGATCTGAGGGAACAACTTGTAGAACTAAAGAAGACTGGTGTGATCCGGGAGTCTAGAAGTCCCTATGCCTCCCCAATCATGGTGGTCAGAAAGAAGAATGGGTCGTTGAGGCTTTGTATCGATTACAGGACTCTCAACAGGAGAACCATCCCTGACCAATACACCACGCCAAGGATAGAAGATGCCCTACAAAGTTTGTCTGGAGCCAAATGGTTCAGTGTGATGGACCTCAAGAGTGGGTACTATCAAATCCCTATGCACCCAGAAGACAGGGAGAAGACAGCCTTCATAACCCTGGTGGGATTCTTCGAATTCAATAGGATGCCTCAGGGTCTGTCTGGAGCTCCTGCTACCTTTCAACGCCTTATGGAGAAGACTGTTGGAGACCTGAATCTTATAGAAGTCCTTGTGTACTTGGACGATGTCATTGTCTTTGGAAGAACCTTGGAAGAACATGAAGCCAGGTTGGAGAAAGTATTGAGAAGACTCAGCGAAGAGGGACTTAAGCTTTCCCCCGAGAAGTGTCGGTTCTACCAGTCTTCTGTGAACTATCTGGGGCACATAGTGTCTGAAGAAGGGGTGGCCACAGATCCTGAGAAGTTGGAAGCAGTCACTTCCTGGCCACGACCCACCACAGTAACAGAGCTCAGATCCTTCCTGGGGTTCTGCTCCTATTATAGGAGGTTTGTGGAGGGGTTTGCTCGGATTGCCCGCCCGTTGAATGAATTGCTAAAGGCAGAAGGGGAAGAGGATGACTCAGGGCCCAGGAGGCCTGGTGAGTCAGTTCAAGATCAGTGGAACCCAAGGTGTGAAGAGGCCTTTCATGCTCTGAAGAGGAGCTTAACCACTGCCCCAGTCCTGGCCTACGCCGACCCTACCAGACCTTATGAATTACATGTGGATGCCAGCCACGAGGGTCTAGGTGGTGTACTCTACCAAGAACATGAAGGACAACTGCGACCAGTGGCCTATGTGAGCAGGAGCCTGACCCCCTCAGAAAAGAATTACCCCACTCATAAGCTGGAATTCCTGGCCCTCAAATGGGCGGTAGTAGACAAGCTAAAAGACTACTTGTATGGGGCAGAGTTTACTGTGAAGACAGACAACAACCCCCTGACCTACCTCTTCACCACCGCGAAACTAGATGCCACCGGACACAGGTGGTTGGCCGCATTGTCTGGATTCAACTTCAGTCTGAAGTACAGACCAGGAGCCGGAAATAGGGATGCAGATGCCCTGTCCCGGAGGTCTCATGCCACGACAAATGACTGGGAAGATTGGACCCAAGTGGCACCGGACGGGGTGCGGGCCCTTTGTCAAGGGGCTGAATTCCAAGCCAGAGGAGGCTCCAGAGCAGAAGAAATAGGGGTTACCATGGTAGGAGTCCCCAAACACTATTGTGGGGTAACTCAACTGGAGGAAGACAACCTACCGAGACTGTCCAAGAAGGAGTTGAGGTGTGACCAATTGGAAGACCCCATGGGGAGATTGGTCCTCGAAGCCCTGGAGAATCAGGATCCCAACAAATTCCTACATCACCCCTCAAAGGAGGCTCGCCTGTTGAGGAAGGAATTGGACAGGCTACAGGTACATCAGGGAGTGGTCTACCGAAGGGGCCCCTCTGATGACTCAGAAGATAAGTGGCAGTTATTTCTTCCAGAGAAGCACCGAGAGACTGTACTAATTGCCCTGCATGACCATCATGGTCACCTAGGGGCAGAAAGGACCTTCCAGCTTGTCAGAAATCGGTTCTATTGGCCCTGCATGAGGGCAGAAGTAGAGGAGTATTGCCATTCCTGTGCACGATGCATTCAGAGAAAGACCCTACCCCATCAAGCTGCCCCAATGGGCCACTTACAGAGTCAAGGCCCAATGGATCTGGTATGCATTGACTTTCTCTGCCTCGAACCCGACCTGAGTGGATTGGGGAATGTTCTGGTAATAACCGACCATTTCACCCGCTATGCTCAAGCTTTCCCAACCAAAGATCAGAAGGCATCCACCGTGGCCAAGATACTTATGGAGAAGTATTTTGTCCATTACGGACTACCACAGAGACTCCACTCAGATCAAGGAAGGGACTTTGAGAGTCGGTTGATCCGAAGACTTTTGGATTCATTAGGAATAAAGAAGACCAGAACCACGCCTTACCACCCACAAGGAGATGCTCAGCCGGAGAGATTTAACCGGACCCTGCTCAACATGTTGGGAACCTTAGAAACAGAGAAGAAGCAACACTGGAGTCAGCACATATCAGCCCTAGTACATGCCTATAACTGTACCACAAGTGACGCCACTGGCTACTCCCCTTATCGACTTATGTTTGGGAGAGAAGCAAGGCTACCTGTGGACCTGGCCTTTGGCACTTCTATAGACAATACCTCAGCTACATCCCACAAGGGATACGTGGACAGACTTAGACGTAGCTTGCAGGTGGCCTATGAACAAGCCCAGGCGGCTTCGGATCAAAGGGGGGCCCGCAACAAGAGAAATTTTGATCTGAAGGTTCGAGTGCAAGATCTGCAGCCCGGGGACCGAGTACTGCTACGCAATCTGGGGGTCCCTGGAAAACACAAGCTTGCCGACAGGTGGAGATCTGAGCCCTATGTTGTCTGTAGGAAGTTGCTCGGTTTGCCTGTCTACAAACTAAAGCCAGAAGGAAAGGTGGGTCCACTGAAGACGTGGCATCGGAACCACCTGCTCCCACTTGCTGAGGCAGTCAGAATACCTCCCGTGAGAGACTCCCCTGAACCGGCCTCTATCCTGGATATTCCTAGGCCGAACACTCGGTCCCAGACCTCTCGAGCCAAAGATGGGGAGGCCTCCCAATTGAGTACAGAAGAAGGTGGAGAACTGGACTGGCTGTGGCCTCCCTCGACTCTGGGAACGTCCGCCATAGATCTCCCAAATGGAGGGGATACCCCAGATGCAACGCTGAATCCGGAGGCTACTGAATTCATACCCTTCAGTCCCTCAGCTGATTACTGGGAAGATGTTCCTGACACTTGCGCAGAGGAGGACTCTAGAGATTCCATACGTCAGTCGACTTCTGAATCAGAGGTTCCAGAACCAGCAATGTTACCTGAACTTACTCCTGAAGAAGAGCCTGTGGTGCCAGAGTCAGAAGCACCAAGAGAGCAGAGGGCTCGCAGAGTCATCAGGCCTCCCAAGAAACTAACTTACCCCCAAATGGGGACGAGCTCAGAGGACTCTGTTGTAACGGCTAGGAGAAGTGTTGAACAACCTGATCCTTCCACCGTCCATTTGGTGGAGGGCAACCCCAGCTCACTCTCTGGCACAGTTAGGCAGGCCACTCATGGTAGTGTGACCTGTGGGCAAGAGAGTTCCATCCCAAAGTTTTGGTGGGAATTCCCTATGCCAACATCATGCTCGACATTGTCCAAAATGGTAAACAGTATTTGTTGAAGTTTATCTTTGGGGACCAAAGAGTTCAAGTGGGGGGAGTGTGTAGCGGGGTGTTCCCCTTTAATGCAGAGAGACAAGAAGTTCCAGGTGAGAGGTGAGTCGGGAGGAAGTAAAGAGACATTATGGAAGTGAAAGCAGAGGAGAGAGAGACTACATCTCCCAGTACATCTTGCAGCACCCAGGGTGCATTGCTCCAGAACAGAGACTGCTGGGGCAGACTTTATAAAGGGGAGGCGGAGTTTTGGTCGGCCTCTTTGGACACCCCTCTCCTAGCAAGAGGATGTCTGTGCTGAACTGCTGTGTGCACAAGGCCTGAAGCCTGGGCCGTGTGCTCCTTTCCAAAGAGCCCTCTGCCAGCCTAGCAGAGCCTTAGAGACATCTAATCCTCCTTGCTGCAGTACACCAGAAGGATTGAAGACTTGGATGTCGGTGGATTCCTGTTCCTAGACGAATCGATGGAGGGAACGGACTTGGACTTGTCCAGGTGGTGAGAGCTGTTTAAAGACAGATCCTTTATCTTTACTATTCGTTGGGATTACAAAGTTGTTCTTCAAGTGCACCACCGAGAGATTGCTAGCGAATATTGTTTCACTGAACTTCCATTTAGATCAGTCAGGCCTGACTGCATAGGTAGACATTGCTGGGTGTTAGTCTACCCATGAGGGGAAGTAGCTGTAAAAGGGCAGCGCTAGAGTTGCATAGCAATACTTTATTATTCTGATTACTCTGTTTATCTTTATTACTGTTTATTGCAGGGATCTGCAACTTGTTATACTGTTGTTTATTACTTGCCCATTAGCCTCAGTAAAATATCTGGGTAAAGTACATTTGGTGTCAGTTCCGCTTACTTTAATAGGAGTTTTAAAGTATATTCTGTGTATGTTTGTTATAGGACTGCGTCACCAACAGTTGCGATCACGCGGTCCTATCTCTCTATCACCAGCTGTGCCACGGGAGGTTAGAGCCAATTGCCGGGGGTTGACAGCGGTGCACTGCAGGGCCCAAATCAATATCAGCGGCTCTCTTAACTGGGGGTAGCGCTTCATATATATATATATATATATATATATATATATATATATATATATATATATAAATGTAATTTAATTAGCTAAATTAAATGTCAGTCATCTTCAGGTTTGCTGATTGGTTATTGGCAGTTACGTATTACGTCTATTTAAAGTAATGTATTTGTATAGAAGGTAGGGCCCGAAAGTGACTCAAGCCCAGGGGCCCCCACCACCCTAAGTCCTGCCCTGCTCTCCACCTATCACGGAAGGAACAGGAAGAGACCGCGGAATTCGAACGATGGACGCCGCAGCCGCAACTTCTTTACAGGTACGATTTACAATGTAAAATAGCGAGCTAGGGAACAGTGAGGATAGGAGAACAGTGAGGATAGGAGAACAGTGAGGATAGGAACAGTAAGGATGACCCTCGGCTTATACTCGAGTCAGTAAGTTTTTCCAGTTTTTTGAGGCAACATTAGGTACCTCGGCTTATACTCAAGTCGGCTTATACTCGAGTATATACGGTATCTGCCTGGAGTTCAGCTTTAACTCATTAACCACTTGACCTCTGGAAGAGTTACCCCCCTTCATGACCAGGTCTTTTTTTGCTAAACGGCACTGCGTAACTGACAATTGCGGAGTCATGCAACGCTGTACCTAAATAAAATTTGTGTAATTTTTTTCCCCACAAATAGAGATTTCTTTTGGTGGTATTTGATCACCACTAAGGTTTTTATTTTTGGCGCTATAAACAAAAGAGGACAATTTAGAAATTTAGGCCAACATGTATTCTGATACATGTTTTTGGTAAAAAAAAATCTCAATAAGCTTATATTGATTGGTTTACACAAAGGTTATAGCATCTACAAACTATGGGATATATACTGGAATTTTTATTTATATATTTTTTTATGCTAGTAATGGCGGTGATCAATGACTTATAGCGGGACTGCAATATTACAGCGGACAATTGGACAGTAACCAACACTTTAGACACTAATACAGTAATCAGTGCTAAAAATATATGTAGCGGGGTCTCTAGATTTAGGTGGGATACACCTGGGTAATAGTATGACCCAGGTGTGTAAATCATGAGAGGATTTGGACCATTTGTATTCGTGGAGGACAGGGTGGTGTATTATTCTCCTTGGCCTGTGGGTGGCGAGGTACCCGCAGGCTCAAGGTAGATTTGCTGCCGCAGTGCTGTCCTTTTTTGTCCCTTTCCGGAGATGGTACGGCGAGGGCGGGGAACCTGCCGTGACGTCAATGGAGGAGATAAAAGGGGGAGACGCCCTTGCCACGAGGTCTTGGGGATCTTCTTCATCACGCGCCCAGGCACCTTAGGCCTGGGTGCGGACGGTCCGGAGTTCCGGCCCAGGCGCCCTAGGCCTGGCCGGAGCAGAGTTGGTGTCCATCCCAGGCACCTTCAGCCTGGGGTGAGGTACTAAACCTGAGGCCTGGGGCCTGGTGACTTCGACTGGGTCCCGCGAGGGCGGAGGAGTCCGAGGGTCCCTGAGGTGGATGGGACCCATGTCTGAGGTGAGGAGGCTGGAGAGGTCACCCGTCCGGAGAGTCCGGAGCAGCACCAACCCGGTGACGGATGGGCCTCTGTTAACTCCCTTGGAGGGACATCTCCCCCTGACAGGGGCCACAACGCAGCGAAGGTACTCCTATCTACATTCTCTTGAGTCACTGGTAGAGACTCACGAGTTCTAAGTTCTCTCTCTAGCCAAGGCTATAGTAACCGCTGGTGAATCCACAGTGGTTTAGCGTACAATCAGGATAGTGCCTCGACCTGCTCACCCCACCGTATTGAACTGTTATTGGGTCTCAACCAGTTGGCTGGTAAAGAACTGTTGGATTGTGAGTGTGACAATAAAACAAGAGTTGGACCCTAATCGGTGTGTGGTACTCTGGTTAATGGGAGCAGAGGAAAGTGTCAGCACAGCAAGACTTGGTCCTTAACTGAAACGCACAGGCCCGAGGAAAATAACTGGTACTGGCCTTCACCTCACCCACTGCCATGGGGAGGACATGGGCCGTAGCGCATCTCACCCTCACATATGAAATACCCCTAGACAAAGAAGAGGGGGTGAGGCCGCTACATATATTACTGTACTAATGACACTGGCTGGGAAGGGGTTAAAAATCTAGAGCGGCCAAAGGGTTTGCTGTGTGTCTAGCCAGTGTTTGTGTTTACTATGTGTGCTGCTTTTACTAGGGAAAGAGATGGATTCAAGGTGCTTTGCAGGAACACAGAATCCTTTCCTTCCCCCTATCAGAATGGAACTCTGCCTTGTTTACATAGGCTGAGCTTTGTTTTGAGTCTCTGCTGGATGATCGGCGGGTGCCAGCGGAAATCAGGTTCCCGGCACCCGCAGATCGGCTTCTGCTGTGAATAATCCCCTGCAGACGGAAGTGTGGGATCACATATATATATATATGTGTTCTGGCACACAGCTGCTGCCCTGTAGCAGTAAAACTGCTAAAGAATGGTCAGCAAATGGTTAAAGATTAGACAATTGCTAAAAATGTAAAATATGCCTCTAATTATATAGTGGCTGGCAGGAAATATAAAAGTATAATAACAGGAGAAAAGCCCATAACACAACAATTCTAGAAGAAAATTGAAACACAGTAAAACACCCACATGGGTTGACTAGCCATTTAAAAAAAAAAAAAAAGCAAGATATTATGGAATGTAATACTTGCAATAACATAACCAGTAAGCTATAGAATTATTAGTTTAAAATAAATTCATGTGTCTCTATTCTCCAGGAACGGCTCATCTGTAGGTCACAGTTATATTATTCCAGCCCCTAAGTTGATTAATGTATTGTGTTTGTTTTTTTACTAGGGAAAGCAATACTTGATTTTGGCCATTTATTCTAACAAACTGCATTTTTACAGCCAATACAAGCTATGCTTGTAAGAAATGTTGGCATCACAGGAATGTTTACTGATTTATGCGTGTTAATGTTTAGCGTTAGGTCAGCTTCTGTCTGCATGTGACAGTGTGCTTCCAGCACTGAAAACTGTCCAGGCAGAGCCGCAATGAATCGTTGACACATTCTCAATCCATGTTCAACAGAGCCTATAATTTACATGCTGATTTTGCACTCCAGAAGGTGCATTGCTGGCTGTTTGCAAAGCTGCTTCAACAGCTCATAGCAGAACTCTGTAAGAGCATTGTAAATTACAACCATTGACTGTTCATTTCATTAGCAACCCACAAACTGTGTGAAAAACTAAACAAGCACATCTGCTCTACATGATTTATTACCAGTATTAGTTATATCAAAGATGAGCCATTCAGATGTAATTTCTATGGGTAAGTCTACAGATCCTTTTCTTCCCCCAAACTGTAATGATACTCAAACAGACATGGTGCTTGATCCAGCGCATACAGAAAGCTTATGGAAGCAAATTCCCCATCACAAATCATATATTGCTGCCAGTCTAGCAAATAGCTTTATAAGACAAAATGCTGAAAGCTTCGGAAAGTAATGCATTTGTATACAGTATTTCCTTGGCTGAATATAAGAGAGTAAATTAAATAAATCAAGAGCAAAAAAATAAATAAAAAATCTGATTCGATTTGCACATTGAATTCTTTAAACAGTAATATGAAACCTTTTCAACAAAATAAAAACTTGATTCATCAACATTTTTTCTTTTTTTAATTAAAATATTTGTATTTTATATATAAATATGTGTGTATATATATATATATATATATACACACACACACAGTGGATATAAAAAGTCTACACACCCCTGTTAAAATGTCAGGTTTCTGTGATGTAAAAAAAATGAGATAAAGATAGATCATTTCAGAACTTTTTCCACCTTTAATGTGACCTATAAACTGTGCAACTCAGTTGAAAAACAAACTGAAATCTTTTAGGTGGTGGAAGTAAAAATAAAAAAATAAAATAAATGGTTGTGTAGCGGGGTATTCCCCTTTAAGACAGAGAGGCAAGAAGTTCCAGGTGAGAGGGGAGTCGGGAGGAAGTAAAGAGACATTATTGGAAGTGAAAGCACAGGAGAGAGACTACATCTCCCAGTACATCTTGCAGCACCCAGGGTGCATTGCTCCAGAACAGAGACTGCTGGGGCAGACTTTATAAAGGGGAGGCGGAGTTTTGGTCGCTCTCTTTGGACACCCCTCTCCTAGCAAGAGGATCTCTGTGCTGAACTGCTGTGTGCACAAGGCCTGAAGCCTGAGCCGTGTGCTCCTTTCCAAAGAGCCCTCTGCCAGCCTAGCAGAGCCTTAGAGACATCTAATCCTCCTTGCTGCAGTACACCAGAAGGATTGAAGACTTGGATGTCGGTGGATTCCTGTTCCTAGACGAATCGATGGAGGAAACGGACTTGGACTTGTCCAGGTGGTGAGAGCTGTTTAAAGACAGATACTTTATCTTTACTATTCGTTGGGATTACAAAGTTGTTCTTCAAGTGCACCACCAAGAAGATTGCTAGCGAATATTGTTTCACTGAACTTCCATTTAGATCAGTCAGGCCTGACTGCATAGGTAGACATTGCTGGGTGTTAGTCTACCCATGAGGGGAAGTAGCTGTAAAAGGGCAGCGCTAGAGTTGCATAGCAATACTTTATTATTCTGATTACTCTGTTTATCTTTATTACTGTTTATTGCAGGGATCTGCAACTTGTTATACTGTTGTTTATTACTTGCCCATTAGCCTCAGTAAAATATCTGGGTAAAGTACATTTGGTGTCAGTTCCGCTTACTTTAATAGGAGTTTTAAAGTATATTCTGTGTATGTTTGTTATAGGACTGCGTCACCAACAGTTGCGGTCACACGGTCCTATCCCTCTATCACCAGCTGTGCCACGGGAGGTTAGAGCCGATTGCCAGGGGTTGACAGCAGTGCACTACAGGGCCCAAATCAATATCAGCGGCTCTCTTAACTGGGGGTAGCGCTACAGTTGCATAAGTGTGCACACCCTCTTATAACTGGGGATGTTCAGAATTAAGTAATTGCATTCAAACTCATGTTAAATAGGAGTCAGTACACACCTCCCATCACCACTTCGCACCCGGGCCAATTCTGACACTTCGCTCCTACATGTAAAAAGCCCAAAAAAATTGCTAGAAAATTACATATAACCCCCAAACAATATATATATATGTTTTTTTAGCAAAGACCCTAGAGAATACAATGGCGGTCATTGCAACTTTTTATCTCACACGGTATTTGCGCAATAATTTTTCAATCGCATTTTTTGGGGAAAAAAACGGTTTCATGAATTAAAAAATATTAAAACATTAAAGTTAGCCCAATTTTTTATGCATAATGTGAAAGATGAAGTTACGCCGAGTAAATAGATACCTAACATGTCACCCTTCAAAATTGCACACGCTCGTGGAATGGCACCAAACTTCGGTACTTAAACATCCTCATGGGCGACGCTTTAAATTTTTTTTACTGGTCACATGTTTTGAGTTACAGAGGAGATCTAGGGCTAGAATTATTGCTCTCGCTCTAACGTTCGCTGCGATACCTCATATGTGTGTTCTGAACACCGTTTTCATATGTGGGCGGGACTTACGTATGCGTTCGCTTCTGCGTACGAGCTACCGGGGACAGGGGCGCTTTACATTTTTTTTTTATTGTTAATTTTACTTTAACCTTTTTAATTTGACACTTAAAAAAATAAAAAAATAAAAACACTTTTATTCCTATTACAAGGAATGTAAACATCCCTTGTAATAGGAATAAGCATGACAGGTCCTCTTTACAGTGAGATATGGGGTCAATAAGACCCCACATCTCACCTCTAGGCTGAGAAGCCTGAAATAAAAAAAAAAAAAAGATCACCGCTTCCTAGCTGCAGCGGCGCCGTTTTTTTGAATGCAGAGGCCGGGCGTGACGTCATAACATCGCGCGGATCCTGTCACCGACTCACCGATCGCTCAGGTGAGTCGGTAGAAGCACCGGAGGGCAGCGGGAGGGGGGACGGGACGTCCCCTCTCGCTGCCTGTAAGAACGATCAAGCGGCGGAACAGCCGCTATGATCATTCTTACGGTACACAGAATCGCCGGCTCTAAAAAACAATATCTGAACGATTGGGACAGAGTGGAACTGTACCGTGTAATGGTAATGTGTTAGTGCAAGCTGCTAGTACTAAAAATGTGCCGCTAAATGGTGGGTTAACACAACCTGTGAAAAATGCAAAGGTGTGTGAGGCTTATGAAGCGCCGCCCGAGCAAGGTGGTGGTTGTGGTGTATTGCAACCTGCGGTGCTAAAACATGTGTTACCGAAGTCTGCCATGATTCGTAATTTGGGTGATGAATCTGAAACTAAACCCATCTGTTCTAATGTGTCTCCTTGGGCGGATGGATCAGGGCTGAGGAACGCCAGTGAATGGAGCACAGCTACAACGGATTGGGATAGTTGGGGTAAAAATCTAATGTCCCTGATAGATGAGGCTTTCATGCACAAAAATAAGGTGGACAAAGTTTCTGCTGTGCCAGCAGGAGGGACGGCAGAACAGCTTATACCTGAGGGCGCGGTGGCTGCTGCAGGGGTTAACCCTCGTGAGAAATATGGACCATATAAGGGCGAGCACACAGCAGACACTTTGTCAGTAACCTACAAAAATTATGCTGACATGGCGTGTCAAAGTGACGTTGTCACTGGTAATGTGAAGCAGTTCATTGGTGCTGAACCTGAGAAGTTGGGTATGAGTCAAGCACCTGGCAGCGCTCTGGTAGAGCACCAGGCTGTGGTTGTCTCCAGCTGGGAGAAGGTTCCATTAAACCTTGCAACCTCTCACGTCTCAGCAAGTGAGTCTGTCTGCATCCCCAGTGTCAGGAAAGTCCCCAGGAAGGACTTGGGTCTGGAGCCAGGGGTATGGTTTCTAACAAAAGTATTAAAGGAGATGCTTAAACTTTGGGATGTACAGCCAGTCTATACTGGCGTGTCTCCACCACAGTCAGACAGTCTGGTACTGCGGAGTACCATTAGGTGGACCCCTGAGTGGCAGGTGGTACAGCACAAAGGAAGACAAGACAGAAATGGTTTATTTATGACTGTATTACTAGTGTTAAAAATCGCCTCTAGGTATGCTGATGGGTTACTTCCTGTACAAGAGGTATATGGGAGAGGCTTTGGTGAAAAAAAAGTGTCTGAGGTTTCACCACCTAACAGCCAGGTGGAAGGCATTTCTGCTGCTATGGTCCAAGGTAGTACTGGTCAGTTGTCGGTGAAGGGTGTGTATGCTGTACCAGTGGAAGAATCACATGAGATGGAAGGGCCAAGTGTGGACCAGAAAGCAGCAGAAATCCTGACCGGGGCTCAACCGAAGGTGGTTAAAAAGACTGGGGTCCCCAGTCCGATGTTTGGTTTAGGTGACAAACCTAATAAGGTCCCCGAGACAGGGAAACGGATAAGAAGTGCGGTAAAAATGGTATGTGGATCAGACAAGAGCTTGTCTGTTCAGGTGGATAAAAATACAGATGGCATCAGAACAGGTCAAGTGGTAGGACAGCTGCCTGCAGAGTGGGTGAACCCAGGGGAGGTGACGTCCTGTGAGGTTCCCATGGGTAATGGCGGCCCTCCATTATGTGTGCCCTCTGCAGATGCTGCCCTAGCAAATGCTGAAAAAAAGGCATTGGTGATCTGTGCAACGTTGAGAGGTGTAATGTTGGTTTGAATATGTCTGTCAATGATGAACCAAATAGTTTGTTAAAGGTACATGACAGTGTGGTGTCCAAAGGTATTGGGAAACCTGGGAACCTGAAGCGTGGAGGCAGAAGGGTTGGTAGAAAGACCAGGGGTGCCCTGTTAAAATTTCAGAAGAGGCAGTGCTTATGGAACCCCAAAAGAAGAGGGAGAAGGCTGAGTATAGGGAAATATAGGACCTTGTTAAGATCCAGGGTGGGACATACCTGGAAGCGCACCCGGAAAAAAGGTTGGGCCTACGTGGCTGACAGCCAGCACAGAGGTGTCCCAACCATAATGATGGGTGCTGGTGTTCCTCCCTCCGGATCGAAACAAAGGGGGAGGGTATGTGGTAGTGTGGTACCCCACCAGTGTATGAATACAGGATTCTCAACCAGGCAGGTTGAGGGGCTCCAGGGTATTTGCTTGTTTGGGAGGAAACTGGCTTTTCAGTTTCCTCATGATTTACTAAAATCCACTTTGGGACCCGGAGCTTGGGGATTTCTTAGAGATTCGGGTGGGATGAAATCCCCAGTCCTGGATCCGGGTTTTGAGACTCAACTGCACACTGATTGTTCAGGTGTGTGTGGGCCTGATAGTAGAATCAGGACCAGCATTCTGGGCCCCGCCCTCCCGACGAGTGCAGGTGTGCACTGGGGAAGCCATAGAGTGCAAGTGTGCACTGGAGAAGTCAGAGAGTGCTTGTGTGCACAGTGGAAGCCAGAGACCCAGGTCTGAGGGTCAGAGCAGCAAGGGGCTGCTATCCAAATGGATGGTGTTGCAGATGGAATAGTCTATAGGAGACAGACAAGAGCCTGAAGTGGAAGGCCTGAGCAGCACTGCTGTATGTATAAGCCAGGAGGCTGAATGTCATTTTGTTGTTGAAAAGGAGTACTGAAACCCCTGCGAGGGAAAACCTTTTGATTTTGTTTTGAACTTCTTTAAATAAAAATGGGCAAACAACCCTTAAAAAGAAGAACCAGCGAGTGGCGGTGTCCTTCAAGCTCTACACTTGATGCTAGTCCTTCACAATATAAAAATAAAATCACGAGTTTCAAAAGTATTATAGGCAGGATGATACAAAACAGTGCATCTGTGCAGAAATAAGTCCTCATTGAATAGGTTTGACCATTTTAAATATAATATACAGTCTTTTTTCATAAATATTTATTGAAACAAGACCAGATTGATATAAATGATTTGTTCATTATGTGTCAGTGCTTAAAATTCTTTATTCCTATAGACACTTTGTAATTATATATGAATAGGGGACAACCACCCTGGCACATTCGATATGCAGGCTCTGCTTACTATCAGGGATGAGCCGAACACCCCCCTGTTCGGTTCGCACCAGAACCTGCGAACAGACAAAATGTTCGTGTAAACTTTAGAACCCTATTAAATAAAATGGACTCGAACGTTCGAAATCTAAAGTGTTAATTATAAAGGCTAATATGCAAGTTATTGTCCTAAAAAGTGTTTGGGGACCCGGGTCCTGCCCCAGGGGACATGTATCAATGCAAAAAGAAGTTTTAAAAACGGCCGTTTTTTCGGGAGCAGTGATTTTAATAATGCTTAAAATGAAAAAATAAAAGTGAAATATTTCTTTAAATTTCGTACCTGGGGGGTGTGTATGATATGCATGTGAAGTGGCGCATGTTTCCCGTGCTTAGAACTGTCCCTGCAAAAAATGTCATTTTTGAAAGAAAAAATTGCATTTAAAACTGACTCGCGGCTATTAATGAATTGTCGGCTCCCGGCAATACATACAAAAGTCATTGATAAAAAAAAAAAAAAAAGCGTGGGTGTTCCCCAGAATTCAATTACCAGGCCCTTCAGGTCTGGAATGGATATTAAGGGGAACCCCGCCGCAAATTAAAAAAAAATTGACGTGGGGTTCCCCCAAATATCCATTCCAGGCCCTTCAGATCTGGCATGGATTTTAAGGGGAACTCCACCCCAAATTTAAAAAAAAAATGGCGTGGAGTCCCCCTAAAAATCCATACCAGACCCCTTATCCGAGCACGCAACCTGGCCGGCCGCAGGGGAAAAGGGGGGGACGAGAGAGCGGCCCCCCCTCCCTCCTGAACCGTACCAAGCCACATGCCCTCAACATGGGGAGGATGTCCCCATGTTGATGGGGACAAGGGCCTCATCCCCACAACCCTTGCCCGGTGGTTGTGGGGGTCTGCGGGCGGGGGGCTTATCGGAATCTGGAAGACCCCTTTAACAAAGGGGACCCCCAGATCCCGCCCCCCCCCTATGTGAATTGGTAAGGGGTACGTTGTACCCCTACCATTTCACGAAGAAAGCGTAAAAAAATGTTTAAAAAACCACACAAACACCTTGAAAAAGTCCTTTATTAAAAAAAAAAAAAAAAAAGCGGTGAAATCCAGTGTCCCGCGGCGATCCCGATGTCCAGCGCTGTCCTTCATTGGTTGTGCCTGAGCGGACCTGATGGGGAACTCCCTCTCAGTATTTTAAATGTATAGACCCGCCCCTTCTAAAGTTCCCCATCAGGTCCGCTCAGCGGACCAGATGCGGAACATGAGAAGGGGCGGGTCTATACATGTATTACCAAAGTGAGAGCAGTCCCCCATCAGGTCCGCCCCCTCGGTATGTCAGACCCGCCTACGTCATTGGCTTGAGCGGGGAACTTCCTTCACTATGTAAATTTAAATTACATAGTGAAGGAAGTTCCCCGCTCAAGCCAATGACGTAGGCGGGTCCGACATACCGAGGGAGCGGACCTGATGGGGAACTTTAGAAGGGGCGGGTCTATACATTTAAAATACTGAGAGGGAGTTCCCCATCAGGTCCACTCAGGCACAACCAATGAAGGACAGCGCTGGACATCGGGATCGCCGCGGGACACTGGATTTCACCGCTTTTTTTTTTTTTTTTAATAAAGGACTTTTTCAAGGTGTTTGTGTGTTTTTTTAAACATTTTTTTACGCTTTCTTCGTGAAATGGTAGGGGTACAACGTACCCCTTACCAATTCACATAGGGGGGGCCGGGATCTGGGGGTCCCCTTTGTTAAAGGGGTCTTCCAGATTCCGATAAGCCCCCCGCCCACAGACCCCCACAACCACCGGGCAAGGGTTGTGGGGATGAGGCCCTTGTCCCCATCAACATGGGGACATCCTCCCCATGTTGAGGGCATGTGGCCTGGTACGGTTCAGGAGGGAGGGGGGGCCGCTCTCTCGTCCCCCCCTTTTCCCCTGCGGCCGGCCAGGTTGCGTGCTTGGATAAGGGGTCTGGTATGGATTTTTAGGGGGACTCCACGCCATTTTGTTTTTAAATTTGGGGTGGAGTTCCCCTTAAAATCCATGCCAGATCTGAAGGGCCTGGAATGGATATTTGGGGGAACCCCACGTCAATTTTTTTTTTTAATTTGCGGCAGGGTTCCCCTTAATATCCATTCCAGACCTGAAGGGCCTGGTAATTGAATTCTGGGGAACCCCCACGCTTTTTTTTTTTTTTTTTATCAATGACTTTTGTATGTATTGCCGGGAGCCGACAATTCATTAATAGCCGCGAGTCAGTTTTAAAAGACTTTTTTTCTTTCAAAAATGACATTTTTTGCAGGGACAGTTCTAAGCACGGGAAACATGCGCCACTTCACATGCATATCATACACACCCCCCAGGTACGAAATTTAAAGGAATATTTCACTTTTATTTTTTCATTTTAAGCATTATTAAAATCACTGCTCCCGAAAAAACGGCCGTTTTTAAAACTTCTTTTTGCATTGATACATGTCCCCTGGGGCAGGACCCGGGTCCCCAAACACTTTTTAGGACAATAACTTGCATATTAGCCTTTATAATTAGCACTTTAGATTTCTCCCATAGATTTTTCGAATTTGCCGCGAACACCCCTATTTGTTCGCTGTTCGGCGAACGGGCGAACAGGCAATGTTCGAGTCGAACATGAGTTCGACTCGAACTCGAAGCTCATCCCTGCTTACTATGTATTACTGGATGCTCTTTTTTACTTTGCCAGCCTAAGGGGTTGATTTGCTAATGGAGTAGAGAACGATTACCTAGCACAGATTATGTATGTGAAAATGTTGTGTAGCACAATTTAAGTTCACCCAGGGAATAAAAATGGAAAATTGTATACTCACCTTTCCGTAATTTTCCTTTCCTGTCGCATCTTCATGGCAGCATACACCTTTGGGTTGTGGCTCCGCCCCCACAACCTGATAGAACCGTTTAGCTATTAAGCCCAGAGCGGGCCCCCGCCCAAATATTCTAGTATATATATACACCTCACCTCAGACGGGTGGGCATCTGTATGCTGCCATTAAGATGCGACAGGAAAGGAAAATTACGGAAAGATGAGTATGCAATTTTCCATTTTCCTGTCGCATCATGGCAGCATACACCTTTGGGTGAATAACTCGCAGACTGGGTGGGTCTGAGCATAAAGACAATTTTTTTATTTACATGGAATAGAGGTGTTGGACTGAATAATTGCTCGTCCAAACTCTGCCGTGGAAAATCTGGCAGAGTCCACCTTGTAATGAGAAATAAAGGTGTAGCGACCTCACCCCTCTCACCCCTTCTCATTCTCGGCTTGTCTGTCTCTGTCTAGGGGTGTCAGTACCGGGGGGAGGGATGAGATACACCACGGCCCATGTCCTCCATAGTGAAGAGGTGAAGGCCAGAAAGATTGGGCTTTGTGTAGGTGTCCCAGGGTCATATCCTTTCCTCGGATCCACTCCCCTTTGCTCCTAGTAACCAGAGTTCCACACACTGAATAGGTCCAACAAAGTTTTATTCTTCTCAGCGAATAAACACACAGCACAGTCAAGTTGGGACCTTTGCAACAGTTCAGTATTAATGGGAGTAGGTCGAGGCACAATCCTTTAAAGTATCGCTAACCACTGTGGTGTCACCAGTGGCGAATAGTCACTGCCACTGACTATATGAGGTAGAACATGAATTACCTTCGCTAGCACAGCCCCTGTCAGGGGAAGGATATCCGTCCAAGGGAGTCACCGGAGGCCTCTCTGTCACCAGCAAATGCTGTGCCGGACTCTCCAGAGAAGTTCCGTTCACCAGTCTCCTCGACCTCAGACACGGGCACCCAAGGAGTTAGGGCCCCCTCGGATTCCTCCACCCTCGCGGAACTCAGTCGAAGGTACTGAGCCCCAGGCATCCGCCATAGTACCTCACCCCAGGCTAAAGGTGCCTGAGATGGACTCCTGGGCCCAGAACACCAGAACGCCAGCACCCAGGCTGAAGGTGCCTGGGTGCGGCCGCGTCCTCCAACTCTGAACACCAAGGTCAGGGCGTCCGCCCCTTTTATCTCCTCTCCCTTTGCGTCACAGCAGGTTCCCCGCCCCGCTGTACCAGCGCCAGGAAAGGACAAAAAGGCACAGTCTTGCGGTGTGAGTTCAACTCCGGCCCAAGGCAACAATGCCACCTGTAGGCCACAGGGAACCTCACACCACCCAGAGTCCTCCAAGAACCATAAAAGGGTCTCAGATTCCCTAGCAATCAGTGCATCTGGGTTACACTACCACCCAGATGCTTCCCCTAAATTCAAATACCCGCTACAAAGGTATTCCTTGAGGACCAGGTCGCTGCTCGGCAAATAGTTTCCGAGGACACTCTGCAGTAGGCCGCCCAGGAGGTCGCCATTGCCCTTGTAGAATGTGCCTTTAAGCCCTCAGGTATTTGCGTTTGACTCAGTGAATAAGCCTTTTTGATGATCTTCACCAGCCATGCTGCGATGGTGCGAGAGGTTGCTGCTTGACCTCTTCTAAAGCCGTGTGGGATGACCAGGAGGTTTTCCGACTTCCTAAGGTCGTTTGTTGTTGACATGTAGGTTAGAATGTTAGTTCTTACATCCAGCAGATGTGGATCCCCTTGTTCTGTGGAGAGAGCAGGAAGGTTAATCTCTTGATTGAAGTGGAAGGAGGATGACACCTTCGGAATAAACCGATCGGATGGTCTTAGGACTACTTTATCTGGGTAGACAATCAAGTATGGTTCTTTTGCCAGTAGAGCTTGCATCTCTGAGACTCTCTTGGCCGATGTGATTGCAATTAAGAAAGTGAATTTGAGTGTTAAGTCCCATAAGGAGATGTTTTCTAACGGAAAGAATGGTTTGTGTGATAGAACTTCTAGTACGACCGAAAGATCCCAAGTCGGGAAGGAAGGCTTTCTAGGAGGCCTTATCTTTAGGCAGGCCCTCTGGAACTGAATAACTAGGGGGCTCTTGCGCCCACTTGATTCCGGTCATAGCTGATAATGCTGACACGTGAACTTTTAAGGTACTTGACCCAAGACCTTTCTCTAGGCCTAACTGGAGAAACTCAAGGATTTGAGCAACTGTTGAAGATGGGTTCCAGTTTTGTTGCTGTGCAACTGAGAGAAACTTCTCCCAGATCCTCTTATAGGTACTGTTGGTGGTGCATCTTCTGGCTTGAAGAAGAGTTTCTACCACTTTTTGGGAGCAACCTTGGTTTAAGAACCTAGCCCTTTCAATCTCCAGGCTGTCAGATGCATCCTTTCCGGGGATGGATGAAGAAGTTGCCCCTGGGAGAGTAGATCCGCTGCTGGTGGAAGCCGTAAGGGTCTCACTGTATTCAGCTGAAGGAGAGTGGTAAACCATGGTCGTCTCGGCCAGAAAGGAAGGACTGTTATCACTGTGGAAGATGACCTCTTGAGCCTGAGAAGAAATCTCGGTATGAGAGGTGTCAGGGGGAAGATGTAACCCAGATGGAAGTTCCACTCGTGTTGTAGGCAATCTGTCCCCTCCGCTAATGGGCCAGGGGGTTCTTGTCAGGTACCTCCGGCACTTCGCATTGTTTGGAGTCGCTGCCAGGTTTATATCCGGCATGCCCCAAGTTCTTGCTATGAGGGAAAAGGCTTGGTGACTCAGAGCCCATTCGTTGTTGGAAACAAAGTTTCTGCTTAGCGTGTCGGCCAGTTGGTTCTGGGTTCCTGGAACATACATCGCCCTTAACCCCGATAGATTCACTTGCGCCCATTCGAGGACTGGGCGGACTTCCTGCATCATGGATCGGCTTTTGGTGCCTCCTTGCCTGTTGATATAGGCAACTGCTACCCTGTTGTCCATCTTCAACAGGACTTCTTTCCCTTTCAGGAGGGGACTTAAAGCTAGTAGAGCTTGGAAAGCTGCTTTCATCTCTAGGATGTTCGATACCACATCCTGTGTCTCAAAAGACCACTGGCGTTGGACTGCGAGATGCTGGTAGTGTGCCCCAAAGCCTTCCCTGCTGGCATCCGAAGTAATCACCTCCTGGGGAGGGGTAACTATGCGTTTGTACCTTTTTAGGTTGTGCAATCGGGTCCACCACCATAGTGATTGTTTGACCTTCTTTTGGATGTGGATTCGCTGAGACATTGATACCCCGTTCCACTGTCTCAAAAATGACATTTGGAGAGGTCTTATGTTCCACTGGGCCCATTGTACCATAGGAAGGGTTGCTGATAGCGACCCCATGATGCTGAGACACTCTCTGGCTGGGAGTGTGTTGGATAAGAGTAATCTCTTTGCCCTCTGTATTATGATGGGAATTTTCTCTTGAGGGAGTTGTATGGTGTTGAGTCTGGTATCCAGTTCTGCCCTCAGGAAGACCATTCTCTGAGTAGGTTGGAGATTGCTTTTCTTCCAGTTTATCAGCCACCCAAATTTTTGCAAGGTGGATGTTAGGGTGTCTCGGTGGAGTACAGTAGAAGAGACTCTTGGTTGTCTGCAAGCAATAGGATGTCATCCAGATAATGGTGGACTCTCAATCCTTGCTCCCTTAGTAGAGCTATCACTGGTAGCAGGACCTTGGTAAATGTTCTGGGAGCGGTAGAAATCCCAAACGGAAAGGCTTTGACACTGAAAGTGTTGATGGTTTAGCGAGAAGTGGAGAAACTTCTGGAATGCGGTGTGAATGGGAACATGCAGGTAAGCGTCCTTTAAATCCACAGAGAGCATCCAATCACCGACATTTATGGCATAGAGGATTGACTGTAGACTTTCCATCTTGAAAGTCTCCACCAGGATTGAGTGATTGAGGCTTTTTAGGTCTAGGACAGGGCGCAGATCCCCGGTCTTTTTCTTTACCAAAAACAGAGGGGAGTAGAAACCTTTTCCCCTTTGTGGAGGTGGGACTTCCACTATGGCCTGTTTTTGGATTAGATCTTGGACATATTCTGCCAATATGAGCTTCTTTTCCCGGGATGTTGGAATTCTGGTTTTGACGAATTGGTCTCTGGGAGGTCGATTCTTGAACCTCCATTTGTGTCCGTCCTGGACAGTAGCCACTGTCCATGGGTCTCCTATTATCTCCACCCAAACCTGCTTGAAGTCCTTTAGTCTGGCTCCTACTACAGCTGGTTGGGCGGACGCATCTTCAAAAAGACTTCTGGTCCCCCGGGGTAGGGGTCTTGGACTTTTGGAGTTTTAGGAAGGATGACTGTGGATTCTTCCAATTTTTTCTGTACTACCTGCCGGCCTTGTAGGACTTTGCCTCCCTATATCTATCTGGGAGGTTCCGTCTGAATGTAGGTGGCCTTTGTTGTCTAGGCCTTCTGTCTGAAGGAATGAGTCCAGACTTTCCGCCGGTGACCTTTGAAATGGCCGAGTCCAGCTTCTCCTCGAAGAGGTTTGAGCCGTCAAATGGGACCCTACACCAGTTGGACTTTGAGGAGGGGTCTGCTGACCATGGTTTTAGCCAGAGTGCCCTCCTGGCCATCACTGAGCTTAACATTGCTCTGGATGTTGACTTTATCATGTATATAGAGGCTTCTGCGACAAAATCGCCTGCAAGGCTGAGTTCCTGGAGAGCTGTGATTACTCGCTCTTGTTCCACGCCTTCTGCTACCAACTTCTGGAGGACCAGCTTGAGATATCCCTTCCCACTGCTGCTAGAGTTATTGCTGGTCTGCAGGCACCACCTGCAGATAGGTAGGCTCTTTTAAGATCCAGATCGATCTTTCTGTCTAATACATTCTTAAATGTGACCGCATCTTCTATTGGAAGAGTTACGTGCCGGGCTAGGCGCATCAGGGAGGAGTCTACTACTGGTGGTGTTACTAGTGGATTGACACTGGATTCTTTTAGTTGATACAGTTTGGCAAGTCTGTTGCTGAGACTGGTCTTCTCAGGTTTTTGCCATTCATCTTTAATTAAGTCTTCCAGTTCTTCGATAAATGGGAAGGTTTCTGTTTTTTTGAGATTCGGAAAATATTTATTCGCTTTTTGCAGAGTTTCTTTTTCCTCCTCCCATTCTATAGCTTCCTTCACTGATGTTATGAAGGGTTCTATAAGTGAGAAGTCAAACCCGGTAGATACCTCCAAGTCCTCATTGTCAGATAGGGTTTCTGACTTTTTAGATGTGGAGGGAGTCGCAGGTGAAGTGCCTTGCACTGATCTGCTTGTTTCAGATTCTGCAATTTGCAGGGATGTAAATATAGCCGGTTCTCTGCTTGGCTCTCTGTTTCTAGTTGCTTCGTCCAAGCATGTGCGACAGGCCAGCTTGTCCGGAAGTGCTATGGCACCGCAAACCCAGCATAAATTCCCTGATGGACGGGAACGCTGAGGGGGAGGAGAGCGTCTGAGTGAAGGAGACCTCCTGTGGGAGTGTCTGTGCCTTGAATAGGATTTTGAACGGCTCCTTCTGCGACTTGAGTGACTTCGCCTTGTGCGTGAGCGACTTCTACCACGATCTGAGCGGCTTTGTCTATGGCTTGGGCTCCTTCTAGATGGCTCTTGTCATCTTTAACCCGACGATTTGGCCGTCCTGATAGGGCTGTCCAATTTAGACAGCATTAGTGACAGGCTCTCTTTTTCGATCTTCACTACTTACCAATCTTTGCCCCCCTTACCTATTAGGCTGGTGATGGTCTACCGGGGCAGCGACCTCCATGAGGAGTGATATAGTCCCCCCTACAACAGATAGTAGGAAATGAGCATGCAGGCAGTAGGTAAGGTGAAACCCAGTAAAGGAAATAGATCCAAGAAGCTTACCTTAAAGAAGAGACAGCAGTGCAATCTATCCCACCAAAAACGCTGTTTGACAGGTGCAGTGTTCAAGAGAAAAACAGCAGAAAGGATTTGGTTTTTAAAACTGCCTCCGCCGTCGCCCAGTGATGACGTCATGACCGTGCATGCACCGTAGCGTCGTGAGCGAGCCGGCGCCATCTTGGAAACTGGCATACACAAGGAATTAGCATTGGAGAGCCTGTGGGATGCCTCTCTCTCTCTGCACATGCGCGGAAGTAGCTGGACGCTCAGCGGTATGACTGCTATGGAACTACAGAGCGCAGCAAGCCCGATTTTGTACAGACACCCAGGAGAGCTAGAGGCCGCTATAGAGACCTGGTTAAGGTCTGTGAAGAGTTGGATCTTATCGGACGGGATGCTTGTGGGACTACAAGGCTCAGGTTAGTGAAAGGGTGCACAGAAAAAGCTGGAGGTCGCTGCATCATAAACCTATTTAAGGTTTGTAAGAAAGAAACTGGTACATACCCCTGAGACCATCAGAGTGGGGTTCCTTCCATAGAGCTCATTTAGAGGCTGTACAGGATAGGACTTCCACCCAGGAGAGGCTTAACCTGGCTGGGGCGAAGCGGTAAGGGGGTTCTTCATCTTTGATGTCCTTGTCAGGTCTTAGGTGAGGAAAAAAAAAAAGAATACCTGGACAGGGGCCCGCTCTGGGCTTAATAGCTAAACGGTCCTATCAGGTTGTGGGGGCGGAGCCACAACCCAAAGGTGTATGCTGCCATGATGCGACAGGAAATAAGGCTTCAATCATCCAACCATGTGGAAGACAAAATTATTTTTTTTTTGTTTGTTTTAATACTACAGCACATGATTGGGTGACCCAGACATAGAATACATTTGCTAAATGAACATTTACTAAGATGGGTGAACATTGTCTTCCCTATTAAAGGGGTTGTAAAGGTTTGTTTTTTATTTTCTAAATAGGTTCCTTTAAGCTAGTGCATTGTTGGTTCACTTACCTTTTCCTTTGATTTACCTTCTAAATGTTTTTTTCTTTGTCTGAATTTCTCACTTCCTGTTTCTCCTCACTAAACTTCACTCCATCATCCGAGTGGTGTTGAGTCAGCCGGAACAGCTTACTGAACAGCTTACTGAGGAGGAACAGGAAGTGAGAAATTCAGACAAAGAAAACAAAGAAAAAATATATTTAGAAAGGAAATCTAAGGAAAAGGTAAGTGAACCAACAATGCACTAGCTTAAAGGAACCTATTTAGAAAATAAAAAACAAACCTTTACAACCCCTTTAAGTCAGCCAACTCATAAAAACAATGAACTCCCTGTGTAGATAATATGTTATCTCAATATATATTAAGGGAGAAAGAGCAACTGTGCTAAGCCACTGTGACTAATCTACAAACACTATAATTAATATGATAACAAAAATATCATACAGCAATCTATAAAATGTCATGTAAAAAAATTGTTTATGGTAAATACTTTTATAGCAACCTAAAAGATATGTCCCCACTGAAAATGTTGGCAAACATTATAATTATAAACATTGTGATTCTTTTTTTAATTAAAGACCAATTATGATATAAATCAATATCGCTCAGAAGATCTAAGGTGCTCCATAAGTCGTTTGTCCCTGTAATGTAGGTGTCTTTGGTGTCTAACTGATTGTTATTTTCTTATATATTACTGTAACCACTTTTCATGAAGGTATCTCCATTACAGATAGAATTATGGAATAGGAACCAGAGTTGAGCTTTGGTAGTTAATACAACCTAGACCAGAACATGTATTTGCTCAAAACATTCTCTTGACTGTTTTATGGCTATTTACAGCAAGGCAAATTTATAATGACCAGTTGTGCTTCTAGTCTGGGCTGTTTTATGATATCTCTACTTTCCATTGAACTTAATCTGGATTGTGTCTTAATTTGATGGGGGTTTTATGGTGAATGACCACTCCGGGCTGTCCAACACAGACATAAGATCTAAATCTTACTGTTTTATTATTGCCTTTTAGAGAAATGAAGGTGGAACTGTGTGCAATTTGACGTCTTCATTTGCTCCATACAGTTTGTGTGTGCGAGTAATTCCTTGAATGTAGCATACACTGTGAATATGTTAGTAGGCAGAATGTAACATTTTGGTCTCTTGCATACTGTAGTAAAAAAACGCCATGTATTTTACTGATCTGAACACAGGTGCATTGTTGTGTCTATGGAACAATGCACACAGCTGCAAGAAGATCAGTAATACAGAGATGAGAACAGAGTCGTACAAATAAAAACAAAAACTTTACATTTGAGTGCAGTAATTTATGCACATACGCATGTATACATGCATATATTGCAACACTGGCAACCAGAATGGGTAGAAGAAGAATTTTATGCATATGCACATTTATGCGCCTTTACGCACATTTAAACAAGGTCTTTATGAAACCTTTTACTCTGGATTTTTCTGTCAATAAGATCCTGAGTATAAACATCAGTATATTATTACGTTTATGTGCCATAACATTTATTGTGGGAAAGCTAAATCGGTGGGTCAGGTTTTGCTGTAATGCTCATATGTATTGCTGAGTCTCCATTATTTAAAGGGGAGCCAGGAATAGTAAGGCTGGGGAGGAAAGAGCTAGAGTATTCCAGTCAGGAAACGAGTTGGGCTTTACTCAATTTGCTGCAGCTTCTAATGCACAGTGTCCCGGTCAGAAGCAGATCACCCTGGTGGATGACATGGGCTCATCCGAGTTGATGAGTCTAAGCATTAACCAGTATTCACCAGAGCTCCTGATGGTGGAGATGGTTTGCTGCATGTTAGTACTAGGTTGCAGTCCTCAGGATTGCCCCACTGGGAAGTGAGCAAGCCAGGGTCCAGTAGCAGCTATAGCAGGCAGGGATGAAGCAGAAGCATAGTCAGTAAACAAGCCAAAGGTCAGTAACATGTGATTACAGTTTGGGTTTTAAGCAGAAGTGTAGTAAAGGAAAAAGCCAAGGGTTGGTACCAAGTGATAGCAGAAATATGGACGACAGCAGAAGTGACAACAGCAAGATATTGGCTGGAGAGAGCACAATAATCTGTCAAACACAAAGTGCAAAGGCATGTCTAAAACAGAAAGTTTATGGTAGGATCAAGAGTTAAAGGTTCAAAAGAAACAAGGTTCAAGGCAAGATCATTCAAGGAATTTCCAGGGAGCTATCCAGCATCCCAGGTGGTTTAGCAAGAAGAGACACTGCCAGACGTAGCAGAGATCGCAGGTTCAGACCTGGATCCTGACACACAGTGTGAAAAACGTACAGTGCGCAATTTCTGTACGGGAACTATTTGGCAAGGTAAGTTCAGCTTAAAGCAAAGATAAAACATTGGGACGCTGTAGGTTATAAACTGTGGACAGTGGTGTGCTTAACCTAATGAGCTATAACAGAGACTGAATAGCAATATCTGTATCTGCTCTCTGTTAAAAATCAGCACCATGTATTTCTTTACTGTCTTATGGTATGAAATCATCACTAATGATTTACAAAACTTAGATATGATTCTTGTAACTTAAACCCAATTCAATATGTCTAAAGTCTGGCCTAACTTTTATGCAAGTGAATGAAGATCAGCTTAAACAAATCATACACCTAGGGAATTTAACCTTTTACTGAAAAGTTGTCAGATGTATGTATGACTGTGGTAGAGGCATTAGATTGTAAGGTACTCTGGGAGTACAGGCTCATTCAATTGATCAGTGTACTTTGTTAAAGCAGTAGTAAAATCTGCTTTGTGATTTTTATATATAATATAATATAATATAATATAATAAGGCTTACCTGTAGGTAAAATTAATATCTCCTAAATGGGCAGTGTTTAGGACATGGGTGCTCAACCTGTGGCCCTCCAGCTGTTGCAGAACTACAAGTCCCATCATGCCTCTGCCTTTGGGAGTCATACTTGTAACTGTCAGGTTTGCAATGCCTCATAGGACTTGTTCTGCAACAGCTGAAGCGCCACAGGTTGAGCACCCATGATTTAGGAGATAGTCATACTGGATGCAGCCGGTGACATCACCGGCGCATATGCTCTCAAGGTCCGGCATACCGTGCTGGACCTTCAGAGCACTGTGGCAGAACCGAGGGCTTCGCACGCGCGGGAGTGACGTTATTGTGGCTCTGGCCAATCACACAGCCGGATTTCACGAACCGGGAAGGAAGACCGGGGGAAAATGGAAGCCCTGTCAGCGGTGACAATGCGCTGCTGGTAGGCTTCATTCTAAGTTAAGTATTTCATAATGTGCTAGTATGCGATGCATACTAGCATATTATGCAATTGTCTTACAGGGGAAAGTTTTTTTTTTTGTTTTTTTTTGTACTGCAGCGGTTTACAATTGCTTTAAGCACTGTGGAATTAGTCAGTACAGCATAAATATATATATTTTTTAAATATTCCTTTATTTGAAAATGTTGTGCCACAGACTTAATCCGGCAATTTTTATCAAGCATGTGCCCTCAGACCTAATCCAGCTAGGTCTGCCATGCAATTTTCATTTAATAATTAAGCATTCACTTGCAGTATAAATGATGATGAATATTAGTATTATTATATCTAGTAGGTTTGATTACTGAAGGAATGTTTACTTTGCAATGTGTACATACAATTGGTCTAGTGAATAAGGTGAAGACTAGGGATGAGCTTTGTGTTCGAGTCGAACCCATGTTCGACTCGAACATCGGCTGTTCGCAGAAATGCAAACATTATGGGCCGTTCGCGCCAAACTCGAGTGGCGCGTCACGGCCCATAATTCACTGTGGCATCGCAGTGCATTGCTGGCTGATGATTGGCCAAGCGTGCACTATGACCCGCATACTTTGGCCAATCACAGCGCAGAAAAAACAGAGAGCCGTAATTGGCCAAAGCAAGAGTGGCTTTGGCCAATTATGGCTCACGGGGTTTAGTACACGCCCCACACTATATAAGGCCGCTGGCTTGGCGGTCTTGTGTAGTGTGTTGGAGTTGTTTAATGAGAGATTACAGAGACAGACAGTGTCATTTATATTGAGTTAGATAGAGCAGGCAGGCGAATCAGTTAGCTGCAGTTACAGTGTGTAGAGGATATATATGCATCCTAGGTGTTGTATATATATTTATACACTGTATTCAGTTTAGCTAGATCCGTTCCTGTTATTCTCTATGTAGCGGGGTGTTCCATTTAAGGGGAGTGTCTGAGTGGTAATTAGGCTCAGACACACTGATTGTTAGGGTTAATGGACCATTTCTGTTGATGGGAGATAGTGTTGGTGCACAGTTCCCTGTGGCCTACAGGTGGCGCTGTCGCCATGGGCCAGGGTTGAACCACCAATGCAGGGCTGCGCCTTTTGTGTCCCCTCTCGGGAGTAGTATGATGGGGAACCTGCTGTGCCTGTCGGGAGAGGGTATAAAGGGGGCGGACATCTTCCGTTCGAGGTCCAAGCCCAGGCACCTTCAGCCTGGGTGTGTGTGGTTCGTCCGCGCCCAGGCACCTTCGGCCTGGATGTGAGGAGGGTCGTCTCCGGGTGCCTTAGGCCCGGAGGTGGAGTTCCTGTTCCATCCCGGACACCTTCAGTCTGGGGTGAGGTACTATTTTGAAGGCCCGGGGCCCAGCAACCTTCGGCTGGGGCCTGCTAGGGATCGAGGACTCCCAGGGTGCCGCCTTGCGAGGGGACCCATATCTTGGATGAGGAGGTCAGGGAGGTAACCCTTTCCGAAGACCCAGCGCAGAGTCGTGGTGACGGTGAGGGCCTCTGGTAACTCTCCGGAGGGATGTTTTCTTCTTGACATGGGCCAAATACTTTAAGAAGGAAGTTCACCAGGTCAGTGGCAGTGACCCTACTCTTCAGGTCAGTGGCAGTGACTTCATAGGGCAAGGCCCTATTCACCAGGTCAGTGGCAGTGACCCTACGCTCCAAGTCAGTGGCAGTGACTTTATTCACCCGGTCTGTGGCAGAGACCAACCTCACGGTCTGTGGCAGAGATCGTGCGCCAAAGCTGTTTGAGAAACCTAAACAGTCCAAAGAGTTAAGCTACGTTTGTGCCTGGACCTCCTCCACACCTAAGCTGTCCTGTATCTTCGCTCCAACCTGTCTGCTCTCAAAGAGGCTGTTTATTATCCTGTGTGAAATAAATGTTGAGTTGGACTTTCAGCTAGTGTGGACATTCACATTCCTGGGGAAAACGAGGACTTGCATTTATCTAAGGTAGAGGTGAGATCATTCTTGGGAGGACTTTGACTCTGGCCGCAGACAAGGCCCAAAACTAAAACCGCTCAACATCTTTACTCAGGAGGGTACGGGCTTGTGGTGCGGTGTGCCTCTCTCTGCCTGCGAGGAGCCTAATTTAATGCAGGCTGGGGAGAGGTGGGTGCACTACATCTATACTGTGACAGGCAGGCAGGTGATTGTGCTAGCTGCAGACAGTCAGTGTTTCACTTAGTGTACTGTGTGCTTTGCATAGCGTTCACCTAAAGCTTACCTGAATACAGTTAGTGACTAATAGTGGTGTTCTCATAATTAAACCACAGGCAGAGAGCTGCAAGTATTTTCAGTTAGTGTACTGCAGTGGTTCTCAACTCCAGTCCTCAGGGCCCACCAACAGGCCAGGTTTGCAAGATAACTGAAATGCATCACAGGTGATATAATTTGCTGCTCAGGGATTGCAGTATTCTAGTCTGCATCTCACCAAGGTAATACTTAAAATCTGGCCTGTTAGTGGGTCCTGAGGACTGGAGTTGAGAACCACTGGTGTACTGTGTCCCTCTCTGCACAGTTTTCAACTAAAACTAACTGAAGACAATTGCTGCTTTCCCCATACTAATACCACAGCAGGCAGTCGATTCTGATAGCTGCATTAGCAGTACCGATATATATATATATATAAATATATGTAGCGGCCTCACCTCTCTCCCTTTCTTTATCGGTTATATGGCTGTTGTCTAGGGGTACCTGGGAGAGAGAGATAAAACACACCACGGCCCATGTCCTCCGTAACTGGGAGGTGAAGGCCAGAGATTGGGCTTTTGTGTAGGTGTCCTAGAGTCAAGTCCAATCCTCCGTCCCTGACTCCTTTGCTTTAGTAACCCAAGTTCCACACAGTGAATAAATACAACTCAGTTTTATTCTTCTTGCCAAGCAATAAAACAATCTTTCTCCTTTGGAAAATGAGGGGGACAGATCGAGGCACAATCCTTTCCCTTCTTGCTGCTGCCCACTGTGCTGTCACCAGTGGTGAATAGTCACTGCCACTGACTAGGTAATATAGAACGTGAATTACCTTCGCTCACTTTGCCCCTGTCAGGGGAAGAAATCCGTCCAAGGGAGAAGTGGAGGCCTCTCCGTCACCAGCGATGCTGCGCCGGGCTCTTCAGAGAAGTTACTGCGCACCAGTCCTCACGAACTCAGACACGGGCACCCAAGGAGTTAGGGCCCCCTCGGATTCCTCCACCCTCGCGGAACTCAGTCGCAGGTACTGAGCCCCAGGCATCCGCCATAGTACCTCACCCCAGGCTAAAGGTGCCTGAGATGGACTCCATCCCTGCTCCAGCCAGGCCAAAGGCGCCTAGGCCTGAAACACCGGAACGCCAGCACCCAAGCTGAAGGTGCCTGGGTGCGGCCGCGTCCTCCGACTCTCTCCCAAAAAAGGGCGTCCACCCCTTTTATGACCTCTCCCTTTGTGCCACAGCGGGTTCCCCGCCCCGCCGTACCAGCTCCAGGGGAGGACAAAAAGGCACGGTTCGTGGTGTGAGTTCAACTCCGGCCCCAGGCAACAGCGCCACCCAGGGACCCCAAGGAACCTCACACCACCAGAGTCCTCACATAATTCAAATACCCGCTACATATATATATATATATATATATATATATATATATATATAAATATATACTGTACACACACATATATATATATATATATATATATATATAGATATATATATATATATATATATATATATATATACATCCATCCCACCTTTGTGCAGCTACATCTCACTGCAGGCCATTAGTATGTCTGGAAGGCAAACAAGGAGAGGCAAACAGTCACGAGGCAATAAAAGAGGGCAAGCAGGCTCTGTGTCTAGAGGCAACAGTGCTGCTGGTCGTGGACATGGTGCATCCTCATCAACGTGTCCGTCTTTTCGGCAGCTGGCCATGTTGAGCCACAACATGCCCAAGACTTGGTAGAGTGGATGACCAAGCCGTCCTCATCCTCCTCGTCCTCTCTCACCCAGGCTCAGGGTACTTTGTCTGGCAAAGCAGCTGCCTAAGCGGCCTCTTCCCTCGGTTTAATGGCATCAGTCACTCCTTCCCTAGCCCCACCATGTCCTCTTGAGGAGTCCCCCGAACTGTTTGAGCACAGTGTTGGGTACATGCTCCTGGAGGATGCCCAGCGTTTTGAAGGCTCCGATGATGGAACCCAGCTAGAGGAAGGCAGTAACGTGAGCCCAGAGAGAGGGGGTAGTAACGTGAGCCCAGAGAGAGGGGGTGCCCAACAAGGACAGCTATCTGGCAGTCATGTTGCCCCAGCTGCAGCATACTGCCAGATTTGCTCCAGTGACCAAGAGGGAGGGGATGATGAGGTCACTGACTCCACGTGGGTGCCTGATAGGAGAGAGGAGGAGGAGGAGGAGGCACATCTCCAAAGAGGCAGGATGCCCTCCAGGGGCCAGCTTAAGGGCAGCACACCAACTGCCTCACACCGCAGAGCTCCGCATGTGCAGGGCGCTGCTGTCTCTGCGCGTTATTCCAAAAGTTCTTTGGTGTGGGCCTTTTTTCAGACGTGTGCAGCAGATCGTACCGTTGCCATTTGCAACATATGTCTAAAGCGTATCGCGCGTGGCCAAAACATCAGCTGCTTGGGCACCACGTGCTTGACCAGGCATATGTCGACCTGCCATGCAGTCCGTTGGCAAGCTTACCTAAAAGACCCACACCAAAGAACAAAGCGGACCTCTCCTTGCTCCTCATCAGCTGGGATCTCCAACCCCACTATACCTTCAGTCCTCTCTGAAACCTGCACTGAGAGGAATGAAGGTGTAGAATTAGGTGTGTCACAGCCAAGTACTTGCAGACAATCTGCTATCGGTACACCGACGTCCGATTGTACAGCCCCATACACACTATCAGTTTTCTTGCAGGTTTTTCTCTTCAGGTTTACCAAAACCATCTAATATAAGGTCAAACCTTAAGAGTTTCAATTCGTATGCAATCAGGCCGGCCCTTGCACTACATGGTTTTGGTAAACCTGAAGAGAAAAACCTGCAAGAAAACTGATAGTGTGTATGGGGCTTCCCAGGCAAATTTCCCTGCCCCAGCTGCTGCACCGCCGAAAGAAGTTCGCTCCCAGCCATCCACATGCCCAGCGGTTGAATGCTAGCTTGGCTAAATTGCTAGCACTTCAACTGCTGCCTTTTCTGTTGGTAGACTCTGCCCCCTTCTGTGAGTTTGTTGAATGTGCGGTTCCTCAGTGGCAAGTTCCCAAACGCCACTTTTTCTCACGGAAGGCGATTCCGGCTCTCTACCGGCATGTGGAAGGCAATGTCTTCGCCTCAAAAAAACAACAAAATTGCAGCGCTAAGTGGGTGTGTGTCAACAAATAAATGAAAAAACCCTAAAATACAAGAAAAAAAATGAATAATTCCCTGTGTGGAAAAATGTGGTTATTGAAACAACAAATAGTCCTTCACCAATTTATTTTGGATTATTTTAGAACACTATTGGACTCTATTTCCACATTAATTTGAATGTGTTTTTGAGGATTACTCACTAAGGACTATTTGTTGTTTCAATAACCACATTTTTCCACACAGGGAATTGACACACACCCACTTAGCGCTGCAATTTTGTTGTTTTTTTGTTCTATGCACCTTTTTGTCCACAGGTTTTGCAGCCGCTTTTTTTGTATTTAGTAGCAGCGCAGAAACGTTTGCGTTTGTTTCAATGTCTTCGTCTCGCTGGACAGGGCGGTCAGCGGTAAGGTGCATATTACCGCTGACTCATGGTCCAGCAGGCATGGACAGGGACGTTACCTATCTTTCACAGCGCATTGGGTGACTCTGCTGGCAGCTGGGAAGGATGCAGGACAAGGTGCAGTAGTGTTGGAGGTTGTTCCGCCACCACGCCTCCAAAATGTTACTACTGGTGTTTGACACACCTCTCTCCTCCACCCCCCGCCTCTTCTTCCTCCATGGCCTCTACCTGTGCTTTGTCCAGCGGTGCTCCGTAGGCGTTCAAGGGGCTACGCAAGTACACAGGCAAAAAGATGCCATGCGTTGCTTGGGGGACAGGAGCCACACTGGGGTAGAGATTCTGTCAGCTCTGCAGGGGCAGGCTCAGAGGTGGTTGACGCCACGCCAGCTTAAGCCAGGAAATGTGGTTTGCGCCAATGGCACCAACCTCCTCTCTGACCCATGTGCCCTGTTTGGCTCACGTCCTTAACTTGGTGGTGCAGCAGTTCTTGGGCAGGTACCCAGGCTTACAGGAGGTCCTGAAGCAGGCCAGGACTCTGTGGGCATTTCCGCCGTTCATATAATGTCAGTGCTCGACTGGCTGACCTGTAAAAGGATTACAATCTGCCCAAGAACCGCCTAATCTGTGACATGCCCACCAGGTGGAACTCTACGTTGGCCATGCTGCAGCGGCTGCACACGCAGCAGAGGGCCATCAATGAGTATCTGTTGCAATATGGTACCAGGACAGGGTCAGGGGAGCTTGGATTTTTTCCCCACGCCAGTGAGCCATGATCAGGGATGCATGCACTCACTGTCCTGGCACCATTTGAGGAGGCCCAGTGGATGGTGAGCAGTGACAGTGCATGCATCAGTGACACTGTCCCTCTTGTCCACCTGTTGGAGCACACGCTGCATGGAATAATGGATAGGGCACTTGAGGCAGAACAGAGGCAGCAAGAAGAGGACTTCCTTACCTCTCAAGGCCCCCTTTATCCAGACAGTGTTCCTGCTGGCCCGCCTATCACACAGGAAGAGGACGAGGAGGAGGAGGATTATTGTGTCAGCATGGAGGTGAAGCCTAGCACTCAGCATCAGCAGCAGCCTTCAAGGGATCAATTACAGTCCCAAGACACCCATGGACTTGTACGTGGCTGGAAGGAGGTGGCTGCTGATCATGTCATCCTCAGTGACCCAGAGGACTCCGCACTGAATGCCTCAGCAAACCTACGCTGCATGGCCTCCCTGATCCTGCAAAGCCTGTGGAAGGATCCTCGTATTTGTGTGATCAAGGAGCGGGATCATTACTGGGAGGCAACCCTCCTTGATACACTTTACAAGGCTAAGGTTGCGGACCTTATCTTGCCATCGCAGAGGGAGCAGAGGATGAAGCATCTTCGGGAGGCCTTGCAGAAAGGTCTGTGCATCACGTTCCCAGAGACTGGGAGGTTACAAATTCCTGGTCCTGGACAACGTGTTGCTGAGGCTCCGGTCAGTCAAAGAAGGAGCGGTGGAGAAGGTGGCCGTCTGACCGATGCGTTCAGACAATTTTTTAGTACGCAGCCCCAAGGTATGATCGCTTCCAGCAACCATCGCCAGCGTCTAGTTTACATGGTGCAGGAATACCTAGGGGCAAGATCAGACTTGGACACCTTTCCCACCGAAAATCCTCTGGGTTGCTGGGTCTTGAGGATGGATCACTGGCCAGAGCTTGCACAGTATGCAATTGAGGTACTGGCCTGTCCTGCATCCAGCGTTCTTTCGGAAGGCACATTCAGTGCGGCCGGAGGCTTTGTAACCGATCACAGGGTGTGCCTGTCCACCGACTGTCGATCGACTAACCTTCAAAAAAATGAATCAGTCTTGGATCACCACCAGCTACCAAGCACCTGATGCTGATGTAACCGAATAATTTTTTTGGAAATGTCAGATCCCTTCAAGATTGCCTATGCTGATGCTGAGTGACTATCCTGTTATGCTGAGTGACTGACTATCCTCTTCCTCCTCAATAATTATGCTGATAGCTTGAAAGAACATTTTTGGTTCTGGGCACCGCCACCAGTGGCTAAGGCGGTTGCAGTGTTGTGGCACCAGCACCAGTGCCTAAGTTTTGATGCAATACTTTGCAACAGGGCTGATTGCTGCACTTCAACTACAGTATCTGTGAGGGGTTGCAGTGTTGTGGCACCAGTGCCTAAGGCCCAATTTTTATGCCCTTGTTCAACAGGGGCATGTAATTACAATTCTTGATCTAATAATTCACAGCAGGGCCCATTCCTGCGCCCACCAAGAGTAACTGTGAGGGCTTACAGTGTTGTGGCAACACCACCACCACCACCAAAGGCCCAATTTTTCTGCCCCTGTTCAACAGGGGCATGTGATTACAAGGCTTGATCTAATATTTCACAGCTGGGCCCATTCCTGCACCCACCAAGAGTAACTGTGAGGACTTACAGTGTTGTGGCACCAGCACCACCACCAAAGGCCCAATTTTTCCTACCACTGTTCAACAATGTCATGTACTTACAATTCTTGATCTAAGATTTAACACAGCTGGGCCTATTCCTGCGCCCACCAAGAGTAACTGTGAGGACATACAGTGTTGTGGCACCAGCACCACCACCACTCCCAAAGGCCCAATTTTTCCTACCACCGTTCAACAATGGCATGTAATTACAATTCTTGATATAATAGTTCACAGAAGGGCGTTCCAGTGCCCACCAAGAGTAACAGTGAGGGCTTACAGTGTTGTGGCAACACCAACACCTAAGGGCCAAATTTCTGCTGAGTATATACGGCAGGCCCCTACTTTCAAACATCCAACTTACAAACGACTCCTACTTGCAAACGGAAGGAGACAACAGGAAGTGAGAGGAAATCTACCCCTAGGAAGGGAAATTCTCTCCTGTAAGAGTTAATATGGGAACCCATGCCATTTTTCTCAATGATTTTCATCAATATTGCCGGGACCAGACATTACATTAGAGCCGCAAGCAGTTTTAAATGACTTTTTTTCCTTTAGAAATGTCATTTTGTGCTGGGACAGTTCTAAACACGGGAAACACGTGCTACTTCACAGGCATACCTTAGACACCCCCCAGGTACGATATTTAAAGGAATATTTCACTTTTTTTTTTCACTTTATGCATCATTAAAATCACTGCTCCCGAAAAAACTGCAGTTTTTAAAACTTCTTTTTGCATTGATACATGTCCCCTGGGGCAGGACCCGGGTCCCCAAACCCTTTTTAGGACAATGACTTGCATATTAGCCGTTATAATTAGCACTTTTGAACGTTCGCGTCCATTGTATTTAATAGGGTTCTAAAGTTCGCGCGAACTTTCGGTCCGTTTGCAGGTTCTGGTGCGAACCGAACGGGGGGGGGGGGGGTGTTCGGCTCATCCCTAGTGAAGACATGTTCACTTTAATCACATGAAAAAGTTAGTTGAAAAAAAAACAGGGTTTTCTTGAACATGGTTGGGTGATTTATGTAATCGACTTCATTTTTTCACTTATCTAAATTTACTTTGAAAATGAAATGGTCTCTAGTTTTTCCGTATATCAACCCCAGTGTCTGGAATAGTTAGGAAAAAAAATTCTCATGTTAAAAAATAAAGAAGATAACTAATTAGTAGCATATACTGTATGTGTCCTCAAATGTTTATTATGTGTCAAGCACTGGCCATTTTGTTCAGTGTTTTTACCATAGGCGTGCGCAGGGAGTGTGCCAGGTGTGCCTGGGCACACCCTAATCGCTACATGCATTGCAATGTAATTGTAATGTAATAGCTACATTCCTCCTACTGCCTGGGCTTCCCCCGTGTTGGCCCTCCTGCCCCGTACTGCTGCTGGCTTCCCTCCTCTCTCCCCAGTTGCTGGGGAGAATGTTTCAGGATGGAGAGAGGGCGAAGGGGCTAGTAAATATGTCATTTACCAGTGTCTTCCTTTTCTAAATGAACATGATGAACACACTCACTCACTGTGTTCATTCATACGTGAAACATAGTAAACTGTGAATGAACGGGAATCCTCTCAGCACAGAGCACTATCCCATTCATTCGCTGTCCCATGCAGCTGAGGCTGCAGAGAAAGGCATGTGTGTTTGAACTTTGGGGTGCACACCGTAATGCATTAGACTGCGCATACCTATGGTTTTTACCCATGGCCTCTATCCTTTGTGCAGAGTTTTGCATAGCTTGCTTTTGTAGCAACATTATTTTTTCCAATTGACTGTTATTTAAACACAGCACTGTAACTGAAGCACGCTCAACAGTCGAATAAAATATCTATTTGCAATTAACAACACAGCAAAAAGTCTGTAAAAAATTGCATTGTAAAGCTTAGTTTATGAAGATGTTACACTGCAGGCTAAGCCCAGCTTCCTTCTTGATATATCTGTTGTTGTGAATATACATTTTTCTTCTTCAGATTTGAAGTTATTAAAAATTTTAACCAGTTCTATGCTGCAGGCAAGGGATAGTAGGCTAAGTGTAATTATTCAGTGTCCTGAAAGTAAAGAATTGGTCAATTACCTCTCCCTCAATGCCTTGAGGAACACAATAAAAGAGCTCTACAAATTTTCTCCACAGTAAATAGTTGTTTTAGTAGTTTTCTGTTTTCTCCAGTTCTGTCAGTAAAAAAGTCAGTGCAAAGGGAGTTGGTGAGATAACTTTTCTGGGATTTTCAGACTGAAATAACTACGAAATGACTGAAATATGCTGACAAAAATTTGGCTAGTCTTGTACATACAATGTAGAGTGGGGCATCTGGGACATTCAGACAGATTTGGTGTTTGGTTTGCATCAAAGAATGAGGGTCTGACACTGTACTGCTGATCAAGGCAGAAATTACATTTGTAATTCTGTTTTAACACTACAGAATGTGATATGCTTCTGTGATTAAAAAAAAGAACACCAGTACAAGTGAATGGTAGACATTACTATTAAACAGTTAGATACACTAAATGTAATATTTTAATTCTTTGTTTAATTAAAGTGGAACTAAATTCTCTTAATCAACAATAACATTTTTTTGTCCAACGGTTGGCACCATGGCAAAATCTTCCAAACATAAAAATGCCTTATTAGTACATTGGTATAAATCCATTCAAACAGACCCGCTAACATGTTTCTGCCTTGTCAGCCTTAGTCATAGTCTATGACTAAGACCGACAAGGCTGAAACACGTTAGCAGGTCTGTTTGTATGTATTTTAACCCAATGTCCTAAAAAAGCATTTTTAATGTTTGGAAGAACCTGCTGTGGTGCTAAATTTTTTGGACATTACTGATATTGATCAGCCTATTGGGGCATGAGTCTGAGCACGGATATCTCTTTTACCTAAGTTTGGACTAGAGTTTAATCAGCGTGTTGCTTTTTTTTCTTTTATGTTACTAGCCTTAGCAAATAGATTAAACTCTTTTTTTTTATATATTTACTTGTTTTTAACCTTTTTTTAGACTTCATTAGTTGTTTGCATATTTGTGGCATATTTCAGAATGCTATCCTACATCTAAGGGGTATTTATTTGCATTTTTGTTTTTTATTTCTTACTTTTATTTTTGTTACATTTTATATTTCTTATATTTTATTTTACTTTTTTTGTAATAAGTTGTAGTAATTCTTTCTGATTATATGTTTGGTTCAGAATCTAGTGCATACATATATGTGTATTTTTCTTCTTTTTTTGATAACAGGTGCCTTTTCCTGATATCCTCATGATGTGTGGGGAACTCGTTACACCTGACGGCTCTGTCGTTTCAACTAATTATGCTAATTTCTATGCTAATTATTACTTTGTGCATGCTAAATTAATTAATTGGTTCCAGATGATTATTGTGAATATATGTAGTGAATTTGTATCTTGATGTCATTTATGCTTTCGGTCTGAAGAAGGGCGCTATCGTCTTAGCCTGAAACTGTTACCTTGCATAACATGGAAAGTATGTAACTTTTAATATATTTTTTTTAATAAACATTCTATTTCGGCAGCAATCTCTCTCTCCTTTTTCTCTATATACAGCCCCTGGGAAGGCCCGATTGCTTTGCACTTGCACCTGCCGTGATGCACCTCACCCTCTTCAGTATTTGATATAGAGATATATATATATATATATATATATATATATATATATATATATATATATTAATGTTTGAGGGTTCTAAGTAATTTTCTAGCAAAAAATGTAGATTTTTACATATATGCGAGAAGTGTCAGAATTGGCCCGGTGTTGAAGTGGTTAAAAATTAATTTATTGGCGCTTTCAGTTTGTGGTGCTCAGGTACAGATAGGTGCTTCTTTAGGACTTCTTGACATTCTAAATAATTGGGTTGTCCGGATAGATTCTGACTAGCCATAAACCATGACTATAGCTGTAGTATAACTACATATAACTACAGGTCTGACAAAAGTAAAATACAGTACAATTTTTTAAATAGTTTATTAGCCTAAATACATCAAATTAATATACTAAAAACATAGATTGCTTTTTCTCATAATGTTTGATGGGTAAAGTAAAGGGAAGAGTGGATTTAGATCAAGAATAGTTTGCAACATTCACAAACTGGTTAACAGTATTTGCATAAACACAGGTGATGACGACACGGTTTTAGCAGATAGGGGGACAAGCCCTTTCTTCTGTACTTTTGTAAATGCGTTTTTGTTTACTTTATGTTATTAGATAGCAAAATGTCAAAACCTCAGCATTTGAAAATATTTAATGACATTGTAGAGGTATGTCAAGTAGACAGACTGTGTCTTTCAAAGATTTTGTATGATACTTGTGCCTTCCTGATTCTCTTATCTCACTGCAAGTCTACTAGACAAGCTCTTGTCTGTCTGATTGAAATCAATAAACACTTTGCAGTCTGTAGTAAAGTGAAATACCCAGAATGCATCTGGTATTTTTAGGTTATTATTATTCGAGGAAGCTCAGGAGCAGAATTTTCAAAATTTAGGAGTACATTTTTTTTCAAAATACGTAATAATGACATTTACCCTACTGGTAATTTTAGTTATAGTCTTACCTTAACCACTTGACAACTGGGCAATTAAACCCCCTTCCTAACCAGACGAATTTTCAGCTTTCGGTGCTCTCACATTTTGAATGACAATTACTCAGTCATGCAACACTGTACCCATATGAAATTTTCGTCCTTTTTTTCACACAAATAGAGCTTTCTTTTGGTGGTATTTGATTGCCTCTGGGTTTTTTTTTTTTTGTGCTATAAATGAAAATAGACCGAAAATTTTGTAAAAAAATGAATTTTTCTTAATTTCTATTATAAAATTTTGCAAATAAGTAATTTTTCTTCATAAATTTGGGAAAAAATGTATACTGCTACATGTCTTTGGTAAAAATAACCGAAATTAGTGGATATTATTTAGTCTGGGTGAAAGTTATAGGGTCTACAATCTATGATGCCAATCACTGAAAATGTATCAATTTGATTACACCTGATGTACTGACAGCCTATCTCATTTCTTGAGACCCTAACAAGCCAGAAAAGAACAATTACCCCCCAAATGACCCCTTTTTGGAAAGTAGACATTCCAAGGTAGTTAGTAAGAGGCATAGTTAGTTTTTTGAGGTTGTCATTTTTTCTCACAATTCTTTGCAAAATGAAGATTTTTTTTATTTTTATTTTTTTTCACACCAAATTGTCATTATAACAGGTTATTTCTCTCACATGGCATGTACATTCCACAAATAACACCACAAAATATATTCTGCTACTCCTCCTGAGTATGGCGGTACCACATGTGTGAGACTTTTATACAGCCTGCCCACATACAGAGGCCCAACATTGAAGTAGCCCCTTCAGGCGTTCTAGGAGCATAAATTACACATCTAATCTCTCAACCACCTATTACACTTTTGAAGGCCCTGGAGCACCAGGACAATGGAAACGCCAACAAAGTGACCCCATTTTGGAAAGCAAACACCCCAACGTATAATCTATGAAGCATTATGAGTCTTTTGAGCTGTTCATTTTTTTCCAGAAGTTTTTGGAAAATGTGGAAAAAAAAATGAAAACTCATTTTTTTTACACAAAGTTGTCCATTTATAAGATATTTCCAACACATAGCATGTACATAGCAAAAATTACACCCCAAAATATATTCTCCTACTCCTCCTGAGTATGGCGGTACCACATATGTGAGACTTTTACACAGCCTGGCCACATACAGAGGCCCAACATTGAAGTAGCAACTTCAGGCGTTCTAGGAGCATAAATTACACATCTAATCTCTCAAACACCTATTACACTTTTGAAGGCCCTGGAGCACCAGGACAATGGAAACGCCAGCAAAGTGACCCCATTTTGGAAAGCAAACACCCCAACGTATAATCTATGAGGCATTATGAGTCTTTTGAACTGTTCATTTTTTTCCAGAAGTTTTTGGAATATGTGGAAAAAAAATGAAAACGCATTTTTTTTACACAAAGTTGTCCATTTATAAGATATTTCCAACACATAGCATGTACATAGCAAAAATTACACCCCAAAATATATTCTCCTACTCCTCCTGAGTATGGCGGTACCACATATGTGAGACTTTTACACAGCCTGGCCACATACAGAGGCCCAACATTGAAGTAGCAACTTCAGGCGTTCTAGGAGCATAAATTACACATCTAATCTCTCAAACACCTATTACACTTTTGAAGGCCCTGGAGCACCAGGACAATGGAAACGCCAACAAAGTGATCCCATTTTGGAAAGCAAACACCCCAACGTATAATCTATGAGGCATTATGAGTCTTTTGAACTGTTCATTTTTTTCCAGAAGTTTTTGGAATATGTGGAAAAAAAATAAAAACACATTTTTTTTACACAAAGTTGCCCATTTATAAGATATTTCCAACACATAGCATGTACATAGAAAAAATGACACCCCATAATATATTCTCTTACTCCTCCTGAGTATGGCGATACCACATGTGTGAGACTTTTACACAGCCTGGCCACATAGAGGCCCAATATCCAGGAAGCACCATCAGGTGACCTAGGGACATAAATTACGCATCTAATTTCCTTACAATCTATCACATTTTTGAAGGCCCTTCATATTTCTAGCATATAGCATGTACATACCAAGAATTACACCCTGAACTACATTCTGCTGAGTAAATGGTAAACAAAAGATTACCTGTGGTTTTAGTAGTGCAATTGTCCACAGAAGGAGAGCCCTGATCCAGGCAGCAGGCAGGGACGTGGTCAGCGTCAGTGAATGTAATTGTCCAGGCAGCAGGCAGGAATATTGTCCATAGTCAGTACAGGCAGAGATACTGTCCATATACAGTCCAAGGTCAGTGCAAGTAGAGACATTGCCAGCAGTGCCAAAATATTGGTCCTGGTAGTAAGCAGGAACATGGTCCAAGTAGCAGGCCAGGAAAGAATGGGGACAGGGGTAGAGGCTTCTCCCACCCAAATCTCTTTGAAGCCTCCGAGTCTCCAGACCCTAATCCGGGAATGAGAAAACTAAAAAATGTGTTTTCTTCATCCAGAAAAACAATTCTGGAGCCCCTCACATATGTGAGACCCCTGTGTCCCCATTAGCATAGCAGGGTAAAAGATCAATCCAAGAGGCAGGCAAAAAACGTGGTCAAACAGTCCAGGGTCAGTTCCAGAGCAGGCAGAGGTAGGTACAGTTTAGGGTTAGGCAGAAGCGTGGTCGTATAACAAGCCAGGGTCAGTTCCAGAGCAGGCAGAGGTAGGTACAGTTTAGGGTTAGGCAGAAGCGTGGTCGTATAACAGGCCAGGGTCAGTTCCAGGGCAGGCAGAGGTAGGTACAGTTTAGCGTTAGGCAGAGGCGTGGTCATTTAGCAGGTCAGGGTCAGTTCCGGAGAAGGCAGCGGTATGTACAGTGGCATAAGGGGTGTGGCGGTAAATGACAATTAGGTTTACCATACTTTCCTAATAATGTAGAAAAGTATGGTAACGACGGAAACATCGACCAAAACAAAGGCCTGGTTGGGAAGGACAATCGGGACAATAATACACAGTGTCTCTTCTAGTTCCTTCTTTGGAGCACACCCGGCATCTCTTCTGACGTTTTCGGCCTGTTTCATGGGGGGGGAGTTTATCAGGAAAGTGGCGTTCATGGAGTCTGCTCACTGAATCTGAGCGAATGCTTTCTGGTGGGTCTTCAGGGTACAAAAGGGCTTCGATAATTTCTTCTTGGTACTGAAAATAAGATAAGGGGGTCCTTGTAGATTTACGGTAAATGACATAAGTATTGTAAAGGGCCATACTGAAAAGATATATGGAGACCTTTTTATACCAATAGCGGCTTTTTCTTGTGGGAAGATAGGGTTCAATCATCTGATCATTAAAATCGACTCCCCCCATGAACAAATTATAATCATGAACACATGCTGGTTTTTGGATAGGGCCGTTTCTTTTGGGGATTTCCACGTAGGTGTCGTTATGTATCGTTGAGAGCATGTGGACATTTCTTTTGTCCCTCCACCTGATAGCCAATAGCTCTTCATTCCGCAAAGACGCCGTCTCCCCTTTTCGTAGTCTTTCAGTAACGAGTCTTTGCGGGAAACCCTTCCTGTTGGCTCGCACTGTACCACACGCTGGAGTGCCCTTCCGGTAAAGGTTGCGGAAGAGGGGGATGCTGGTATAGTAATTATCCACATAAAGGTGGTAACCCTTTTCAAGGAGTGGATATATAAGCTCCCAAACAACCTTTCCGCTGGCACCGATGTACTCAGGACATTCAGGGGGATGCAGTTGGGAGTCCTTCCCTTCATACACCAGGAAGGCGTAAATGTAGCCAGTGACCCGGTCACATAGCTTGTAGATTTTAACCCCATATCGGGTCCTTTTGCTTGGAATAAACTGCTTGATGCCAAGCCTGCCTGTGAAGTGGACCAATGACTCATCCACGGATATATTTTGGTCGGGGATATATAACTGGGGGAATTTCTCAGAGAAAAAATTTAGAAGTGGCCGAATTTTAAATAATTTGTCATGTGATGGGTCATTTCGGGGAGGGCACTGGGTATTGTCATTGTAATGGAGAAAGCGCATTATCATGAGGTATCTGGATCTTGACATAATGGATGAAAAGACTGGCATGTGCTGGATGGGTTTGGAGGACCAATAGGAGTATACTTCATTTTTTTTTGAGAGCCCCATGTTGAACGTTAGGCCTAAAAATAATTTAAATTCCTCCACTGTCAATTCTCTCCACACATAGGGACGGGCATAACTTGAATCAGGGTTGTTAGTTATGAATTGTTGTGCAAAGAGGTTGCACTGGGTCACGATGGAGGATAATAGGTCTTGGGTAAAAATTAAATTAAAAAAATCAATAGGGGCAAAATTCTCTGTGTTCACCTGAACACCTGGCTGGGCGGTGAAAGGGGGGATGTTTGCTGCTCCTGAATTGGGGGGAAGCCACAGAGGGTTTTCAAGGGCATAGGGAAGGCTGGCATGGGTCCTAACCCTTTGGGGCTGAGATGACACCCCGCTAGTTCTTGGCCTTTGCTGTAGTGGTACTTCATTTCTTGTGGATGGCACTGTGCTACTGGTGGATGGCACTGAGCTGCTGGTTGATGCCACAGCACTACTTGTGGTAGCCTGCTGATCCATGTCAGAACGCCTTCGTTTCCTGGGCACACTTTCCTCTTCCTCTGAATCTGTAGAAGACCCACTGCTTATAACAGGTTCATATTCTGAACCAGAATCAGACTCAGAGAGCTCGTCGCTGCTCTCGTCAGTCAAGCAAAGCTGTTGGTATGCCTCCTCAGCGGAAAACATTTTTTTCGCCATACTGGTGACTGTGGGCTGTGGTGACAAACTGTGGTAGGAAAACTGGAACAGATATGGCTGCACTGATGGGTGCTGATGAGGCTGGTCTAATGAGGCTGCACTGCTGGGTTCTGATGAGGGTGCTGCTGGGTTCTGAGGAGGGTGCTTCTGGGTTCTGATGAGGATGCACTGCTGGTAACTGATGAGGGTGCAGATGAGCACTATAGTGGCGCTGATGTGGTACTGATGGCACCGATGGGGCACTGTAGTGGCACTGGGCACTGTAGTGGCACTGGTGGAGCACTGGCGGCACCGATGGGCACTGAAGTGGCAGAGGTGGCACTGATGAGCACTGGTGGCACTGATGAGCTTTGTAGTGACACTGATCAGCCTTGTAGTGACACTGATCAGCCTTGTAGTGACACTGATCAGCCTTGTGGTGGCACTGATGGACACTAGTGGCACTGATGGGTACTCTGGTGGCACTGGTGGCACTGATGGGCACTGTAGTGGCACTGATGAGTATTTTTGTGGCACTGCTTACACAGATGGGTACTGTAGGGGAGCTGTAGGGGCGCTGATGGGTAGTGTGGGGCACAGATTGGCACTTGTATGGCACTGTGTGGCACTTAAGGGCACTGCTGAATATATATGAGACACTCACTGTTAAAAGGATCTCTCCTCTCCTCACACGCTGTATCGGTGTGAGGAGAGAAGAGAGCTGGACCTCTGTTTGACCCCAGTTTGTTTACATTCTGATCGCTCCCTCATTGGAGGGAGCGATCAGGTGGTAAAGAGCCGCTATCATTGGCTCTTCACCGCGATCCTTGTTGCAGTGGGAGCCGTGAACTCGGCGAGCACGGACACTTCCGCGAGCGCGCACCAGGGGGCGCGCGGGAAGCGCGAATGCACGAGGACGTCCCAGGGACGTGAGCTCAGGATAACTCGACCACTCTGTGGACGTCTTTTGTCCATGACGCGGTCGGGAAGTGGTTAATCATGCAATCAGTAAAAGTGACCAGCAAGAAAAAGATTGCTGTATATTAAACCTTACTAGGAAAAATGTTCCCTTGGTGCACAGGAGAAATAAAGTTAAAGTTGTATGGGAAGGGTAGATACATCAGTGATCACTGAGTGGTCAAAGCTCAAATCCCACCAGAACTTTTTGTTTGCATAGACTTGGATAAAACAACTATTTTGTCAAGTTTTCATTGGTGCCTGTGACCCCACTGGGGAGATTTCACCTCAGTTCCTTTTCATCTGACAGCTTGAGACGGCAAGAAAGAAATGAAGGAAACAAGTCATGCCCAGGGCAGAAAGTCAAAGACAGTAATAATAACCTTTCACAGGTTCTGACCTGTCCTTATTTTACTGAAAAATAATGTTTTATGGGGGTGTCCCAGACAGACATGTATGCCTAACGCTCCGTGACTCCGAAGAACACACAGCCCATTAGCCATGCTGCCTGCCCTGCAGCTGGGTCACAGCCTCCTTCTTACACATTTGTGGACACCCGGGAACTGACCGCGATGGTATACTGCGGTTTCAAACAGAAGACAAAGGCAAAAACCAACAGGGACATGCTGCTCAAAGCCTCTTCCAAGATGGCGCCGGCCCCCTCCTCCTGGCCAGGGACACCGCGGACGCAACATTCCGCCAAGCATAGCCGGCTGGGGATTTCTCAGGAGGGTGAGTCAGACACTGAGTTTGGGGTAACTTCTTTAGCCCTACAATTTGGCAGCTCGCAGCCTGACCTACTTAAGAAATTTGAGCAGCTCCTCACTTAAGCCCACTTCTGACATAATTACATAGTGTCTGACATGTGGAACCTGGGCTGCCGCACCTCTGCACTTGAACAGAGAACAGATGAGGTAGAAATCCTCACCCATAACCACTACAAAGTAGAAGCCCTTCATGAGGAAAACTTTTCCCTCCAGAACCATCTAGAGGACTTTGAGAATAGAGCCAGGCGCTCCAATTTGCGCATACGTGGCATTCCTGAGACGGTCACAGATCTACAGTCCACCATCACTGCACTATTCCAGCAACTTGTGCCTTCAATACCTATAGAGCGCCTTAAAATTTATAGGATCCATCGCACTCTAGCACCGTGTCCTGAAGATGCCTCCCCCCACGACATTGTTGTGAAGCTACTTTCGCACCAAAGAGCAGCTGCTGGCTGCATCACGCTGCAAACATGCGTTGGTGTTCCAAGGCCGCCGCTACCAGATCTTCCATGAAATCTCCCAGGTAACCCTGCTGAAATGGAATACTATGAAACTTCACCTCCATATTTATCAACAACACTGAATTTCCTACCGGTCAGGGTTTCCCTTCTCCATCGGCTTCTCTTATAAAGGATCATCCTACCAGTGCAAGTCGGATGAAGATCTGCATTCTACACTCCTAGAACTCCACCTGGCGCCTCAAGACCCTGTTGCCATGGGATCCCGTTGCTGATCTGCATCTCACTCTCCTAGGAAGCTCCAAGCCCCCCTGGACCGAAAGCATCCTCAAGCATCCATAAATATGGTTGTTACATCTCGCCTGTCCCTGCTCCCGAAGATTCAATGGACTGAGCATCTCCCTACAAAAGTGTATTCTTATGGGACTCCCACCCTGTCGTAACTATACACTGACACCTCAGGTCTAACCGTGACATTTATTTGTGTATACTTGCTTAATTTTACCTATTTCAAACGAGATGTAAATTTCATCCAGATTCCCCCATGCTGCCTTTCCCCCTCCACTTTCCCTTCTTTTCCCCTCTCCCCCCTCCCTCTTACCTACCTCTCCCCCCCCACCCTTCACCCAACTTAATTTTCCCCTCACATATGTTTAAATGTTTTATGGTTCACATTTTTTGAGAATTACGAATACAGTGCGCAATGCTCTGGCCTTAATCCTCGCAGCTCATAGAAGTTCTACTTATTGACTGTTTTTGATTGCTTTTGCCATTAATACTGTGACGGACCCCCATACTCAAGAAGAGAATGTCCACTGTATATGCTTCCCTTGCCCGGTACCAGCACAATCCAAGGTCCCTTAGCCCACCGAGTCACTTGTCGAGACATCAGTGTAGGGTGAAGAAGCATAAGACTGTTTATTTACCTCTGAGGTGTACACTCAGAGGACAATACCCCCTGCTTTGCATAATGACACAGGGTGGGGCAAACTTTACCACCTCCAGTAACATGAGACACACAGGTATATTCTTACTTCTCATCAGTAGACCATCTTATCAGCAGGGAGGGGCTGCTGGAGAAATCCCCCCTCCCCTCTAGCATCCAATCCACATAAGCATATACATCCCATAATTCTTTTCTCCCAAGGCAGACAAACAATATAACAATGGGATACATGCACTTAACAAATACATAGCAACTCCCACCCCATCTCAAACTATCTAGCAATGGTCTGTGACAAAAGGTAGAATTTATCTTCATATATTTCTTGAGGGAGATTGTTCAGAAATATTACTGTCCCAAGTAAAAGAACCCCTGCATCCTTTAAACACAAACCACACATATAGAACCCTGGATAACAGAGGTAAAATGAAATGCTGAGTCCGCTGTGATTGTACAACGAGTCTGGTTAGTGCAGGCTCAACTGGGGTTCTCGGTCACCCTGTGCCCCTAATAGACACAGGATAACTTACACATAGGATTGGCCGGGGGAGCTGGACAGGTTGTTTCCAGAGCTCTCTAAGGTAAGCTGGGTTCCACAAGCCCTCCGTCCAAAGTGACTCCTGTCACACATACTTTTTCCTACTAACCTACTTAATGCCTTGGCTGGACTCATGGCTGTTTGCCCTCAAGCCCACACAGTAATGTTCACACCGCACCTGTAGTATAGTTTTTGTTTGCAAATTTATTGCAGGACCTTCCTGCTCCCATCCTTCTTATCTACTGTAGACCCATTTGTCAGCTATGTTACTAGGGATCTCTTCCCACTACTCGGGTCTCCCGTAACATACCTCTATCGCGCTCCGCTACTTGACACACTAGTTTATCCTGCTACCTTGGCTGTAAGAATCTCGGAGACTGCTCACTGTTCCCCCCAAGAAGTTCAAGTATACCCATATAGGGTATTCAATGAACCCAGCTTTGTCCTTGGAAATCATTTTACTGATTTACCAGTGGACATCCTCTCTTTTTCCCTTTACCCCTCACAGTCCTATCCCTCCCCCCTTTGGGGGTGTGGTCAGACCCAGACTATCACTCCTAGCTAGTCCTTAGCCTCTTCTACCTAGGTTGTGGCTCCGCTAAACATTCTTACACTCAACGTCCAAAGCCTCAATTCCCCCAACAAATGCACTAAGGCATTTAGTTCTTTAGTATCCGCCAAAGCACATGTGGTTTGTTTACAGGAGACGCACTTAACAAAACAATCCACAACTAAATTCTTTGGCTGCCATTACTCTCAAGCGTTCACAGCCTCAGCATCCTCAAAAAAGAGAGGGGTGATCATTGATTTCCATCGAACTACCCCCATTACACTGCTGGAGGAGATCATTGACCCAGAGGGTTGCTACCTCATCCTGACCGTGCTCCTACTTAATAGCAAAGTTACCTTAGTTTCATACTTTGCCTCCAACAAGCACCCACTTTAATTTCTTTCCTACCTGCTAGCAGTTGTTGATTCACATAAATGAGGTACCCTCGTAATCTGCAGAGACTCCAACCAAGCTTTATACCCATTCCTTTATAAATTCCCAGCCCCCTCCTCTCCTAGTCCTACACGCCCCACGTTTCAGCAACTCCTATTCAAATTATTGCTCTTTGATGCCTGGCGAGAACAAAATCCTGCTTGGCACTAATATACCCACTACTCGCATCCACACAAGGTATTTTCCCACATAGATCACATCTTTCTAACGGTCGGCTCCTTCCCTCTCCTTCCCCAATCGATTGGACATTGAAACAGCACCCAAGGACTACATAATGAACAATAAATCCATTGACACATCTCCCCTAACCATATGGGAAGCCCACAAGCCAGTAATTAGAGGGGTATTTATTAGTCAAGCCGCCTACCATCGTAAGGAGAAATGCCTCCAACACAAACGCTTGGAAGAAACCTTCTATCAAGCCTCAGCAGCCTTCCAATCCCGTCCCTCTACCGAGTCTAAAAGCGATCTTGAAAAAGCACTCCCAGAACTAGATTTCTTTTTGACAAAAGCGGCAGAAAAAACCCTAGGCACATGTTCTACATGCAATAGATATCCGCGCTAAATGGAAAGGTTGCTGCCCCCCTGAAAGGGTATCCTAAAAAGGAGACTAAAAATTGAAAAAATATATAATAAGGGGTAGTGGCGCTACCTATTTAGTTGAGGTGGAGCCAGTGAAGTGTAAGCTCTTAGACTGTGATAAGAGTATGTGGCTTATTGTAGTGATAAATACTGAAAATAAAACATGCAGTGAACAAAAGCAATAACTATCAAAGTGATACCATCACATGTGATTTTTGCGTGTTCCTCAGATGAGCGAGGTTAGGGCCAATCCTATGATGTTCCTCTTTCGGCCCTAGTGTGTAAGGCCCCTGTAAAAATGGGCTCAGTAGTGGTGAAAGGTAGTGTGTATATTAAAATATTGGAAACTCCAGCTGGTGCGTTAATTAGTAATAATAGGGATCCTAATCTAGTGTGTCAATCCAATAAGCTGGCTATCCCAGTAACTGTTCACATAAGGAAAGCCACTAGCATCAAACAAAGGCAAAAACAAAAAACAAAAACAAAAAACGTAACTAGCAGATAAAGGCTAGAATGGATACGTGTATGTTCACACTAACAATAGGCAGTCCCAGAGTATTTTATCAAATCTGTGCTCAGGTATGTATTTCATTCAATGAACGACCCCTGAGTCACACAGTTAGTTCTTAGGGCCAGTATTGGCTACCCAAATATATTCAGACAGCTGCTTCTTCACAAATGTAGAAAATCCCAGTTCAAAAGGAAGGAAAAGAGGTAAAAAGTTTTTTTGCAAGCGTGACTTGGTGCGATTCCTAACCATGCGATCCTGCAGCAATATATGGTGACTGTGGTGCAACCCCCCGAGTTGATTACACTCACCAGAATGTTGCACCCCTGCAGGGCTATTAAGCGTCTCAGGGGGTATCCGGGTGATCTCCTGATGTTTTCCGGGCTCCACAGCTCACTATTCGTCTGCTGTATTGCTGCTGTAAGGTCAGATGGCTCTCTCCTCCCTCTGGTTTCCACGCCAACTCCTCCGGAGGTTTTTAGAGAAAAAACAGGAAGTGGGCTCCCATAGTGTAATTCGATATTGATTTATTAGGTAAATTGTTTTTTAACATAGACCAAAAACTTTTAAATAAAAAACTTTAGGCAAGCAGGATCCTCATGCAGTAAGCCCGTGATCCAGCTGCCATCGATAAAAACAATATGCGGGGATAAATCGTGCTTCTGGGTGTCAGGTTAGTGGTATCCGGGAACCATCCGTGCATTCCACCAGTCTGTTACCGACCCCGGAAGTGACGTTGACGTTGCAGCGACCAATCACATGACGCGTTTCGACGTCAGTTGTTTTCAAAGGTGATGACAACGCGCTGCGTGTCCAGTCTATTTGTAAACAGCATCTCGGTTACTCCCACGGCTATTAGCAAATGGGGGCGGCTAAGCTACACTGCAAGCCTGCCCCTCCACTCCTCCTACTAATCCCTCTAGGTGGGGGATGCCTGTGGTGACGTAACCCAGATGCTCTCCCTCTGTAAGCACGGAACATTACATGTAATTATGCTATCCTTAAAACTCAAAAAATTTAAATTAGGAGTAAATAGTAAATGAGTGACAGTATCAGTCCATTAAAGGATAAGTAGGTTATACTAATGGAACGTGTAGTGTCCAACCCCAACATGGTAAGTGTGGTTGGTGCTATAATTTATGCCTAACATGAGAATTGGGTATAAAGATTCCCGATAGGTGGAGATTGTATGTGTATGGTGGCCTGGGATGTGTGCCCTCCTTATCTCCACTTCTTCACTAGGTGAGTGTGAATGTCCATCCTGAGTCCAGGAGCCAATATAGGGACAGATGTAAGTAATGGGGCTAGGTTTTAAATCAGCCAGCGAGTGGCCTATATTCCAATGGCCGGTCCCAAGATATGTATATGTATGCCTATTTTTGGTCTGTCAGTCAAATCTCACACCTGCATAAGAGAGACTGCACTATATATGTGTAATTGATTAAAACTAGGCCAACTAAGAACAAAATTAAGGAGACATAGGTACATCATCGAAAATTATACCAGAGATACAGCTCTGGGTTAAAAAGGGTATATGTATCAAATGCATATACCCAGTTAAGAGAGCCGCTGGGTTTTGTTTCGGGCCCTGTATACAGCACCGCCAACCCCCGGCAATCTACTCAACCCACACTGGCACAGTTAGTCTAGGGATTGTTACCTCGTAACAGTCTATACCTGATTATATACAATCTGGCAGTATTGGTAGATAGCTACTATCTGCAAAGATGACACTAATACCAATGTGATAAAATATAACTGGATTTACTTTGGTTTAAAGGTTCAAGGTTAAACACATCACATAGCATACATGCAGAGCCCTGCAGCAATAAACATATTCATAAGTAGATAGTGCAGAGTGATCACCCGCCACGTGCAACTATCTTCTTTCAATATGCGCAATATGGCGCAGCAACAAAGTTTTAACCTCCACCCTGGTCAGGCCTGACTCAGATTCAAACTCAGTCCCTTATGAGAACAATTTCTTTGCATGCAACTTGAACGGTGGTGCACTTGCAGGAAACAATATTTGTAATCCAAGGGTAGTAAATAACGGGGTGGGCCAAGGCAGTCACTAGGCCCAACAAGTAAAGAAAAAGGTAATGAAGTGAGCATGAAGTGAGCAAGTGCTCGCTTACCACTCCGGACGCGATCCCAGTCCGGGCTTCCACCACTGTGTATCCGCACACAGTGTCTCCAACGGCCGGGTCTCCGGTCCAGCTGATGTCAGCAAACTCAAACAGGAACAGGTGCCACCCAGGCTCCGCAGTGGGGTGGAAGGCTCTTTGGTCGGTATGCAAGGCCCAGGCTTCAGGCTTTACACAACAGCGGATCCGCACAGGGAGTCCTATTACTTGCAGCGCGGTGGTGTCCAAAGAGGCCGAGCTTAGCCTCGCCCTCTTCTTATATAGCCCCACCCATGAGTCTCTGCGGCGGCCCAATGCACCCTGGGTGCCGAACGGGGTTCTGGGTAACGTAGTCCAGGGGCCTTAAAGGAGACCCTGTACACATCCTTCACCAATTTTTTCTTGATGGTTCTTGGGTATATGCATTTGATACATATACCCTTTTCAACCCAGAGCTGTATCTCTGGTATAATTTTCGATGATGTACCTATGTCTCCTTAATTTTGTTCTTAGTTGGCCTAGTTTTAATCAATTACACATATATAGTGCAGTCTCTCTTATGCAGGTGTGAGATTTGACTGACTTAGCCCAAAAATAGGCATACATATACATATCTTGGGACCGGCCATTGGAATATAGGCCACTCGCTGGCTGATTTAAAACTAGCCCCATTACTTACATCTGTCTCTATATTGGCTCCTGGACTCAGGATGGACATTCACACTCACCTAGTGAAGAAGTGGAGATAAGGAGGGCACACATCCCAGGCCACCATACACATACAATTTCCACCTATCGGGAACCTTTATACCCAATTCTCATGTTAGGCATAAATTATAGCACCAACCACACTTACCATGTTGGGGTTGGACACTACACGTTCCATTAGTATAAACTACTTATCCTTTAATGGACTGATACTGTCTCTCATTTACTATTTATTCCTAATTTTAATTTTTTGAGTTTTAAGGATAGCATAATTACATGTAATGTTCATTGCTTACAGAGGGAGAGCATCTGGGTTACGTCACCACAGGCATCCCCCACCTAGAGGGATTAGTAGGAGAAGTGGAGGGGCGGGCTTGCAGTGTAGCTTAGCCGCCCCCATTTGCTAATAGCCGTGGGAGAAACCGAGATGCTGTCTACAAATAGACTGGACACGCAGCGCGGTGACATCACCTTTGAAAGCAACTGACGTCGAAACGCGCCATGTGATTAGTCGCTGCAACGTCAACGTCACTTCCGGGGTCAGGAACAGAGTGGTAGAACGCACGGATGGTTCCCGGGTACCACTAACCTGACACCCAGAAGCACGATTTATCCCTGCATATTGTTTTTAATCGATGGCAGCTGGATCGCGGGCTTACTGCATGAGGATCCTGCGTGCCTAAAGTTTTTTATTTAAAAGTTTTTGGTCTATGTTGAAAAAAATTTTTTACCTAATAAATCAATATCGATTTACACTATGGGAGCCCACTTCCTGTTTTTTCTCTAAAAACCTCCGAAGGAGTTGGCGTGGAAACCAGAGGGGGGAGAGAGACATCTGACCCTACAGCAGCAATACAGCAGACGAATAGTGAGCTGTGGAGCCCGGATAACATCAGGAGATCACCCGGATACCCCCTGAGATGCTTAATACTCCTGCAGGGGTGCAACATTCTGGTGAGTGTAATCAACTCGGGGGGGTGCACCATATATTGCTGCAGGATCGCATGGTTAGGAATCGCACCAAGTCACGCTTGCAAAAAAACTTTTTACCTCTTTTCCTTCCTTTTGAACTGGGATTTTCTACATTTGTGAAGAAGCAGCTGTCTGAATATATTTGGGTAGCCAATACTGGCCCTAAGAACTAACTGTGTGACTCAGGGGTCGTTCATTGAATGAAATACATACCTGAGCACAGATTTGATAAAATACTCTGGGACTGCCTATTGTTTGTGTGAACATACACGTATCCATTCTAGCCTTTATCTGCTAGTTAAGTTTTTTGTTTTTGTTTTTGCCTTTGTTTGATGCTAGTGGCTTTCCTTATGTGAACAGTTACTGGGATAGCCAGCTTATTGGATTGACACACTAGATTAGGATCCCTATTATTACTAATTAACACACCAGCACCAGCTGGAGTTTCCAATATTTTAATATACACACTACCTTTCACCACTACTGAGCCCATTTTTACAGGGGCCTTACACACTAGGGCCGAAAGAGGAACATCATAGGATTGGCCCTAACCTCGCTCATCTGAGGAACACGCAAAAATCACATGTGATGGTATCACTTTGATAGTTATTGCTTTTGTTCACTGCACGTTTTATTTTCACTATTTATCACTACAATAAGCCACATACTCTTATCACAGTCTAAGGCCCCATGCACACGAGACGCAGGTGCAAACTCTGCTGAACACACGTTTTTAAACGCTGAAACCGTTTGCGGCCGCGTTTAGCGGCGTTTAACCGCGTTTGCGTTTATAAGCGTTTCATCATAGACCCTCCCTAAGCTCAAAAAACAGTAAATTTTAACCATTTCAGCCAGTTTGTGAGACCAGAGTGAGTAGCAGCAGCTGAGAGAGCAGCAGGGTACTTGTATTTAGCGTGTCACTTGCCACATCATCTGCCACAAGTTGTGGATTGTCCACTTGCCACGTCACCTGCCACGTCACCTGGCCACATCACCTGGCCACGTCACCTGCCACAAGTTGTGGATTGTCCACTTGCCACGTCACCTGCCACGTCACCTGGCCACATCACCTGGCCACGTCACCTGGCCACGTCACCTGCCACAAGTTGTGGATTGTCCACTTGCCACGTCACCTGGCCACGTCACCTGCCACAAGTTGTGGATTGTCCACTTGCCACGTCACCTTGCCACATCACGTGCCACGTCACCTGCCACAAGTTGTGGATTGTCCACTTGCCACGTTACCTGGCCACGTCACCTGGCCATGTTACCTGCCACGTCACCTGGCCACGTTACCTGCCACATCAGCTGGCCACGTCACCTGCCACAAGTTGTGGATTGTCCACTTGCCACGTCACCTGCCACGTCACCTGGCCACGTCACCTGCCACAAGTTGTGGATTGTCCACTTGCCATGTCACCTGGCCACATCACGTGCCACGTCACCTGGCCACTTCACCTGCCACAAGTTGTGAATTGTCCACTTGCCACGTCACCTGCCACGTCACCTGGCCACATCACCTGGCCACGTCACCTGCCACGTCACCTGGCCACGTCACCTGCCACAAGTTGTGGATTGTCCACTTGTCATGTCACCTGGCCACGTCACCTGGCCACGTTACCTGCCACGTCACCTGCCACGTCACCTGGCCACGTCACCTGCCACAAGCTGTGGATTGTCCACTTGCCACGTCACCTGGCCACGTCACCTGGCCACATCACCTGACACAAGTTGTTGATTGTCCACTTGCCACTTTACCTGCCACAAGTTGTGGATTGTCCACAATGCGATGCAAGCAATTACAGTTTTCTTTTATATTTTTTAATAGTTTTTCATCATTTGCCATCATTTTTGAGATTTCTAATGTTAAAAAATAGGTCACCTTTAAAAACGCTTATAAACGCAAACGCGGCAAAACGCCGGTACCGCGTTTAGCAGCGTTTAGCGTCTGAAACGTGAAAACTTTTGCGTCTGAACCCATTTTTTTGCTTCTGGAAAAACGAGGTTAAACGCAACTGCTTGTAAACGCCAAAAAACGAGAGTGTGTGCATGGACACATAGGATAACATTGAATGGGTTCAGGAGCAGTTGAAAAAAGCGTCCAACTGCCTCTGAACGCGCGTTCAACAGCAAATAACAGCGTCTCGTGTGCATGGGGCCTAAGAGCTTACACTTCACTGGCTCCACATGTTCTACATGAAATCAAACAAACCTGACACTTTCTTGACCCTAGCGTGTCACAGAGCCGAATATACCCCCAAACCCATCAGACTTAAATTATCTACTAATACTTACTCCAGCAACCCTCTAAAAATCACAAAGGAATTCCGCAGATGCCTTGCAGAACTCTACCAAGACCTCAAAACCTTTAACCATGCCCAGGCGGACTCCCTCCTCTCCTCCATCTATATGCCCACTCTTTCCTCTTCTCATCAAGAGGATCTCGACCGGCCTATTAAAGTCGAAGAGATACACTTGGCAATCAAATTCCTAAAATTACGTAAAAGCCCAAGCCCAGATGGCCTATTAGAAGAAATTTGTCGCTCCCCCCTCCTAGTAGGTGCATATAATTCCCTATTGGATGGCCTCTCTTTTTGTGCTGAATCCTTAACGGCGTCTATCTCAATGATCCCCAAACCCCACACAGATGATTTTGTCTGGTCTAACTTTAGACCTATTTCAATCCTCAACTTGGTTGTCAAAATCCTTGCAAAAATCCTATCCACCCGTGTTAACCCCTATATCACGGAGCTTTAATACACAGAGACCAGGTAGGGTTTATCACATCTAGTCAAACTAGAGATAACATTCGTCGCGCAACTCTCCTGACCTATGCTACTCGCACGCGTTGCATCCCATCTTGCTTTGTCTCTCTAGACATCTGTAAGGCCTTTCATACACTCTCCTGGCCTTATTTGAATTTCATCTTATGCCAATGGGCAAATAGACACATTCCCTACCTGGGTATTAAACTTACCGCCAATCCCTCAGACCTTTATTCAGCAAACTAACCACCTATGCTCTCCCACCTCACAACCCTAATGTCCAAATGGGCCCTGCTACCACTGTCCGGGATGGGCCGAATCACTGTTGTGAAAATGTCCATTCTCTCAAAACTCCTTTACCTATTCCGGGTGCTCCATATAACGGTCCCCTCACACTACCTGCTAATTCTTCAGTGCTACGTATCCTTCTTTATCTGGAATAAACTGAGACCCTGACTACCTAAACCTACTCTATATACCTCTAGAATTAGAGAAGGCCTGCGTGTACCAAATTTTCAAAAGTACTATTATGCTGCACAGCTGGCCCAGCTCCCAAAATACCATGCCACAGCTAAAACCTCTTCATGGATAGCCATAGAATCAGTGGACTGTGATCCCCTCTCCACAGCCAATCTCCTCTGGTTGGCCCCAGCCCATCGTAGAACCATCACCAACCCAGTCACGAAAAATAGCCTTGTTATCTGGGATAGACTTAAGATTTGATTTGGCCTCCAGTCCCCTCATAATCTCATACTCTCTTTTCTTCACAACCCATCATTCTATCCAGCCTGGTTCTCCCTGGCCTCATTCTCGGCCTGGTCGAGAGATGGCCTTGTAACGGAACATCCCACACTCCACTTGAATGCTTCCGTCAGTATATCGCTTCCTAAGTCCTGGAACACAAGACCAATGGATCTGGCTATAGTAACCCCCAAGAACCAGACAACACCAGTCTTGGAGTACATCAGAAATAGCCTGCTTTATTTGAGATCTCACACAAATATATACACCAGGATGACAATACAAACTGTAGCCAGAAACCTAATTAACATGAGCTAATTAACTAATCGTTTAGACAGCCTAGGTGAATTAGAGGCATTACCTTTCAAGACAGACTTGCTGTCTTTTAGATCAGAAGACACAATCAACATTATCATAAATATAAACACAGAAAATATTCTCACATTAGCAGAAGCTAATTACAATTAACAATACAAACAGTGATCTCAGTCTAGTAGGCAACAGACTACAGTAGGAGTAGACTGTCCGGCTCCTACCCAGTTCTAGAGGCCTGTGATCAGCTCTTTATATATATCCTGGGAGACATTGTGGATAAATATTACTGTTATATTTAAATAACCACCTTCTCATTGTCCATTAAACAGCGGTCCATCATTTTTCTCATTCACCCTGTACCCCTACTGGACACAGGGTGACTTAGACATAGGAGGTGTATGGGGAGCTGAAACAAGGGTTTACTAACCTCTCCAAGGGATTCTGGGTTCCACGGACCCTCCCCTCACATCTCTCCCCTTTCAGCAGAAGACTAACACAGGAGGAGACCCCAGACTGGTTCACTCTGAAGTTAGTCCATAGTTCCAGTCCCCCAATGCCTGTACCCACACAGTACCCCAAACAAATTGTTCCAAACAGAGCATTACTCACCAAGCCAACCTCTGCCTCACTCATAGAACATACTCGCTGCTGGGGGGAAGTGCGGGCTGGTACTTCCCCCTGGAGTCCCTTCAGCCGCTGGAGAGAAGACAGGCTGGGTGGGCCCAGTCCGTCATGCTGTTTGTCATGATCCGTGTTATGGCTTCGGTCACCTGCTGGTGGCACTATTGCTTCCAGCAACAAAGGGTGTAATTCTGGTGGCTATCAGCAGGTGTCTCCCAGTAGATGGACTCTTCATTAATCAAGCTGCACTTGATGTGAGCTGCTGGAAGTATATAAGCCCGCCCTTCACTGAGGTTCAGGGCTTCAGTATTCCCTCTGCAAGCTTGTCCCTGCCTGACCTGATCCGTGTGCCTGAACCTGGTCCCGATCTGCTTCCTGCCCTGCACTCTCACAAACAGAAAAAACTGCGCTGACTCTAAAAAAGATAAGATGAGGTACTAAGGCAGCAGCTTGAGTGGGATAAACACAACAGCAATAGAACAGATTTTGAAGCTGCGCCAAAATTGAGTGTCCTTAAACACAAAACAAATGAAGAAAGTTCCAATTGATGGGACATAAAACAGTCTATGGTCATATCCTGGTTGATAGAATATTGATATCACCACAGTGACTCTATAGACATTCCATGCTAGTGCAGAGTCCACCACCAAATGTAATGGCCGCTTACCAGAGGGCAAGCTCAATTACGCAATCGGCTGTAGCCCAGCCGTGGCCTTAACCTCCAGGGGAAGAAACACCAAGATGAGAATCAATGGGGTGGAGGCTCACGGTCTCAAACGCCTTCTGTACTCATTCCATCATATGACATGTATGTGCAGAGAGGAAAGGGACCATAGCGTAACTCCGTCAAACAGCATTTATTAAAAAAGTAAGGTTATACTTACAAAATAACAGATAAAAAATAGCGTTTTAAAAGAGATTGCTGGCCGGCATACAAGGAACCCTTCCTCCTCACATCAGCATGGTGACGTCACTGCGCGTCCTCCCATATGCGTTTCGTCATCAACAGACATTATCAATGGGAATTCCCATTTCCTCTCTGGTGGTGGGCTCTGCACTAGCATGGAATGTCTATAGAGTCACTGTGGTGATATCAATATTCTATCAACCAGGATACGACCATAGACTGTTTTATGTCCCATCAATTGGAACGTTCTTCATTTGTTTAGTGTTTAAGGACACTCTGTTTTTGTGTTTAAGGACACTCAATTTTGGCGCAGCTTCAAAATCTGTTCTGTCCTGGACTCTGCTTCCTATACCCTGTCCCTGAGTCTTGTCCCCTGATTCCTGCTTCCAGCTCCCCCTTGCTACTGCTCCCTCCATCTGGCCGCCTGTTTCCCCTTGTCTGTCGTCCCTGCCTTGCTGATGTATATGTGCTCCTGTTCTTGTATATATTAGTTAGTTAGATTAGGTGTTTTGGGGTTTCTGTGTTTTCTTGTATTTATTCCTTGTATGCATTTCTTGTTTTTGGTTTGCTGTTTTGTTTGCACGTGTGCCTTATCTTTAATAAATATATATTTTTCACTTACTTGTGTGCCTGATTCCTTATGTGCAGCCCACTGATCTGTGTACCCTGTGCTGGATGCCTGTGTTAGGCTTCCCTGACACTGTTGGGCATCTGGGCCGACTGCCAGAATCCCTGGGGTATATAGGTGGAGACTGAAGTCCTATCCACCTTTACAGGAAATCCATCCTCTGTTAGTTGAAGGCAGAGGCCAGCAGAGGCCAGAAGCACTCTGCCCTGTTGCCAGCACTTCTGCTGGGGACCCCACATCATCTGCTCCAGCTAACAGCTTGGGAGGGAAGCCGACTGCCCCGGCTCCCTGGAACTCTGCAGTTGTGGCCAGTGCTGGGCAGAGGTTTTTAGCATTCCACCCTGTTGCCAGCACTTCTGCTGGTTTTCTGTTAGTGGAGACCGCAAGCCCATCCACCTACACCAGATCAAGCTGCAGCTGTGAGGTGCCGACTGCATTCTTTCCTTGGATCCTGATCTGCAGCTCAGGAGTAACCGCCACCTCATTACCCTGGGCCTCCAGAATTGCCGAATGTGGGGCAGAGGTTTTGGACCCTCTGTCCGGTTGCCAGCGCGTCAGCTGGGTTGGTGTCATAATTCTGGGGCGCCATCTGCTGCTGGAACTCCCTTTCTGTTAATTTATGGCAGAGGTTAGCAGCACTCTGCCCTGTTGCCAGCCCTTCTGCTGGGTTGCTGGCATCATTCTGGGTTGCCATCTGCTGCTGGGAAGGGAAACCGGCTGCTTCATTTCCCTTATCCTCATCTGGCTGCTGGGACAACATATTTCTGGTACTGTCTCCCAGGTGCACGGATCCTTGTTGGGGAGGAAAGACCACCACCTTCTCACCCTGGGCATCTGAAACTGCCACAGGTTTAGGGTAGAGGTCTTGGACCCTCTGTTTAGTTATCAGCGCTTAAGATGGAGAAATTTCTGGTAACTACACAGATTCTGCTGGCAGAAAATCCCATGTCTCTGTCAGTGTTGTGGGAGACAGGTCGACTGCCTCTTCTCTCAGGGAGGCTGAAGCTGCTGTTGGTGCTGGGCAGAGCTCAGTGACGTCTGGTCCTGATGCCAGCTCTTCTGCTGGATGCTCACTAGGTTGTTCTTCCTCTGCAGAAAAGGCTATCAAATCCCCAGTCTCTATAACTGATGTATGGAAATAGAGGTTCACCATCTCCTGTCCGTAGAACTCAGAAAATGTTATTGGTGCTGGGCAAAGGTTACCAGAGCTCTGCCCTGTTGTCAGTTTTGGGGACGGCAATCTCCAGAGTTTCCACTGCCCATTCTCTGGCATGCTGCTGAACGTGTTCTAGCAGTTTCCTTTATGCCCTTTACAGATGCTGTTCTTTCCTTAGCAAATGTTCCAGATCAGTTTTAAGCTCTGAGACCCCTGCAAGACCTCTCGCAGGTCCTCAAGGGTAGGTTCTCCTTCATCGCCAAACACAAAACGATCTGTAAGGCTCTCCCACAGCAATCCAGGGCCACCAAAGTCATATCCCTCTGGAGAGCATTCTGTTGTCTCCCCTAAATATCCCTGCTCTGCATGCCATTGCAGAGCCCGATAACGATTGGACCAGCCTGTAAAAACTCAGTCACCCATTGCTCCTGGGGCCGCTCTCCCAGGAGCAGCATCCGTAACTCCTGTTGGTCACTGGCTCTTTGCTCTGGGGTTGGAAAGCACTTGCCCTGTTGCATACCAGCGACTTGGAGGGCTCCAATTCAGAGCTCCACCCGAATCTGCTGCCTGAGCTCCAGGTATTCATCCGCAGACACAGTCCTGGAGTATGCTGAAAGGATGATCCGCAGAAGCCCCGGGAACTCTGATGCCAGATCCATATCTCTGCTTGGGTGACTGAAGTCTGCTATCCCAATATTGGATCCAGGTAGAGGTTTGGATGTCCCAGACTGCAGGAAGCATCCCACTGCTGCCACTAATGTAAACGGAATGTCCCACACTCCACTTGAGTGCTTCCATCACTTGTCTTGGAGTACATCAGAAATAGCCTGCTTTATTTGAGATCTCACACAAATACCGTATATACTCTAGTATAAGCCGAGATTTTCAGCCCTTTTTTTGGGCTGAAAGTCCCCCCCTCGGCTTATACTCGAGTCAGTGAAAGTTAACATTGTAAATTGTACCTGAAGGCTGCGGCGTCCATCGTTTAAAACTCGCGGTCTCTTCCTGGTCCCTTCCGTGATAGGCGGAACTGTGTCTGCTGAGAATCGCCTATCACAAACGTTCTCTCATCCTCAGTTTCCCAGCAGACGTCCGTGATTGGCGGAAACTGAACACAGTGTCTGCTGGGATGGGTGAAGATGAGAGAACGTTCGTGATAGGCGATTCTCAGCAGACACAGTTCCGCCTATCACGGAAGAGACCAGGAAGAGACCGCGAGTTTTAAACGATGGACGCCGCAGCCTTCAGGTACAATTTACAATGTTTAACTTTAATTCTAGGGAAACAGTGAGGATGGGCACAGTGAGGATGGGCACAGTGAGGATGGGCACAGTGAGGATGGGCACAGTGAGGATGGGCACAGTGAGGACGGGAACATGTGAGGATGGGAACAGTAAGGTGGCAATGGGCTTAGTAAAGTTGCAATGGGTGGGCATTGTTGACCCTCGGCTTATACTTGAGTCAGTAAGTTTTCCCAGGTTTTTGTGGTAACATTAGGTACCTCGGCTTATACACGGGTCGGCTTATACTCGAGTATATACGGTATATACACCAGGATGACAATACAAACTGTAACCAGAAACCAGAAACCTAAATTAACATGAGCTAATTAACTAATTGTTTAGACAGCCTAGGTGAATTAGAGGCATTAACTTTCAGGACAGACTTGCTGTCTTTTAGCCCAGAAGACACAATCAACATTATCATAAATATAAACACAGCAAACCTTTTCACATTAGCTGAAGCTAATTACAATTAACAATACAGGGTAACTTAGACAAAGAGGTGCATGTGGAGCTGAATCAAGGGTTTCCCAACCTCTCCAAGGGATTCTGGGTTCCACAGACCCTCCCGTCACAGGCCTCATCAGGGGGCATCAGATCTTTGCATCCACCTCCTTAAAACCCTTCTAGACATGAGTCCTATAACATTCCCTCCTCTGCACTCTTCCGTTTCTTACAAGTCAAACATTTTTTTACACCATTTACCCCCTCTGATCCCTCAGACTCGGGTTTCACATAGTTTGAATGAGCGTGCAAATCCAACCCCCACAGGAGTGGGCTAATCTCAGAACTGTATACCCTCCTAATTGCCCCAGAAACAGCGAGACCTCAACCAAGTGACCATGCTGATTGGTCATCCATCTGGGAGGCAATTAAATCTTCCTTCCCAAACATTGCCACCCTAGAAACTAATTACAAGGTGCTTACCAGGTGATACCTGGTCCCCTCTAGAATACACAAATTCCTCCCACAATACTTTTGCAGTTGCAACGAGGCAGGTACGCACCTCCACATTTGGTGGGATTATTACATAGGTAATGGACGCAATAGGGTCTCATCAAAACCAGGGGGTAAGAACTGGATCACCTAAGGTTTCCAGTGTTTCTCGAACTTTGGGACTTTATCCAATTAGTGTCACCTCTATCTTAGCATGAATAATAGCCTGGGTGATTCTGTGTTTTACTGCAAGCACACACAAGGAAGAGTATTTCCAAGCTTTCTCTAGGGTCTGCCACCACACCCCTACACTTCCACCCCTTTTATGTATGTGTGTGTGTATATATGTATATGTGTGTACATACTTTTTTTTTTTTTTTTTAGGCCATTTGGCCTAACTCGATCCTTACCGAACGTCATTCATTGTCACAATGTACCTGCTTTGTTCCTATAACACCTACGATATTCCTTGAACTTTTACACTGGAACCTATTGTTTCTCTCTTTCAAATGTATTTGAATAAGTAAATTAACAGTCGGTCATGCTTCCCCCAAGGCACAGTTTTCTCCCAGATGGGGTGCTGGGGGGCGCCTGACGACACATCGTACTTTACATTCATATAGAATTGCTTACACTGTTCACTAATGATGGTTACCATTCCTCTATTATTCATACTTTTTTTGTGTAACTATTTACCAGATCCTATTGTACGGCAGATGTTGTTCATTCTTATTATCGTTCTCTCTACTAAGCTTTAATAAAATATTGAACAAGAAGAAAAATAATGTTTTGTTACAGTCGCTGGACTAAATGGGGAGACATCTAGTCACTTTCTGTACCTCCATACCTTTTGGACCTTGCTCTCTACACTGGTCCAAATCATTTGGTGAAGGAGGTTGTTTTTTAGAGGTTGGGACCAGTGTAGAGAGCAAGGTCCAAAAGAGCTCCCTTCACTGGAACTTAAGGCATCAGCATACCAAGACATTTTGGAGAATTTCATACTCCCAAGTTTGTGGGAACAGTTTGAGGATGGCATCTTCCTGTTCCAACATGACTGTGTACCAGTGCACAAACAAGGTCCATAAAGACCTGACCTCAATCCAGTAGAACACCTTTGGGATGAACTAGAGCAGAAACTGTGAAGCCCTGTACACACGATAGGTTTTACCGATGAAAACAGTCCGATGGACTTTTTTCATCGGACAAACCGATCGTGTATGGGCCCCATCTGTCTTTTTTCCATCAGTGTTTAAAAATAGAACATGTTTTAAATTTATCCGATGGTTAAAAAACCGATAGCAAATTACTATCATCTGTGGGGAACTCCATCGGATAAAAAACCCACGCATGCTCAGAATCAAGTCGACGCATGCTCAGAAGCATTGAACTTCATTTTTCTCGGCTCATCGGAGTGTTTTACGTCACCGCATTTGGAACGGTCGCATTTTTGACTGATGGTGTGTAGGCAAGACTGATGAAAGTCAGCTTCATCGGTTTTCCGATGGAAAAATCCATCGGTTAAAAAACCATAGGAAATCCGTTTGTGTGTACAGGGCTTGAGTCGGGCCTTCTCGTCCAACATCAGCGCCTATCCTTACAAATGCGCTTCTGGAAGAATGGTCAAACAATCCCATAGACAAACTTCTAAATCTTGTGGACATCCTTCCCAGAAGAGTTGAAGCTGTTATAGCTGCAAAGGGTGGGCCAAATCAATATTGAACCCTACGAACTAAAACTAGGATGTCATGAAACTTTATATGGGTATAAAGGCAGGCGTCTCAATACTTTTTGCAATATAGTGTATATACAGGAAGTGAGGTTGATGCTGGGGATATAATACTGGAAAGAACCCAATGTGTGCTATAGGGGTGCGATCTCACTGATCAGATATCCACTGTTCAACTAAATTCAGGATTGGAGGCAGAATCCTCCAACAGCGAAGCAGGAAGTTCCTATCTCCCTTTTATACCAGGATAAAAGAAGTGGCTTCATTCTTTCCACTTCCTCCTTTTCCCAATAACCCCTGAGTCAACAAGCGATATACATAATTAAACTTTACAGTGTGATACTAGCAGCTGATAGTAGAGGGCAGCAGTTCCCTACACTCTAACATTTTGGGTTGTTTATTGTTCAGTTAAAATGGACCCATTTTCATCAAAAACTTTAAAACCATAGATGCATGCAGCTCTGCATGTTGATATATAAATACTTTCCATGCATATGTAATTTTAATTATTTTTTATGAACTTTTTAATTTACTGAATGTCCTGGTTTTCTTAGACACTGGTGACATAGCCAGTGCTTTCCAGCTGTCGCTTGGAAGTGCCTTCCAAGGAGATCTTGCGAGTAAAATGTAAGATCACGAGAAATCTTATAGGAAGTCTTTTTTTTTTATATACATTGCCATGGTTTCACTAATAGTGAGTGTTGGGTAGTGTAATGATGTTCACATTTCTAAAGCCTTGGTGACATATAAACCATAAAAAACCATGTCAGATCTCAGGAATAGGCCAACCACAGATGACTTCTACTTTTTAAAGTAGGCATGATGTAGCGCCAACCCCAAAGGAGACGCTTGGTGAATTTGTATTCTCTGATCTCTGCCTCAACTCCAAGAATGACCTCAGCCCCTCTGGCACACCTGGGTAAATAAAATGACTGCAAACACATTTAAGGACACACGTGGAAAATACTCTTATCCTGGCTGTGGATTATCACCAAAAACAGACACACACCTGGTAGTAATAAACAAATTGAATATATTATTACAGTTTAAAGCATATGTATGCTTACAACACTGTTAAATCTTGAGCTTTTTAGGCTGGACTTCTAGGTCACAGGAGGGCAATTCATTTTGCACTCCTGGGAACAGTTTTTAGGTCTGAAGTCCGCTCTCCGCTCACGTCACCAGGATCAGTCGGGGCAGCGCATCATTCCGACTTCCGAAGTCTGGATCCGCCAGCTGCCTGGACTGATGCCTGTCTCCGCCTCTCAATGAGAGGCTGAGACAGATGCTCCCCGCACCCTCCACAGCTCAGCGCTCCAATGAGCGTGGAGGAGCAGAGCAGGAGAGATGCTGACTGATAGTCAGCAGATCTTCACTCGGGGAGGAGTGAGAACCGATCCATCGGTGGTGTTCGATGGCTCGGTTCTCAGTGCAGAGATGCCGGGGGACAGCTGCAGGTCTGATGCTGAATCCACCTAAGTATGATTAGCAAAAAAAAAAACAACCCATACTTCTTGTAGCGATACCCCCAGCTAAGAGGGCTGCCAGTATAAGTTTTGGGCCCTAACCTCCCTTGGCACAGTTAGTAAGGGACGATAGGACTGTGTGGCCTGTGACTCACGGAGACACAGTCCTATAGTAAAACACACAGCAATAGAGAGTAGCTATCCTTAACCATCTCTTCTGCAAAGTAAATGACACAAACACCAGTATACTTAACTTGCACTTTTACTCAGATTGTTGGGTAGCGTATAATCAACAGTGTACATATCATGTGCAGAGCCCTGCAATAAAAGAGTATCTCAACAAACAGATAGTGTTATGCATAGTACTGTATATCTAACGGTCCCCACTGCAGCTATCCTCCCTCGTGGACAAAATGGCGCCCAGAAATGTCTACGCTAAGTCAGGTCTGACTGTACTGTGTAGAAGTTCTGTTGGGGAAAATCTTCGCTAGCAAAACGGTGGTGCACTTGTTGAAGAAATAAACTGTAATCCACAGGGTAAAAGGGGTTTGGATAACTTGGTGAATTTAGAACAAATCTCTAAGGTAACTCTGATGCACTGTCTCTCTGGCGTGCAGCAGCAAACACTAGTGATAACTCCAGATAACAGTTATCGGGCATAGAGATCCTATATAGTTCTCTGAGCAGGTGCTCTCTCACCCAACCGGACCAGTCTGTGTCCTTGTCTTCCGCTGCTGTGTCTCGGTACACAGATCTCACGACCTCCGGGTCTTCGGTCCTCCTGACGATGATACAGCAACAGCAGGAAAAGATGTCCCTCAGGTTCTTCAGCAAGAGCGGAAGGCTCTTTGGAGAAAGGCCCAGGCTTCAGGCCTTGTATCTCAGCAGGCTCGGAAAAGAGTTCCACTTGCTGGGCGGGCGGTGTCCAAAGAGACCGATTTCAGCCCTGCCCTTCGGTTAAATAACTTACCCCAGCAGTCCTTGCGCGGGGCAATGCACCCTGGGTGTCCTGTTGCTCACTGGGTACTGTAGTCTCTGGGGGATTAAAGGGCAATACCCTGCTACACACTCCCCCCACTTAAAATCTTTGGTCCCCAAAGATAACACTAGCATTATCTACATACAATGCAATTTACAGTAGCAAAAGAACTTGGCAGGGGAACCTCCCACCAAACTTGGTATGGGGAATTGCCCTGCCCACAGGTCATATTAGTAGATGTGACCTGCCTAACTGTGCCAGAGAGTGAGCTGAGGTTGCCCTCCACCAAATGCACAGTGGAGGGGCCAGGTTTTTTTATTGTCCTTCTTGCAGTTGTCACAGTGTCCTCAGAGCATTCTCCCATCTGAGTGTATGTCAACTTCCGAGGGGGGCGGATAGTTCTCTTCACTCTTTGTTCTTGAGGAGTTATGACCTCTGGTACTAAGGGTGCATCAAGGCAGGTGTGGTAGGACTTGCTGCTTCAGGGGCATCCGACTCAGGTGCAGGGAGGTACATCGAGTTCCTTGAGTCTTCATCTGGGACTGATTCCAGGGCATCTTCCCACTCTTCACTCTGCACATTGGACGGGACGAACTCAGCAGCTTCAGCATTCAAGGTGTCACTGATGGGGAAGTCAGAGGGCGGAGGATCCACCACTAGGGATTCAGGTGCCTGAGACGGCCACAGCCAGGTGAGTTCCAGCTCCTCCTCTTCACTTTGATTTGAAATTTCCTCCTCTCTTTATAGAGTTGCTTGGGACCTGGTATTGGGTCTAGGAGTACAGGGAGTTGAAGGCAGCTCTGGGGAATCCAGAGTAGGAGGCATCCTGACTGCTTCAGAAAGAGGTAGCAGATGGTTCCTGTGCCAGGTCTTCAGTGGCCCAGCTCTTCCTTCAGGCCTCAACTGGTACACTGGTAAACCAGGCAGCCTTCTATAAATCACATAGGGCTCTGACTTCCATCTGTCTGCCAGCTTGTGTTTTCCAGGAACACCCAAGTTTCTCAGCAACACTCTGTCTCCAGGCTGCAGATCCTGGACCTGGACCCTAAAGCCGTAAGCTCTTCCGCAGTCTGTTCACATATCCCTTGTGTGAGGCAGCTGATGTGTGGTCCATTGAGGTGCCAAAGGCCAAGTCTACTGGTAGTCTTGCTTCTCTGCCAAACATCAGTCTATAAGGGGAATACCCCGTGACATCACTGGTGGTACTATTGTAGGCGTGCATTATGGCAGCCATGTGCTTGCCCCAATGTTGCTTTTCCTCACCGCTCAGAATCCCCAACATGTTTAACAAAGTCCTGTTGAATCTTTCTGGCTGGGCATCACCTTGGGGGTGATAAGGGGTGGTGCGAGTCTTCTTTATGCCCAAAGAGTCCAGTAACTTCCGAATCAGTCGGCTTTCAAAGTCTCTCCCTTGATCCGAGTGAAGGCGTTGAGGTAACCCGTAATGCACGAAGTACTTCTCCACTAGTATTTTTGCTACAGTGGAGGCCTTTTGATCTTTAGTTGGAAAGGCCTGGGCATAACGGGTGAAATGGTCGGTTATCACCAGAACATTTCTACGTCCACTCAAGTCAGGTTCCAGACAAAGAAAATCAATGCATACCAAGTCCAAGGGTCCTTGACTCTGCAGGTGGCCCATTGGGGCAGCTTGATGTGGCAGTGTCTTTCTCTGTATGCAGCAAGCACATGTGTGACAGTACTCCTCCACTTCAGCTCGCATACAGGGCCAGTAGAATCTACTTCTTACAAGCTGAAAGGTTTGTTCGCCCCCTAAGTGGCCATGGTTGTCGTGTAGGGCAGCTAAGACAGTCTTTCGATGTTTTTCTGGCAATAATAATTGCCACTTATCTTCCAGGTCATCAGAGGGGCCCCTTTGGTAGACCACCCCTTGATGAACCTGTAGCTTGTCCCATTCTTTGCAGATTAATCGGGCCTTCTTGGAGGGATCATGCAAGAGCCTGTCCGGGTCCTGATCTTCCAGAGCTTCCAGGGCTAATCTTCCCCAGGGGTCTTCCAACTGATCCCGTCTTATATCTTTCTTGGACAGTTTTGGCAAGTCGTCTTCGCCCATCTGAGTCACATCACAATAGTATTTGGGTACCCACACCACCGAAACTCCAATTTCTTCAGCCCTGGATCCGCCACTAGCTTGAAGATGCGCTCCCTGACACAAGGCTTGCACTCCCTCCGGGGTCACCTGGGTCCAGTCTTCCGTGCGACAAGCGGGAGCATGAGACCTTCTGGACAAAGCATCTCGGTTTCCAGTCCCAGGTCTATACTTTAAACTAAAGTTGAATCCAGAGAGGGCTGCCAACCAACGGTGGCCGGTGGCATCCAGCTTGGCTGTGGTGAAAAGGTAAGTGAGTGGGTTATTGTCCGTTTTCACTACAAAGTTAGCTCCATACAAATAGTCTTTGAGTTTGTCTACAACAGCCCACTTTAAGGCCAAGAATTCCAATTTGTGGGTGTGGTAATTCTTTTCTGCTGGCGTTAAACTCCTACTCACATAGGCAACTGGTCTTAACTGTTCTTCATACTCCTGGTACAGCACACCTCCCAGACCATCATGACTGGCATCCACATGCAATTCATAGGGTTTCTTGGTGTCTGCATAGGCCAAGACAGGAGCAGTGGTCAGACTTTTCTTCAACATTTTGAAGGCCTCTTCACACTTCTCCGTCCACTGGTCTTCCACAGACTCTCCTGGCTTCCTGGGGCCAGAGTCATCTTCCTCTCCTTCTGTCTTCAGTACCTCATTCAGAGGTTTGGCAATTCTCGCAAATCCTTCCACAAACCTGCGGTAGTAAGAGCAGAACCCCAAGAAGGATCAGAGCTCAGTCACTGTAGTTGGTCGGGGCCAGGAGGTAACTGCCTCCAGTTTGTGAGGGTCTGTAGATACTCCCTCTTCAGACACTAGGTGTTCCAGGTAGTGGACTGAGGATTGGTAGAACTGACACTTCTCCCTTGAGAGCTTAAGTCCCTCATCACTGAGTCTCTTCAGGACTTTCTCCAGCCTTTCCTCGTGTTCCTCCAAAGTCTTCCCAAAAACAATGATGTCGTCTAGGTACACCAGGACTTCAATGAGATTCATGTCCCCCACTGTCTTCTCCATCAGTCGCTGGAAAGTGGCAGGAGCCCCCAACAGACCTTGAGGCATCCGGTTAAACTCGTAGAATCCCACGGGGGTGATGAACGCCGTCTTCTCCCTATCATCTGGATGCATTGGGATTTGGTAATACCCACTCTTCAGGTCCATGACGCTGAACCACTTGGCTCCAGACAGACTCTGTAGGGCATCCTCGATCCTAGGGGTGGTGTACTGGTCAGGTATGGTCCTCCTATTGAGAGTCCTGTAGTCTCTGCAGAGTCTCAGTGACCCGTTCTTCTTCCTGACTACTACAATAGGGGAGGCATAGGGGCTTCTGGACTCTCGAATAACCCCAGTTCTCTTGAGCTCTGCCAGTTGCACATGTAAGTCCTCCAGATCAGCCAGGGGGACCTGCCGGACCCTCTCCCGGAAAGGCTTGTCTTCTTGCAGATGGATCTTGTGGGTGGCACTCCTTGCACACCCTACGTCAAATTCGTCTTTTGAGAAGATCTTCCTCCATCTGGTCAACTGGGCCCTGGCTCTCTCTTTCCACACCGGTGGTAGGGTTGTGTTCTCCAAGCAGAGTATCTCCAGCATGGGTTTTCCTCCCTCCACCTTCTCCAGGTCAGACGGGGCCACTGGGCTAGCGGGGTTTACTTTTCCCAGCAACATCCGGGCCGGAATCATCACAGGTGAGCCAGTAATATTCCTGATGCTCACTGGTATCCGTCCATTCGCCTTCTTCAACGCTCTCAGCGGGACCACCTCGGGGATCACTTCCAATCCCGGGTGGGTGTCTAAGGGGTCAGTTTCCAGACCCACAAAGGGGCCAGGTTGCTCCCACGAGAGTTTCACAGTAGCCTTCACACAGGTCATCTCACCAGGCTGCAACACTCTCTCCTTCTTGGACAGTCTCCAGACTTTTCCTACCCCCTCTTCCAGGGCCTTTTGTTCCAGGACCAATCGCCGGTAGGCTTATGCCCCATACACACGATCGTTTTTCATGCCGTTAAAAATGCCATTTTTTAAAATGGCCATTAAAACCGATCGTGTGTATGCTCCAGAGCATTTTTAACGACGTGAAAAACGGGCATTAAAAATTTCGAACATGCTCTATTTTTTCACGTCGTTTTTCATGTCGTTTTTTTTAACGACGTGAAAAACGATAGTGTGTATGCTTTAACGACGTGAAAAAAAACGCGCATGCTCAGAATCAAGTATGAGACGGGAGCGCTCGTTCTGGTAAAACCAGCGTTGGAAATGGAGATGGCACATTCATCACAGTGGAATTAATAGCATCGTTTTAATGCTGCGCATTCCGTTATTCTTTTGATAATGCTTAAATAATTACCTTCTTTTGCTAATGACATTTGAGAGTTATGCCAAACTAGGTTCTTAAGTAATTCCTAATTGATCTAATGATTGTAAAATATTCTTTTGAAGCCACATCTCCCTCATAAATTCATAACTAAATGTAAAGATCACAATAATTATAATTTTTTTTTGTTTTGTTTTTATTTTAGTAATTAAGTTAGCTTTATTATTTTTGATGGGCTTCTTTGATATATGTAGGCTTTTTTTTGGTGATTTTGCTTAAATTATTGGTGTGTAAAGTTACCACACCAACCTTCAAAATTTGTCTAATTTTGCCTCAAGGAGGTTTGTGTCCCTTGTTAATAACAATAATATTATTTGAAATGTCCCTGCCTACTCCCTAGCAAGGTCTCTTTTGAAATACAAATCACATAGTCAAGTATTTGAAGCCAAAAAAAAGAATCCTTTATTTAGGTACATTACAAATTAAAGGTGAAGGCAGCACTGGAGAGCCTGCTTGCATTTGAGCATCCTTTGGACCCCACAACAACCATCCAAGATGTCAAAACCAAACTATTTAATAAAAAATAAAAAAAAGGAGCCGAATCTTGGCTTGAACTCCCAGAGGTCAGGAACAGCAGCAGATAAGTCATATATGTCCCCAGTCTGTGGTACTACAGCAGGCATTATTTTTTTCTCTTCCTTGTAGCCTTCCCTGCAGCCTTCCCTGCAGCCTTTGTTGGTTGCTTCCTCGGAGGCTGGGGATCAGGAGGAGAGGAGGTGGCAGGAGGAGTAGTAGGAGGAGGAGGAGGTGGAGGAGTAGGGACAACCTCAGTGATGTCGGTGAACTTGGTCAGTTCACCGAGCAACCCCTTGTTAATCACCTTCAGCAAAAGGTTCTCACTATAGAGCTTTTGCCGCAAGTCCATTTGGCCTAACTTATGGGCCAGGACTGCGGCAAAGCCCTCCTCAGCAGAGGGTGCCTCTCTGAGGGCCACAGTAGCCTCTTTTAGAAAGGCTCTTGTTTCCTCCTCCACCTGCCTAGCTCTCCTTGGCCCTCGTTGTTTCATTATCAGGGGAGGCATCTGGGCTCTTGTGCTGGGCCCAGCCTCCTCCTGTGTGCCACTGGACCCTGCCTCCTCCTGGTCCCCAACATCACCCTCTTCCTGGCTCAGCTCTGGCTGTAAAAAAAGAAAGGGACATTCTTTATTTTTTGCCACCATCAATCACACACATTGTTCACCTCCAGACATTTTTGAATTGAATGTCAAAAGGTATTAATTTTGCATAGATTCCGCCTCCTGATATTGTTGCCTTGTCCCCATCAAATTTGACCACTACTGTATCTTGCTCTTTAAATCCTCTTTTTTTTAACATTAAATACCTAACAATACTAACAACAATTTTAAATCATCTATTTTGTAACATATAAATGGAGATATCAATACTTTACCTGGCTCCATATATCCAAATCTGCCTCCTCAAGGACCTCATCTTGATCCTCAGGGGAAGCCAGAGCAGGGTTGCTAGGAAGGCTGGAGGGCTGGTTGCAAGGAAGGCTGGAGGGCTGGCTACAAGGAAGGCTGGATTCACCTCTGGGGGGAAGGGTGGACAGAGATTCCCGCACTTCCAGCTGGTCATCCAGGAAAGATAACTTGCTGTAGTACCACAGACTGGGTTTATAAACCTTATCTGCTGCAGCACCTGACCTCTGGGACTTCAGGACCATATTCCTCTGGGTCTTGTATGTCCCCCTGATGGTAGCAATTTTGGTTTTCACATCTTGGAGAGTTGTTGTGGGTATCTGTGTTTGCACAAATGCAAGCAGGCTCTCCAGTGCTGCTGTCCTGGCCACTTTATTTTTATTTCCACCACTTTTTGTCTGCCAAAGGATAGGGAGGTCTTTCCATTTATCAATGAACTCCCCCATAAAGTCTGGGTTTTTGAAACTATTCATTCTCTCTGTAAAATCAAGCAACAAGAAAATACATATGTTTCAGGCAACATTCATCAAATCAGGATTTTTGACAGATTTTCAAGCCCAAAGCCTTAAAAACGTATGTACCTTGGTCAACATGTTCGTTGCTAACTCCCTCTCCCGCCAAATGAACGTATTTTCGACACATGGATCTTCACTTGATATACACTGCGCATGCGTGAAACTCTGCATGCTTTCCCCACCCCCGACGTTCGAGATTGTACTTTCCCTGCCCCTTCTCGCTCGTCGTAGTGCTTAACAACATGGCGGAGACACAGGTGACTGAGATTACCTCTACAGAGGAGGAAATTCCAGAGGAGCCCAAATCCCGATCCAGGAGATATAAGGCATCCAACATGTCATTCGAGGAAATGGTGGAGATAGTGGCCATTTTGAGGAGGGAGGATTATGATGCCAAGCATGGGCCGTATAAAAGAACTAATCTTGTCAAGACAAAAATTATGGGCAAAGTGGTCAAAACTCTTCACCAAAAATTCGGGGTGTGCAGAACGAAGGAACAGCTCAGAAAACGATGGTCTGATCTGAAGTTGCGGGAGCCCGACCAATACAAAAGAATCAAGAAAGTTATAGGAAAAAGTAAGTACTTTTTCTTCATTTTCCCTGCTAAAGATTATTACTTGTATTAAGTCGTGTATATTTAGACTTTGATATAGTACAGTGAAAGATAACAACTTTCAATGTTCGTCCGCACACTAAACGGACGTAGTAAACCTCTTTCTCCATCCAGTTCCTAAAACAATGTTTTTGGATCATCCAGTGTGAAAACACAATTGTTTTTTTTTGTTTTGGGGAGCAAATTTGGTAAACAATTTGCTTTATATTTAGAATCCAAATGACATTTTTTTGGGGGAAAAAGGGTAGGCATTGTAATGTTAAGGGAGAGAATGCTCAGCAGCTGCTTAAACATCTGAATGCAGTAGTACAAGTGTGGGACAAAACCCCTAAATTTTTAGGGTGTCACACACAGGTGATCCTGTGTATATACTTTGGGGTGTTACAATGTGTCAAACTTTGTTTCAAAAAGTATATGCTCTGGTTTTGGCAATGTATCCAATCATGTGTTCCGGTTGTCAATGAGGGTACATTTAAATATGGACCACACTTCCAAATAATATTTAGAAATCTCTTTTTCTTGTTTTTTTGTGGCCCAAAAATTATTAGTTACTAATGAAACTCTACCTTTTATTGCAATCTCCATAGGGCTTCAAAAAGCTACGTCAGATGAGCCTATAAATCCAACACCTTCAACAATACCCCCAGAACCACATGATGGAGAGGAACGTGAAGTTGTGGAAGTGGAAAGTGGCACCACAAGAGGTCAGTGTCAAACCAGACAGATGCAGGTTAATAGATGTAGGCCTACATATTCTATACTACATGATTTGTTTTTGTTTAGGTGCAGTTCTGGCCAGAGACCCCGAAAAGTTTACACATCACAGTGCCCAGATCCTGATCCAATACCTCATGGTCTGCTGTCATGACCTTGAAAAAATAAAGGGAGACTTGATAGAGATCAGGCAAAATACCAAGCGGGTTGAGGAAAAGCTACAAAAAATAATGGCTGTGCTTGGGCGTGTATAATGTTTGAACACAAAAGAACGTTGAACTTGCTGTGTTTTGGCAGGTTTGTTTTTGTAGTACATGTTTACATTTTCACGTTTTTTTATTTGTTAATTTTTTTAGGCATGGCTGTTCATGCGTTTTAACCCCAAAAATATTTTAATAACATCTACACTTCAAAGGAAGTTTCCTCAAAAATAATTAAAGAAGGTATTTTCTTAACCAGAATTTGTGGCTTCATTATGTAAATGTTGTGCAAAGTGAACCAAACAATGTTTTGTGTTTACACTGACAATGAAGGCTAATTAAGAATGCAAAATACACATGGCAATACAAGTGCATTAGGTAAACCGACGAGAAACCTAAAAGAATAATAAATGAAAACACCTAAACAATATTTTCTCAAAAAAAGGTTTTATTTTTAAAAATAATAAGGTTACAATTCATCAGGCATATCAATGGCCCCCCTACCCACAAAATAATCGACATATTGTTGACGGACCTCACATCCGGTTTGGGGGGCCAAGCCTGGACGGCCAGCTTCCAGGGCCACAAGATTTTCCGCTTCAAATAATGAGGCCTCAGGCCCAGTCAAAGTCAGATAATTGCTTGAATACACCCTGAGATAATTATGGAGCACACAACAAGCCATTACAACATGGTTCCATTTGTAAGGGGCAAGGTGGACGGAGGTGAGGAACAGGCGGAATCGGCTGGCCATGATGCCAAAGGCATTTTCCATCACCCTTCTTGCTCTGGCCAGCCGATAGTTGAACACCCTCCTCTCAGGGGTGAGGGTGCGTTGCGGGAATGGCCTCATCAAATGGGGACCCAGGCCAAACGCCTCATCCGCCACAAAGACAAATGGGAGTCCCTCCACATTCTGCTCCGCTGGTGGCAAGGCCAGCTGATCCAAAAGGAGCCGTTCCCCAAACTCCGTCTGTGCAAAGACTCCTCCATCAGACATCCTGCCATTCTTGCCAACGTCCACATAGAGGAATTCGTAGGTGGCCGACACCACTGCCATCATGACGATGCTGTGGAACCCCTTATTAGTGATGAGCCGAACACCCCCGGGTTCGGTTCGCACCAGAACCCGCGAACGGACCGGAAGTTCGAACGAACATTAGAACCCTATTAAATACAATGGATGCGAACGTTCGAATTCTAAAGTGCTAATTATAACAACTATTATGCATGTTATTGTCCTAAAAAGGGTTTGGGAACCCGGGTTCTGCACCAGGGGACATGTATCAATGCAAAAAGAAGTTTTAAAAACGGTCGTTTTTCGGGAGCAGTCATTTTAATGATGCATAAAGTGAAAAAAAAAAAGTCAAATATTCCTTTAAATATCGTACCTGGGGGGTGTCTAAAGTATGCCTGTGAAGTGCCACGTGTTTCCCGTGTTTAGAACTGTCCCTGCACAAAATGACACTTCTAAAGGAAAAAAAAGCCATTTAAAACTGCTTGCGGCTTTAATGTAATGTCTGGTCCCGGTAATATGGATGAAATTCTTTAAGAAAAATGGCATAGCTACCCCATGACCCCCCCCCCCTACCCCAGCCCATTACCAGCCCCTTTGGGTCTTGTATGGATATTAAGGGGAACCCCGCACATAAAATAAAAAAGGCCCTATATACTCTGAACAGCCGTATACAGGCGGTGCATACAAGACAGGGACTGTAGGTTTGTTCTTATGTAGAATCTGTTTGTAATTTTGAACAGGTACATTGTTGAAGTGTAGCTCCAGCCCAAAAATCTATTTTTAAACTTTTTGGAAAACATAGGTAAGGGTTATCACCCCTGTAACATTTGTTTTGCTGTCTGTGCCCCTGTTCAGAACATTTCACCTCACTTTCCGTCCCAATGACAACTGTTTTTGAAATGTGGTGTTTTTCTTGAAACAAGGATTGCTGATAAAGCATCAGTACAGAGGAGACACCTTTCTCCCATATTTATTCTTACAGGAGAGAATTTTCCTTCCTAGTGGTAGATTTCCTCTCACTTCCTGTTGTCTTCTTGCGTTTGCAAGTAGGAGTCGTTTGTAAGTTGGATGTTTGAAAGTAGGGACCTGCCGTATATACTCTGCAGAAATAGGCCCCTTAGTTGTTGGTGTTGGCACAACACTGTAAGCACTCACAGTTACTCTTGGTTGGTGCTGGAACGCCCTGCTGTCAACTATTATATCAGGAATTTTAATTACATATAATTGTTGAACAGTGGTAGTAAAAATTGGGCCTTTGATGGTGGTGCTGGTGCCACAACACTGTAAGCCCTGACAGTTACTCTTGGTGGGTGCAGCAATGGGCCCTGCTGTGAATTATTAGATCAAGAATTGTAATTACATGCCCCTGTTGAACAGGGGCTGAAAAATTGGGCCTTAGGCACTGGTGGCACAACACTGCAACCCCTCACAGATACTGTACTTGGAGCACAGCAATGAGCCCTGTTGCAAAGTATTGCTTCAAAAATTGTAATGACACGCCCCTGTTAAACAGGGGCTGAAAAATTGGGCCTTAGGCACTGGTGGCACAACACTGCAACTCCTCACAGATACTGTACTTGGAGCACAGCAATGAGCCCTGTTGCAAAGTATTGCTTCAAAAATTGTAATTACACGCCCCTGTTAAACAGGGGCTGAAAAATTGGGCGTTAGGCACTGGTGGCGGCACCCATAAACAAAAATGATCTTCCAAGCTATCATCATCAATCGTATCATTGAGGACTCGGAGGAGGAGGATAGCCAGTCAACATAACAGCACAGGCACTCAGCATCAGCATCAGTCTTGAAGGGATGTGACATTTTAAAATCAATTAGTCTGTTATATCAGCATCAGGTGTGTGGTAGCTGGTGGTGATCCAAGACTGGTTCATCTTGATGAAAGTCAGTCGATCAACCGAGTCGGTGGACAGGCGCACCCTGTGATCCGTGACAAATCCTCCAGCAGCACTGAATGTGCGTTCCGAAAGAACGCTGGATGCAGGACAGGCCAGTAGCTCAATTGCATACTGTGCAAGCTCTGGCCAGTGATCCATCCTCAAGACCCAGTAAGCCAGAGGATTTTCGGTGGGGAAGGTGTCCAAGTCTGACCTTGCCCCTAGATATTCCTGCACCATGTTTATCAGACGCTGGCGATGGTTGCTGGAACCAATCATACTTTGGGGCTGCGGACTAAAGAATTGTCTGAACGCATCGGTCAGACGGCCACCTTCCCCACCGCTCCTTCTTTGACTGGCCGAAGCCTCAGCAACTCGTTGTCCAGGACCAGGAGTTTGCAACCTCCCAGTCTCTGGGAACGCGTTGCACAGACCTTTCTGCAAGGCCTCCCGGAGTTGTCTCATCCTCTGCTCCCTCTGCGACGGTAACATAAGGTCCGCAACCTTACCCTTGTACCGTGGATCAAGGAGAGTGGCCAGCCAGTAATGGTCCCTCTCCTTGATCCGAAGAATACGAGGATCCTTCCGCAGACTTTGCAGGATCAGGGAGGCCATGCAGCGTAGGTTTGCTGAGGCATTCGCTCCGGAGTCCTCTGGGTCACTAAGGACGACATGATCCGCAGCCACCTCCTCCCAGCCACGTACAAGTCCACTGGTTTCTTGGGACTGTAAATCATCCCTAAAAGACTGCTGCTGATGATGCTGAGTGCCAGCCTCCACCTCCATGCTGACACAATCCTCCTCCTCCTCCTCCTCCTCCTCCTCTTCCTGTGCGATGGGTGGGACAGAAGGAACACTGTCTGGGTAAAGGGGGCCTTGAGAGGCAAGGAAGTCCTCCTCTTCCTGCCTCTGTTCTGCCTCAAGTGCCCTGTCCATTATTCCACGCAGCGTGTGCTCCAACAGGTGGACAAGAGGTACAGTGTCACTGATGCATGCACTGTCACTGCTCACCATCCTCGTGGCCTCCTCAAATGGTGCCAGGACAGTGCATGCATCCCTGATCATGCCCCACTGGCGTGGAGAAAAAAAACCAAGCTCCCCTGACCCTGTCCTGGTGCCGTAGTCGCACAGGTACTCATTGATGGCCCTCTGCTGCGTGTGCAGCCGCTGCAGCATGGCCAACGTTGAGTTCCACCTGGTGGGCATGTCACATATAAGGCGGTTCTTGGGCAGGTTCAACTCCTTTTGCAGCTCAGCCAGGCGAGCACTGGCATTATAAGATCTGCGGAAATGCACACAGACTTTCCTGGCCTGCCTCAGGACATCCTGTAAGCCCGGGTACCTGCCCAAGAACCGCTGCACCACCAGGTTAAGGACGTGAGCCACACAGGGCACATGGGTCAGTTGTCCCTGTCGGAGGGCGGAGAGGAGGTTGGTGCCATTGTCGCAAACCACCATTCCTGGCTTAAGCTGGCGTGGCGTCAACCACCTCTCGGCCTGGCCCTGCAGAGCAGACAGGACCTCTGCCCCAGTGTGGCTTCTGTCCCCCAAACACACCAGCGCAAGCACGGCATGGCATCTTTTTGCCTGCGTACTTGCGTAGCCCCGTGAACGGCTACGGAGCACCGCTGGTTCATAGGACAAACCACAGGAAGAGGCCATGGAGGAAGAAGAAGAGGAGGGGGTGGAGGAGAGAGGTGTGTCACAACCAGTAGTAGCATTTTGGAGGCGTGGCGGTGGGACAACCTCCAACACTACTGCACCTTGTCCTGAATCCTTCCCAGCTGCCAAAAGAGTGACCCAATGGGCCGTGAAAGAAAGGTAACGTCCCTGTCCATGCCTGCTGGACCATGAGTCAGCGGTAATATGCACCTTACCGCTGACCGCCCTGTCCAGCGAGGCCAAGACATTGCCTTCCACATGCCGGTAGAGAGCCGGAATAGCCTTCCGTGAGAAAAAGTGGCGTTTGGGAACCTGCCACTGAGGAACCGCACATTGCACAAACTCACGGAAGGGGGCCGAGTCTACCAACTGAAAAGGCAGCAGTTGAAGCGCTAGCAATTTAGCCAAGCTAGCATTCAACCGCTGGGCATGTGGATGGCTGGGAGTGAACTTCTTTCGACGGTCCAGCAGCTGGGGCAGGGAAATTTGCCTGCTAGAATCGGACGTCGGTGTACTGCTAGCAGAGTGGGCGCAAGTACTTGGCTGTGACACACCTAATTCTACACCTTCATTCCTCTCAGTGCATGTTTCAGAGAGGACTGAAGTTATAGTGGGGTTGGAGATCCCAGCTGATGCGGTGCAAGGAGAGGTCCGCTTTGTTCTTTGGTGTGGGTCTTTGAGGTAGGCTTGCCAACGAGCTGCATGGCAGGTCAACATATGTCTGGTCAGGCATGTGGTACCCAAGCGGCTGATGTTTTGGCCACGCGATATACGCTTGAGACATATGTTGCAAACAGCAGCTGTGCGATCTGATGCACTAGCCTCAAAAAAGGCCCACACCAAAGAACTTTTTGAATGACGGGCAGAGGCAGCGCCCTGCACAGGCGGAGCTCTGCGGTGTGATTCCGTCGGTGTACTGCCCTTACGCTGGCCACCAAAGGGCATCCTGCCTCGTTGGAGATGTGCCTCCTCCTCATCCTCCTCCTCCTCCTCTCTCCTATTAGGCACCCACGTGGAGTCATTGACCTCATCATCCCCTCCCTCCTCATCACTGGAGCCAATCTGGCAGTATGCTGCAGCTGCTGGAACATGACTGCCAGATTGGTGTCCTTCTTGAGCATCCCCTCTGTCTGCTCTCACGCTACTGCCTTCCTCTAGCTGGGTTTCATCATCAGACCCTTCGAAACGCTGGGCATCCTCCTGGAGCATGTACCCAACACTGTGCTGAAACAGTTCGGGGGACTCCTCAGGAGGAGGACATGGTGGGTCTAGGGAAGGAGTGACTGATGATTTGTCTGACATTGATACCAGGGAAGACGACGCTTTGGCAGCTGCTTTTCCAGTACCCTGAGCCTGGGTGAGAGAGGATGAGGAGGAGGAGGAGGGCTTGGTCATCCACTCTACCAAGTCTTCGGCATGATGTGGCTCAACATGTCCAGCTGCCGAAAAGAAGGACAAGCGTGTCCCATGGCCATGTGCTGATGACAATGCACCGCGTCCACGACCAGCACTGTTGCCCCCAGACACAGAGCCTGCTTGCCCTCTTTTATTGCCTCCTGACTGTCTGCCTCTCCTTGTTTGCCTTCCAGACATTCTAATAGATGGCCTGCAGGGAGATGGGAAAAAAGCAATAAGGGCTACCTTCAGGTGTCCTTCTCTGTCCCTGGAAACAAGGACTTGCAGAGTGAAAGAAAAAAAACACTCTCCCTACCTACAGTTTTCTGTCCCTAGAAAAAATGTTTTTTTTAATCACAATATAGCACAAGGAAAATTAACTCACTGTCCTTACAGGTCCCTGGAAACAAGGACTTGCAGAGTGAAAGAAACTGACACTGTCCCTACCTAGAGTTTTCTGTCCCTAGAATAAATGTTTTTTTTAATCACAATATAGCAAAAGGACAATTCACTCACTGTCCTTCCAGGTCCCTGGAAACAAGGACTTGCAGAGTGAAAGAAACTGACACTGTCCCTACCTAGAGTTTTCTGTCCCTAGAATAAATGTTTTTTTTAATCACAATATAGCACAAGGAAAATTAACTCACTGTCCTTACAGGTCCCTGGAAACAAGGACTTGCAGAGTGAAAGAAACTGACACTGTCCCTACCTAGAGTTTTCTGTCCCTGGAATAAATGTTTTTTTCAGCACAATATAGCACAAGGACAATTAACTCACTGTCCTTACAGGTCCCTGGAAACAAGGACTTGCAGAGTGAAAGAAAAAAAATACTCTCCCTACCTACAGTTTTCTGTCCCTAGAAAAAAATGTTTTTTTTAATCACAATATAGCAAAAGGACAATTCACTCACTGTCCTTCCAGGTCCCTGGAAACAAGGACTTGCAGAGTGAAAGAAACTGACACTGTCCCTACCTAGAGTTTTCTGTCCCTGGAATAAATGTTTTTTTCAGCACAATATAGCACAAGGACAATTAACTCACTGTCCTTACAGGTCCCTGGAAACAAGGACTTGCAGAGTGAAAGAAAAAAAATACTCTCCCTACCTACAGTTTTCTGTCCCTAGAAAAAAATGTTTTTTTTAATCACAATATAGCAAAAGGACAATTCACTCACTGTCCTTCCAGGTCCCTGGAAACAAGGACTTGCAGAGTGAAAGAAACTGACACTGTCCCTACCTAGAGTTTTCTGTCCCTGGAATAAATGTTTTTTTCAGCACAATATAGCACAAGGACAATTAACTCACTGTCCTTACAGGTCCCTGGAAACAAGGACTTGCAGAGTGAAAGAAAAAAAATACTCTCCCTACCTACAGTTTTCTGTCCCTAGAAAAAAATGTTTTTTTTAATCACAATATAGCAAAAGGACAATTCACTCACTGTCCTTCCAGGTCCCTGGAAACAAGGACTTGCAGAGTGAAAGAAACTGACACTGTCCCTACCTAGAGTTTTCTGTCCCTAGAATAAATGTTTTTTTTAATCACAATATAGCAAAAGGACAATTCACTCACTGTCCTTCCAGGTCCCTGGAAACAAGGACTTGCAGAGTGAAAGAAACTGACACTGTCCCTACCTAGAGTTTTCTGTCCCTAGAATAAATGTTTTTTTTAATCACAATATAGCAAAAGGACAATTCACTCACTGTCCTTCCAGGTCCCTGGAAACAAGGACTTGCAGAGTGAAAGAAACTGACACTGTCCCTACCTAGAGTTTTCTGTCCCTAGAATAAATGTTTTTTTTAATCACAATATAGCACAAGGAAAATTAACTCACTGTCCTTACAGGTCCCTGGAAACAAGGACTTGCAGAGTGAAAGAAAAAAAACACTCTCCCTACCTACAGTTTTCTGTCCCTAGAAAAAAATGTTTTTTTTAATCACAATATAGCAAAAGGACAATTCACTCACTGTCCTTCCAGGTCCCTGGAAACAAGGACTTGCAGAGTGAAAGAAACTGACACTGTCCCTACCTAGAGTTTTCTGTCCCTGGAATAAATGTTTTTTTCAGCACAATATAGCACAAGGACAATTAACTCACTGTCCTTACAGGTCCCTGGAAACAAGGACTTGCAGAGTGAAAGAAAAAAAATACTCTCCCTACCTACAGTTTTCTGTCCCTAGAAAAAAATGTTTTTTTTAATCACAATATAGCAAAAGGACAATTCACTCACTGTCCTTCCAGGTCCCTGGAAACAAGGACTTGCAGAGTGAAAGAAACTGACACTGTCCCTACCTAGAGTTTTCTGTCCCTGGAATAAATGTTTTTTTCAGCACAATATAGCACAAGGACAATTAACTCACTGTCCTTACAGGTCCCTGGAAACAAGGACTTGCAGAGTGAAAGAAAAAAAATACTCTCCCTACCTACAGTTTTCTGTCCCTAGAAAAAAATTTTTTTTTTAATCACAATATAGCAAAAGGACAATTCACTCACTGTCCTTCCAGGTCCCTGGAAACAAGGACTTGCAGAGTGAAAGAAACTGACACTGTCCCTACCTACAGTTTTCTGTCCCTAGAATAAATGTTTTTTTTAATCACAATATAGCAAAAGGACAATTCACTCACTGTCCTTCCAGGTCCCTGGAAACAAGGACTTGCAGAGTGAAAGAAACTGACACTGTCCCTACCTAGAGTTTTCTGTCCCTAGAATAAATGTTTTTTTTAATCACAATATAGCACAAGGAAAATTAACTCACTGTCCTTACAGGTCCCTGGAAACAAGGACTTGCAGAGTGAAAGAAAAAAAACACTCTCCCTACCTACAGTTTTCTGTCCCTAGAAAAAAATGTTTTTTTTAATCACAATATAGCAAAAGGACAATTCACTCACTGTCCTTCCAGGTCCCTGGAAACAAGGACTTGCAGAGTGAAAGAAACTGACACTGTCCCTACCTAGAGTTTTCTGTCCCTGGAATAAATGTTTTTTTCAGCACAATATAGCACAAGGACAATTAACTCACTGTCCTTACAGGTCCCTGGAAACAAGGACTTGCAGAGTGAAAGAAAAAAAATACTCTCCCTACCTACAGTTTTCTGTCCCTAGAAAAAAATGTTTTTTTTAATCACAATATAGCAAAAGGACAATTCACTCACTGTCCTTCCAGGTCCCTGGAAACAAGGACTTGCAGAGTGAAAGAAACTGACACTGTCCCTACCTAGAGTTTTCTGTCCCTGGAATAAATGTTTTTTTCAGCACAATATAGCACAAGGACAATTAACTCACTGTCCTTACAGGTCCCTGGAAACAAGGACTTGCAGAGTGAAAGAAAAAAAATACTCTCCCTACCTACAGTTTTCTGTCCCTAGAAAAAAATGTTTTTTTTAATCACAATATAGCAAAAGGACAATTCACTCACTGTCCTTCCAGGTCCCTGGAAACAAGGACTTGCAGAGTGAAAGAAACTGACACTGTCCCTACCTAGAGTTTTCTGTCCCTGGAATAAATGTTTTTTTCAGCACAATATAGCACAAGGACAATTAACTCACTGTCCTTACAGGTCCCTGGAAACAAGGACTTGCAGAGTGAAAGAAAAAAAATACTCTCCCTACCTACAGTTTTCTGTCCCTAGAAAAAAATGTTTTTTTTAATCACAATATAGCAAAAGGACAATTCACTCACTGTCCTTCCAGGTCCCTGGAAACAAGGACTTGCAGAGTGAAAGAAACTGACACTGTCCCTACCTAGAGTTTTCTGTCCCTAGAATAAATGTTTTTTTTAATCACAATATAGCAAAAGGACAATTCACTCACTGTCCTTCCAGGTCCCTGGAAACAAGGACTTGCAGAGTGAAAGAAACTGACACTGTCCCTACCTAGAGTTTTCTGTCCCTAGAATAAATGTTTTTTTTAATCACAATATAGCAAAAGGACAATTCACTCACTGTCCTTCCAGGTCCCTGGAAACAAGGACTTGCAGAGTGAAAGAAACTGACACTGTCCCTACCTAGAGTTTTCTGTCCCTAGAATAAATGTTTTTTTTAATCACAATATAGCACAAGGAAAATTAACTCACTGTCCTTACAGGTCCCTGGAAACAAGGACTTGCAGAGTGAAAGAAAAAAAACACTCTCCCTACCTACAGTTTTCTGTCCCTAGAAAAAAATGTTTTTTTTAATCACAATATAGCAAAAGGACAATTCACTCACTGTCCTTCCAGGTCCCTGGAAACAAGGACTTGCAGAGTGAAAGAAACTGACACTGTCCCTACCTAGAGTTTTCTGTCCCTAGAATAAATGTTTTTTTTAATCACAATATAGCACAAGGAAAATTAACTCACTGTCCTTACAGGTCCCTGGAAACAAGGACTTGCAGAGTGAAAGAAAAAAAACACTCTCCCTACCTACAGTTTTCTGTCCCTAGAAAAAAATGTTTTTTTTTATCACAATATAGCAAAAGGACAATTCACTCACTGTCCTTCCAGGTCCCTGGAAACAAGGACTTGCAGAGTGAAAGAAACTGACACTGTCCCTACCTAGAGTTTTCTGTCCCTAGAATAAATGTTTTTTTTAATCACAATATAGCACAAGGACAATTAACTCACTGTCCTTACAGGTCCCTGGAAACAAGGACTTGCAGAGTGAAAGAAAAAAAATACTCTCCCTACCTACAGTTTTCTGTCCCTAGAAAAAAATGTTTTTTTTAATCACAATATAGCAAAAGGACAATTCACTCACTGTCCTTCCAGGTCCCTGGAAACAAGGACTTGCAGAGTGAAAGAAACTGACACTGTCCCTACCTAGAGTTTTCTGTCCCTAGAATAAATGTTTTTTTTAATCACAATATAGCAAAAGGACAATTCACTCACTGTCCTTCCAGGTCCCTGGAAACAAGGACTTGCAGAGTGAAAGAAACTGACACTGTCCCTACCTAGAGTTTTCTGTCCCTAGAATAAATGTTTTTTATAATCACAATATAGCACAAGGAAAATTAACTCACTGTCCTTACAGGTCCCTGGAAACAAGGACTTGCAGAGTGAAAGAAAAAAAACACTCTCCCTACCTACAGTTTTCTGTCCCTAGAAAAAAATGTTTTTTTTAATCACAATATAGCAAAAGGACAATTCACTCACTGTCCTTCCAGGTCCCTGGAAACAAGGACTTGCAGAGTGAAAGAAACTGACACTGTCCCTACCTAGAGTTTTCTGTCCCTGGAATAAATGTTTTTTTCAGCACAATATAGCACAAGGACAATTAACTCACTGTCCTTACAGGTCCCTGGAAACAAGGACTTGCAGAGTGAAAGAAAAAAAATACTCTCCCTACCTACAGTTTTCTGTCCCTAGAAAAAAATGTTTTTTTTAATCACAATATAGCAAAAGGACAATTCACTCACTGTCCTTCCAGGTCCCTGGAAACAAGGACTTGCAGAGTGAAAGAAACTGACACTGTCCCTACCTAGAGTTTTCTGTCCCTAGAATAAATGTTTTTTTTAATCACAATATAGCAAAAGGACAATTCACTCACTGTCCTTCCAGGTCCCTGGAAACAAGGACTTGCAGAGTGAAAGAAACTGACACTGTCCCTACCTAGAGTTTTCTGTCCCTAGAATAAATGTTTTTTTTAATCACAATATAGCAAAAGGACAATTCACTCACTGTCCTTCCAGGTCCCTGGAAACAAGGACTTGCAGAGTGAAAGAAACTGACACTGTCCCTACCTAGAGTTTTCTGTCCCTAGAATAAATGTTTTTTTTAATCACAATATAGCAAAAGGACAATTCACTCACTGTCCTTCCAGGTCCCTGGAAACAAGGACTTGCAGAGTGAAAGAAACTGACACTGTCCCTACCTAGAGTTTTCTGTCCCTAGAATAAATGTTTTTTTTTAAGCACACTATAGCAGAAGCACAAAACACACTGACACTCTCCCTACCTATCCTTCTCTTTCCCTAAACTAAAGGAATCCAGGTTAAGCAAGAAAGAAATAACAGTCACTGTCCCTGCCTATGCTACTCTATCCCTGCTCCGGAACACACTACACTAGGCCGCCGTGCTGGCGGCCTTTTATAGTGTGGGGCGTGTACTAAACACCCTCAGCAATAATTGGCCACAGGCATCCTGCCTGTGGCCAATCATTGCTCTCCTCGCTGCCGGCGCTGTGATTGGCCAAGCATGCGGGGTCACAGTGCATGCTTGGCCAATCACAGCGCCTGGATGACACTGCGATGGCGTAGTGCATTGTGGGCCGTTCGCGTCACTCGAATTTGGCGCGAACGGCCCAAATCGTTCGATCTTCGTCGAACGATCGAACAGCCAATGTTCGAGTCGAACGTATGTTCGACTCGAACACGAAGCTCATCCCTACCCCTTATAGTTATAATAAAAGGATCCCGAATGGGGTGGTGGGACGACCCGAACATGTTTGCCGTCGATGGCCCCTCCACAGTTCGGAAAGTTCCATCGTTGGGCAAACTCAGATGTCACATTCTGCCATTCATGTGGCGTAGAAGGGAACTGTGGAATTAAATAAATAAAAAAATTAATACTTTGAGACAGAAACATTGAAGGCAGATTTAAGAAAACCATTCATGGCCAACATTGGGAGAAACCGAAAAATTAAAACATTATTAGTAAGCAACAACAAACCAAAAACAAACCCCGGAAAAAAAATGGGGGGGGTTGAAGATGAGTTGGGGAGATCACAAATGTAGGCTGTAGCACTCTGTATGAATTATTGAAAAATGTTACATTCCTAGGCAATCTTTAGGGGGCGTTTAGGGTAAAGCACTATGATGGAGCATAGATTAAAATACATGGAAATGACTAGGCAAGGTTGGTATGGCCCCAGGATAGCATGCTGGAGAGGTTAGGTAAGGCAAATTTAAATGTAGGCCTAATAAAAACATTCCCAAAAATAACCATGTGGAGAAAGGGGACCTTCCCTGCAGCTAAGAATCATGGGAATTAGGGACTGCTAATAAACCCCAAAAAAAAAAATTAAACAAAGAAATACATACAATGTGATGTTTGAAATAAGAACACTTACCTTAATATAGTCCTCCTGCAAAACTTGAAGGATGGCAGAACACGTCTCTGGTATAATGATACCCAGAGCCTGGGGGGGATATGCCTGTGGAGAACTTTAGGTCCTGCAGGCTTCTCCCAGTCGCCAGGTATCGCAACGTGGCAATGAGCCTCTGCTCAGCACTGATGGCTTAACGCATAACGGTGTCCTGCCTGGTAATGTAGGGGGACACCAAAGCCAACAGATGCTGAAATACGGGGTCAGACATCCTGAGAAAATTCCTGTAGTCCTCAGGATTATTCTCCCTGATCTCCCGCAACAAAGGCATATGACAGAACTGGTGCCGCTGGAGCAACCAATTCTTGGTCCATGAATCTCCTCCTCACCCTGTTCATGGCCTGGAGTCGGGATACAGCATGAACCCCTGCACCAACTACAGCACGAACTCTACGACGAGTACGTAGCCGCAACATGGCTAGATAACGGTCGGCAGCTCAGAACGAACTAGAAGAACGAACGGAAGAACAGCAAGGCCTATGAAGAACAAGCTAAAAAACAGGAACGAGCAGACAAGAACGCACTGAATAAACAGATACGAACTGACTACAAGCACTGCAAGACAGATACGAACCCACAGGCACAAACTGAACTCCACAAAACGATCTTCAAAGCACGAAGACTGAAAAGCGCAAATCGTCTCTCACCAAACTTTTACTAACACGCGGTAACACGAAATGAGCAAAAGCGTCCCAAAGGGTAGCGTCATTAGAACGGAACTTCCCCTTTATAGTGCCGTCGTACGTGGTGTACGTCACTGCGCTTTGCTTGAACGTTTTTTTAAATGATCGTGTGTACGCAAGACAGGCTTGAGAGGAAACATGAAAAAAACCGACGTGAAAAACGTCGGTAAAAAAAAATGGCATGAAAAACTATCGTGTGTACGCGGCATAACTGTAACAATGGGTGGATCCTGGCTGCTGAAGTACCCTGCTCCTGTGCTAGGGGGGCCAATAGTCTCCTGACCAGGTCAGTATTGGTCCCTATAATCAGGAAACTCTTGTCGGCTCCTGGTGGGCAAGGGCAAACTACTGCCAGGGTGTCAAAGACCTCTGTTTTTCCTGCTACAGAGGGGTCAAAGGCCAGTCTGATGGAAATATAACCGTCGAAAGGGAAACTTTTGGTGCCAATTACCCATATTTCTAGGTCTTCCAGTTTCTGCAGGGGCAAATGACTCAGGTGTCTTTGATAAAAGTCTCGGTATAGAAGGGTTACTTGGGCCCGTGTCCAGGATGGCCCTTGTGTAGACTCCCTCCACTTGAATGGGGACCACAGGGGAGGGTCCCACCAACTTGCTGGAAAACTCCTCGGAGAGGCCTCTTTCTTTGGACTCACAGACTTTCCCTTAGGGGTTTTCTTCTTTTTCCACCTTTTTCTGGATCTTAATCCCTGTTGGGCCTGGTATGCATTGATCTCCTGCGGGTTTTGTGGTTTTAGCTCCCGACCAGTGGTGTTGAGTATTTTGGGAGGGGCATTGTTTCCCTTCTCCCTTATCTCCTCTGACTTTAGGATTTAAGTGGAGCTTTCTGCAAATAGTGGGCACCCGGCTGACTCCTTCACCTGGGCCCTCTGAAGTTTTCCGCCGGCTGATGATAGGCGCCTCGGTTCTTCCTTGGACTGGGACGCACTCGCCCAAAGTGGCCAACTCCTCCACAGTTGAATCAGACAGTTTCTCCTCTTTTCCGCGGGGAGGTTGGTGTAGAGGTGCTCTGGTACGGTTCTCTCCTGCTTTCCTCTTTTTCATTGACTCCTGAGTTCTTTGCCATTCGAGAGGTCAAAAGATCCAGCACTTGAGTCATCTGAGATTTTAAGATCTCCACTTCCGAATCCCGTTCAGTGGCTATGGCTGATCTGACTCCCACTGAGGGGGGGGTGTGGTTTTCTCGACCGCCTGTTGGTCCTTCAGCAGAGCTTCTTCATCCCTTATGATCCGCACAAGGTCTGGGTAGCTCAGGGACATGACTCCTTCAGAGGTCTTCAAGTGGAGCCAGACTGGGTCCGAACGCAATGCTCCCCTCAAGATCTGCTTCATCCTGGTTGCGTCTATGACTTGTGGCAGCATCCCCTTTTTAAGAACAATTTGGCAAAGCATCTTATTTAACCTTCTGACATATTCAGACAGTCTCTCTCCCGGTTGTTGAAGGGTATGCTCAAACTGGTATACTAGTTCAGTCACCTTTTCCAGCTGGCCAAATTCTTCCTGTAACATAGCCAGATAATCATAAGCAGTACAAGCAGCATTACAAAAAACAAAAAATGCAGCGCTGAACAAAAGTGAAAATAGAAAACACCCAGTGTGATAAAAAATAATGTCCAATTAAGTGACAAAATTCATGTAAATGGTGAAAAAAGTCTCTAATAAATAAAACGATTCTTGAACAGATGTGTATGAAATCTGCAATCTTGGAAAAGAAGTGTAGATAACCACCACCAATATATGGAAGGCTTACCGGAACAAGTGAACCCAAACAAACATGCGTTTGAAGGGTCACATCAGGCTTTTAGATGTATGTCTCCTCCTGCGCTGATCCTATGCAGGTAAATCCTCAGGACAATGCTCTCGGCAATGGTAATGGAGGTGAATGGAAAAAAGGCTCAAATGGTGGTAAACCAGAATGCCGATCAGATAAATATATGGGAGAAAAGAGAAGGGCACATGGCATAATATCGTCTAAAAATCAAACTTTAATGTAGGCAAATACACTTACATCAAGATGGTTTAAACAAACGCTTGTACAACAGTGGCAGCAGTGGAATCTCCCGACGCGTTTCGCAAAAAGGATTGCATCATCTGGGGTGAATATCCACTGCTGCTTCCACAACATTTATAGAAAATATGACCCCAAGGAGAAAAACCTCACCTGGGAGTTCAATCAGTCAGCATCCACTTCCTGTGTGGTCCAAAATGGCGCATGGGCGTGCATTTCAAGCCTCCATATGGAAAAGGAGTAATCAAGCTCCATGATAGGTCCTCAGAGTGGAGGAGTGGCATATACCCATTCGCGGCATGGATTGGATATCCACATGAGCAGAGACCGCCCCATGTATAAAAACCAATGGTAAACACGTGACTCGCGTGTCATAACTTGGAGGGATTGGGAGTTAGCGTGTCAAAAGGTGACACACTGTCCCAAATGGGCATTCGCAACGGAACGTGACTCACATCACGTCACGTCACATGGAACGCAGCGCAGCCAATTGCCATCAACCCCGTACCGCAAAGCGTTCCACGCCTGCGGGACAGGGACGCATCAAAGCACTTCCTGCCCAGACCGACGCGATACCGCACTCGCGGTAACGTGATGTGCAAACACGTGACCTACGTCACGTGACTGCATTAGGGATGACGCGACGCATGCCCATGTGACCAACAGTCACATGACCGCATCGAACACGGAATGCGGAAGAAAACGTTCTCCGCACTGCCCGACAGTAAACAAATAGGGGAAAACATTAGGATAAACCAAACCCGTGTGGGTGCAGGACTAATGTACTCCCTAATGTGGGATGTTCAAAAGCCTGTTGTGCTCCGACGGGGTAACCAATCCCGCAAGGACACATCTGCGGACCCTACTGAAAGATGGAGCTTAATCCAAACAACACAAGGATCCGCAGATTCAGGCTTCAAAAAGTACACCAAAAGGGACCAGAAATATAAAGCATACATAATATAGGACTCTATAGATCATATTATTAATAAGAATCCTTAATTTATTTAAAAACAAAACTTATTAAAATGGAAACTTCAGAGATCATGCAGATAAATTATAAATCTGCATTAGTCCCCAAAGACACAGGTCTCCAAAAAATATTTTTCCGTGTTTAGATGAAAAAGGTGTACATATATTACAGAAAGGGGGGGATGGGTGTTAAATTAACACTCATGAGTGAGTATGAACCTGAGATAATAATAGCACAGACTGGAACCCCACATGCATGGATGCTCAAAAATTGAACCCCCACATATCCAACCACCCCAATATACATTACAAACAGTAAATGCATCAAATAAAGATACATGTCTCACATATACACAATGTGAAATATGGAATAGACCTGATCTGATATAAATAAAATGGAGAACTAAAAAATATGTAAATGAGAATAAAATTGTAATAAATTAAAACAAGAAAGAGAACACATGTCACACATGTAAAAAGGACCCACAATCTAAGACTTGTTAATGAAGGAATTTATATCCCATTCAACGTTCAATCCCAGTGGCCTATGAGTTTGTAATTCATAAATCCAGAAAGTTTCTAATTGAGAAACTCCTCTGGTTTTAGGACCGCCCCTCCATGGGGGAACGTAATGGTCAATGATAAGAAATTGAGTGCCAATCGGATTCCTATTATGGCACAACCTAAAATGTCTGGGTACGGTGTGGTGAGTATCACCCCCCAAAATAAGGGAGATGTGCTCACCCACCCTAACAGAGAAGGCGCGGATGGTGCGGCCTACATACTGTTTGCCGCAACAACATGTAATGAGGTATACGACATGTGTAGTGGCACAAGTGCAAAATTGTTTAATGGGGTAAGTTTTACCTGTAACAGTGGATCTAAATTCTAAAGTTTTACTTCTCCCAGCAGTGTTGAATTTACAAACACTGCACCTGTTGCATGGATGGTATCCTATAAGTTGATGAAAAAAAGAGGGGCGTACGGGGGGATTGATAATGTTGGGGGCTATCCTACTCTGGAGCGTAGGTGCACCTCTAAAGACTACCTTGGCCTGTACAGGCAGTACTGTGCCTAAAACACTATCATTCCTTAAGATGTCCCAATGTTTGGCCATAATAGCCCTCACCTGTTTATGTTGGATAGAAAAGGATGTGAGCATGGCCCACCTGAAATTGTCATTTTGTTCTCGTTTGGGCCTAACTTCCAACAGAGAACTTCTGTCAACATCCAGAGTGTTCTTAAGATCTCTCTCAATATTGATGGCATCATAGCCCTTATCTAGGAATCTCTGTTTAAGGACCTCCGCCTGGATCTTGAACGTCTCAGTATCCGTACAGTTCCGACGCAGTCTTAGAAATTGGCTGCGTGGAACCGAATTCAGCCAAGACCGATGGTGGCAACTATCATTAGGGATGAAGCCGTTCCGATCGGTCTTTTTGAAAAAGGTTTGAAATCGAAATTGGTTGTTAATGATGCTGATCTCAAGATCTAAAAATTGGATCTTATCGGGGCTTGCCACGTAAGAGAGTGATATGCCCCTGTCGTTAAGGTTCAGATGGTCCATAAAAACCTTCAATGATGTCATGTCGCCATCCCAGAGGAGGAGGATGTCGTCTATGTACCTGGCCCACAACACCACTGATGTGGTGTCATGGGCATAGACGACATCCTCCTCCCACTTGGCCATGAAGAGATTGGCGAGACTGGGGGCGTATTTGGCCCCCATGGCAACCCCTCGCTGTTGGAGGTAAAAATTATCATTAAACCAAAAATAACTACTTTTGGTGGCGAACTCAAGTAATTCCATGATGAAGTCACGTTGGAATGAAGCCAACGTTTCCTCCTTATCAAGGAAGTATTTAACAGCCTGAAATCCCCTGTCGTGCGGAATGCACGTATATAGGGAGGCGACATCCACCGTGACCATGATGCAATCATTCGGTGCTGAAATATTTTCCAATTTTCTGATAGTAGCACCTGTATCACCCAAATAGGAAGGTACTCGTTTCACTATGGGCTGCAAGTAGTGATCAATGTAGCGACCTATACGCGATGTAACCGAATCGATCCCACTGACAATGGGTCGTCCGGGTGGGTGAATGGGGTCTTTATGAACTTTGGGTAAGTAATATATTGTGGGAATCCTAGGAACAGTGGGAACTAAAAAAACTTTCTCTTTCTTGTTTAAAATACCTCTATAAAAACCACTATCAACCAAATTTTGAAGTTCCGTTTTGAAACGAGAGGTAGGGTTATTAGGTAATATCTGATAAGTGTCAGGCTCGTGAAGAATCCTACACATTTCAGTCTCGTAATCGGATTTGTCCAAAACAACAATGCCGCCACCTTTGTCGGCAGGACGGATCACAAGATCCCTGTTGGAACACAAGGATCTAAGGCCCGCCCCCGACAAGGTCTGAATGCGGCTTTTTTTCTCAGGGATCTCAGCCAGATCTCTGAGGACAAGATCTCTAAAGATGTTAACAGCGGGTGCCGCTGGAACCGGTGGATTGAACAATGACGGGTTTGATAGACCCGAATGTACGGTGCCAGAGGCAGCCGCTCTACTCTCATTTCCAAAAGGATTAGTAATAAGGTAGCGCTGTATGTTTATCTTACGAATATATTTGTGTATGTCAATGAAAGTGCCAAACTTGTCCAGTTTTTTAGGGGGGGCGAACTTGAGGCCCTTATCCAAAACAGACAATTCATCTGATGTAAATACTTTGGCACTTAAATTGAACACACCCTGTCCTTTTAGATGCGCCTTCTCTTTCCTCTTCTGAACTCTCTGTCCCCCTCTGGTCCCTCTCTTGGGTCTGGACCCCTTTGAAAAAATTGAGGGTCCACGTGAAAATCCCGTCCACCTTGTGTCGATGGTGTATGTTGATCATAACCATGGTGGGATGATGTATAGGGATTTCTGGTGCGTGTTTGATGGCTGTCATTACGCACCTCTCCAAGGGGTGAATATCTGTTATAAGTAGAAATGGGAGGGGGACCATAGTAGGGAGAACAATCCCTACCTGAGCTTGGGTAATCCCTATATCTAACTGGAGAGGATTTATAAAATTGATCATCGTACTCATAATGGTGTTGAGTACTAAGATGGTGAGAATTGCCCCTTGATGAGCCTCTACCACCTCTGTTTCCTCTGGATTTACCTCGACCCCGAGATTGTTGATTAGGGATGGATGGTCTAGGTTGGGGAACTCTAGATTGTGGTGCCTGGGCTTTATTTCCCTGTGCGTTCCGTGTAGGGGGAACTACCATAGAAGCAGCCATGGCTGGACCTGGACCCATTACTGGACCCTGACCAGGACTGGGGGCTGCGATGGTTGAGGGCAATACTGAAGAGGCAGAATCCATATCCGTGACAACAGGCACAGAAAATAATTTCTGCCAGCCAAAAACTGTGTCATTCTTATAATCCCCTATGTCACGAGAGTACTTCTTGTGTTTCTTTAATTTCTGATCTCTATCTTCCTTTTCCAGGAAGTTTTGCAGATTGGTGGAAAGAGAGAGATACTCAAGAGAATGTTTGTATGATGCCAACCTATCTCTGAGTTCTTTGATTTCTCTGTCTAACACCCCCAATCGCATCTTTTTTTTGGAGATCAGAACGCCCAAGAAGGCAATACCAGCATTGTTAAAATAATTAAACCATGCCTCGATATCAGAGTCGCCCTGTTGAGGCTGTATCTCCCACCTTAAACTCCTTGGGACCATGCGGTCCGAGATGTATTGTTCTAAAAATACAAGATCCCATTGTAGGTGGAGTTCAGAAGACATAACATTCTTAAGCCTAACAAATAGGCCCCCAATCTCTGTGTCAGTTCCGGCAGCTGTGAAAACTCCTTCCGTGTTCACAGTGCGGGAAGCACGATACTCAAAAATATCCATATAAGTGAATATAAAGTAGTTGCAGCAGAAAAAAAGTCAAAACAACAAATGGAAAAATATACAAAGAATTTCTGCGCTACTAAACAAAACACACAAGCAGCTGCACAACCAATGGACAAAGGTGAAAAGCAGAACAAAAAACAAAAAATGCAGCGCTGAACAAAAGTGAAAATAGAAAACACCCAGTGTGATAAAAAATAATGTCCAATTAAGTGACAAAATTCATGTAAATGGTGAAAAAAGTCTCTAATAAATAAAACGATTCTTGAACAGATGTGTATGAAATCTGCAATCTTGGAAAAGAAGTGTAGATAACCACCACCAATATATGGAAGGCTTACCGGAACAAGTGAACCCAAACAAACATGCGTTTGAAGGGTCACATCAGGCTTTTAGATGTATGTCGCCTCCTGCGCTGATCCTATGCAGGTAAATCCTCAGGACAATGCTCTCGGCAATGGTAATGGAGGTGAATGGAAAAAAGGCTCAAATGGTGGTAAACCAGAATGCCGATCAGATAAATATATGGGAGAAAAGAGAAGGGCACATGGCATAATATCGTCTAAAAATCAAACTTTAATGTAGGCAAATACACTTACATCAAGATGGTTTAAACAAACGCTTGTACAACAGTGGCAGCAGTGGAATCTCCCGACGCGTTTCGCAAAAAGGATTGCATCATCTGGGGTGAATATCCACTGCTGCTTCCACAACATTTATAGAAAATATGACCCCAAGGAGAAAAACCTCACCTGGGAGTTCAATCAGTCAGCATCCACTTCCTGTGTGGTCCAAAATGGCGCATGGGCATGCGTTTCAAGCCTCCATATGGAAAAGGAGTAATCAAGCTCCATGATAGGTCCTCAGAGTGGAGGAGTGGCATATACCCATTCGCGGCATGGATTGGATATCCACATGAGCAGAGACCGCCCCATGTATAAAAACCAATGGTAAACACGTGACTCGCGTGTCATAACTTGGAGGGATTGGGAGTTAGCGTGTCAAAAGGTGACACACTGTCCCAAATGGGCATTCGCAACGGAACGTGACTCACATCACGTCACGTCACATGGAACGCAGCGCAGCCAATTGCCATCAACCCCGTACCGCAAAGCGTTCCACGCCTGCGGGACAGGGACGCATCAAAGCACTTCCTGCCCAGACCGACGCGATACCGCACTCGCGGTAACGTGATGTGCAAACACGTGACCTACGTCACGTGACTGCATTAGGGATGACGCGACGCATGCCCATGTGACCAACAGTCACATGACCGCATCGAACACGGAATGCGGAAGAAAACGTTCTCCGCACTGCCCGACAGTAAACAAATAGGGGAAAACATTAGGATAAACCAAACCCGTGTGGGTGCAGGACTAATGTACTCCCTAATGTGGGATGTTCAAAAGCCTGTTGTGCTCCGACGGGGTAACCAATCCCGCAAGGACACATCTGCGGACCCTACTGAAAGATGGAGCTTAATCCAAACAACACAAGGATCCGCAGATTCAGGCTTCAAAAAGTACACCAAAAGGGACCAGAAATATAAAGCATACATAATATAGGACTCTATAGATCATATTATTAATAAGAATCCTTAATTTATTTAAAAACAAAACTTATTAAAATGGAAACTTCAGAGATCATGCAGATAAATTATAAATCTGCATTAGTCCCCAAAGACACAGGTCTCCAAAAAATATTTTTCCGTGTATAGATGAAAAAGGTGTACATATATTACAGAAAGGGGGGGATGGGTGTTAAATTAACACTCATGAGTGAGTATGAACCTGAGATAATAATAGCACAGACTGGAACCCCACATGCATGGATGCTCAAAAATTGAACCCCCACATATCCAACCACCCCAATATACATTACAAACAGTAAATGCATCAAATAAAGATACATATGTCTCACATATACACAATGTGAAATATGGAATAGACCTGATCTGATATAAATAAAATGGAGAACTAAAAAATATGTAAATGAGAATAAAATTGTAATAAATTAAAACAAGAAAGAGAACACATGTCACACATGTAAAAAGGACCCACAATCTAAGACTTGTTAATGAAGGAATTTATATCCCATTCAACGTTCAATCCCAGTGGCCTATGAGTTTGTAATTCATAAATCCAGAAAGTTTCTAATTGAGAAACTCCTCTGGTTTTAGGACCGCCCCTCCATGGGGGAACGTAATGGTCAATGATAAGAAATTGAGTGCCAATCGGATTCCTATTATGGCACAACCTAAAATGTCTGGGTACGGTGTGGTGAGTATCACCCCCCAAAATAAGGGAGATGTGCTCACCCACCCTAACAGAGAAGGCGCGGATGGTGCGGCCTACATACTGTTTGCCGCAACAACATGTAATGAGCGAGGGGTTGCCATGGGGGCCAAATACGCCCCCCAGTCTCGCCAATCTCTTCATGGCCAAGTGGGAGGAGGATGTCGTCTATGCCCATGACACCACATCAGTGGTGTTGTGGGCCAGGTACATAGACGACATCCTCCTCCTCTGGGATGGCGACATGACATCATTGAAGGTTTTTATGGACCATCTGAACCTTAACGACAGGGGCATATCACTCTCTTACATGGCAAGCCCCGATAAGATCCAATTTTTAGATCTTGAGATCAGCATCATTAACAACCAATTTCGATTTCAAACCTTTTTCAAAAAGACCGATCGGAACGGCTTCATCCCTAATGATAGTTGCCACCATCGGTCTTGGCTGAATTCGGTTCCACGCAGCCAATTTCTAAGACTGCGTCGGAACTGTACGGATACTGAGACGTTCAAGATCCAGGCGGAGGTCCTTAAACAGAGATTCCTAGATAAGGGCTATGATGCCATCAATATTGAGAGAGATCTTAAGAACACTCTGGATGTTGACAGAAGTTCTCTTTTGGAAGTTAGGCCCAAACGAGAACAAAATGACAATTTCAGGTGGGCCATGCTCACATCCTTTTCTATCCAACATAAACAGGTGAGGGCTATTATGGCCAAACATTGGGACATCTTAAGGAATGATAGTGTTTTAGGCACAGTACTGCCTGTACAGGCCAAGGTAGTCTTTAGAGGTGCACCTACGCTCCAGAGTAGGATAGCCCCCAACATTATCAATCCCCCCGTACGCCCCTCTTTTTTTCATCAACTTATAGGATACCATCCATGCAAAAGGTGCAGTGTTTGTAAATTCAACACTGCTGGGAGAAGTAAAACTTTAGAATTTAGATCCACTGTTACAGGTAAAACTTACCCCATTAAACAATTTTGCACTTGTGCCACTACACATGTCGTATACCTCATTACATGTTGTTGCGGCAAACAGTATGTAGGCCGCACCATCCGCGCCTTCTCTGTTAGGGTGGGTGAGCACATCTCCCTTATTTTGGGGGGTGATACTCACCACACCGTACCCAGACATTTTAGGTTGTGCCATAATAGGAATCCGATTGGCACTCAATTTCTTATCATTGACCATTACGTTCCCCCATGGAGGGGCGGTCCTAAAACCAGAGGAGTTTCTCAATTAGAAACTTTCTGGATTTATGAATTACAAACTCATAGGCCACTGGGATTGAACGTTGAATGGGATATAAATTCCTTCATTAACAAGTCTTAGATTGTGGGTCCTTTTTACATGTGTGACATGTGTTCTCTTTCTTGTTTTAATTTATTACAATTTTATTCTCATTTACATATTTTTTAGTTCTCCATTTTATTTATATCAGATCAGGTCTATTCCATATTTCACATTGTGTATATGTGAGACATATGTATCTTTATTTGATGCATTTACTGTTTGTAATGTATATTGGGGTGGTTGGATATGTGGGGGTTCAATTTTTGAGCATCCATGCATGTGGGGTTCCAGTCTGTGCTATTATTATCTCAGGTTCATACTCACTCATGAGTGTTAATTTAACACCCATCCCCCCCTTTCTGTAATATATGTACACCTTTTTCATCTATACACGGAAAAATATTTTGGAGACCTGTGTCTTTGGGGACTAATGCAGATTTATAATTTATCTGCATGATCTCTGAAGTTTCCATTTTAATAAGTTTTGTTTTTAAATAAATTAAGGATTCTTATTAATAATATGATCTATAGAGTCCTATATTATGTATGCTTTATATTTCTGGTCCCTTTTGGTGTACTTTTTGAAGCCTGAATCTGCGGATCCTTGTGTTGTTTGGATTAAGCTCCATCTTTCAGTAGGGTCCGCAGATGTGTCCTTGCGGGATTGGTTACCCAGTCGGAGCACAACAGGCTTTTGAACATCCCACATTAGGGAGTACATTAGTCCTGCACCCACACGGGTTTGGTTTATCCTAATGTTTTCCCCTATTTGTTTACTGTCGGGCAGTGCGGAGAACGTTTTCTTCCGCATTCCGTGTTCGATGCGGTCATGTGACTGTTGGTCACAGGGGCATGCGTCGCGTCATCCCTAATGCAGTCACGTGACGTAGGTCACGTGTTTGCACATCACGTTACCGCGAGTGCGGTATCGCGTCGGTCTGGGCAGGAAGTGCTTTGATGCGTCCCTGTCCCGCAGGCGTGGAACGCTTTGCGGTACGGGGTTGATGGCAATTGGCTGCGCTGCGTTCCATGTGACGTGACGTGATGTGAGTCACGTTCCGTTGCGAATGCCCATTTGGGACAGTGTGTCACCTTTTGACACGCTAACTCCCAATCCCTCCAAGTTATGACACGTGAGTCACGTGTTTACCATTGGTTTTTATACATGGGGCGGTCTCTGCTCATGTGGATATCCAATCCATGCCGCGAATGGGTATATGCCACTCCTCCGCTCTGAGGACCTATCATGGAGCTTGATTACTCCTTTTCCATATGGAGGCTTGAAACGCACGCCCATGCGCCATTTTGGACCACACAGGAAGTGGATGCTGACTGATTGAACTCCCAGGTATGGTTTTTCTCCTTGGGGTCATATTTTCTATAAATGTTGTGGAAGCAGCAGTGGATATTCACCCCAGATGATGCAATCCTTTTTGCGAAACGCGTCGGGAGATTCCACTGCTGCCACTGTTGTACAAGCGTTTGTTTAAACCATCTTGATGTAAGTGTATTTGCCTACATTAAAGTTTGATTTTTAGACGATATTATGCCATGTGCCCTTCTCTTTTCTCCCATATATTTATCTGATCGGCATTCTGGTTTACCACCATTTGAGCCTTTTTTCCATTCACCTCCATTACCATTGCCGAGAGCATTGTCCTGAGGATTTACCTGCATAGGATCAGCGCAGGAGGAGACATACATCTAAAAGCCTGATGTGACCCTTCAAACGCATGTTTGTTTGGGTTCACTTGTTTCGGTAAGCCTTCCATATATTGGTGGTGGTTATCTACACTTCTTTTCCAAGATTGCAGATTTCATACACATCTGTTCAAGAATCGTTTTATTTATTAGAGACTTTTTTCACCATTTACATGAATTTTGTCACTTAATTGGACATTATTTTTTATCACACTGGGTGTTTTCTATTTTCACTTTTGTTCAGCGCTGCATTTTTTGTTTTTTGTTCTGCTTTTCACCTTTGTCCATTGGTTGTGCAGCTGCTTGTGTGTTTTGTTTAGTAGCGCAGAAATTCTTTGTATATTTGTACAAGCAGCATTGCTAAACCTAAGATTCTTTACAGCTCCAGCAGCAGCACCCTTCAATCTTTCACTTATGCGCTGCTTCTTCTGGCTTTCTGGTACTTCCCATCCCTCTACAGCCTGCATCGCTTGCTCAATCCAGGTGTCAAAGTCTTCTTCTCAGAGGGGGGATGGTTGTTTTCCGGAGAAAATCCTAAGCTTCCGATACCCGGCTTCCACATGTACCATATTACTCTTCTGCCAGAGCATTCAACAGTTCAGGCCCTATAGCGGCCCGGGGTGTCCCCGAGGTTGTCGTCTCCTGAGACTTTTCTGCTAGAGGATAGTGGTGGAGATAATGGCGGGGGTGATGACAGGGGGGTTTGTAGAGGTTCCCCCTTCACTGCCTCCGTATGCGCCAAGCGGTATATCTGGTTATCTATGGCCTGTATGCTCTGACCTCTAAAGTCTGCTGGTATTCCGCTTCTCCATTCCACTAATTCGTAAGTACAGTAGGTGCCGCCGATTTTGTGTCAATCTCGCCTCTTCTAGCGACCTGCGGCCCCCCCACCCCAAAGCACCCTGTCCCCATGTTGATGGGGACAAGGGCCTCTTCCCGTCAACCCTGGACGTTGGTTGTCGGGGTCTGCGGGCGGGGGCTGATCGGAATTCGGGAGCCCCTTTTAATGAGGGGGCCCCCAGATGCCGGCCCCCCCACCCTATGTGAATGAGTATGGGGTACATCGTACAACAAACTCATAGACCTTAATTTAATGGATCCAGACCCATGAAATATCCCATCGCATAGCAGATCAACACCCCACTCATCCAAAGTAACCCACTCTCAACCAAATCTGAATAATGGAAATCATCCATCCCACAAGAGAAGAAGTCGCTACATATCACCTCCCCAGGAAAGAGAAGACTCAATGGACTGAAAAGAAGTCTAAAAACGTTCATCTGGCATATTCCTTACCCTGCTACCAGTCTTTTTAAAGACTTGTTGTGCAACATACTGCACTTACTAACTAGTTAATGCACAATACCAGGCTTTGCCATACAAACAGTTTTATCTTACTCTTTGCTCCCCAAAATTGCACGCACAAGGTTTGCTCAAATTTTCTTTTAGTTCAGTATAAGTTTCAAGTTTGTTTACCATCACTAAAATAGAAGCTCTAAATCCTTTATATAGCATACAGTATCCTACAAGGCTAATAGATTTAGATTTCCTGATTCTACATAAGAGACTTGTATACAAGTCCTACTGGTACCCATTAGATTTATTAAAGACATGGGTCTTACTTCTTCTACTAGTTCTCCTTTCTCCTTTTTCAAATGCCAAATAAAGGTAGATCTTAGAATACCAAGTGAGAATCAATATAACAACAATATTATTCTCTTTAGGAGATTTTTTTTTTTCAGTATTTCTCCCAGCCATAACTTTAGATACACCTCCTATATTTAAAAGGGGGGCCTTCAGACCCTACTTTACCCTTAACCCTTTTCACCACTCTTGAAGTTTAAGTCACCACCTCCCCACCAGGATATCTTAGGATAACCTGGTGCTATCCCATCAATTTCATTACCTTTATGGTCCCTCCCCTAGTGTGTTTATTTACAATATTAGTAGTTTTAACACGAGTTATAACGTTTATAATATTGTACATTAATGTACTGTTCTTTTCAGTTGGCTCTCCCCCCTTGAACGGGAGATCCGTGCGCCCTACTTAGCCTCCCTCACCCGGCCACATATATTATGTGGAAGTCTGACGAAGACACCATTTCCCCAGTGGGTGATTTTTGCTCCCACTCGCGGGAAACACTTGAATGTGTCTCTATGTCGGTATATATATTACTTTTATTCTTTTCTCTCACTCTAGTACTCATCTTCAATCCTCTCTTTCTTCCCCCCTTCGAGTCCACTTGGATCGCATTGATTGACCTGAATAGCTTGGTAACGGGTAAGTCCCCTTTGTCCATCCGACTACCATGGCACCATTAAACATTCTGTCCCTGAATGTTCAGGGATTAAACATCCCCTAGAAACGAACCAAGGCATTCCATGCTTTTCACGCCAGAAAGGCCCACATTGTTTGCTTACAAGAAACCCACTTCACAAACACTTCCACACCAAAATTTATTTCCATTTTCTATCCACAAACCTACACGGCCTTGGCTGCCTCCAAACAACGGGGCACCCTCATTCCCTTCCATCGCTCTATCCCATTTACACTTCAATCTCAAATAAAAGATCCTGAAGGACGTTATTTAATTCTCACCAGACACATTGTTGACACTGCAATAACAGTAGTTTCCTATTATGCACCAAATAAACAACCAAATCCATTTATGTCACATTTACTACAAGTTGTGAATGACCATAAAATGGGAACAGTTATGCTGTGTGGTGACTCTAACCAGGTCCTCCTCCCATTTCTGGATAAATCCCCATACGCACCATCCCAAATTACATTTAAAAAGTATTTTTCACAAATTTTGTCCAAATATAACTTGGTTGATTCATGGAGAGAAGCTAATCCTACCAAACGGAAATATACATATTACTCCCACCCGCATAAAACATTTACAAGGATTGATCACATATTTCTAACCATAGGTATGCTCCCTGAAATCATTGCAGCAGATATAGTCCCAATCCCATGGTCTGATCATAATGTAGTACTTACTTCCATCAAATCAGCATTACCCAAAGGCCACGACCCCACTTGGAATCTGCCAGACATCCTACTCAAACACCCCTCCCATCGCCAATCCATTGAACAAGCCATTAAAGAGTATATAACCCTCAATTCCAGCCCAGAAATTAGTACACTAACTCTCTGGGAAGCCCATAAACCAGTTATACGCCACACAATTTAGAAACAATCAGAAATTTTTAAACGCGAACGAAAGACCCTAGCTCGTAAACTGGAAAGGGAATTTAATACAGCCTTTATATCTCATCAAGATAATCCATCAACAGTAACAAAATCCCGATTAGACAAAACCTGAGTTGCATACGATTTATTTCTTACTGAAGCAGTGGAAAAATCCTATAAACGTTCAAGACACAACTACTTTATGAAAGCCAATAAATCGGGTACCTTTCTTGCACGTACACTCAATTCCCTAAACAAACCCTTCAAACCAATCCATTTAAAATTAGCAAAAGATGTTTACACATGCAACCCTGACAAAATTGTTAAGAAATTTCATTCCCACCTGTCCTCATTATATACTTCATCTAATAACTTCAACCCGGAAACAGCAGATACATTTTTCCCCGATATGAATTTGCCACAACTTTCCCTTGACCAAAAGAAATTAATGGAAGAACGTATTACACCTAATGATGTCATCAAGGCCATCAAAGACTTAAAAAATTAATAAGAGGCCGGGACCAGATGGCTACTCTGCCTTATATTACAGAACCTATACAGACACATTATCACCTATCTTAGCAGAAGCTTTCAATGTATTATTAGAAGGGAAATCTTTTTAGACAAGAAACTTTGACCGCCATTATCTGCATGATTCTCAAACCCCTCACTGACGATACCCTATGTACAAATTTTCGCCCATTCTCCCTTCTGAACTTAGACATTAAACTTCTAGCCAAAATATTAGCCACAAGATTAAATATAATAGGTAAGCTCATCCACAAGGATCAAGTAGGATTCATGCCCAAACGCCAGGCGAGTGACAATGTCCGTCGGGCTGTCTTGCTAGCTCACATTGCTAAAAAACGTCATATACCCTCCTGTTTCCTATCCCTGGATCTAAAAAAAGCTTTTGATTCCATATCATGGCCTTACCTTCACTACACATTGAAAAGATGGGGCTTTGGCCCTCACTTCCTAACATGGATCAAAGCGCTTTACAACAAACCAATTGCATATATTAAATATGCAGGATATAAGTCAAATTCCTTTAATATAGAAAGAGGAACGCACCAGGGATGCCCACTCTCCCCCCTTCTATTCGCCCTCCTAATAGAACCCTTAGCCCAACGTATCCGCACAGATCCGACAATCACAGGCATAGAAACTGCTGGATACCAACATAAATTATGTCTATTTGCGGATGATATACTCCTTTTTCTATCATCCCCACAAGTCTCTGGACCTAACTTACTACCCATTTTAGACAAATTTGCAATGATCTCGGGGCTTACAGTAAATCCTAAAAAATCCAGCCCTAGATATATCTCTCTCCAAATTGGAATCAGACTCGGCCAAAAATGCACTTCCATTTATATGGACTGAGAGGTCGATCCCCTACCTAGGGATCCACCTGACGGCCTCATATTCAGATCTTTTTGCAGCAAACTATCCCCCACTCCTCAAACAAATAACAATACTTTTACAACAATGGACACATTTCCCAATTTCATGGATAGGCAAAATTAATGCAGTCAACATGACAATTCTCCCAAAACTAATTTATTTATTTAGAGTTTTACTGATTCCTATCCCTACTTACTATCTTAGAATACTCCAAAGACAAACATTAACATATGTCTGGGGCTCCAAAAAAACCTGCATATCATCACATACACTACACCTACCAAAACTCAAAGGAGGCTTTGGGTTTCCGAACTGCGCTAACTATTATAGAGCCGCACATATTGCTAGCCTCACTAAATATCATGCCACAAATGACATACCCCTATGGGTAATAATAGAAGCAGCAGAATGTGACCCTCTTTCCATTTCCAACCTATTATGGCTCCTACCTAAAGAACGGAAAACCCTGAGTAACCCCATTACTAAACACTTCCTAAATATATGGGACAAACTTAGAGTTAAACATCAGTTACAATCGTCTCACAATCCTCTCTTGTCATTCTTGAAAAACCCTGCTTTCTACCCAGCATGGGTCTCTCCTAAGTCATTTAAGGTCTGGAATTCATTGAATATTACTCGGCTTAGCAATTTAACTTCTCCATCATCCTTCCATACATTTCCTATCCTCTGTGACAACTATAACTTACCAAATTCCGAACTTTTCAGATACCTCCAAATTAAAAACTTCTACGCACCTTTGTTAGATACAGATATTCCCTTAACCCAACTTACAAATTTTGAATCTGGATGCCTGAAAGATCCCCACCTAAGAGAGGCATTATATCTTCTATATACTCCCATATTTCCACTTTTCCCGGTTCAGATAAACCACCTTATGCATGTAAATGGGAGGAGGACCTGGAAAGAACACTGGATATGGCTGATTGGTCCAAAATATGGTCTGTAACAAAGTCTTCCTCACCAAATATCCTGGCGGTTGAAACCAACTACAAAGTTTTGACCCGTTGGTACCTCGTTCCCTCCAGGCTGGCCAAATTCACACCAAACCAAACAGGCCAATGCTTTCGGGGCTGTCCTGATCCGGGCACCCACTTACATATATGCTGGTCCTGCCCGTTGGTACAATTATATTGGAAACGGATATTTGAAACCGCCTCCAGGATATTTGGCTTCACTATACAACCAGACCCAATCACAGCCTTACTCAATCTAAAACCAGATTTCATTACACAAACAATTCAAACTCCTCATTCAATTTTTCACAGCATCTAAACAAACAATAGCAAAGGCATGGAGGACCCCTAAGCTGGAGTTATCCGAGACCATTAATAGAGTAAATGATTTCATGTCTCACGCCAAAATGTTAGCCATTGAAAGAGATCAAATTCCAGACTTTGAAAAGACCTGGAATCCTTGGATTAAATGTCACCTACCTTCTTTTCGTGACAACTCGATTCTTATGCCATGGTAGCCGGAGGACCCAACCGGTAAACTACATACGAAACCAAACTTCCAGAGCTTGGGAGCTACCTTGCTCATTATAGTGAACATTCTATGTTATTTCATTTAAACTCTCAAACCATGAAACAACTTACTCGAGCCATCCAAGTGGACTCCTTCATCTTTCCCCCCTCTGTTTTTCTACTATCATATCCCATCTATTTTTACGATATCTATCTATTTTTCATTTACTCTATTTTTATTTTATTATCTTTACTTCTTTTCTCTTCTCTTTTTTTCTATTATTTCTACTCTACGATGCAGCTTATTTAAGTGACAATAAAGTATTGTTTTATATTACTTCATTTCAAAGATACAGGTTCATTTATATTTAGTACGTTAAATATTTCTTTCAACTACAGTCTTATATGTCTCGGAGCAAGGACTATTTAATCTTCTTATATTTGAAGTAGTTGGATAACTTTTTAAAACCTGTATCTCAAATGATCTGTACATGACTGTCATGGATATGCATTAATGTCTGTCTGCCATCTTACCTTCCTCCTCATGTGTTCATCTTGAGACCAGACCTCCTTCACCTGGCTTCCTTTATAATCTCCTCCCAGCCTGACTCCACCCCAGGCCCTATCACAGAACACTATATTAACCTGTGCACTGCAAGCCTGCTTTGCTGATCAACGTGTTTGTTAGGCATTGTGTGTTTGGGTTCCTGCCTGTGGTGTGCTACGTCTGTCTCTCTGTTACGTTATTGGCTTGTCCCCGACTATCCCTGTCTGCTCGTGACCCTTGACCTTCGGCTCGTTCTCTTCGTTATCCTTGTCTGCTTGTGGCCCCTGACCTTCAGCTTGTTATTCGGTTCTCCCTTATCTTGTGCTGCTGCTTCCCCTCTTTTCCCCTTATCCTACGGGGCGTGAGCTAGGAAACTCCAGGGGCCGCGACCTGGTCCCAGCCTGCAGCATAACATCCTCACCACTAGAGGCCCTGGAGAAGACCAGCTGGGTCTTAGACTCCGCGCCCTGGGGAACCTTGGCTCTAGCTTCCGTTAGGATCCCGGTTGTGCTCCTCTGGTCCCGCTTTCCACAACCACCCAGTTTCCTATCCGCAGAAGCCAGCCATAGGGTTCACTACCTCGCGGTGCACTCCTGTCCCCCTACGGTGTGCATCTGTCACCTTGCCACAGGTGACCCTGACAATGACTAATGTAAATATCCAATAAAATACTTTGACAAGGAAAACACACACCAATAGAGTGTAGCTATCCTTAACCATCTCTTCTGCAAAGTAAATTACACAAACACCAGTATATTTAACCCTTGCACTTTTACTCAGATTGTTGGGTAGCGTATAATCAACAGTGTACATATCATGTGCAGAGCCCTGCAATAAAAGAGTATCTCAACAAACAGATAGATATACAGTAGTATGCATAACACTAATGGTCCCCGCTGCAGCTATTCTCCCTCGTGGACAAAATGGCGCCCAGAAATGTCTACGCTAAGTCAGGCCTGACTGTACTGTGTAGAAGTTCTGTTGGGGAAAATCTTCGCTAGCAAAACGGTGGTGCACTTGTTGAAGAAATAAACTGTAATCCACAGCGTAAAAGCAGTCCTTGCGCGGGGCAATGCACCCTGGGTGTCCCGTTGCTCACTGGGTACTGTGGTTACTGTAGTCTCTGGGGGATTAAAGAGCAATACCCCGCTACATTCTCTTTTAAGAAATCCCATCCCATGTCTTCATCTCTTTCCTCCTCTGATTAAGTTTCTCACAATTGGGGATGTTGTAGGTGTATGGTACTTACCTCTTTCACAAGGACACTCTCACTCCAGACTGGTCAGTCTAGGTTAAACAAGGGCTGTTAAATCTGCACACTTCCATGACCGTAAAACATTTTGAAATAGCAAACATTAAATTCGAAGAGTATAACATTCAGATAAATCATTAATAAGACATTTATTTTCTTTTAAATTAGCATGCTTTTTAGGATGTATAATGAGCATCTTTATACATATCACAGAGCTTGTGTCTGGCAGTAGTTATCTGGATTACACAAATGCAAGGCAAAGGCAAATCAGTGTCAGATCCAGTTCCTCTTCTTACTGAATCAGTTTAAGCTACTTATACAAATTACCGTGCTGTAATACACAGGGACTTGTACTACTAGACAGGTGGCGCTGCTCACATGACTCAGAACGTACGTAGATAGCAGTTACTCAACTTGAGCAACTTGAAATACTTTCAGCCCAAGGAGGAAGAAATCAAAGGGATCTTTGTACATTAGTCTTGACAGTCCATTTTTGTAAAGCACCAGATAATGAGGCATTACTTACATAAACTACACACAGCTGCAAATTATAGTCCCCTTTAGGAAAAAAGTGTGATTCTCTAAAGTACACAATTTGTCAAAATAAGCAAATTTAAATGGTGCTTCCAGAAATACTGTATATACTATGAACAGTTCTTCGCTCATTGGTGTGGCTGGAGATCTCATCTGCCAAGCTTGGCATTTTGGTACATTCCCACCCAATTCAGCTTATTTCACCCACCAAGATGTTTCCGACAATGATTTTGGTCAGTTTATAATATCTAATGTCTCACCACTTTGCACATTACAGTGCATATCCACTGCTATTTTTGCATAGTTACATTGTTACGCCTTGGATTAATGTAAGTCTATATGGTTACATTGTTAGTCTAGTTGAAAAAATACACAAATCCATTGTGTTTAACCAATAAAAAGGAAAAATATATATATATTTTTTTAAATCCTTTATATATAATCCTATACCCACAGTTGATCCAGAGGAAGGCAAAAAATAACAGCAAAGCATGATCCGATTTTCTCCAGCATGGGGAAAAAATTCCTTTCTGATCCCCCGAGAGGCAATTGGATATTCCCTGGATCAACTTTACCTATAAATATTAGTATCCAGTTATATTATGTACATTTGGCCTTTTTGTAAGCAATCTACTGAGCTGGACAGAACCAACTCCTGAGGGAGTCTATTACATTTTTCCACAGCTTAAACTGTGAAGAAGCCTTTCCATATTTGGAGTGTAGATCTCTTTTCTGCTAGACGTAAAGAGTACCCCCTTGTCCTCTGTGATGGCCTTAAAGTGAATAACTCAACACCAAGTTCACTATATGGACCACTTATGTATTTATACATGTTGATCATATCCAACCTTAAGCGTGCCCTTTCTAACTCCGGCGCATGCGCAGAAGAAATCGTCGTACGGCGATTTGCAAATATCTCCTAGACCGTGTAGGTTTAGGAGATATTTCAAGCACCTACAGGTAAGCCTTAATCTAGGCTTACCTGTAGGTTAAAGTGGTTGTAAAGGGTTTACAACCACTTTAATGTGTATTTTTGTGAGTAGTGGTTTGTAACACTTCCTTACTTGAAGATGCTGCTGGTGAAGAAACACTTTGTGATGATCCAGAAGCAGCAAAAAAAGTGTTTCTGGAATGAGAACTCTGGAGGGAAAAACTACTTGCACTTTCATTCTAGTCATAATCATTTCATTCCATAAAGTATTTCTGAATGTCTTTAGGGCACCTCTGGCATGCCAGGATGTGTTTTGTCACCCTTGCAACATTTGAAAAATAATATTTAGTCTCACAATATTTGCAAATTGCAGCTTTGCTCTTAGCAGAAATTATACTATGGAAATGTTTCCAAACTCTAGATGTTGGTGTCATTTACTGAGAGGAGGAAAAAGAAAACTATTTGCTGAGCAGACTATAGGTAAAGATTATGCTGTGATGGTGGAGAACATTAATAGGAATCATTTAAAGGTTAAATAAGATAAACAACTTTGTCAGACAAATTTACCCTCTTACCTGTCAATTATGAACTGAGAGGACACAAACTATCATCTACTGTATCCCAACAATCCCCCAACTGTAGGAGGTATAAGATCGAGCCCATAAGCAATCTAAATTGGAGAATTTCCCCATGCAGTGCCCCCTAGTGGCAGAAATGGATATTTCTCTTGTTTGAGAACTGCAATAAGTACAGTGTTACTTGAATTGTAATCCAAGATTTGCTTGTCTTCAGCTGAGAGACCTTGCAATAATTTAGGACTTAATATAAAGTCTCAGAAATCTTTTATTAAGGTCTTCATGTTGTTTAGTTTGAGTAACATTTCATAAATGTATTATTCATCATTGTAAAATAACATATTCCACACTTCATTTTTTTCCCCCGAAAAAAAAAAAAACATCTTTGGAAAAAAATAATAATTTTTTTCAGATTCATACATCCACTAATTGTTTCATCTTCACCTGTGCATGGATTGTCACTGTTTCCTTGATATGTAATCTATCAAGTAAATGTTGACTGTCATGCAATGTAAAGAAAACTGTCTGATTTTGTACCGAGGGTCATGTGTGAACACCACGCCTGGTGCTTGTTATAGTATTTTCTGGAATTCTTTGATTCCTTGTCCCAGTCTTAATTACAATACTGTAAAATTTTGTACAGTTGGCATGTAATAAGTTAACAAAAACTTCTTATTTACTAACAAAAACTGTTGCTTTGTTTGTAGACATATAAACTGTTGTTAGTATTTCAACAAAGCTGCAAATGTCTCTTTGAATATTTAATCAATATCATTATAACGAATAATTAGTTGCTCAGCTATTTTATAGTCTACTACCAGTGGCGCGAGCAGCAGTTATGCGTTGGTATTGCGTGGTGTTAGGTGGAAAGTTACTTAACCGCTTGCGGACCAGCCGCCCTCATTATATGGGGGCAGGTTGGCTCATTCCCATGAATCACCGTACTGGTACGTCGGCTCCTTTAAGAGCCATAGCAGGCGCGCGCGGGCTGCACAGTGGGGTTAGTGTTAACCCCTTCCCTGACAGTGACATTTATTGATGCCTCAACATCAATAGTGACTGCTTCACACTGTGAGACTCAAAGCAGATGTTGATGTCATCAGCTCAAAGCCACCTGTCTGGGGTCCCCTGATATAATTTGTTTATTGTAAGTAGGTCTCCTGCTATAGTCTGTTTATGAAGGTGTTATGTGTCTTCCCATTGTCCTATTGTTTTTTCTGTCTGCTAGCAAACCATTGGGGGAAGTTTATGCATATGATAATGTGTAATGTACTTTGTATATATGTGTATAAGTATATGTTGGTTGTTCCCTAGCTATGGTAATTATATTCCTGTGTACAGTTTGTATTGTTAGTGTAATAGGATGTCCTCCTGTTGGGTATAAAGTATGTGTCTAAGTTTCAATAAAAAGTCTTTCATTTGGATTGTACCTCAAATCTTGTCTGTGTACGATGTTTGGGGTAAAAAGGGCTGGTATAAGCTCTTGATCTGCTTGGAACGGTTTGGAGGGCAGGAGGTGCTGTTTGGCGGATGGAAGCACCTAGTCGGGGTGACCAAGCGGTTCTGTCACAACCACATTTGAAACAATGGTCACATGTAGTTCCCTTATCTGTGTTTTCACAATATTCACAACCCCTTTTTCTTATTCTCTGTCCCTATTCTTGCCGGTAAAAATACATGTTCCCATGGTATGATCTTTTCAAGGTCCGGTTTAGTATTCCAGATTTGCTGGGTAGTTTAACTACTTGTGACTGGGTCAACTGTTCTGTTAAGTGACACTAAACAAAAATATCCTTACTCTTCTAAAATTATCCATACACATCCACACAATGGTCATGTAATCTATTTTTAATGAAAATGTTTCTTGCCATGTTTTTCTGCCTCTTTGTAACATTTTTGTGAGCTCCTGAACCTCCATTAGTTGTGGTCACATACACTGCTCTATACACATTACACTTCCAATTATCTATAGTCTCTAGTCCATCTCAGGGTGGCTATGTTCCCACAGTCATACAGTCAATACTACATTTACATTTCTATGCAGGTAAAAAAAATATGCATTTTTTGGGGGGGGGGGGGAACTTGTAAAGCATTGCACCCACAATCTGCTGATACCACGGTCCTGCAGACTGTCTGTGTAGCTGTCTGCCCGTACCTTGTGCAGGCAGGCAATTACACTCTGGCAGGAAGCTCAATGAACTACTTAGAATGATCAACAGCTCCCTGGTAGTTCATTGAGAACTACAAGCCCACAGCTGCAAAGGTTGTCTGTACTTGTAGGTAGTTGTCACTTTCACATGACGCAGCCGGGTGGGCAGAGCCCCACATGGCCACGTTTTTTAGAATAGGACAGCGAGCAAGGGGAGAAAACCCCACACTCACTGTCAAGACGGGGACTTGGGAGGGTGTCGGGGCCAGTGCATTTGTAACATGTTATGGGTCTAACTCATAACATGTTACAAAAGGTGAACTTATCCATTAAGAGGAAGTCGGATCACAGCAGAAAATAAAAGGAATGTGAAGATTTGTAGGAGGCTTTGAATATATACTTGAATAGAGTTTAGTGTATTAGCAGCTGGTTACTGAGGACAATACTGAGGACAATGTAGAGTATTGGACTGACACACATTTCATTTCACTGGTTTGCTGGTTAGAGATTTTTTCATTGAAATATTGCTTTAATTGAAACCTTATGTGGTCATCAGTCCAGTAACATGTCTCTTCTGCAATAAAATCTTCCGTCAGATTTTTCTTTTTTTAACTTTAGTTTCACTTTAAATATGATTCTAATCAGAACATTTGTTCAACCAGTGGGGAAGTTCATACATTCCCTGTCAGAAAAAAAATTGCCTTGTTTGTTTTTAGCCACATGTTATGGATCGCATGATAAAGGCTTGTGAAGAACTAGGCATATGAGCTAAACCCATAACAATAATATCTCTACATTTTGTAAATTTAACCTTTAATCACTGAATATTTGACATAAATAAAAATAAGGAAACAATATTAACATGTCACTTGAATAGGTCTGGGTAAAATATGAAAAATATGACTATTTTTCCCCCTTTAATAAACAAAATGTGAAATCATTCATCATTGTTCCTGCAAAACTGCAGAAAAAAAATAAATAGATCTAATATTTCTGAGGGAAAAAAAAGGAATTAGGATTTTGTTTTCTTCGACCAACCCCAGTGCTATTTCTGTGAGCGCCAGTAATGAACCAATGTTACAGCAGACTTTGATGAATAACCACAAATGCCCTGTGTGAACCTTGTGTCATATACAATTTGTTTCATCATTTCTAGAGCATCCAACAAAAATTAAATGTTGTGACCATATATCATAGTTTCCTGGGCAGTTGAAAGCATTAATGCTGAACTTAACAATGATAGATAAAAACACCTAAGGAGATTTAAAAAAAAAAAAAAAAACCTCTTACATAATGCTGTGCTTTTGGCTTTTATATACCGTATATTTTTCTTCAAATAGGGTTTAAATGTGTGCTTTGCAGACATATTACAGATCTTTAGATAGTAATGTAAAAACTTCAAACTGAAGTTTACTTATTTTTTGAGGGTGGATACATTGCCGTAAACATTAGTTATGTATAATGGTGTATATTCCATTACCTACAGGTGGCTTCTTCTAAAAATCATCCCTATTGTACCACCCCATAGCCAATGGATATTGCCCTGAGAGGCTGTCTTTGAGCACTGCTCACCCGTTGCCTTTAGGCCTCACCACCATTTACCAAACTCGTATTACTACACTCCCATAATGCATTGTGTTCTGTGAATGAGGGGTGGAATCCTGTCGATCAATTTCTCCACTGCCCATTGACAGTGCATATTCACAAGTTCTGTGAATGGTGGAGAGGGCAGAAAGCAGTAGCGGGCAGATGGTGCAACTTTTCTCTGTAGCAGAGGCTGCAGTTAACTCTCGCAGTGATGGAAGACAGCCGTATCAGGTAGCTCAAAAGAAGCAAAGCAAGAAATTATTTTAGCAGACATGATAAGGCCTTTTTTAGATGGGTGCTAACATTCGTAGCCCATGAATGACAATCTGCATTTAGGGATGCTCACCCTAACAGTGGCATGACTGTCAAATTGGGACATGCTGCTGTGTCCATTCAGTTGCTGCACTCCATTGGACATGAATAGATTGCCTGCCAGCAAAACGTGATGGCTGAAGCCACATAAACAAAGCACACAATCACAGGCTTAGGGTGTCAGCACCCGTCTGAATGAGGCCTTACATATATTATGTATTATAAGTACTGTGTCCCCAAAAAAAACTCCAAATTTTAGCTTAAAGCAGTAGGAAAAAAAAATCCCCTTCAAGGCAAAGTCATAATGTGCTAGTATGCCTCACATATTAGCACATTATGGGAAACTTACCTCAAAACGAAACCCTCCAGTGCCGCGCTGTCACCGCTGAGAGGGCTTTCATCTTCCCCTGGTCTTCCTTCCAGGTTCGTGGCCTCCAGCTACATGAGTGGCCAGAGGTGCGATGCCGTTTACGGCCCGTGCTCTGAAGGTCCGGCACTGTATGTGAGTGCATGCGCAGGTAACGTCACCAGTTGAATACACTCTGAATATTTCCTAAACAGTGCAAGATAAGGTGATATTTACAATACTTACAGGTAAGCCTTATTATAGGCTTACCTGTAGGTAAAAGTGGTAGAACAGAGCTTACTACCACTTTAAGATAAGGTTTTGTCTTTCATTAATTATTTTGCCTACTATCTGTATTCTTACTTCAGAAATCTCTCCTTACTTCTTGTCCCATTAGTAACATAGGAACTCACCAATTTTTATGTAATGTCAAATTTTTTTAGGAATTTCTTTGGTTAAATTACAGTTCTCAATTAACCCCCAGGACCTGGAATGGTTTGTACCATCATGATAAAAACACATTTTGCAGTTTCAGTTTTAAAAAACAGGAAACTGTCATGAAGCAACATGTGTCAGATATTACTTCCGGGCAGTGGTGTCGTTAGGGGGTGGCTATTGAGGCTAGAGCCCTGAATCCGTGGGCCCAGATAGCCCCGAGTCCAGCGCCGGTCCTACTGTGAGAGTATCCCTGGCTGCCTGACGCAGCGCTTCCCGCACAGCCGCAGCACTCTCACTGAGTCTACACTCCGTGCTTCAGTGACAGCCAGAGAAGTGAGATGAGTGTGAGTGCGAGTCTCCTCCCTTGCTCCGCCCATATCATAGAGTCAGGAGGAACTTTCTCACACTGAGCTCCTGAGCAGGTGAGTGCAGACCATGGGGGAGGGGAAGGGGGGGGAAACACTGTACTACCTTAGCCTATCTTCTGTATACCAAGCCTCTCTGTATATACCCAGCCTCTCTGTAAATACCCAACATCTCTGTATATACCCAGCCTTTCTGTATACCCAGCCTCTCTGTATATACCCAGCCTCTCTGTATATACCCAGCCTCTCTGTATATACACTAGCTTCTCTGTATATACACTAGCTTCTCTGTATATACACTAGCTTCTCTGTATACCTAGCCTCTCTGTATATACGTTAGCCTCTCTGTATACCGCAGCCTCTCTGTATACCCAGCCTCTCTGTATACCCTAGCCTCTCTGTATACCCTAGCCTCTCTGTATACCCTAGCCTCTCTGTATACCCTAGTCTCTCTTCTATATAACCTATCTTCTCTGTATGTAACAATCCGCACTTGGTGGCAGCCGACATGGCAAGTGACAATCTGCATCTTTTGACAGGTAACATGGCAAGCTCTCTGGTGACCCTGATGTAAGAGGGGGCTCTCTGGGGTCCCTGATGTATTGAGGGGGGCTTTGGGGACTCTGATGTAATCATAATATATAATGTAATGTGTGTACATATATATATATATATGTATATATATATATATATATATATATATATATATATATATATATACACACACACACACACGTATATTATATACATGTGTATGCCCGCCCAAGCTGATGACTTTCTTTACTTCGCTGTTATGAGCTCTAGCCCCAGATCTTTTGTAGACCTAGCAACGTCCCTGCTTCCGGGTCAGTAAAACAGACCATATTCACTGTATCGCCCTTAATATCCTTCAGTTGTGATGCATTTGTTGGGCGATAGCTATTTTTGTCAGACCCAAATTTTAACAAGTTCTGTTTACAGGAAATGTGTATTATTATTATTAGATATAGATGGGGGAGAGGCGTTGTGCTTTTTGATTTAGCTTAGAGGTTGCCACCCCATAAATATCTGAATTCAGGATGGAGAAAAAACGGGATTTTTTTGAAACACTGAGGACTCCACCAATCACTAATATTTATAAAAATATAACACATTTATTATATATAAATTTTAAAATACATTCCTAAATTTCCTTTTAAAGCCAAATACATATGGATATGTAATGCATATAGCGTAAATACTGCTCCTTAACATTACAGTAATACCTCGGTTCACGAACCTAGTTGCAAACTGAATTGGTTGTGAACCGAGGCAAATTTTCCATAGGGTTCAATGTAAATCAGGTTAATCCGTTCTGAACTTTTTTTGTTTTATATATATATATATGTATATATATATATATATATATATATACACACATACACACACACAACCACACACATACAGTAAAATTATGAAATGTATGTACAAAAAAAAAAGGATTTTAAACATATATTACATACAGTCTTTTTACATTAAGCTGACCTCTTTTATGTGTACATCTATAAAAAAAAAATATATAGCTCCTCTTTAATCCTACTTTAATGCATGGTTAACCTAGTGCAATAGTGTGAATGTGCCTTTAGGGGCTTTACCACAGCCATATCACTCCTTAAAGGGGTTGTAAAGGTTCGTGTTTCTTCACCTTAATGCATCCTATGTATTAAGGTGAAAAAACACCTGGCTGTCACAGGCCCCCCAGCTCCCGCTGCTGTCAATCAAATTCAATGAGGCGGCCACCGGTCGGCGGGGCCAAGTCATACAGTCGGCGTCTATGGATGCTGACTGTATGACACGGGAGCGCACCCCCAAGGTAACCCCACAGTGGAGGTAAGTATCACATGTTTGTTATTTAAAAAAAAAGAAAAAGATCCTTTACAACCCCTTTAAAAAAGCATCACACGTTTGATGTGCTTTACAAATGTGCGCTGTGTCTGTTTGGCTTCAGATTTCCAAAGTTGATGGAGAGCAACAAACCTGAATAAATGTTTTAAACAAAAAAAAAAAGGCAGTAGGACATTCTGGGCAGAGAGAACCCACCAGCTACTAATCACAGCTCCATTTTATTTAATAGGATGGGAGGTAGTGTACATAGCGCAGCAGAATCTGAAGTACAGTGGTTAGTCATATCTATGCATTCACAGGATTAAAACTTTAATGCCGCGTACACACGATCGGAAATTCCGACAAGAAAAACATGAATTTTTTTCTGACGGAATGTTGGCTCAAACTTGTGTTGCATACACACGGTCACACAAATCTTGTCGGAAATTCTGACCGTCAAGAACGCGGTGACGTACAAGACGTACGACGAGCCGAGATCAATGAAGTTCATTAGGCAGTTCGGCTCTTCTGCTTGATTCTGAGCATGCATGTTTTTTGCGCGTCGGAATTGCATACAGACAAGTGGATTTTCCGATAACGTTTTCCGTCGGAAAAATAGAGAACCTGCTCTTAATCTTTTGTTGGCAGAAATTCCGATCGTGTGTACGCAGCATAACACTGGCAGCCATTCCCCATCTACCACACTGCAAAACCAGCAAAGATACATTTATTATCAGTGATCAAAAATGAATATTTTCAGACTTCTCTAAAACAGCATTTCTGAAACATCCTTGTTAGCCTACACACTAGTTCCCCATGACCCCTCAGTCTCACTTCTTACAAACTTCATCTGTGAACTAAAATACTGTTAAATATTACTACAAATAGACGTTTTATGCAAATTTTAACGATCTATAACAAACATTTCAAAAATATTTCAAATTCAAAAACCAGAAGAGTTACCCCCTTCATAACCAGGCCATTTTTTGCGATACGGCATTGCGTTACTTTAGTGGACAATTGCGTGGTTGTGCGGCGCTGTACCCAAATAAAATGAATGTCCTTTTTTCCCACAAATAGAGCTTTCTTTTGTATTTGATCACCTCTGCGGTTTTTATTTTTTGTGCTTTAAAACAAAAAAAGCACACAATTTTGAGGAAAAAAAAAAACAATATTTTTTACTTTCTGCTATAAAACATATCCAATAGAATAAAAAATAAAAATAAAATCGAATTTCTTCATCAATTGAAGCCAATATGTACCCTACTACAAAATTTTGGTAAATAAAAAATCCCAATAAGCATATATTGATTGGTTTGTGCCAAAGTTATCGCGTCTACAAACTATTGGATATTTTTATTTATTCATTTATTTTACTAATAATGTCGGCAATCAGTGACTTGTAGCGGAACTGCGATATTGCGGCGGACAAATCGGACACCTAACTGACACTTTTGACTGCCAGTGAGACTAATACAGTGAACAAGAAAAAGATAAAAAGGGCGCACCAGCCTAGTGCATTATCCTTTGGATAGATTTTATTAAAAATGGATAAAAAGAAAACTACTCACAAACATAGCTGAATGGCTCGCAATGTAAATAGTCTCCACAAATAGCAGCAAAAAGTCGGAACCAAATGCACTGCAGATGATCACAGAGGAAAATACTTTTAACACTGGCTGGGAAGATGTTAACATCAGGGGCGATCAAAGGATTAACTGTGTACCTAGCCTGTGCTTTCTCACTGTGTGGGAAATGCCTTGAGTAGGGGAAGTCATTGATCCATGTTTCTGCTTTGCAGGAACACAGAATCAATACCTCCCTGCTGACAGAACGGCAGACTGCATTATTTATATAGGCAGATGCCTTCCTGCCTGTGTACTGTCTAATCGGTAAGTGCTGGCTGACATGGAGTCCACGGTACCCGCTGCTGGGCTCCAGCTGTGTGTGATCAGAGCGGAAGTGGGTTGCCGGCGGTGCGTGCGCATGCCCCAGACCCGTAAATGTCAGATCAATTACTAGGTACATGATCTGGCACAGAGCGGCCACCCTGCCGCACTATATGTATGGTGGGTGGTCCGCAAGTGGTTAACAAAGTACAATGATGTAATGTGCACAAATGCTGTTAAAAGCTGCACCTCCATAGCAGTCTATGCCTCCTTCTGTCCATTCTGTTTTGTCCATTGTCCATCTGACAGCTCCATATATGCCCATTAAATACACACCCAGTTGTCATTCTCTTGGTTAACATCATCCATCTTCTATTCAATTTCCACACACTCTGCATGTTTTTCACCTATTCTGTCCACTTAATCTACCATCAGCTCCATTTCCATCTACATTGCTTGCTCTATTTCCACCACTCTTTCCACAATTTCTGCTCCATTCGCACCCACTCTGTCTGTTCCATTTTTTGCCCACTCTGTCTTCCTCCTTTGCACACGTTCTCTCCATTCAATCTGCCACCCTCTTTATAGGTTCTGTTTCTGCTTTACTCTTTGCTCCATTTCTCAAACAGTGTCTACTCCATTTCCACCCATTCGGTTTCCATGCACTGTCTCTACTCCATCTTTGCCCACTTTTCCTGGATTACCATTGGCCTACTCTTTATGCTCTTTCCTCTTCTCATTCAGGGAACTCCATCTTTGACCAGTCTGTGACTTCCACTGCTGTTCCTTTACGCTGTCTACTCGTCCTTGTTCACTTTATGTTCTCTCCAATTTCCACCCAGCGTGCTCTTCTTCCACCAACTCTGTCTCCTCTATCTTCCACTGACTCGCCCCCATCTTTTACCAACCTGTCTTGCTCTATTTTCCACCCACTTAACTGATCTATCTCTCATCCAATTTGTCAGCCCCATTTCAAACCAGTTGATCTTCTGCTTACTCAGCCAGTTCCATCTCTCAATTACCTTTCTCACTCTATCTTCTACATACTCCACCTTCCACCCACTCTGTCCACTCCACCTTTCACCTACTATGTCCACTCCACCTTTCACCTACTCTGTCCACTCCACCTTTCACCTACTCTGTCCATCCACCTTTCACCTACTCTGTCCACTCCACCTTTCACCTACTCTGTCCACTCCACCTTTCACCTACTCTGTCCACTCCACCTTTCACCTACTCTGTCCACTCCACCTTTCACCTACTCTGTCCACTCCACCTTTCACCTACTCTGTCCACTCCACCTTTCACCTACTCTGTCCACTCCACCTTTCACCTACTCTGTCCACTCCACCTTTCACCTACTCTGTCCAATCCACCTTCCACCTACTCTGTCCACTCCAACTTTCTCTTACTCTGTCCACTACACCTTCCACCCATTCTGTCTACTCCACCTTCCACCCATTCTGTCTACTCCACCTTCCACCCATTCTGTCCACTTCACCATTCACTCTATCCAGTCCACCTTTTATCCACTCTGCCTGTTCCACGTTCTACCCATTGCCTCAGAGGTTGAGAACAGTTACTCTCAACCAATAGGAAATAAAATGTTGCTGCTCAATGCGTGTTGCTCCACATCATTGTGCTTTCCTTTGCTCTATTAGATCAGTGCATTCAATAAACTTTATGTATTTCTCATTGTATGTTCAGAAATAAGAAATAATAGTTTTCATGCAAATAAAATCACCCATGTGATAAGACATAAATGTTATTCCCAAGTACAGATAATAAAATTCCCATTTCCGAGTTACAAAATAACTAAAAACACAAGACAATAAAATTAGCTTTTTCACAGCAGAAACCTAGAAAGTATGCGATCTATAAATGTGGATGCCTATTCCCTCTCTGCATGTTCACAGCACTCAGGAAAATAACTGTCTCATCTTCCAGAGGAATTGCACTCTTATAATGTTAAGGTAAATATTGTTAATGTGACTACATTTTCCAAAGTGAGATATTTATGTCTTTCATTACACTGCCAATTTACAGTAATACCCTAAACAAGATAGAGCAGCATCACTAAACTAAATCCCTGGAAGAAGGATTATTTCGAGATTTAAAGGGTTATACCAGAGCTCACATCTCAGACATCTATGTAATAGCCATTATTTATAAATTGCTAATTTCAGACACAGCAGTATGCTAACCTCCTTGATATTGAAGAGCCATCTTCAGTAATCATTTTACAGCCATTGATATCTGTCTTCTATCTCTTAGCAAGAGCTGCAGTGTGCTGTAGTAAACAATGGAGATGATTATTTAACAGACACTATTATCTACATTAAAATCATATTAGTCTTCAGCTTTTTTTTGCCTTAAGAAAAACTGAGTATGTACATTGAGATGGGGATTTCTGGAATACTAAAAGGATACAGATTATTGGCCTTGTGTGACAAGAATTTTTATGTTAAAATATACATGAAGAATACTTTATGTGAATAAAGCCCAACTCTAACCAACTTTTCTTGTTGAATATAGCAAGACAACATTTTTTATCGCTGCCTGTGAACCATTGGGGAATTACACTTCACTTTCTGTCCCTGTGACAATACAAGAAATTCATGAAGAGGTGTCATAGATTGAAGTTTTCCACTGCAGTCTATGTCCACAAAGAAAATCTAACCCTTCCCAATCTAAAAAATGTTTCCATTCCATTTGGAGAAATTTCCAATAATTTTTCCTGTCCCTGTGAGGGGAAACAGACAATAACAAAACTTGACAGAGGTTCTAAGCCGTAAAAGCTCGAACATCTATTGAAAATAAAAATAATGTTTTGGCTGCAAGTGGGCTTCCATCTACCAAAATAGAACAGAATTATTACACACGATCGGTTTTACCGATGAAAACAGTCCGATGGACTTTTCTCATCGGACAAACCGATCGTGTATGGGCCCCATTGGTCTTTTTTCCATCGGTGAGAAAAAATAGAACATGTTTTAAATTTATCCGATGGGAAAAAAAACGATAGCAAATTCCGATCGTCTGTGTGGAACTCCATCGGACAAAAAACCCACGCATGCTCAGAATCAAGTCCACGCATGCTCAGAAGCATTGAACTTAATTTTTCTCGACTCATCTGAGTGTTTTACGTCACAGCGTTTGGGACGGTCGGATTTTTGACTGATGGTATGTAGGCAAGACTGATGGAAGTCAGCTTCATTGGATTTCCGATGGAAAAATCCATCGGATTAGAATCCATAGGAAATCCAATCATGTGTACAGGGCTTAAGGGTTACCATACATGTTAGAATCTGATCTTAAGAAATACCAAAGCAGTGTTATATGAGGATGAACCAAAATAATGTTCTTCTGTCTGTGCCCCTGCTCCCATTAAGACGTTTTCAAAATCGGCAGCCATCTTCTTCTTCTTTGTTCCATGTGCCAGCAATTGACATACTGCACATACATGAAATGTAGCATGTTCTCCAAAAAATCATTATCATCTGTTGAAAAAATAAGACTTTCCAAAGATTTTGCAAGAACAGATAGAGCATGCATGCAGGGCCAGACTGGCCTACCGGGATACCGGGAAATTTCCCGGTAGGCCGCTTCGAGCTGTGGCTGCAGCGCTCCCCTCTCCCCCTCCTGTGTATATCACGGAGCTGGCTGTGTCTGTGTTCGGCGGGCGCGCTGTAACTAAGTCCCGCCCCCAGTTCCGCCTACCACATGAGTCGGTCTAGAGGGGCAGGACTTTGTTACAGCGCGCCCGCCGAACACAGACCCAGCCAGCTCCGTGATACACAGATGCCCGCTGTGTGTGTTACTAACCAGCCAGGCGATGGTGAGTCTATATTAATGGGCACAGTGAGACTGTAATGGTGGGCACAATGAGGCTGTAATGGTGGGCACAGTGAGACTGTTATGGTGGGCACAGTGAGGCTGTAATGGTGAGCACAGTGAGGCTGTAATGGTGGGCACAGTGAGGCTGTAAGGGTGGGCACAGTGAGGCTGTAATGGTGGGCACAGTGAGGCTGTAATGGTGAGCACAGTGAGACTGTAATGGTGGGCACAGTGAGACTGTAATGGTGGGCACAGTGAGACTGTAATGGTGGGCACAGTGAGGCTGTAATGGTAGGCACAGTGAGGCTGCATTCATGGCGAAAGTGAGGCTGCATTCATGGGCACAATGAGGCTGCAATGGTGGGCACAGTGAGGCTGCAATGGTGGGCACAGTGAGGCTGCATTCACGGGCACAGTGAGGCTGCAATGGTGGGCACAGGGAGGCTGAAATGGTGGGCACAATGAGGGTGCAATGGTGGGCACAGACTGCATTCATGGGCACAGTGAGGCTGCATTCACGGGCACAGTGAGGCTGTAATGGCGGGCACAGTGAGGCTGTAATGGTGGGCACAGTGAGGCTGTAAGGGTGGGCACAGTGAGGCTGTAATGGTGGGCACAGTGAGGCTGTAATGGTGAGCACAGTGAGACTGTAATGGTGGGCACAGTGAGACTGTAATGGTGGGCACAGTGAGGCTGTAATGGTAGGCACAGTGAGGCTGCATTCATGGGGAAAGTGAGGCTGCATTCATGGGCACAATGAGGCTGCAATGGTGGGCACAGTGAGGCTGCATTCACGGGCACAGTGAGGCTGCAATGGTGGGCACAGCGAGGCTGCAATGGTGGGCACAATGAGGGTGCAATGGTGGGCACAGAAGGCATTCATGGGCACAGTGAGGCTGCATTCACGGGCACAGTGAGGCTGTAATGGCGGGCACAGTGAGGCTGAATTCACCGCCACAGTGAGGCTGCAATGGTGGGCACAGTGAGGCTGCATTCGCGGGCACAGTGAGGCTGCATTCATGGGCACAGTGAGGCTGCATTTGATGGGCAGTGAGGCTGCATTTGATGGGCACTGGTGAGGCTGCATTGAGCTCTTGTATCATGTCTGCAGTCTCTGACCGTCTTTTGTAGCATGTCTGCATTCTCTTACCATCTTTAGTATGATGTCCTCAGTCTCTAACCATCTCCTGTATCATATCTGCAGTCTCTAAACATCTCTTGTATCATGTCCTCAGTCTCTTACCATCTCCTGTATCATGCCCGCAGCCTCTAACCATCTCTTATATCATGTCTGCAGCCTCTGAGGGAGTCTGGAGAGGAGTTAAGAGTGGGATCACCGCCGGGATGGGGGTCATGGGAGAAGTCAGACGTGTGTGGACTGTGGAGAGGAGACTATAGGAAAACCAGAGCCACCAAGCTGGAGTCAACTGTCTGAGCCCTGCATGGTGCACCTGAGAGGAGGTCAGTGACAGCGCTGCCAGGGCAGTCTGAGGGGGGGCACTGATGTAAAGGGGGAGTGAATACGATAATGTAAGTGGGCATAGATATAAAAGGGGTTTCCCCTTTATATCAGTAACCCACCCCCCATACCTTAGAGTATTCTTTTTGCAAAAGGTGGTCCCCACCCACGTTCTAAGTTCCTGGGGTCCCCCTTGATGATTGACCACTCTTAGCACTTTTAACTGGAATTTGCTTATATATATGTAGCGGGGTGTTCAATTTAGTGGAAGTGTCTGAGTGATAACCAGGCTCAGACACACTGAATTGTTAGGATTCATGGACCATTTTTGTTCTCAGGGGTTAATGCTGGTGATGTGTTCCCTGTGGCCGGTAGGTGGCGCTGCCATTCTGGGCCAGGGTTGAACCGCAAACGCAGTGCTGTGCCTTTTGTGTCCTCTCTCGGCAGCCGTACAGTGGGGCGGGGAACCTGCTGTGCATGCCGGGAGAGGATATAAAAGGGGCAGACATCTTCGGAGAAGGGTCTTCGTTCGTCCACACCCAGGCACCTTCAGCCTGGGTATGTGTGTGGTTCGTCCACACCCAGGCGCCTTCAGCCTGGGTGTGAGTGGGAGTAATCTCCGGGTGCCCTAGGCCCGGAGGCCTTGTTCCGGTTCCACCTCAGGCACCTTTAGCCTGGGGTGAGGTACTACTCGTTCCTGTTTGCCTGGGCACGGAGGCCCAGGAGTTTCAGTGACAGCCTGGAGCCCAGCAGCCTTCGGCTGGGGTCCACAAGGGATCGAGAAGTCCAGGGTGCCGCCATGTGAGGGGACACGCACCCTAAGAGAAGGGAGGATCTGTTCCGAAGGACCGGTGCTGTGGACACGGTGAAGGAAGGGGTCTGTTGACTCTCTGGGGGGACGTTTTCTCCCTGAAAGGGGCTATGTTCTAGGAAGGAACTAAGATTCACCAGGTCAGTGGCAGTGACCCTGTTCGCCAGGTCAGTGGCAGTGACCTTATCCACAAGGTCTGTGGCTGAGACCAACCTCATGGTCTGTGGCAGAGACCATGCGCCAAAACTGTTTGAGAAATCTGAACAGTCCTAAGAGTTTGAGCTACGTTTGTGCAGGGACCTCCTCCACACCTTAAAGCTGTCCTGTGTCTTTACTCCAACCTTTCTTCTATCCAAAAGACTATGTGTTGTGCAAGTGGAAAATAAATATTGAGTTGGACTTTCAGCTGGTGTGGACATTTCCATTCCTGGGGAAGTCAAGGACTTGCATCTACACACTGTAGAGGTGAGAATCATTCTCAGGGAGGACTTTATACTAGACTTGTGCACAACGGAAAAATTTGTTTCGTTTCGGTTCGTTTCTTGTGCACAACGGAAAAATTTGTTTAGTTTCGGTTCGTTTCTTTTCGGTCCTGTTGATTCGTAATCGTTCGTAATTTTGCTAGACGGGATTTTCCGTGTTTGGACTAATTCGTATTTTCACAAGCGACATTTTTCGTTGAATCGGAATGATTCGTATTAATGTAAGCCTTATTTTTAGTTGATTTATAATTCGTACTTTCGGTAGAGTACATTGTTTTTCGTTGATTCTGGACACAACTCCTACTTTCGTAACTTTTTTTGGGTTCGTTGATTCGTAATTTTCCGTGTATCTCTCACAACGACGCTGCCTATTATGCCTAATGTGCTTCGAATGGATTTGTACTTTTCTAAATACATAGCGGTTATTTGTAACGATTCGAAATCTCGTATTTTACTTTCGTTTTTTATATGCGGCTATAGCCTCCGCCCCTGTACACCATTTTGAGAGGGAGTTCAGCACGGTGAGGGAGAAGCAGAGAGCAGAGCAGAGTGTTATTGTGCTTCGAATGGATTTGTACATTCGTAACTTTTTTCATAACGAATTATGCCGAAGACATTCGGGCATTCACTATTTGCGGTTTAATTTATTTCCGATTCGGTTTTATTCGTAATTGCTTTGTTTGAAAATTCGAATGCTTCCGAATGTCCAAAAGTTGCTAAATTCGGACGAATTTCGATTCGTTACGAAACGAATTGCACAAGCCTACTTTATACCCCGGCTGCAGACAAGGCCCAAAAACACCACCACCTAACCTCTTAACACAGGAGGGTACGGGCTTGTGGTGCGGTGTGACCCTTTTTCCTGGGAGGAGCCGAAGCAGTCAAGGAAAAGGGGGTCTGTGCGCTACACGTGGGGGCTCGTCCGGGATTTGTCTGCGGTTGGAAAGTGTGAGGACCCCCCCCAGAGTTTGAACTTTATTCCCCAGTGAAGTTCCGTGGAGGTCGGCCATATTGAGAACTGACCCGGAAGTACTGCTGGAACGCATTTGGAACGCATGCAGCGTTACCAGCTGGTACTGACCAAATTGAGGACTGCTGTGCTGTTCGTTTTTGTTTGTTCCTTTGGCATGTAGCTTGTCTATTGCAGACTTTGCTGCATTGTATGTTTTTAAATATATTTTTTAATAAAGCCGGAAGTTTTTTCCATCTGCACTATGGAAGCCTCTCTCTCTTTTTGTCTGCACCTATGAGGTAATTGGGAATCCTCCCTTCCACGGAACTTCACAAATTATAGGAAGAACTAGCCCAGCTGATATCTCCCCTGTGGACGTGTGATCCGGATATCCCTTTGAGCTGTTTACCCCTGTAGGGGTTAAAGGATCTGGTGAGTGGGGACACATGTGGGGGACACTGACATCTAAATGAAGAGCAGAACGTTTACTTTTGAATTTTATGAAGAAGACTGTTTTTTACTGTCTGTGTGCATACTAATTTTGGACTGTGTTGCTATCTGGCAGAGATAGGTATCTGCAGCTGCAGATTGGAGCTTCTATTCTGGAGCTAACGTGCACTTATCACATTTGGATCTTATCAATGTGTATAGATGTATTGCACTAAACTGTGGTCTTAATGATACAGTCTTGTATTTTTTGTATACTAACATATAATTAGTTTGACACTTACACTTTGTTTCTGGGTGTCTCTATGTTCACCGTGGTGTATCTGATGGTGATGTTGGTTTCATGCATCTAGTGTCAACACCACTGTTGAAAGGTGGACTGATTATAATTGTTCACCTTTTGTAGTATATATTATTTACAATTTAATTTTGAGCATTTAGCAATCACTTAGGATTACTGACCCTTTCATTAGGGTTAGGGAGCAGCGCCGTACCCCAATTAAATATACTTCTATATTGAGAACTGCGCCACGAGGATAACCCTGACTGCGTAGTTTGTGGGCGTGCCTATAGAGAAAGCCTGCGGACAGTGCAGAAGATGGGAGGAGTCTGGCCATGTGAAGAGTTGCACGTGGGGACTTTGGCGCGAAAAGGACAGTGCGCAATGGAACAGCAAGCGAGCAACATGGCGTATCATGCCTCATGGATTCCGTCCACAACCACCATGAATATGACCTCGTTTGCTGTTTCCGTGACGGATACAGGGATTCGGCTGAAGCCCCGGGGGCATTTTGCCCTCTACGTTTGCAGAGATGTGGAGGCCCTCAGGAGTGGTTTGTCCCGGCTGCTCGGGACTGGTGGTGCATCTCAAGCCCTTTGGCAGATGTGAGCAGTGTAAGGAGTACTTGTTTGAGGTGGAGCAACCTACAGAGAAGCCTCTGGCTTTCCGACTCAATTGCCTTACAGGCGCCACTACTTCGGAAGAAGGAGACAGAGCTTTTGCAGCCACCCCTATGCGCACTGTTGAGACTTCGGAGGAAGTCACGAGCAGAGATGTTCCGGAGATTGAGGAACCGGAATCTGAGAGACCGGAGGATGTTGCCTCGGTCACCACAGTCCTTACTCCCACCGCCCAAGAGGAAGATTGGCTTTGTGAAGGCTTCCTGCGGCCGTGGTGGAGTTACGCCCCAGCGCTTACTCGGAACGGATGCATCCGAAGGGAAAAGTTCCGGACGTCCTGGCTCAGCTACAAGCCGAGGTAAGCCGGGGAAAAAGACTCTGTCGGAAGTCCAAAGTATCGGGGATGCTTGGGTCAGGGATCCCAGGGCCCTTGAATTGGTTAGAGGCGGTGACTCATCTTCTACCCGGAGCTACTTGCCTGCAGAGGAATGTGACACATCTGACCTGGAGTCGGTCTCTGATCCGCCATTGACGAGGTGTTTGATAAAAAGGGTTGGGATAAGATGCCCCTGTCCTTGTCCCGTAGAAATAGGGACGCACCAATGTCTACTGGGGAGAGCACACCCCGGGTGGAGACCCCGGAGCCTGAGGAGGGATCTGTCCCCTTGTCTGCCCTTCCACCGCTAGAGATACCTGGATCCGTTGCTGGGATGGAGGGGGTGTCATTGCGGGCCCCTGTGTCTGGTCCAGAGGTAGTGAAAGTACCTCGGCACCCAGATGCCATAGTCATGACCGGTATGGGAGATCGTCTGACCATGCCACCGTTATCCCGTTTGCAGAGGTGATTTAACCAGAAGGTTGCTAGCAAATATGGGAGGGAGTACCCGTACCTGCCAAAGGAACTTTTGTTTGAGGTGGAGGCCTACAGACACCGGCCCGCAGGTTCTATTCATGTTCTCCTACAGCTACCAAGCGGTACAAGGACTGTAGGAATGCCTGGATGCTCGGTCGGCACATACATGCGGACAAGGTGGTTATTTGCCAAAAGGACAAAGATAATGTTGAGTACCATATTGACACCTTTGATAAGCATTGGAAGCCGTTGGTGTTGCCGCATCCTCAGTATTATCTGTGAAGAGACTAGACTCTTGTTGTTTGCCTTTTATGTCCGGAGTGCACTCTCTGGAGCCCAGAACTGTTTGCCCGGGTAACAGGTATTCTACTTATTGGAAGAGCAGGAGCAGTTTTTTTTTTTTCTCCCTCTTTCCACACTGCAAAGACATAAGGACTTTGGGGTAGAATAGTTCAGAGCAGGGCCAAAGGAGAAGAGGAAGTTTTAGGCCTCGTACACACGAACGAGTTTCTCTGCAAAAACCAGCAAGAAACTTGCTGGCAGAGATTTCTTGCCGAGAAATTTGTTCGTGTGTATGGTTTCTCGTCAAGAAAAGCGACAAGAATCTCGACGAGAAAATAGAGAACCTGCTCTCTATTTTCTCGTCGAGATTCTCGTCAGCCTGTTTCTCGACGAGAAAAGTGAGTGTGTGTACACTTACCTGTCCTCCGGGAAGCCCGCGCATGTTCGAAATGAATTTGACGCATGCGCGGTAGCTTCCTAGGCATACGTAGGGTATACCAAGATGGCGGCGACGGCATCGAATGTGACGAGCGCATGCTCGTCGTAGTCGATGACGTCACCGCGTACGCTCCATTCAAAGAACCGCGGGTTCTTTGAATCGAGCGTGTGTACACTCGGCCGGGACAAGTTTCTTGTCCAAGAATCTCGTCGAAAAAAACGACATGTTTTTTTCGACGAGAATCTCGGCCGTGTGTACGAGGCTATACCCAAAAGTAAAGTTTCTTTCAGGACGAGTGTTCTGACGGTGGCACTCCCACTAGGTGGCGGTGTTGCATTGTCTAAAAGCAAAAGGAAAAGAGTTTGAAAAAAAAATGTGTTTTACTTTTGGAAGGGAAGGATTGTTCCTTCGGGAAGAATCTTTTCACTTCTATTGTGAATGTGTTGTTTTTTTGTTGTTGTGCTTTCTCCTTCTGCAGGTGGATACCAATCAAGACACTGAGGATGGGGTGGGTTTGATTGGTGCAGACGGGAAGGGAATGTAGTGATTAACATATGTTTATGTGACATTTGAAACTGTAATGTGCACATTATGTTTTACTGATCTTCTTTCATTTCTGTTTTTAATTCCCTTTTCCCCATGTTAGGTTTCGGCACAAACAAGCAGTTTTAAAAAAATAATAATTTTTTTTTGTCTCTGGACCAGACCTAACTCGGATTTAGGAGGCATGGGTCTGCTCCAGACACTGGGGACCAGTGTCCATAAGTGGGGGGAATGTGTAGCGGGGTGTTAAATTTAGGGGAAGAGTCTGAGTGATAACCAGGCTCAGACACATTGAATTGATACGATTCATGGACCATTTTTGTTCTCAGGGGTTAATGCTGGTGATGTGTTCCCTGTGGCCGGTGGGTGGCGCTGCAATTCTGGGCCAGGGTTGAACCGCGAGCGCAGTGCTGTGCCTTTTGTGTCCCCTCTCGGCAGCCGTACAGTGGGGTGGGGAACCTGCTGTGCATGCTGGGAGAGGATATAAAAGGGGCAGACATCTTCGGAGAAGGGTCTTCGTTCGTCCACGCCCAGGCACCTTCAGCCTGGGTGTGTGTGTGGTTTGTCCACACCCAGGCGCCTTCGGCCAGGGTGTGAGTTGGAGTCATCTCCGGGTGCCCTAGGCCCGGAGGCTTTGTTCCGGTTCCACCTCAGGCACCTTTAGCCTGGGGTGAGGTACTACTTCACTGTTCCTGTTCGCCTGGGCACGGAGGCTCCCTGAAAGGGGATATGTTCTAGGAAGGAACTAAGATTCACCAGGTCAGTGGCAGTGACCCTGTTCGCCAGGTCAGTGGCAGTGACCATATCCACAAGGTCTGTGGCAGAGACCAACCTCATGGTCTGTGGCAGAGACCATGTGCCAAGACTGTTTGAGAAATCTGAACAGTCCTAAGAGTTTGAGCTACGTTTGTGCCTGGACCTCCTCCACACCTTAAAGCTGTCCTGTGTCTTTACTCCAACCTTTCTTCTATCCGAGAGACTATGTGTTGTGCAAGTGGAAAATAAATATTGAGTTAGACTTTCAGCTGGTGTGGACATTTACGTTCCTGGGGAAGTCAAGGACTTGCATCTACACACTGTAGAGGTGAGAATCATTCTCAGGAGGACTTTATACCCGGCTGCAGACAAGGCCCAAAAACAACACCGCCTAACCTCTTAACACAGGAGGGTACGGGCTTGTGGTGAGGTGTGCCCCTTTTTCCTGAGAGGAGCCGAAGCAGACAAGGAAAAAGGGGGTCTGTGCGCTACACATATATATATATATATATATATGTAGCGGGTACTTGAATTTAAGGGAGGCATCTGGGTGGTAGTGTAACCCAGATGCACAGATTTCTAGGGTATCCAAGACCTTTTTCTGGTTCTTGGAGGACTCTGGTGGTGTGAGGTTCCTTACGGCCCACAGGTGGCACTGTTGCCCTGGGCCGGGGCTGAACTCACACTGCAAGACTGTACCTTTTTGTCCTCCCCTGGAGCTGGTACAGCGGGGCGGGGAACCCGCTGTGACGCAAAGGGAGAGGAGATAAAAGGGGTTGACGCCCTTACCACGGGGTTTAGAGTCCAGAGTTGGAGGACGCGGCCGCACCCAGGCACCTTCGGCCTGGGTGCTGGCATTCCAGTGTTCCGGGCCTAGGTGCCCTTGATCTGGCCGGAGCGAGGATGGAGTCCATCCCAGGCACCTTTAGCCTGGGGTGAGGTACTATGGCGGAGGCCTGGGGCTCAGTACCTTCGACTGAGTTCCGCGAGGGTGGAGGAATCTGAGGGGGGCCCTAATTCCTTGGGTGCCTGTGTCTGAGTTTGTGAGGACTGGTGTGCGGAACTTTGCTATTGGGCTGGTATAATGATGCTATGGGGTTGGTAGGAAATTTTCTCCAGGGCTGGTTTTTATTCCCAGTTTTTATTCCCAGTCCGGCCCTGCATGCATGAATTGAGGTACATGACGCCATGCACTTCATCTTGTGCATGCAGAGTATGATAATACTTAGCGATTGCACAGTTTAGGAACAAGATCCCCATGAAGGAACAGGTGATGTTGTCTTTCCCAGATGCATCTGTGGGTCCTGGCTAAGACACCAGTGCCTCAAAAGAACCAGGAAGTGGAAACAAAAAAAAAATGTAAGAAAAAAAATTATTATTATTTAAAAAAAAAAAAAAAAGTTAAATTTTTTGATTTCTCGTCAGCATGCAGAGCTGATCTAATCTGATCTAACACATCAATATCTGACTGTGCATAGCCATGCATTATGTATGTGTAATTGGGTGATTTTAGCTATTTAAGGAACAGAACTGATCCAATTGAGCACTTATGCAGTGCAATGTTTGTGTGTAAATTGCTGTATTTTACTTAAAGACTAAGTGCACCTTTTGCAAAAAAGTAATAAAATAATAATAAGAAGAAATACACATGCATTTCTAATTTTTTTGCATCAGTGGGTCATGGGTTTAATGTGCATGCTCTTGCTGACTTTCTCAAGTCGATGGTCTGATTACAGGGCTGGAAGAAGTGTCAATAGTAGGTCATTCGTTCACAGATCTCTGTGAGTGAATGAATGACATGGCTGTGTAGGTGGAGACACCCACACCCATGCCTAATTCAAAAAGTGATAGGAGCTAGGCTTGTGCAATTCGTTTCGTAACGAATTGAAATTCGTCCGAATTTAGCAACTTTCGGACATTCGGAAGCATTCGAATTTCCGAACAAAGCAATTACGAATAAGACCGAATCCGAAATAAATTATACCGCAAATAGCGAATGCCCGAATGTCTTCGGCATAATTCGTTATGAAAAAGTTACGAATGTACGAATCCATACGAAGCACAATAACACTCACTCTGCTCTCTGCTTCTCCCTCACCATGCTGAACTCCCTCTCAAAATGGTGTACAGGGGCGGAGGTTATAGCCGCATGTAAAAAACGAAAGTAAAATACGAGATTTCGAATCCATTCGAAGCACAATAACACTCACTCTGCTCTGCTCTCTGCTTCTCCCTCACCGTGCTGAACCCTCTCAAAATGGTGTACAGGGGCGGAGCCTATAGCCGCATGTAAAAAACGAAAGTAAAATACGAGATTTCGAATCGTTACAAATAACCGCTATGTATTTAGAAAAGTACAAATCCATTCGAAGCACATTAGGCATAATAGGCAGCGTCGTTGTGAGAGAGACACGGAAAATTACGAATCAACGAACCCAAAAAAAGTTACGAAAGTAGGAGTTGTGTCCAGAATCAACGAAAAACAACGTACTCTACCGAAAGTACGAATTATAAAGCAACAAAAAATTCAACGAAAAATGTCGCTTGCAAAAATACGAATGAGTCCGAACACGAAAAATCCCGTCTAGCAAAATTACGAATGATTACGAATCAACAGGACCGGAAAGAAACGAACCGAAACGGAACGAATTTTTCCGTTGTGCACAAGTCTAATAGGAGCCACTGGTGAGAAGAACTCCACAATTCTGTCAGGATTACAGGATGTTACATTCTAAATATGGTCTAAATATGAATGCAACATGTAGTGGCAAAGGTGGAGTTAAAAAAACGAAAACAAAACAAACAAAAAACAGAATCAGCTTAAAACAAACGAATGCAAAACTGACGTTGTACAACAGATACCCTAAGGTGCCTCCCTAACTACTGGTACCTCCAAATAATCCTATGCAAATTGTGACTTTCAGAAAATCTGTATTTTCTTTTTTTGTTTACAAACAATTTTTATTATAGAAAAGGTCAAGGTATAAACACAAATCACAATGATGGTACAGGTATATATATAAACATTGTACATATTGAGCTTTGTACAGAGGAAGGAGAAAAGGTTCTTCTTTTTTTTTTTTTTTCCTTAATTTATTTATTTTTCTTATTTCTTAAGACTGGTATAGGAATGTATATTGTTCAAATAAAGTCAGTCAAGAGCATTGTATTGGAGAGAGGGCTAAATGACAATTGTATATATTTTAAGAGTGGGAGGTAAAAAAAAAAAAAAAAATGGGAAGGTACTAGACCAGAGAGGTGGTATCCCAGAGAGTCCATTTTTTTTGGTAAAGGGGCATAGAATCATATAATGTGTGATGAATTCTTTCTGAAAGCTTAATGTTTGACATGCGGTTAAGAATTTGTGGCCAAGGTACCGTAGTGGAGCGCCAATTAAATGCTATGGCCCAGTGGATGGAACTAAGGAGTGTATGTATTAACCTTGTACTAGTCATTGGAATGTCCTGTATAGGGGTGAATAAAAGGCCTATTTGGGGTGTAAGAGAGATCTTTCTACAGGATATTTTATCTATTATAATATTTGCCTTATGCCAAGTGTCTTTAATGTGGGGGCAATCCCAAAATATATGTAAAAGTGTTCCCTGGGTGGGGCAACCCCTAAAGCAGAGTGGGGACACTGAGGGATAAAATGAATTGAGTTTAGCGGGAGTAAGATACCATCTATAAAGTAGTTTGATGGCCGATTCTCTAATCGAGGTTGTTCTGGTACATTTGTGGAGATTTGTAAAAATTGTATCCCATTGATCAAGAGTAAATGAGGTATTTAAATCTGATTCCCATTGTAGCATGGGATGTGATTTATCAGACATGTTGGTCTCATTTAAATTTTTATATATTCTGGAGATTAAACCCTGGTCACGAGGGGAGGAGATACAAATTTGCTCAAATTGTGTATAAGGGGGGTGGAGTGTAAGTGAGTAATATTTCTCATAGAATTTTTTTATTTTCGCATAGATCTCTAGTTCGGTAGGAGAGATATTGTATTTTGTTTGTAGTCTGGTGAAAGTAAGAAATGCATTGTCTTGGGAGAGCGATTTTAAATGTATTAGATTATGTGACTTCCAATATGTTAGCAAATTTTCATCCTGAGCTCTATCTGGGGGGGAAAAACGTGGGTCACCCATAAAGGAAGCTAAGGGGGGAACATCCGAGGATAACTTAAAATTAGAGATTTGTCTGTTCCATAGTTGAAGAGTGTGAGTGACGATGAGGTTTAAGGGCCTTATTTTTTGTGGTGGGATGACATTGGACCAGAGAAGTCCTTGTAAATTGTAGGGTAGGATAGATTCTTCCTCGAACAGGAGCCAAGGAATTTGGAATGAAGGGGCATACCATTGGGCTAATTGGGTGAATCTGGCCGACAGGTAATATAGCCAAAGGTTTGGAATGCCGAGGCCTCCTTTTAAATGGGGTCTAAACATAAGGGAATAACTAAATCTGGGTTTCTTGTTTTGCCATATAAATTTATTGATTTCTCTCTGTAAAGATTCTAGTGTTTTTTTAGGTAGAATAAGTGGAAGGGTTCTGAAAAAGAATAGAAGTTTAGGTAATATCATCATTTTTGTGGCTACTATCCTGCCCGAGAAAGAAATCTGGTATGATGACCATAGTTTAAGTAGGTTTTTAATATTGTTAAATAAAGGAGGGTAGTTTGCTTGATATAGCGTTTTATATGAAGATGTAATCTGAATACCTAGGTATCTAAACGAATCTACGTGCCAATTGAATGAGAATTTTTCTTTAAGTGAGGATATTAAGGCTGGGGGAATGTTGATTGGTAAAGCCGAGCACTTAGATAGGTTTACTCCCAGACCTGTCAAATCATGAAAGACGTCCAGGGTTTTAGTTAGATTAGGTAGGGAAATAAGAGGGTCAGTTATGAATAGAAGGACGTCATCCGCATAAAGACTCAGTTTGTATTCCTTGGATCCCTTAAGATATCCTTTAATATTTGTATTGTTTCTGATTGCACAGGCGAGGGGTTCTATTGCGAGGGCAAAGAGTAGGGGGGAGAGTGGACAACCTTGTCTGGTACCTTTAGTCAGGGGAAAAAAGTCAGAATTGTTACCTGGGAGTTTAATACGTGTTTGTGGGTTGTGATAGAGAGCCTTAAAGCCATGTAGAAATTCATTGTTGATGCCATATTTTGGGAGAAGGGTGTCAAGATATGACCAGCAAACGCTGTCGAAAGCTTTGTGTATATCAAGACCAAGAAGCAGTGTGGATTTGGAATGAATGTTGGAGTCTTGAATGATATTTGTGGTAAGTCGTATGTTGTCTGTTATTTGTCTGTTGGGAATGAAGCCTGTTTGATCAGGATCAACTAATGGGGAGATAACGGCTGATAATCTGTCTGCTAATACACGGCCGAATATTTTTAGGTCGTTGTTAATAACTGATATTGGGCGGTAGTTTTGAGGGGTGGGGTGATCTTTATTTGGTTTGGGAAGTAGGGACATATTAGCCAAAATCATCTCGGGTGGGAATTGGCCACCCTGTAAGATATTATTATAAAGTTTAGTAAGGTGTGGTGTAATGGTAGAGGAATTTTTTTTATAGTAAGATGTGGAATAGCCGCCAGGGCCTGGGGCTGTGGATATTTTTAGTGTTCCAATGATTTTGTTAACTTCCATCTCCGAGCAAGGGGCATTAAGAGATTCAATTTGATCTCTAGTAAGAGTGGGTAACGTAATGTTATTAAGCCAGTCTAAGGAGGACTGTTTCGGAGGTGTTTTTGGTGAGGTCAGGAGATTTTTATAGAAGTCCGAGAATAATTTCATGACTTCTTTGGGATGGGATACCAAATTACCAGAAGGGTTCCTTAATTTATAGGTGTGTGGGGGTTTCATAGATTGATTTAGTTTTTTAGCAAACATGGTGGAATAAGAATTGCTGTTGAGTAAGAATCTAGCTTTAGACCATCTGAGAGCTTTTTCAGTATCTGATGTTAATAATGTGTCTAAGGTAGTGCGTTTCTCTTGTATCTGTTTAAGTAGGTCACTAGATGGGTTCTGGTTGTTTCTATGATACAAGTGATCTAGATCTTTTGTTAGGGATCTAATGTCTGCAAGTTTGGATTTGTTGTTGATTGAGGCGATATTTATCAGATGACCTCTCATTACTGCTTTATGTGCCATCCATATAGTTGTAGGGGACATGTCTGGTGCTACATTATGTGCAAAATATTGTTCAAGGTAAGATAGAATTTGTTGGTTGCTTGAGGGATCTGTGAGCAAGGAATCGTTTATTCGCCATGAGTGTGCTGTGTTGGCTAGACCTATATGTGAAGTATCAAAGGAGACTATGTGGTGATCAGACCAAGGACACGGATGGATATCTGCTCTAGAGGAATTGGCAAGTAGAATTGGGGTGCAAAAGATGTAGTCAAGACGAGCGAAGCAGTTGTGCGGATGGGAGTAGAATGTGTAAGATTTGGATCCAATGTTATGGGCTCTCCAAGTGTCTATTAATTGATGGTTATATAGTGATCTATTCAAGGATTTGGGGAAAGCTTTTGAGGATGGGACAACATTGCTTCTATCTAGAGCTGAGTGAGCAGCTAAATTGAAATCCCCGCCCACTATTAAATGTGTGGAGTGATAATTGTCTAGAGTATCAAAAAATTTGGTGAAAAAGTTTGACTGGGCTTCGTTGGGAGCATAAATTGAGGCAATGGTGATAGAACGTCCTTTGATTGAACCTTTCAAGATCAAGTAACGACTGTCTGGATCTTTAAATATATTTTGAACCTCAAATAACACTGTGTTTCTAATGAATATAGCAGCACCTCTAGATTTTGTGTTATAAGTAGTGCAATAATATTGGCTGTAACTTTTGTCAAAAAATTTAGGGTGTTTATCTGTGGCAAAGTGCGTTTCCTGCATTAAGATTATATCAGCTCCTAATCTTTTATAATGGCGAAAGGCCTTCTTTCTCTTGTGAGGCGAATTAATACCCTGGGCGTTATGAGAAATCACTCTGAGACCCATTGTATTGGTATTAAGGGGCGATGGTGGTTATGAAGAAATGGTAGTGGGTCAACAAGCCTAGGTTTGAGTATATAGCCAAATCGGAGTGGAGTTGATAATTTGATTATCGCCATTAAGATCGAAAGTGAAGCTACTTGAGATATAGGCGGAACTAGCCAACATTGTATTGCCATTTGTAACTGTGTATATATGTAATATATCAGGTTATACATTCGTATCCAGCTCAAATATTTTCTCGTTGACCTTTGTTTTTTGAATAACATTTTGTACCTATACAACAGAACCATGAAGAACAGGGCTCTTGAACAGTGGCACATTAGAGCTAGTAAACTTATAGAAAATAACGGTACTGTATTGTACAATGACATTCCATAATAATGTTTTAATTGAGGTAAAGAGAGTTTGTTTGACCTTTTCAACATTTTGTAAATATAGAGTGTTTTAGTATGACTATGAGAATTAACTTTTATGATTTGGGGGTCAGGGTGAGAAGCACTTCCTGACCGAAAAAAGTATTGATTTGGACAATACTGTCCATTACTCACAAATAGACCCTCCACCACTAGAACGGAGGATAGCAGGATCAGTAGCAGAAAAATATCCACCAGTTGGACCATGCTTTTGGAGTCTTTTGTGAGTAGGGGGACAAACTAACGCAGGCGGAGCAGATCAGCCTTAGCGAGGATGCTATAAAAAGAACATTTTTTATATAAGTGCATGCTGTTACTTATATTGATAAAAAATTAGCATACGAAACAGTATAAAAAAGGAGCAAGAAAAAAATGTTAGATATATAATATCGTATAGAAGAAACTGTGGTGATGCCGACCCGGTACCATTTAAACGTGTGGTACAGTTGTTTACTATAATCAGAAAAAACAACCTCAAACAATTCGAACTGTAAAAGTGGTATTTTGAACCTTGCAAAAGGGGAAAAAAAAAAAAAAAAAAGGAGAAGAAAAAGAAAAAAAGAAAAAGAAGAGAAAAGAAAAGAAAAGAAAAAAGAAGAAAAAAAAGAAAAGAAAAAGAAGAGAAAAGAAAAAAAAAAAAGAAAAAAAAAAAAAAAGAAGAGAAAAGAAAAGAAAGAAAAAAGAAGAGAAAAGAAAGAGAAAAAAAAAAGAAAAAAAAAGGGGGGGGGAGGAAAAGAGCAAGGTTTTTATAAAAGTTTTGGGCCACAAATGGGATCCATCTTTATCTTCAAGCGTCTAAATTTCTGAATGATAGTCGCCATCTCCTTTGATCACGACGTGTGGCTGGGGTGGCCCAGATAGGTGAGGTGTGGGGAGTTGCTGGAGGTCCTGTATTTGTTCCCGGATCTAAAAGACCTAACTTCACAAGGAGATCCTTGCCTTCTGAGGTGTTGAATATTGTATAGGTTGTCCCGTTGTGTGGCACTGTTAACTTAAATGGAAAACCCCACCGGTATCTAATATGAGCTGATTGTAATACCGAAGTGATCTCCTTCATTTTGCGTCTTCTTTCCAGGGTAGCCTGTGAGATATCTGGAAAAATTTGGATTTTGGTGCCCTCCAATTCGATGTTATGCATATTTCTGGATGCTCTTAATATGTTAGAAAATCTGTATTTTCATATGATTGGGTAGTGTAGGGTTGGGTAGGTGTGTCCCTAATGCACAAAACACTGGATGATGCAAGATGGGAAGAAGTTGTGCCACATACCCAGAAATTCAGGTTTTTAGATGGTTTGGGAAGGAGGGTTGTGCTGGGAACATGCTTGTTGTGCAAGGTCTGTACCACTTTGCATTGTATGAATTTGCCACCAGTATCCTGTAAATATTGCACAGCTGATTTTTCTCAGAAAATGGCACACTTTTCCTTAAAATAATTTTTCAGAAGAGATGCAGGCTTTCTAAATTTAATTCTGTAAATTCTGGGGCGGAAGGCCAGTCATATACTGACTTTGGTTAAAACAGAACTAAAGGCAAAGCTTTTTTTCATTTTGGATAGAACAGGGTTTACATTTTTTCCTATAGCTTAAATAGGAAGTGATTAAAAATCTCTCCAAAGTAAGGGTATCACCAGAACTAGTGTCCCCATTGGAGGTTTGTCCCTATTTTCCTGTTGTGGTGACAACCCAAAATTTGGGATTATTTTTTACTTTCACTTTCAGCTATAACAGCAAACAGGACAAATAGAGAGGGTGAATCTTGCTAACAAGGGTACAGACAACAATGAAAGTTGAACATTTTCACTCTGTCCAAAATAGCTTTGCTTTTAGTTATACTTTAAGTGGCTTGGAAAGAGATGGTTTTAAAATGCGGTTTTCATTAACCTCCCTGGCGGTATGATTCTTTCTGGAATTATGTACCAAAAGCGGTACAATTATTTTGCATGGAAATTTGGTGTTATGTATTATAGGCCTGCAATTCTTAGTAATTACTTACTTAAACCTGAGCAAACCAGAGTCTAGTAGACATCCCGGGTATGATAAAGTTTGAAACACAAAATTATAAATTATAATATAATAAATAACTATAAATAATTATAAAAAATAGTAATCTAATTATAATAAAAATTATTCAATAATGTAATCAACTCAAAAACACTGAAATTTGCTCAGTTGCAGAATTGTCGCTGTCATTAGATTTAGTGTTTGATGATGAATTTCCCCACAAATCGCTATCGCTCAATTCTGCGAGTGATTCTAATTTATTATCGCTGTTTTCTAGCTGGTCTAAAACCACTTTTGACATAAAGGGACACTTTTTGGTTGCTATGGACAATCTCCAGTTTCCAGGCAGAAAGAATAGTTTTTATTATATAAAACTGCATGCAGGGCACTGGACAGACCACTAGGGACAAAGGGGGTGTGTAATTATTAGACTTAAAATTCGTTCCGTTTCGGTTCGTTTCTTTCCGGTCCTGTTGATTCGTAATCATTCGTAATTTTGCTAGACGGGATTTTTCGTGTTCGGACTCATTCGTATTTTTGCAAGCGACATTTTTCGTTGAATTTTTTGTTGCTTTATAATTCGTACTTTCGGTAGAGTACGTTGTTTTTCGTTGATTCTGGACACAACTCCTACTTTCGTAACTTTTTTTGGGTTCGTACTTTCGGTAGAGTACGTTGTTTTTCGTTGATTCTGGACACAACTCCTACTTTCGTAACTTTTTTTGGGTTCGTTGATTCGTAATTTTCCGTGTCTCTCTCACAACGACGCTGACTATTATGCCTAATGTGCTTCGAATGGATTTGTACTTTTCTAAATACATTGCGGTTATTTGTAACGATTCGAAATCTCGTATTTTACTTTCGTTTTTAACATGCGGCTATAGGCTCCGCCCCTGTACACCATTTTGAGAGGGTTCAGCACGGTGAGGGAGAAGCAGAGAGCAGAGCAGAGTGAGTGTTATTGTGCTTCGAATGGATTCGAAATCTCGTATTTTACTTTCGTTTTTTACATGCGGCTATAACCTCCGCCCCTGTACACCATTTTGAGAGGGAGTTCAGCACGGTGTGGGAGAAGCAGAGAGCAGAGCAGAGTGAGTGTTATTGTGCTTCGTATGGATTCGTACATTCGTAACTTTTTCATAACGAATTATGCCGAAGACATTCGGGCATTCGCTATTTGCGGTATAATTTATTTCGGATTCGGTCTTATTCGTAATTGCTTTGTTCGGAAATTCGAATGCTTCCGAATGTCCGAAAGTTGCTAAATTCGGACGAATTTCAATTCGTTACGAAACGAATTGCACAAGCCTAGTAATTATTACATACAGTACTGTAATCAGTAAGATTACAGTATACTGTATGTATACTATGTGTTTACCTTTTTGAATTTGCCGCCCAGTTCCGCTCCCATGCGCCGCTGCGGCTCGCAGGGAACGGAACTAGGAAGTCAGATGGGGTCGAAAGTGCCGACACTCGCCGGAGATCACAGCAGAGGACATCATCGCTGGATCGTCAGGAGAAGGTAAGGAAACTCCGCTGCGGGCTCTGCAATGTCTACCCCGAGCGTGACTCGGGGTTACCGATCCTAGCATAAAAAAACAACCCCGAGTCACGCTCGGGATTACCGCCAGGGAGGTTAACAATATAATATATATATTGTGACAGCAGGCAGGTAAAATCACCAGGTTGCATCCAGGATGGAAGGTATACATGTCCTAGATTCAGGCTTTATGCTGATTTATACCACTAGGGAGAGTTCTGGGAGTCTTGCAGGGGAAGAGTTAATGAGCCCAGCTGAAGTAAGTGGGCTCATTGGGGCCTCTACAAGAACTCCCAGCATGCTAAGGGAGATGCTCCAACCTGGAACCAGATCTGTGTGGATAGTCTGGGGAGTGTGATCTCTGTGCGGTGATCCAAAGCCTGTGTGGTTATTGCTAAGGACTTCTAAAAGCAGGGAGCTAGGGACTGGGACAGCACAAGGCTGTACCCAGTTGTTAGTTAGGGACACCAACGTGTGTAGTGAGCGGTCAAGTTGACCAGGATTTCTTTTAATATTTCTTTTGTTTTTGCTGTATTTTTTTGTCTGTATATAGTTCAAATAAAACCAGACCCTTTTGTTTTCTCCTACCACTGTCTGCTGTGCCTGTTTTTGTGTGGTGAACCCATCCAGGGGGTCACACACACCCGCTGCTGAGTTAACCCCCTCACAGTTGGTGGAGAATGCGGGCAGGTTTTTTTTAAGGCCAGCATGGAGGAGATACAGAAACAGCTGGCTCTAGCAAATGCCAATCAGCAGCAGACAAATGCAGGTTTGCAAAAGAGCCTTGTAGCTCAACAACAGAGCCTGGCAGCCCAGCAGCGAGCTCATCAACAGAGTCTGGAAGCTCAGCAACAATCCCAGCAGCAATCTGAGGCCTGCTTCATAGACCTGTTGCAGAAGCAAGAACAGAGACTACAGCAACAAATAGAGACATTAATGCAGCAACGTCCGCAGACCAGTGAGGCAAGTAGTTCCACTAATACTGCGTCCTTTGGAGTGAGTCGTTTACTGACAAAAATGACTGGAGAGGATGATCCAGAGGTGTTTTTGACCACATTTGAAAGGACTGCTGAAAGGGAAAAGTGGCCTAAGGAGCAGTGGGCTGGACTGGTGGCCCCTCTGTTAACTGGTGAATCGCAGAAAGCTTACTATGACCTAGAGCCTGACCAAGCAAAAGACTATGTGATGCTAAAAAATGAAATATTGGCACGGCTGGGTGTCACCCTGGCCGTCTGGGCTCAGCATGTGCATAACTGGACTTTCCGGCTTGGAAAACCCCCCAGGTCTCAAATGTATGATCTCATTCACCTGAGCAGGAAGTGGCTACAGCCAGAGACTTTGTCCGCACCAAAGATTGTGGAACGTGTTGTGATGGATCGTTTCTTGAGAGCTCTTCCTACTGCCATCCAAATGTGGGTAAGCCATGGAGACCCAGAAATGGCTGATAATCTTGTGGATCGTGTAGAGAAGTACTTGACTACGGAAAACCTGACTGCCTCTTCCAGAGACTCACGGACTTTCCACCCTAAGACCAGGCCATTCCCAGTGGCGGGTAAGATGATTCCAAGGGGTGAGGGTGGAGAGAACAAGAGGGTGGGAGTTCTACCTAAGGTCTGGCGAGAACAGCCTGGGAAGTCAGGGGCTCAAGAGGCAGCAAAAAGGATTGTTTGCTACCGCTGCCGACAAGAGGGACATATTGCAGCAAATTGCCCGGTTGTGGATGAACCCATGCAATGTGACTTTCTAAGGGACAGACGTCAGTCGCTGTTTGCGACAGTCGCATGCACTGCCATTCGGGGAACTGAGAAACATTTATGCAAAATGTGTATTAATGGTAAAAATGTTGTGGTGTTGCTGGATTCAGGTAGCCTGGTGACACTGATAAAGGCTGAATTAGTCACTACAGAGGTCTTAGGGAATAACAAGGTAGCTGTTATTTGTGTGCATGGGGACACCCGAGAGTATCCTGTGACTACAGTGTGTTTTGAGACCTCCAAAGGTAACCTCTCTCGTCAGGTGGGGTTAGTGTCTCAGTTACCACATGATGCCATTGTGGGAAGGGATTTTCCAAAGTTTTGGGAACTCTGGGATTGTCCTGAGCCCCCCACTGGTGCCTCTATATACCAGGAATGTGATAGCCAGAATTCCTGTGAGAGTGGCGAGGACTCTCCAGAATTCCCCTTGTCGGTATTGGCAGGGGAGACTCGAGAAACTGGGGAGGAGCCAACATCCTTAGACGAAAACGTGCCGTCTGTGGAGTTTTCTGATCTCGAGGTTCACAAGGAAAATTTTGCCACAGAACAGTTAAAAGACCCCACCCTAATAAAGGCACGGGAAAACGTAGTGAAAATAGATGGCGAGTTAGTGAACCCAGATGAGACCTGCACTTACCCATACTTCATCGTGGAAAAGGACCTACTGTATCGGGTGGCTAAAAGGGCAGAAGAAACCATTGAGCAGCTTCTGGTCCCCAAACCTTACAGGAATTTGGTGTTAGAGTTGGCCCATGGGCACATTCTTGGAGGTCATCTGGGGACAGAGAAAACCAGAGAGAGAGTATTGCAAAGATTCTATTGGCCTGGGGTCATGAAGGAAACAGAAAATTATTGTTCCTCCTGCCCTGTGAGTCAGAGGTCGGCACCGATGCCACATTTCCGTAACATTTCCGTAACATTTCTGGTACCTCTTGCCATCATTGAGGTCCCCTTTGAGAGGATCGCAATGGATTTGATAGGTCCGATAATGAAGTCCGCTAGGGGGCATCAGTACATTTTGGTTATTTTGGACTATGCCACCCGGTATCCGGAAGCGATTCCTCTCTGAAATACCTCGGCCAAAACCATAGCCAAAGAGCTATCTCTTGTTTTTAGCCGTGTGGGAATTTGTAAGAAACTGCTTACAGACCAAGGTACACCCTTTATGTCCCGGGTTATGAAAGAGCTGTGCAAGTTGTTCAAAGTGACACAATTGCGTACATCCGTGTATCACCCCCAAACAGATGGGTTGGTTGAAAGATTCAACAAAACCCTAAAACAAATGTTAAAGAAGGTGGTGGCTAGAGATGGAAAGGATTGGGACTGTCTAATCCCCTATTTAATGTTTGCCATTCGGGAGGTACCCCAATCCTCTAAGGGTTTCTCACCCTTTGAGTTACTCTATGGGAGACACCCAAGAGGGCTGTTGGATATCGCCAAGGAAACTTGGGAAAGTGAGAGTTCTCCCCACAGGAGTGTGATTGAGCATGTTGCCCTGATGCAAGATAGAATTGCACAGGTAATGCCAATCGTAAAGGAACATTTGGCCCAAGCGCAGTTGGCACAGCAGAGAGTGTACAACCCTGGGGCCAAGACCCGTACCTTTTCCCCGGGGGATAAGGTATTGGTACTTTTCCCTACGGTTGAAAGCAAATTCCTTGCTAAATGGCAAGGCCCCTATGAGATAATGGAAAAAGTGAGCGAAGTGAATTACAAGGTCAGACAACCAGGAAGGCGAAAGCCTGGAGATCTATCACATTAATCTGTTGAAAGCCTGGAGGGATAGGGAATCCCTAGTCGCAGAAACGTGGTCACCAGCTCAGTCTGATTGCGTGATTCCGGAGGTTGGAATAGCAGTCACCTTGTCAAACCCCCAACAACAGGAGGTTAAAGAGTTTGTGCTTCGCAACAAGGAGGTTTTCTCTGAGCTACCGGGACAAACATCTGGGGTAGAGCATGATATTATTACCCCGCCCGGTGAAAGGGTGAAGCTAAAACCCTATCGGATCCCAGAGGCCCGACGGGAGGCAATACGTGAGGAAGTACAGAAAATGCTTGAGTTGGGGGTGATAGAGGAATCCCAAAGTGATTGGTCCAGTCCCATAGTGTTAGTGCCTAAACCGGATGGGAGCTGGCGATTTTGTAACGATTTTCGACAACTGAACAAAGTTACAAAATTTGACACCTACCCCATGCCACGTATAGATGAGTTGATTGACCGGCTCGGAACAGCCCGATACATGAAAAACTCTCGATCTCACAAAAGGGTATTGGCAAATTCCCCTGGCCAAATCGGCCAAGGAGAAAAACGCGTTTGTAACCCCAGACGGGGCGTTCCAATATAAAAGAATGCCGTTTGGATTACAGAACGCACCGGCAACATTCCAGCGGAAAATGGACCAGATACTGAGGCCCCATCAGAAGTATGCTGCGGCTTACCTGGATGATGTAATTGTCCATAGCACAGATTGGGCCTCACATCTGCCAAAAGTGCAAGCAGTCCTAGACTCTATCCGGGAAGCTGGGTTTACGGCCAACCCCAAGAAGTGTACCATTGGACAGGAGGAGGCCAAATATCTTGGGTACACCATTGGGAGGGGAGTGATAAAGCCCCAAGTCAATAAAGTCGAGGCCATACAGAATTGGCCACGTCCCAACAGCAAGAAGCAGGTACGAGCCTTTCTGGGAATCGCTGGTTATTATTGGCGATTCATTCCTCACTTTGCCTCTCAGGCTGTGCCCCTAACCAACCTGACAAAAGGGGAAGAGTCTGTCATGGTTAAATGGACCCCAGAGGCTGAGGCAGCATTCCAATTCTTAAAAAAAGCCTTATGTAGCCAGCGTTGTACTCACCAGACTTCTCTAGGGACTTTGTCGTACAATGTGATGCATCAGACGTTGGGTTAGGAGCAGTATTGTCCCAGGTCTGGAACGGGGAAGAGCACCCAGTCATTTACCTCAGCAGGAAATTTAAGTCCCATGAGGTAAATTACGCCACGATTGAGAAGGAGTGTTTAGCGGTGAAGTGGGCTCTAGATTCCCTTCGGTACTATCTGCTAGGGAGGCACTTTGACCTAATTACTGATCACGCTCCTTGGATGGCTCAAAACAAAGAGACAAATAGAAGAGTAAATAGGTGGTTCCTGGCCCTACAAGAATTCAACTTTACGGTAAAGCTTCGCCCTGGCGTTCAAATGGGGAATGTGGATGCTTTGTCTCGAGTACATGCATGCCTGATTGCTTGTGTTCCAACCCCAAGGTTAAAACAAGAGGGGGGGTATGTGACAGCAGGCAGGTAAAATCACCAGGTTGCATCCAGGATGGAAGGTATATATGTCCCAGATTCAGGCTTTATGCCGATTTATACCACTAGGGAGGGTGCTGGGAGTCTTGCAGGGGAAGAGTTAATGAGCCCAGCTGAAGTAAGTGGGCTCATTGGGGCCTCTACAAGAACTCCCAGCATGCTAAGGGAGATGCTCTAACCTGGAACCAGATCTGTGTGGATAGTCTGGGGAGTGTGATCTCTGTGCGTGATCCAAAGCCTGTGTGGTTATTGCTAAGAACTTCTAAAAGCAGGGAGCTAGGGACTGGGACAGCACAAGGCTGTACCCAGTTGTTAGTTAGGGACACCAACGTGTGTAGTGAGCGGTCAAGTTGACCAGGATTTCTTTTCCTGTTTCTTTCGTTTTTGCTGTATTTTTTTGTCTGTATATAGTTCAAATAAAACCACACCCTTTTGTTTTCTCCTACCACTGTCTGCTGTGCCTGTTTTTGTGTGGTGAACCCATCCAGGGGGTCACACACACACCCGCTACTGAGTTAACCCCCTCACAATATATATATATCACATACAGTATATATATGTAGCGCACCCACCTTTCCCCCAGCCTGCATTTAACTTGGCTCCTCGCAGGAGGAAGAAAAGCACACCGCACCACAAGCCAATACCCTCCTGTGTAAAGAGCCAAAATCCTCCCGAGAATGATTCTCACCTCTACCGTGGGTAGAGACAAGTCCTTGACTTCCCCAGTAACATGAATGTCCACACCAGCTGAAACTCCAACTTAAGATTTATTCTCTCTTTGCAATAAACAGTCTTTTGTATAGGAAAAAGGTTGGAGCAAGGAAACAGGACAGCCCAAGGTGTGGAGGAGGTCCAGGCACAAACGTAGCTCAATCTTTACAACTCAGATTCTCAAGCAGTATACTAGGCGCAGTCTCTGCCACAGACCGTGAGGTTGGTCTCTGCCACAGACCTGGTGAATAAGGCCACTGCCACTGACCTGATGAATTAGTCTCCCTCTTAGAACATGGCCCCTATCAAGGAGAAGACGTCCCCCTAGAGAGTCAACAGACCCTTCCTTCACCGTGACTCCCGCATCGGTCCTTTGGAATGATCCTCCCTTCTCTTAGAGTGCGGGTTCCCTCGCAAGGCGGCACCATGGACTCCTCAATCCTCAGCGGACCCCAGCCGAAGGTGCTGGGCCCCGGGGCTTTTACGCAACCCCTGGGTCTTCATACCCAGGTGAACAGGACGGCAGGGTAGTACCTCATCCCAGGCTAAAGGTGCTTGAGATGGAACAGAAACACAGCCTCCGGGCCTAGGGCACCCGGAGATGAACCTCACTCACTCCCAGGCTGAAGGTGCCTGGGCGTGGACCCCGATCAGGAGATGTCTGCCCCTTTTATATCCTCTCCCGGCATGCACAGCAGGTTTCCCGCCCCACTGTACGGCTGCCGAGAGGGGACACAAAAGGCACAGCACTAGGCCCGCGGCTCAACCCTGGCCCAGAACGGCAACGCCACCCGCAGGCCACAGGGAACTCATCACCAGCATTATCCCCTGAGGACAAAAATGGTCCATAACCCCTAACAAATTAAGGTGTCTGAGACTAATCACCACTCAGAGATTCCACATAAATTGACCACCCCGCTACACATTGATATATATATATATATATATATATATCAATGTAGCGGGTATTTGAATTTAGGGGAGGCATCTGGGTGGTAGTGTAACCCAGATGCACTGATTGTTAGGGAATCTGAGACCCTTTTATGGTTCTTGGAGGACTCTGGTGGTGAGAGATTCCCTGTGGCCTGTGGGTGACGCTTTCGCCCTGGGCTGGGGCTGAGCACTCAGCAATCAGTGACTTTGGGGCATAGCTAGTATAGGGTCACAGTACAGAGAAAAAAAGAAGAGAGAAAAGTTCATCTGGATTTGATAAGTGTCTTGACCGCGGCATTGCCACCAGGTGGCGGTGTTGCATAACGATTGTGTTTTTTTTTCTGTACACTATACACCATGAACATTGGAGCGAGTGGGTTTCTCCCTGTATAGACCCATTCCTTCCAAGAAAACATATACATTGTGTCAGGATGTGTGTTTTCCCTCTGCAGGAGACTCGTCTGTCAAGGCTGCTGAGAGTGGGGTGGTTCTTAGATAGCGAGGGGGGGGAAATTTCAATGTGTAAAATCATTTACATTTTTTGGATACCAAGTTCATTGTTTTATATTCCTGTTTCCCTTTCCCCGTTTTAGGTCCTGGCACAATTCATGACTAAATTGTGAGGTTGGATTCTATGTGTAGTTTGGTCTCTGGGTTGAACTTATGTTACCACTCTTTGGGAGACATGGGTTTGCACCAGACACTGGGGACCAGTGTCAAATCACCAGGGGGAGAGTGTAGCGGGTATTTGAATTTAGGGGAGGCATCTGGGTGGTAGTGTAACCCAGATGCACTGATTGTTAGGGAATCTGAGACCCTTTTATGGTTCTTGGAGGACTCTGGTAGTGTGAGGTTCCCTGTGGCCTGTGGGTGACGCTTTCGCCCTGGGCTGGGGCTGAGCACTCACCGCAAGACTGCATTCCTTTTTGTCCTTTCCTGGCACTGGTACAGCGGGGCGGGGAACCTGCTGTGACGCAAAGGGAGAGGAGATAAAAGGGGCGGACGTCCTGACCTTGGTGTTCAGAGTCGGAGGACGCAGCCGCGCTCAGGCATCTTCAGCCTGGGTGCTGGCATTCCGGAGTTCCGGGCCCAGGTGCCCTTGACCTGGCCGGAGCGGGAGATGGAGTCCATCCCAGGCACCTTTAGCCTGGGGTGAGGTACTAATGCGGAAGCCTGGGACTCAGTTCCTTCGACTGGGTTCCGCGAGGGTGGAGGAATCCGAGGGGGCCCTAACGCCTTGGGTGCCCGTGTCTGAGATGAGGAGTCTGGTGAGCGGAACTTCTCCGGAAAGTCTGGCGCAGCATTTGCCGCTGACGGAGAGGCCTCCGGTAACTCGCTTGGATGGATGTCTTCCCTCTGACAGGGGCTGTGATAGCGAAGGTAATTCATGCTCTTGTTCTTTATAGTCGGTGGCAGTGACTATACATCATAACCATTGGTGACACCACAGTGGTTAGCTCTACTAAAAGGATTGTGCCTTGACCTACTCCCCACAAATACTGAAGTGTTCTCTGGGTCTCAACCTGTCTGTGCTGTATGACTATTTATTGCTGGAAGAGAATAAATACGAGTTGGACCTTTTCATTGTGTGGAAATCTGGTTACTAGGAGCAAAGGGAGTCATTTCGGAGAAAGGATTTGACTCTGGGACACACACACACACACACACAATACCCGATAGTTCTGGCTTTCACCTCCAGTCACTCTGGAGGACATGGGCCGTGGTGTATCGCAACCCTCCCCCCAGTACTAACCCCTAGACAAGACCAACAAGCCGAGAATGAGAAGGGGTGAGAGGGGTGAGGTCGCTACACGTGGGGGCATCGTTTCCGGGATGTGTATTGTGTCTGAATTTGAACTTTGCTGCCCGGAGGAGTTCCGAGTAGGTCGGCCATGTTGGCCAACGCGCCACGAGGCACACCATAACTGCGCAGTTCGTGGGCGGGAAGAAGAGAAAGCCTGCGAACAAATGCAGAGTATGGGAGGAGTCTGGCCATGTGGAAGGACACACGTGGGGATTCCGACGCGAAGGGGTCAGTGCGCATTGGAGCAGCAGCCAGTCAGGATGACCTCAAGTACTCTGTGGATTTCTGTTCCTTCTACAGCGGAGATGACTTCCTTTGCTGCTCCGATCACGGACACAGGAATAAGACTAAGGCCCCGGGGGCGGTTGGCTCTGTATACCTGCAGAGACATAGAGGCCCTCGGTGTGACTGGTGGTCCATTTGAAGCCGTTCGGGCGATGTGAGGTCTGCAAAGAATTTCTCTTCGAGGTAGAGCCATCCACAGAAAGGCCTTGCGCCTTTCACCTTAATTACCTCACAGGTACTGCCACTCCGGAGGGAGAGATCGATGCCTATGCGGACATTCCTGCGCGCACTGACCAGGGCGAAGTGACTGCCCCAGCTGAGATTAAGAGAGAGAAATCCGAGGATGCTGCTTCGGTCACCACAAGCTCCCTGCTCCCACCGCCGAAGAGGAAAGTTGGCCTGGTGATGGCATCCTGTGGTCGTGGAAGAGCTTTGCCCCGTCGCTTGCCTGGCCTGGATGGATCTGCAGGGAAGAGCCCTGGACATCCCTGTTCTTCTAAAAGCCCAGGTGAGCCAGGGGTTGGGACTGTGTGTGTGGTTGGAGGTGTCGGGAGCCCAGAGTCGGTGGAACCCATCGAGGGGGGTGATTCCGTGTCTACGGGGAATTACCTGCCCGCAGAGTGTTATGACACCTCCGACCTAGAGTCACTATCTGATGCCGGTGATGATGGGGAGATAGATGAAATCTTCCACAAGAAGGGATGGGACAAGATGAAGTTACCCTCGTCCCGTGTCACAAGAGACCCACCTATGTCCATTGGGGATAGTACGCCCCGGGTGGAGGCCTCAGAGCCTAGGGAAGAATCTGGTCCCCTGCCTACACTTTTGCTTCTTGAATCATCGAATGTTTCACCTGCTCCTGTTGCGGGAGTGCAACGCGCATCACTGCGGGCTCCTAGGCCCAAATCTACCGAGGTGGTTGGAGTACCTCGTCATCCTGAATCAATCGTTCTGCCTGGAGAAGGAGACCATGCCACAATGCCACCCTTGGCAAGGCTGCAGCGTCTCTTTTGTCAGAAGGTTGCCCGAGAATATGGGTGGGAATACCCATATCTACCCCGAGACTTGCTCTATGAGGTGGAAGTTTTGCGGCAACGCTGGTACAACGAGTTTGTCAGGACAAAGCTCAAGGTACCTCACACACACAGATACCTCTCGTGTTCACCTACAGTCACCAGAAAATTCAAGGACTGTAGGGCAGAGTGGATGCTCGGGAGACACATTCTCGCTATCGTGGAAGAGCTTTGCCCCGTCGCTTGCCTGGCCTGGATGGATCCGGAGGGAAGAGCCCTGGACATCCCTGTTCTTCTAAAGGCCCAGGTGAGCCAGGGGTTGGGACTGTGTGTGTGGTTGGAGGTGTCGGGAGCCCAGAGTCGGTGGAACCCATCGAGGGGGGTGATTCCGTGTCTACGGGGAATTACCTGCCCGCAGAGTGTTATGACACCTCCGACCTAGAGTCACTATCTGATGCCGGTGATGATGGGGAGATAGATGAAATCTTCCACAAGAAGGGATGGGACAAGATGAAGTTACCCTCGTCCCGTGTCACAAGAGACCCACCTATGTCCATTGGGGATAGTACGCCCCGGGTGGAGGCCTCGGAGCCTAGGGAAGAATCTGGTCCCCTGCCTACACTTTTGCTTCTTGAATCATCGAATGTTTCACCTGCTCCTGTTGCGGGAGTGCAACGCGCATCACTGCGGGCTCCTAGGCCCAAATCTACCAAGGTGGTTGGAGTACCTCGTCATCCTGAATCAATCGTTCTGCCTGGAGAAGGAGACCATGCCACAATGCCACCCTTGGCAAGGCTGCAGCGTCTCTTTTGTCAGAAGGTTGCCCGAGAATATGGGTGGGAATACCCATATCTACCCTGAGACTTGCTCTACGAGGTGGAAGTTTTGCGGCAACGCTGGTACAACGAGTTTGTCAGGACAAAGCTCAAGGTACCTCACACACACAGATACCTCTCGTGTTCACCTACAGTCACCAGAAAATTCAAGGACTGTAGGGCAGAGTGGATGCTCGGGAGACACATTCATGCTGACAGGGTGCTAATCTGTCGGAAGGATGGAGAGAACATTGAGTACAATGTGGAAACCTACGATAAGCATTTGAAGCCTTTGATCCTGACACATCCAAAGTTCTATTTATAGGAGAAAAAGACTCCTTTAAATTCTCTTTTTGTTGCTGAACTTTCCAGAGTATTTGCTGGAACACAGGGACTGTGCCCTATATATTTTTTGGGTGTTTTTGCTCTTTGGAGAAATGGGAGCTGTTATGGTTGTTTTGTTCTCCTTTTTTTCTCCTTTCATCAAGAAAATAAATCAGTGACTTTGGGGCATAGCTAGTATAGGGTCACAGTACAGAGAAAAAAAGGAGAGAAAAGTTCATCTGGATTTGATAAGTGTCTTGACCGCGGCATTGCCACCAGGTGGCGGTGTTGCGTAACGATTGTGTTTTTTTTTCTGTACACTATACACCATGAACATTGGAGCGAGTGGGTTTCTCCCTGTATAGACCCATTCCTTCCAAGAAAACATATACATTGTGTCAGGATGTGTGTTTTCCCTCTGCAGGAGACTCGTCTGTCAAGGCTGCTGAGAGTGGGGTGGTTCTTAGATAGCGAGGGGGGGAAATTTCAATGTGTAAAATCATTAAAAAAAATTTGGATACCAAGTTCATTGTTTTATATTCCTGTTTCCCATTCCCGTTTTAGGTCCTGGCACAATTCATGACTAAATTGTGAGGTTGGATTCTATGTGTAGTTTGGTCTCTGGGTTAAACTTATGTTACCACTCTTTGGGAGACATGGGTTTGCACCAGACACTGGGGACCAGTGTCAAATCACCAGGGGGAGAGTGTAGCGGGTATTTGAATTTAGGGGAGGCATCTGGGTGGTAGTGTAACCCAGATGAACTGATTGTTAGGGAATCTGAGACCCTTTTATGGTTCTTGGAGGACTCTGGTAGTGTGAGGTTCCCTGCGGCCTGTGGGTGGCGCTGTCGCCCTGGGCTGGGGCTGAGCACTCACCGCAAGACTGCATCCCTTTTTGTCCTTTCCTGGCGCTGGTACAGCGGGGCGGGGAACCTGCTGTGACGCAAAGGGAGAGGAGATAAAAGGGGCGGACGCCCTGACCTTGGGGTTCAGAGTCGGAGGTGCTGGCGTTCCGGAGTTCCGGGCCCAGGTGCCCTTGACCTGGCCGGAGCGGGAGATGGAGTCCATCCCAGGCACCTTTAGCCTGGGGTGAGGTACTAATGCGGAAGCCTGGGACTCAGTACCTTCGACTGGGTTCCGCAAGGGTGGAGGAATCCGAGGGGGCCCTAACGCCTTGGGTGCCCGTGTCTGAGATGAGGAGGCTGGTGAGCGGAACTTCTCCGGAAAGTCTGGTGCAGCATTTGCCGGTGATGGAGAGGCCTCCGGTAACTCTCTTGGACGGATGTCTTCCCTCTGACAGGGGCTGTGATAGCGAAGGTAATTCATGCTCTTGTTCTATATAGTCGGTGGCAGTGACTATACATCATAACCATTGGTGACACCACAGTGGTTAGCTCTACTAAAAGGATTGTGCCTTGACCTACTTCCCACAAATACTGAAGTGTTCTCTGGGTCTCAACCTGTCTGTGCTGTATGACTTTTTATTGCTGGAAGAGAATAAATACGAGTTGGACCTTTTTAGTGTGTGGAACTCTGGTTACTAGGAGCAAAGGGAGTCATTTCGGAGAAAGGATTTGACTCTGGGACACACACACAAAACCCGATAGTTCTGGCTTTCACCTCCAGTCTCTCTGGAAGACATGAGCCGTGGTGTATCGCATCCCTACCCCCAGTACTAACTCCTAGACAAGACCAACAAGCCGAGAATTAGAAGGGGTGAGAGGGGTGAGGTTGATATATATATATATATATATATATATATATATATATATATATATATAAAGTAATCACATTTCAATTAACAACAGACATACATTTTCCAAATAGTTAAATATTATGCAACCAAAATCATATTTAAATTCAAAAGCAAAAACTATATTTTATAGCTTACCAGTCCTTATATGCAGTGGCTGCATTTGTTTTGTTTTTTTAGGCTTTTTTTTTCTAATTCTATTTCTTTTACCTGGTGATCCTGCAACTAACACACCCTCCTGTCCCTGAGAGACTATGCTCACTATTTCCTTGTATCTATGGATGCAGCCATGTCACACAGGCTGGATGTCAAATATTTCTTCCATTGTTTATCTTCATTACACAGTAGTTGAGAGATTAATAGTTTACTCAAAATCATAACATTGTTTTTTATATTTTTCATCTCACAGGTAATGACATGGATTCTGCATTTCTGGTAAGCCTGAGAGGCATTTCTATACTTGCCTAAAAATGTTCTTAGCCACAAATCTAAGGATTGGTAAACTGTGATATATATTATGTTTTAAGTTTCTTGGGTTTAGTTATCCTTTAAAAAACATAAATAAATACTCTACTAAACCCTAAGTAAATGTGTGAAATTACGCTAAACTCACTCTCTGTATGTTGCTGTGCAGTTTTATGTGCAATTTTATGTTGCAGTCTATGAGCTGTGCCATACTACAGTCTGCAGATGTGAAAATTTGGGTAATGGTTCCTTCAACTCTCTCAGCCATGTTATTTAGGTAATAAACAATATACTGTTAATTCATATGTCATAAAATAAGAATGTTTCAATAAAGAGCAGACCTAAAATGATGATGTGATGTCTTTAGCTGTTATATCTTGCAATGTGTCTCTGTTATGAGGCCCTATTTGATAAAACATGTTGTTACATGGCTCAGTCCCTTGTGTTAATGCCTTGGTGGAGTCACATATCATTTCCTTATTGCATTCAGACAAATAAATCAGTCCTTTGGCTTGTTTTTGTTGTTTTATTAGGGGATGATAACCTGGATTGGGTAATGGGATGCCCAACTTGAAAATGTCCAAAAAACAGAACCAGGGAGAACCTCCTCCCTATTTACAGATTCCTCTTCTTCCTGCATAAAAACTTTCCTTTTGTGCAGCTTCTGCTGACTCACAGTCTCTTGTCAGCTAAGCAACAGCCCAGTACAGGCTAGGAACTCTCAGTCCTTTAGTAATGTAGCAGATAAGGAGTAAACAGCATCTCGCACCACCTTCTGCTTTCCTGTAGACACTGATCCCAGTTTCACTGCTTGCAGAAATTGCTAGCCCACCTGCCTGCTTTCTGTTCCCAGTCCTTCCGACTGACATACACATGGACACTCCCCAGGGCAAGCTTGAATGAAGAATTGGTGCACCGCTGTCTACAGGAGAGACCTGCTACAGCTGGCAGTCTCTCCCCTGGTCTGTCCATGCACCATGCTGATCTACTCACTGTCTCTCCTTGCTCTCTCTGCTGCCTCTCTAGTTAGGGTCCCTCCAACTGCCTCCTGTGGTGGGATCCTTCCAGGCCTGCCTCCAGAGGCTCCAGTCCGAGGTAAAACCCCTCCCCGGCAGCGGTCCCTCAAGGGTAGGGTGACCAGACATCCCCGGTTTCTGGGGACAGTCCCCGGATTGAGGACACTGTCCCCAGACCAAGTCTGTCCCCGGTTTTGTCCCCAGATTGGATTTCAATTTCAAAGACAGTCAGTGTAGAATAAAAAAAAAAAAATCTGAATTACACCCCCCCGCTCCCTTGTCCCTACTAGCTTAGAGGTGGTGTATTTTTTTCCATTATCTGTGCCCCTTTCTGATGATCATGTGCTGGTCGGAGCGGAGGAAATATTTCTTCAGTTTCGGGTGCATTCCCATTCAGCTCCACTCGCATGTTCTTCTGCCTTGGCTCAAGTCCCGGCCATCCGCCTGCCCGCTTATCTTCTTGCCTTTGCTGGCAGAGTGATGTTCCTCCGCTCCCCACCCAGTAGTAGCCGGGGCCCAGAGACTAATGCCCCGTACACACGATCGTTTTTAATGTCATTTTTTAAACCGACGTTTTTCTCCTCGTTTTTTTTCATGTTTCCTCTCAAGCCTGCCTTGCGTACACACCATCATTAAAAAAAAACGATCAAGCAAAGCGCAGTGACGTTCAACACGTACGACGGCACTATAAAGGGGAAGTTCCGTTCGAATGGCGCCACCCTTCATGTTAGTAAAGTTTGTTGAGCGACGATTCGCTCTTTTCAGTCTCGTGCTTTTCAGTCCGTGACTGCGTGACGAATGTGCTATCTCCATTACGAACGCTAGTTTTACCAGAACGAGCGCTCCTGTCTCATACTTGATTCTGAGCATGCGCGTTTTTTTTCACGTCGTTAAAGCATACACACTATCGTTTTTCACGTCGTTAAAAAAAACGACATGAAAAACGACGTGAAAAAAGAGAGCATGTTCGAAATTTTTAATGGCCGTTTTTCACGTCGTTAAAAATGCTCTGGAGCCTACACACGATCATTTTTAATGGCCATTTTTTAAAATGGCATTTTTAACGGCATGAAAAACGATCGTGTGTACGGGGCATAAGACTTGACAGGCTGTGAGGCAGGCGGCGATGGGCAGGGAGTCGCTGATTCCCGCCATTACTAGTAAAAAAAAAAAAATATGTCCCCGGATTTCATTTGAAAAATCTGGTCACCTTACTCAAGGGCCACCGAAAGCCTCTCCTCAGCACCGCTTCTTCATCTTCTACTCAACTCTCCTGCTGGCATGGTTAATGTCTATTTAAAGCAGAGGTTAAGCCAAATTTTTTTTTTTAAAAGCCAGCAGCTACAAATACTGCAGCTGCTGCCTTTTAAAACATGGACACTTACCTGTCCAGCACGCCCGCGATGTCGGCAGCCGGGGTCGAGCAATCGCTCGTCCCTTGACTGTACCCCCGCCATCCTCGGTGAGGGAATCGGGAAGTGAAGCGGTGCGGCTTCACTGCCCGGTTCCCTACTGCGCATGCGCGAGTAGCGCGGCGCGCCATCACTGGTCCCCGCTATCTCCTGGGAACAGTGTATTTCCCAGGAGACAGCGGGGGGGGGGGGGGTGCGTGATTGCTGCATGAGTATATTCCCGGAAGTGGGTACAAATACCTGCCAAATGTGACACCGGAGGGAGGGTTCCGAAAAGCGGAAGTTCCATTTTTAAGTGGAACTCCGCTTTAAGGGCGCTTAGTTCCATGCCAGGCCCCCAACCTGGGGATTGGCTAAAGGCCCCTAAATATTCAAGACAACCACTCCTAGCTTCTGTCCAATATTTTCTAGAATGTTCTCCAACATTCTAGAAACAGGGGGAGGCACCAGAGAGCTGCCAGGATGAGTCATCCAGCCCTGGACTCTAATAACCCTGACCCAGATTCAGTGACTCAAGTTTATCCCCGGGCCAGACTATAGTTTATCTACTCCCACTTCTAGTAGCACACACTAGAGGGTGCTACACATAGAAGCCATACCACAGCTTCTGTAAATGAAAATCAATCTATTACGGGAGAAAACAAACCTTTCAACAGAAAAAAATCCTAAGTCTTGGATGCATCTTCTGTCAGGTCTTCTAAATATCAACCAACTGCTCTTATTTTATCTGATGTAGAAGCACTGCAGTGTAGGTGGTAGAGCAACAGCTTCTAGGCATTCAGGAGTCAATTCTGCCATCTCCTGAATGCCTAGATTTTTTCCAGCTAAACTAGATTTTGCATTGAAATACTGTGCCACAACCACAAGCCAAGCACTCAGTTTGAAGTTGCTACATGGTCCCATTAACTTCAATACATCATCTGGTTGAAAAACAGAAACATTTTTAAACATATATTTTTAGCCCTAAACATAAAAATGAATAAAGAAAATATATGCTAAGAATTATATATATTTTTTTTTAAGAAGACTCATGGTAGTATATTTACTGCCCTACAGGGCATTATAAAAACTGTAACTTTCCAAACACTCTGTAAATGAATGTAATGAATCTAGAATTAGGTACATCTTTGAATATGCTACACTAGTGGGAATAAGGAGAGCGTTTCTAACATCCACAGTACATACCTCTTACAGTTACAACAGTACCTGACCACTAGGTAGGCAAGAATAGATATCAGAAGACTGTGGGAAATCCCTAACCAAGTATATACTGTAGGTTCCCTGCATATACAGTAAGTGGTAAATGTAGTTTAGATAGGACTGCCAATTTTGTGGGTCTGAGTATGAGTGACTGTATGGGTAAGAATTACATGAGTGCTTCTGAATGTTGAAGAGCCTATTTTTACAACAGGTGAAATCAATGTTTTCTATCTTTTTATGTGAAATAGTTTTTTATAGCGTCTCATATGTTCCAATTCACTGTTCGTTGTAATATACATTTCATAGTAGTTCTTAGAGTGATACGCGTGTTTTCAACTGGAAATTTCCCTAAAAAACTCTGGAGCAGTAAAACAGAGAACTTTAAATCAAATATGTTTAAAAAAAAGTTTTTGCTAGGCTGGTTTAATACATTTGCATACTCAAGACAAGAGTTCCTTTAGTATAGGAATTATAAGACCGCAGATGATTTAATAGAGTAAAATTAAGCAACAGGAGGACAATTTTAATTAGCAAGTTCAGGCCCAAATTTACTAGAGACAAAGAGCACAGGCTAGAGCTATACTACAAGAATTAAGAATTAAGATACTGCAGAAAATACAGAAGTTTAACCAGTTCGGCTCTAGAGCAATTTTCTTTATTTTTCGCATACATGTAAAAATCTTAATTTTTGGAAATAAAATAAAAGTAAACCCACAAAACATTATAGATTTTCTGAAAGCAGAGGCCCTGTAGAATGAAAAGGTGATAGTTGCAAATTTTAGTTTCACATGATATTTGCGCAACTGTTTATTAAATGCAAATATTCAGGAAAAATAAAATTAAATTAATTTTAGTGCAAAATCTCACCATATAATAACAATTTTTAGTTAAAAATATAAAAGATGAGGTTGCATTGAGTAAATAGATACCAAAACAAACTAATGGAGCACCACTTTTATTTTGAAGCCGGTCGCAGGCTGAGCAAAACCCACACAGGCTGATGGCTGCTGTTGCAGCCATCAGCTTGTGATTAAGGGTTCACGCTTTGGATGTACATACATTAACGAGCTCAATTGGTTAAAGTTTGCCAGCAGAAGGACAGTTTTAGTCAAGGATAATAGGCCTAACTTTTACTGTTTCTGTGGGGATAGGGGTGCATGGAATGTGATATAATGGGGTTTATTTACTAAAACTGGAGAGTGCAAAATATGGCGCAGCTCTACATAGAAACCAATCAGCATCCATGTTTTTTTGTCAAAGCTTAAAGTGATTGGAAAGGCACAAGGTTTTTTACCTTCATGAATTCTATGAAGGTAATGAAGGTGTGCAGCAGATCCCCCTTATACTTACCATAGCCTCCTCTTGATCCAGCAATGTCCACAAGAGCCTTGCTTCTCCTGATTGGCTTTTGGCAGCAGCGGGAGCCATTGCTGTCAATCACAGCCAGTAAGCCGATCAGAAGATGGAGGGGGCAGGCTGAGCCACAGCTCCGTGTGTGAATGGACACAGTCGGGAGTGTGCTACTTGCTGTGGAGGCACCAGGCAGGAGGGAGGAGTCAGGAGGGCCAGGGTGGGACATAAGAAGAGGAGGATCCAGGCTGATCTGTGCAAAACCACTGCACAGAGCAGGTAAGTATAACATGTTTATTATTTTATTTTTTTAAAGGCTTTACTATTCCCTTAAATGAACAAGCTTAAGTTGGAAGCTGGTTTACTAGCATGCAGTGCTGCATCAGGTTTTGCGCACTCCAGTTTTAGTATATTAACCCCAAAGTAAGGTAGTTTAAGTGCACACTGTTCTTGCACCTAGTTTCTTTCCTTTCAAATGATACAGCAACTTGTGAACAAAAGGCAGCTTAAAGAAAAAAATCTTCTACAACTGCCAATACACTGATACTAGGGGAGATTTGCTAAAACTGGTGCACACAGAATCTGGTGCAGCTTTGCATAGTAACCAATCAGCTTCTAGGTTTTAGCCCAGGTTCACACTGAGGGCGGTTTCGAAATCATGCGAATTCGCACAATTTCAAACAGGAATTTCAATCTGACTTCAGGACTGTGCGGGTTCCTGCACAGATATCTATTGAAATCGTCCCCGAAGTCGCAAAAAGTAGTGCAGAAACGACTTTTGGGAATCGGTGCGGCACCGCAAAGTCGCACCGGTTCGGACGGTGCCATTGGCGACAATAGGCTCCGATTTGGCATGCAGTTTGACAAGTCAAATCGCATGCCAAGCCGGTCCAATGTGAACGTGGGCTTATTGTCAAAGTTTAATTGAACAAGCTGAAGTTAGAAGCTGATTGGTTACTATGCACAGCTGCATCAAATTTTTTGTCATCAGTTTTAGAAAATCTTCCCCTACGGCTGCTCTGTGCCCCCTCCGTTTTATAGCGATGGGGTTGGCTTAACCAAAAGTTCTAAGCCTGCTGCCCATAGTTCAAAGGCCATGCAGTATATTATAGTTTAAAAAAAGATCTCCAGGGTCTGCACATCAATTTGACCACACTGCAAATCTCAAACTGACAGGATTCACCTGAAACATATGTTAACGGTTTACACAAACGTCACCCCAATGTTGAATTTTGTCAGAAAAGAGGAAGAATTCGTTGTTTGCCATGTTCAGCATTAGTGATGAGCCGAACACCCCCGGGTTCGGTTCGCACCAGAACCCGTGAACGGACCGAAAGTTCGTACGAACATTAGAACCCTATTAAATACAATGGATGCGAACGTTCGAATTCTAAAGTGCTAATTATAACAACTATTATGCATGTTATTGTCCTAAAAAGGGTTTGGGAACCCGGGTTGTGCACCAGGGGACATGTATCAATGCAAAAAGAAGTTTTAAAAACGGTCGTTTTTCGGGAGCAGTCATTTTAATGATGCATAAAGTGAAAAAAAAAAAGTCAAATATTCCTCTAAATATCGTACCTGGGGGGTGTCTAAAGTATGCCTGTGAAGTGCCACATGTTTCCCGTGTTTAGAACTGTCCCTGCACAAAATGACACTTCTAAAGGAAAAAAAAGCCATTTAAAACTGCTTGCGGCTTTAATGTAATGTCTGGTCCCGGTAATATGGATGAAAATCTTTAAGAAAAATGGCATAGCTACCCCATGACCCCCCCCCCCCCACCCCAGCCCATTACCAGCCCCTTTGGGTCTTGTATGGATATTAAGGGGAACCCCGCACATAAAATAAAAAAGGCCCTATATACTCTGAACAGCCGTATACAGGCGGTGCATACAAGACAGGGACTGTAGGTTTGTTCTTATGTAGAATCTGTTTGTAATTTTGAACAGGTACATTGTTTAAGTGTAGCTCCAGCCCAAAAATCTATTTTTAAACTTTTTGGAAAACATAGGTAAGGGTTATCACCCCTGTAACATTTGTTTTGCTGTCTGTGCCCCTGTTCAGAACATTTCACCTCACTTTCCGTCCCAATGACAACTGTTTTTGAAATGTGGTGTTTTTCTTGAAACAAGGATTGCTGATAAAGCATCAGTACAGAGGAGACACCTTTCTCCCATATTAATTCTTACAGGAGAGAATTTTCCTTCCATGGGGTAGATTTCCTCTCACTTCCTGTTGTCTTCTTGCGTTTGCAAGTAGGAGTCGTTTGTAAGTTGGATGTTTGAAAGTAGGGACCTGCCGTATATACTCTGCAGAAATAGGCCCCTTAGTTGTTGGTGTTGGCACAACACTGTAAGCACTCACAGTTACTCTTGGTTGGTGCTGGAACGCCCTGCTGTCAACTATTATATCAGGAATTGTAATTACATATAATTGTTGAACAGTGGTAGTAAAAATTGGGCCTTTGATGGTGGTGCTGGTGCCACAACACTGTAAGCCCTGACAGTTACTCTTGGTGGGTGCAGCAATGGGCCCTGCTGTGAATTATTAGATCAAGAATTGTAATTGCATGCCCCTGTTGAACAGGGGCTGAAAAATTGGGCCTTTCGTGGTGGTGGTGGTGGTGGCGTTGCCACAACACTGTAAGCCCTCAGAGTTACTCTTGGTGGGTGCAGGAATGGGCCCTGCTGTGAATTATTAGATCAAGAATTGTAATTACATGCCCCTTTTGAACAGGGGCTGAAAAATTGGGCCTTTCGTGGTGGTGGTGGTGGTGGCGTTGCCACAACACTGTAAGCCCTCAGAGTTACTCTTGGTGGGTGCAGCAATGGGCCCTGCTGTGAATTATTAGATCAAGAATTGTAATTACATGCCCCTGTTGAACAGGGGCTGAAAAATTGGGCCTTAGGCACTGGTGGCACAACACTACAACCCCTCACAGATACTGTACTTGGAGCACAGCAATGAGCCCTGTTGCAAAGTATTGCTTCAAAAATTGTAATGACACGCCCCTGTTAAACAGGGGCTGAAAAATTGGGCCTTAGGCACTGGTGCCACAACACTCCAACCCCTCACAGATACTGTACTTGGAGCACAGCAATGAGCCCTATGGCAAATTATTGCTAAAAAAATTGTAATTACACGCCCCTGTAAAACAGGGGCTGAAAAATTGGGCCTTAGCCACTGGTGGCGGCACCCATAAACAAAAATGATCATCCAAGGTATCATCATCAATCGTATCATTGAGGACTCGGAGGAGGAGGATAGCCAGTCAACATAACAGCACAGGCACTCAGCATCAGCATCAGTCTTGAAGGGATGTGACATGTTAAAATCAATTAGTCTGTTATATCAGCATCAGGTGTGTGGTAGCTGGTGGTGATCCAAGACTGGTTCATCTTGATGAAAGTCAGTCGATCAACCGAGTCGGTGGACAGGCGCACCCTGTGATCCGTGACAAATCCTCCAGCAGCACTGAATGTGCGTTCCGAAAGAACGCTGGATGCAGGACAGGCCAGTAGCTCAATTGCATACTGTGCAAGCTCTGCCCAGTGATCCATCCTCAAGACCCAGTAAGCCAGAGGATTTTCGGTGGGGAAGGTGTCCAAGTCTGACCTTGCCCCTAGATATTCCTGCACCATGTTTATCAGACGCTGGCGATGGTTGCTGGAACCGATCATACTTTGGGGCTGCGGACTAAAGAATTGTCTGAACGCATCGGTCAGACGGCCACCTTCCCCACCGCTCCTTCTTTGACTGGCCGAAGCCTCAGCAACTCGTTGTCCAGGACCAGGAGTTTGTAACCTCCCAGTCTCTGGGAACGCGTTGCACAGACCTTTCTGCAAGGCCTCCCGGAGTTGTCTCATCCTCTGCTCCCTCTGCGACGGTAACATAAGGTCCGCAACCTTACCCTTGTACCGTGGATCAAGGAGAGTGGCCAGCCAGTAATGGTCCCTCTCCTTGATCCGAAGAATACGAGGATCCTTCCGCAGACTTTGCAGGATCAGGGAGGCCATGCAGCGTAGGTTTGCTGAGGCATTCGCTCCGGAGTCCTCTGGGTCACTAAGGACGACATGATCCGCAGCCACCTCCTCCCAGCCACGTACAAGTCCACTGGTTTCTTGGGACTGTAAATCATCCCTAAAAGACTGCTGCTGATGATGCTGAGTGCCAGCCTCCACCTCCATGCTGACACAATCCTTCTCCTCCTCCTCCTCCTCCTCCTCCTCCTCCTCCTCTTCCTGTGCGATGGGTGGGACAGAAGGAACACTGTCTGGGTAAAGGGGGCCTTGAGAGGCAAGGAAGTCCTCCTCTTCCTGCCTCTGTTCTGCCTCAAGTGCCCTGTCCATTATTCCACGCAGCGTGTGCTCCAACAGGTGGACAAGAGGTACAGTGTCACTGATGCATGCACTGTCACTGCTCACCATCCTCGTGGCCTCCTCAAATGGTGCCAGGACAGTGCATGCATCCCTGATCATGCCCCACTGGCGTGGAGAAAAAAAACCAAGCTCCCCTGACCCTGTCCTGGTGCCGTAGTCGCACAGGTACTCATTGATGGCCCTCTGCTGCGTGTGCAGCCGCTGCAGCATGGCCAACGTTGAGTTCCACCTGGTGGGCATGTCACATATAAGGCGGTTCTTGGGCAGGTTCAACTCCTTTTGCAGCTCAGCCAGGCGAGCACTGGCATTATAAGATCTGCGGAAATGCACACAGACTTTCCTGGCCTGCCTCAGGACATCCTGTAAGCCCGGGTACCTGCCCAAGAACCGCTGCACCACCAGGTTAAGGACGTGAGCCACACAGGGCACATGGGTCAGTTGTCCCTGTCGGAGGGCGGAGAGGAGGTTGGTGCCATTGTCGCAAACCACCATTCCTGGCTTAAGCTGGCGTGGCGTCAACCACCTCTCGGCCTGGCCCTGCAGAGCAGACAGGACCTCTGCCCCAGTGTGGCTTCTGTCCCCAAAACACACCAGCGCAAGCACGGCATGGCATCTTTTTGCCTGCGTACTTGCGTAGCCCCTTGAACGGCTACGGAGCACCGCTGGTTCAGAGGACAAACCACAGGAAGAGGCCATGGAGGAAGAAGAAGAGGAGGGGGTGGAGGAGAGAGGTGTGTCACAACCAGTAGTAGCATTTTGGAGGCGTGGCGGTGGAACAACCTCCAACACTACTGCACCTTGTCCTGCATCCTTCCCAGCTGCCAAAAGAGTGACCCAATGGGCCGTGAAAGAAAGGTAACGTCCCTGTCCATGCCTGCTGGACCATGAGTCAGCGGTAATATGCACCTTACCGCTGACCGCCCTATCCAGCGAGGCCAAGACATTGCCTTCCACATGCCGGTAGAGAGCCGGAATAGCCTTCCGTGAGAAAAAGTGGCGTTTGGGAACCTGCCACTGAGGAACCGCACATTGCACAAACTCACGGAAGGGGGCCGAGTCTACCAACTGAAAAGGCAGCAGTTGAAGCGCTAGCAATTTAGCCAAGCTAGCATTCAACCGCTGGGCATGTGGATGGCTGGGAGTGAACTTCTTTCGATGGTCCAGCAGCTGGGGCAGGGAAATTTGCCTGCTAGAATCGGACGTCGGTGTACTGCTAGCAGAGTGGCCGCAAGTACTTGGCTGTGACACACCTAATTCTACACCTTCATTCCTCTCAGTGCATGTTTCAGAGAGGACTGAAGTTATAGTGGGGTTGGAGATCCCAGCTGATGCGGTGCAAGGAGAGGTCCGCTTTGTTCTTTGGTGTGGGTCTTTGAGGTAGGCTTGCCAACGAGCTGCATGGCAGGTCAACATATGTCTGGTCAGGCATGTGGTACCCAAGCGGCTGATGTTTTGGCCACGTGATATACGCTTGAGACATATGTTGCAAACAGCAGCTGTGCGATCTGATGCACTAGCCTCAAAAAAGGCCCACACCAAAGAACTTTTTGAATGACGGGCAGAGGCAGCGCCCTGCACAGGCGGAGCTCTGCGGTGTGATTCCGTCGGTGTACTGCCCTTACGCTGGCCACCAAAGGGCATCCTGCCTCGTTGGAGATGTGCCTCCTCCTCATCCTCCTCCTCCTCCTCTCTCCTATTAGGCACCCACGTGGAGTCAGTGACCTCATCATCCCCTCCCTCCTCATCACTGGAGCCAATCTGGCAGTATGCTGCAGCTGCTGGAACATGACTGCCAGATTGGTGTCCTTCTTGAGCATCCCCTCTGTCTGCTCTCACGCTACTGCCTTCCTGTAGCTGGGTTTCATCATCAGACCCTTCGAAACGCTGGGCATCCTCCTGGAGCATGTACCCAACACTGTGCTCAAACAGTTCGGGGGACTCCTCAGGAGGAGGACATGGTGGGTCTAGGGAAGGAGTGACTGATGATGAGTCTGACATTGATACCAGGGAAGAGGACGCTTTGGCAGCTGCTTTGCCAGTACCCTGAGCCTGGGTGAGAGAGGATGAGGAGGAGGAGGAGGGCTTGGTCATCCACTCTACCAAGTCTTCGGCATGATGTGGCTCAACATGTCCAGCTGCCGAAAAGAAGGACAAGCGTGTCCCATGGCCATGTGCTGATGACAATGCACCGCGTCCACGACCAGCACTGTTGTCCCCAGACACAGAGCCTGCTTGCCCTCTTTTATTGCCTCCTGACTGTCTGCCTCTCCTTGTTTGCCTTCCAGACATTCTAATAGATGGCCTGCAGGGAGATGGGAAAAAAGCAATAAGGGCTACCTTCAGGTGTCCTTCTCTGTCCCTTTACTTAAGGATTTCTAAATATGGTTGAGGATGATTGCTTTTGCACAGAATAGCACAACGACAATTTCCCTGACTGTCCAAAAAACAAGGATTTCAAAGATGGTTGATGAGGAATGCTTTAGCACACTATAGCACAAGGAGAATTTCCCTCACTGTCCTTCCCTGTCCCTAGAAACAAGGATTATCACAGTGAAAGAAACTGACACTCTTCCTACCTATAGTTTTCTGTCCCTAGAAAAAATGTTTTTTTAAAGCACACTATAGCACAAGGAGAATTTCCCTCACTGTCCTTCCCTGTCCCTAGAAACAAGGATTATCACAGTGAAAGAAACTGACACTCTTCCTACCTATAGTTTTCTGTCCCTAGAAAAAATGTTTTTTTAAAGCACACTATAGCACAAGGAGAATTTCCCTCACTGTCCTTCCCTGTCCCTAGAAACAAGGATTATCACAGTGAAAGAAACTGACACTCTTCCTACCTATAGTTTTCTGTCCCTAGAAAAAATGTTTTTTTAAAGCACACTATAGCACAAGGAGAATTTCCCTCACTGTCCTTCCCTGTCCCTAGAAACAAGGATTCACACAGTAAAACACACTGACACTCTCCCTACCTATAGTTTTCTGTCCCTAGAAAAAATGTTTTTTTAAAGCACACTATAGCACAAGGAGAATTTCCCTCACTGTCCTTCCCTGTCCCTAGAAACAAGGATTTGCACAGTAAAACACACTGACACTCTCCCTACCTATAGTTTTCTGTCCCTAGAAAAAATGTTTTTTTAAAGCACACTATAGCACAAGGAGAATTTCCCTCACTGTCCTTCCCTGTCCCTAGAAACAAGGATTCGCACAGTAAAACACACTGACACTCTCCCTACCTATCCTTCTCTTTCCCTAAACTAAAGGAATCCAGGTTAAGCAAGAAAAAATAAATGTCACTGTCCCTGCCTATGCTTCTCTTTCCCTGCTCCGGAACACACTACACTAGGCCGCCGTGCTGGCGGCCTTTTATAGTGTGGGGCGTGTACTAAACACCCTCAGCAATAATTGGCCACAGGCATCCTGCCTGTGGCCAATCATTGCTCTCCTCGCTGCCGGCGCTGTGATTGGCCAAGCATGCGGGGTCACGGTGCATGCTTGGCCAATCACAGCGCCTGGATGACACTGCGATGGCGTAGTGCATTGTGGGCCGTTCGCGTCACTCGAATTACGCGCGAACGGCCCAAATCGTTAGATCTTCGTCGAACGATCGAACAGCCGATGTTCGAGTCGAACGTATGTTCGACTCGAACACCGAGCTCATCCCTATTCAGCATTCACCAACAGACCAAATCAGGGTAAAGATTGCGGTGTATCCTCCTGACATTTTTTTCATGTGCAGCCAATGCCTATCCCTTTTTGATAAGACTTTCTTTAGCCATCCTAAGAGAGTTGATAAGAGATCACGTGATCATTTTGGTTCCTTTATTCTGTTCATGATTTAGCTTCTGCAGATATGTGGCTGACAATTGGGTTACATAAACCACAGAAAACTGTGATTTAATGCTATGTTAAGGGTTTAATATGTAAGATTCTATTCTATCAGTCTTCAGAAGGATCCCATTATTGTAGCAGAGAAGGCACCTGCCAGCTGTTTTAATGTCTGTTGGGCAAATCGCAATAAAAATGCTGAAATCAATTTACAAGTCACTCAGGAGAATGCGTTAATTTTCATCACTCCACAACTCACTAGAGATAAGGGTGTGAATAACTTTAAACATTTCTGAATGTTTTAAAAAAAAAAATTGCGTACAATATGCCAGCGCCATGTCACTTATCAGACACTGGTAACACCTTGGGTGTTTGTCTTTTATTCTAGAGCGTTTTAACAATGAATAAATGTAGCATGTATTTTTATTTCTCTGTAGAAATGAGTCTCTTGATGTCAGGCAATGATTTTTTTTATTTCCTGTTAAAGGTGAATTACCCCTTTATTGCTTTTCTTCTCAAGCACTAAACAATTCCACAGCATATTGACATTGTGGAACGCCTTTAACATAATACAATTTACAGTTTTCATTTTAGGTTACTTGCTATTATGGATATCAGCCACTTCCATAAGATATTTTTCAGTGGCAGAAGCCCAGCTTATTGTGCTCTTGAGACTAACTAAGTGTGTGTATTTGTGTCAAGGACTCGGTTATCTATGCAGGTTTAGATAATAAAATGTCTACTACCAATAAGACCTGTTATTGATACTGTTCACTTCTCTTTCTAAGGGTATTACTTTCAGTTGGCTCAACAAGACAGACCTTAAAAGTTTAGTCTATTTTTTTAAACTTTATTGTTATAGTTCTTATTTTTTTTAATAACCACTTACAACTTGAAACAAAGACAGTAACAGTGCAGGGGTGTTACTGTGATTGAGGTGAGCAATGATGCTATGCGCTTAGCTTGCTGTGGAAAAATAATGAACACACAGTGAATTTAAACAGAGAGCCAACACTTTGTCTTAGCCTACCTTAAAGAAGAAGTTTTAAAAAAAAAAAAATAGGTGGGGATTACTTATCCACTTAAGCCCCAGACAAATACGCAGCATAAAGACCAGAGGTGTTTTTACAATACCCAAACGAAATGTGCGTCCTTTTCTTCCCACAAATAGAGCTTTCTTTTAATGGTATTTGATTGCCTCTACGATTTTTTTTTTTTTTTGCGATATAAAGACTGAACATTTTGAAAAAAAATGATATGTTCTACCTTTTGTTATAAGAAAAATCGAATAAACTTAATTTTAGTCATACATTTAGGCCAAAATGTATTCAGCCACATGTCTTTAGTAAAAAAAAATGTCAATAAGCGTATATTTATTGGTTTGCGCAAAAGTTATAGCGTCTACAAACTAGGATACATTTTCTGGAATTTACGCAGCTTTTAATTTATGACTACCTATCTCATTTCTTGAGGTGCTAAAATGGCAGGGCAGTACAAAACCCCCGCAAATGATGCCATTTTGGAAAGTAGACACCCCAAGGAAATTGCTGAGAGGCATGTTGAGCCCATTGAATTTTTAATTTTTTTTTGTCCCAAGTGATTGAATAATGACAAAAAATAAATAAAAAATTACAAAAAGTTGTCACTAAATGATATATTGCTCACACATGCCATGGTTATATGTGGATCTGCACCCCAAAATAAATTTTGCTGTTTCTCCTGAGTACGGGGATACCACATGTGTGGGACTTTTTGGGAACCTAGCCGCGTACGGGGCCCGGAAAACCAAGCACCGCCTTCAGGATTTCTAAGGGCGCAAATTTTTGATTTCACTCCTCACCACCTATCACAGTTTTGAAGGCCATAAAATGCCAAAATAGCACCAAATCCCCCCAAATTACCCCATTTTAGAAAGTAGACACCCCAAACTATTTGCTGAGAGGTATGGGGAGTATTTTACAGCTCTCATTTCTTTTTGAAAATGAAGAAAGAAAATAATTTTTTTTATTTTTTCAATTTTCAAAACTTTGTGACAAAAAGCGAGATCTGCAAAATACTCACCATACCTCTCAGCAAATAGCTTGGGGTGCCTACTTTCCAAAATGGGGTCATTTGGGGGGGGGGGTTTGTGCCATCTGGGCATTCCATGGCCTCCGAAACTGTGAAAAAAATAAAATATTCAATGGGCTCAACACGCCTCCAAGCAATTTCCTTGGGGTGTCTATTTTCCAAAATGGGGTCATTTGGGGGGGGGGGGGGTTTGTGCTATTTTGGCATTTTATGGCCTTCGAAACTGATAGGTAGTGAGGAGTGAAATCAAAAATTTACACCCTTAGAAAGGCTGAAGGCGGTGCTTGGTTTTTGGGGTCCCGTACGCGGCTAGGCTCCCAAAAAGTCTCACACATGTGGTATCCCCGTACTCAGGAGAAGCAACAGAATGTATTTTGGGGTGTAATTCCACATATGCCCATGGCATGTTTGAGCAATATATCATTTAGTGTCAACTTTGTGCAAAAAAATAAAAATAAAAATTTTATTTTTTCCGCAACTTGTGTCAACATATAAAATATTCCATGGACTCGACATGCCTCTCAGCAAATAGCTTGGGGTGTCTACTTTCCAAAATTGGGTCATTTGGGGGGGTTTTGAACTGTCCTGGCATTTTATGCACAACATTCGGAAGCTTATGTCACACATCATCCACTCTTCTAACCACTTGAAGACAAAGCCCTTTCTGACACTTTTTGTTTATGTAGCGGCCTCACCCCTCTCCCTTCCTTTATCGGTTGTATGGCTGTTGTCTAGGGGTACCTGGGAGAGAGATGATACACACTACGGCCCATGTCCTCCCGTAACTAAGAGGTGAAGGCCAGAAGATTGGGCTTTGGTGTAGGTTTCCTAGAGTCAGGTCCAGTCCTTCGTCCCTGACTCCTTTGCTTAGTAACCCAAGTTCCACACAGTGAATAGGAACAACTCAGTTTTATTCTTCTCGCCAAGCAATAAAACAATCTTTCTCCTTTGGAAACATGGGGAACAGATCGAGGCACAATCCTTTCCCTTCTTGCTGCTGCCCACTGTGGTGTCACCAGTGGTGAATAGTCACTGCCACTGACTAGGTAATATAGAACGTTTATTACCTTCGCTCACTTTGCCCCTGTCAGAGGAAGAAATCCGTCCAAGGGAGAAATGGAGGCCTCTCCGTCACCAGCGATGCTGCGCCGGACTCTTCGGAGAAGTTACTGCGCACCAGTCTTCACGAACCCCCCCCTCGGATTCCTCCACCCTCGCGGAACTCAGTCGAAGGTACTGAGCCCCAGGCATCCGCCATAGTACCTCACCCCAGGCTAAAGGTGCCTGAGATGGACTCCATCTCTGCTCCAGCTAGGCCAAGGGCGCCTAGGCCTGGAACACCGGAACGCCAGCACCCAAGCTAAAGGTGCCTGGGTGCGGCCACGTCCTCCGACTCTCTCCCAAAATCTGGGCCTCCGCCCCTTTTATGACCTCTCCCTTTGCGCCACAGTGGGTTCCCCGCCCCGCTGTACCAGCTCCAGGGGAGGACAAAAAGGCACAGTTTGCGGTGTGAGTTCAACTCCGGCCCAAGGCAACAGCGCCACCCAGGGGCCCCAAGGGACCTCACACCACCAGAGTCCTCACATAATTCAAATACCCGCTACATTTACATGAAAAGATTTTTTTTTTCAAAGAAAATTACTTTGAACGTTGAACCCCCAAACAGATTAAAATGGTGGGTGTTGAATTTTTTTTTTCCACACAGTATTTGCACAGCGATTTTTCAAACACATTTTTTTCATTTTAATGCACTAAAACACACTATATTGCCCAAATGTTTGCTGAAATAAAAAAGATGATCTTAGGCCAAGTACATGGATACCAAACACGACATGCTTTAAAATTTTGCACAAACGCGCAGTGGCGACAAACTACATACATTTTTAAAAGCCTTTACAGGTTACCGCATTAGATTTACAGAGGAGGTCTACTGCTAAAATGACTGCCGTCGATCTGACCTTCGCGGTGATACCTCACATGCATGGTGCAATTGCTGTTTACATATGACGCCAGACCGACGCTTGCGTTCGCCTTTGCGAAACAGGGCGGGACAGGGGTGCTTTTTCTTTTTTTTTTTTTATTATTTATTTTGCTTTTTTATTTGATTTTTAAACTGTTCCTTCCATTTTTTTTTTTTGCATTTGTATTGTTATCTCAGGGAATGTAAATATCCCCTATGATAGCAATAGGGAGTGACAGGTACTCTTTTTTTTAAACAAAACTGGAGTCTATTAGACCCTAGATCTTTCCTCTGCCCTCAAAGCATCTGACTACACCAAGATCGGTGTGATAAAATGCTTTCCCAATTTCCCAATGGCGCTTTTTATATCCGGGGGGGGCATTCCCTCCCACTGCTTGTAAAAGTAATCCAGAGGCTAATTAGCCAATAGGATTGCTTTTACATGAAAGCCGACCGCTGGCTGAAAATAATGATACCAAGATGATACTTAAACCCGCAGGAATCATTCTGGTATAACCATTCAAAGTCCAGCAACATACCAGTACGTTGCTGGTCCTTGTTGGACATGTATTGTAATCTTTTTTTTCATGCAGCCTGTTGGCTGAACGAAAAAAAAAGAGATTGAACGGTGGGTATGCCCACCATTATAATACCTCCCTGCATTCACCCACTTCTAATGATGGGCATACATGCACCATTTATACATGCCAAAGCATGGGGGCATCCTCCCGCAAAAGTTATGCCGCGTACACACGGTCGAACTTTTCCACGGGCAAGCCTCCGTCGGAATTTCGACCGTATGTACGTGGCATTAGAAGCAAAAATCGCTCCTCCGCCCCTGCTGAACCCATGCTTCGGCATATATGCTCTTTTTTTTAACTGTGGTGGTGAAATCACCTCCTACAGCACTGGAGTCGCAGGGATCAGGCCTGTCTCTTCGAATGCTGCAGTTATGTGTGTTGTGTTTTGTAAGTGACAGTGATCGATCGATACTGCACTTGGGTGGCCTGGGCTGGAGGGAGGGGCAAAACGCAGGTGCTAGCAGGTATCTGGGCTGATCCCGCTAACACTGCGTTTTTGGGAACCCTAAACTGCTGGGGACGCTAGTATAGATCTGATCATATCAGATACTGATCTGTTCAGATCAGATATCACTAAGGGAGGTGTATGCTTTGCGCGTGGGTGTTAGCGTTACTGGCACTAACCTGACGCTGCCTGGGGTGTGATGCAGACCCTCTCTGACGCTAAAACGGAATTGATATCACCCGCCGGGCGATCAGGGGGTTAAACCTTTATTGGGTTATATACGGCGGGTGCCCTGACACTATAAAAAGCAAACTAACTAACCAGCGTCACCCGTAACACTTATACGGTGATCACTGGTGAAAGGGTTAACTAGGGGCAATCAGGGGGTTAAAACCTTTATTAGGTAATATATGGGGGTACCTGACGCTATGAAAACCTGGCGGCGAACCTAAAAAAATAGCTGGCTACCTAGCGGCACCAGCATAACTAATACAGCGATCAGAAAAACGATTGCTTAGTGACACTGGTGATAGAGGGTGAAAGGGTTACCTGGGGGGCGATCAAGGGGTTAAACCTTTATTAGGGGGGTTAGCTACCCTGGACCTAAAAGGGACCTAACACTAACTGCCCTGACACTTTTACTATCATAAATTTACTGATTGCAGTGATCAGTAAATAAATGATCACTGCAATCGGTGACACTGTGAATGGGGGCTGGGGGGTGACTGGGGGGTGATTTTATGTACCTATGTGTCCTGGTGTCAGTGTACTGTTAGTGCACTAACCTGATATCTTCTCTCCTCAGCGGCTCTGGACAAATAGAGTGCCGCATGGAGAGATGACATCAGTTCCCCTGCCTGTGTTTACATTACACAGGCAGGGCAAGCATCTCATTCGCCAGGAGCGATCGCGAGGGGGTAGCCAGAAACCAATGGCCGCCCCCTCATCACGGATCGCTCCCAAATCGATACCGACCGCCGCATGTACCGGGGGGGGGGTCCGATTGGACCCCCCACCCATACGAAGGCAGTCACGTACAGGTACGTGATTGTGCCTGTTCGTGCCATTTTGCCGACGTATATGTACATGGGGCGGTCGTTAAGTGGTTAAAGGGTTACTTAAAAAAAAACAAGCAAATAATGAAAAAAAATATAGTGCATATAATTGCAAATCTAATCATACTGTAATTGAATGTTATTAAAAACTACCTCTCCTTTTCAATCTGCAGCCAATGTAATTTTCTGAAAATGCATTGCAATATGGCTACCAGGAGCTGTTCTGTACACAGAGTGTGTACTGACCACTCCCCAGAAACATAATTTCCTGCTTGTGTGATTGGCTCACCAATTTTTCCAGAAGTCTGCCTAAGATACAAATCTGATTTTAGGCATCCCTTGCAACAAAAATTTCATTTTTTGAGAGATACTTTCAATAGGAACATGTCTAAAGTGATGCATACTCAGCAGATTTCCTCATTAGTGTTATGCAGCTCCACACCTGACTGATAATTTTGAAACCACTCCCATTAGACCCACTCAGAACAAGGGCACAGACAGACATACATGGATTTCTTCAGAATAACGAAAGGTAGGAATCTGCAACAACGTTTATTATAATACTTGCAATGTAAATAGATCACCCAGATGGGAATGTTTTTTTCCCCAACAAAAGTGGAGTTACACTTTAACAATTAGCAACTATTAAAACAATGAAGACTTTGAGGTGTCGAGGGGTGTGGCATTAATAGACACGCTGACCGAGCGTGCAGAGATCCCCAGGCTTCAGGAAGACAAACCGCGATAGCGTGTAAGCTCCTAACCCTCAGAGATATGTCTACACACCGCCGTACAGCCACACAACCGCCCGGCAGAGGGAAGATCTTATAACTGCTGTTGAAGTATCTTGTAAACAGGCTGTGGAAGGGCTCAGGGAGGATATAGCAGCTTTGGGGCATAGAGTGGAAGAAGTCGAGATGGGCCAAGACAACATTAGGCAAGCGGTGGCCGATACTCAGGACATGACTAAATACCATGGGAGAGTCTTGAACACTTATGGATCAGATTGATGACCACGAAAACAGAGATCGCTGGCAGAATATACGTATACAGGGCTTGCCCAAAGTAAAACAGAACGCTGATCTGCTTCCAACTGTAATTATTGAATTTCGGTGGTATACCCCTTCCCAGACTTGTCTTTCCCTTAGTGGAGATACCACATATGGTGGGATATTTTGATATTTGTTTTGACAGGCAAATGGGCGTATATATACGTCCCCTTTGAAATTGATGCCGTGTGGTCTGCCGCGATCTCCGTCACCGTGTCCGTGGGACCTGCGGATGTCCGCCGGTGTCCCGCCAATTGTGTCATGGAACTGAAGAACGGGGGGATGTTAGTGTAAACACAACATCTCCCCATTCTGCCTAGTGACATGTCACTGATCGTCTGTTCCCTGTCATCGGGAACACCAATCAGTGACATGTCATGGCAAGCCACGCCCTCTAACAGTTAGAAACACTCCCTAGGTCACACTTAACCGCTTCAGCGCCCCTACAGGTTAACCCCTCCACTGCCCCTACAGGTTAACCCCTTCACTGCCAGTGCAATTTTTACAGTAATCAGTGCATTTTTATAGCACTGATTGTTGTAAAAATGACAATGGTCCCAAAATGGTGTCAAAGTTGTCCACCATAATGTCACAGTCACGATAAAAATCGCTGATTGCCGCCATTACTAGTAAAAAAATAATAAAAATGCCATAAAACTATCCCCTATTTTGTAGACACTAAAACTTTTGTGCAAACCAATCAATAAACACTTATTGCGATTTTTTTTTTACCAAAAATATGTAGAAGAATACGTATCGGCCTAAACTGAGGAAAAAACTAATTTTTTATATATTTTTGGGGGATATTTATTATAGCAAAAAGTAAATATTGCATTTTTCTCAAAAATGTTGCTCTATTTTTGTTTATAGCGTAAAAAATAAAAACCGCAGAGGTGATCAAATACCACCAAAAGAAAGCTCTATTTGTGGGAAAAAAAGGACGTCAATTTTGTTTGGGAGCCACGTCGCACGACTGCGCAATTGTCAGTTAAAGTGACGCAGTACCGAATCGCAAAAAGTGGCTTGGTCTTTGGCTTAAGTGGTTAAGGGGAACTCCAACCCACTTGCAGGTTCTATTTTCGTAGCTGGCAGTAACTTCCTGAAGTCAGAGGACAGGAGGATACAGGACCCAGGAGAACTGAGATGACAGGCGGCCAGCACAAGTACTCTGAGGCAGTGTTGAAGCCAGACGGAGAGCAGGAGCAGGGTCACAAGGATAGCCGGGTTTGGTAACAGGCGGGCAGCGAGGTACAAAGGCATAAGCAGGAGCAAGGTCAAGTGGAAGCCGAGATCAGGAACCGGTAATCAGACATGAATCAGAGTCCAAAGGCAGAGTCAGGGAAGGGCAAAATCAGCAACGGGTATCAGGCAGAACACAACAGGAATCAGAAGATCAGGACACAGCTGAAGACCAGTCAGCACTGTTTGGGAGTCAGGGCCCCTTTTAAATAGGCTGACTGGCGCCAATTGAGGTTAGGGACGCGCTCCTGAAAAGTGCTCTGGGAGGCTGATCACAACAGTTCATTGGATATTACAAGCACGGAAATTGTTCTTGTACGATACCAGATCGCACGATTTTCGTTTAATCAGTACAGTTGTCTTCCGAAAATACAATACAAATACACTACAATACAATACACTACAAATACACTACAACACATTACATCACTTCCGATTTTTTATTCTGTTGTACGAGAATTTTTGTAACTTTAATAACTCTCTATTTTCGATATGCGACTAGCATGAAAAAAAAAACCAGATGATCTGTTTTCGGATTTTCGGATCGTGTGTACGGGCCATGAGAAGCTTAGCTCATTTACTCTGTGGCCTTGCGTGGTCTATGATCTACAGTGCATTACTTCCTTTGTTCCTGTGTATGACTTGGCCTGGCTTACTTCCCTTCCGATTCCTGTTCCTGATTTTTTCTCCTTACTATGATGGCTTCTGGTTTCCTGACCCCGGCTCGTCTGATTACCCAGCTATGAGTAAGCGTCTCATGATGTGAAACGCGTTAGCCAGTCCCTGTGTTCACCTTTCGGGTGTTTTTGCTGTATTTTGTGGATTTTATCAATAAATTAGCATCTTTTTGCAGAATGCGGCAGTACAGGATCTTTTCATTTATCGTCTGATTACCCACTCTGGCATCCAAACCCTGGCTTCCGTTTTTGACTACATTCCTAAACTGTGTTATTTTTGCTATATTATTAAAGGTGTGATTTTAAGTGCACGTTCTGTCTCTCTTTGATTTATTGTTCCTGACAACTAGAGACATTAGAGTGTAAACTGTCTGATTCATTCTATATTCTCTGCCCTCTATAAAGCACTAAAAAATATATTGATACTAAATAAATGGAGATGTAAATAATACCAAGCCTCAAAACCTGGGCAAAACAATCCCTATAGAAATGAATATATTGGTTCTAGTCCTCTATGGAAAATGCTGGAATCAAAGCCTGGAACTCTCCCAGATTTAGAGAACACTATAGGAATAGTATAACATTTTTTTTTTTTTTTTCATGACAGCCAAATTAAAACATTTCAGTTGTTTAAATAAGACTTTGACTTTCCCAATGTATCTAGTTTACGTTACAACAGAACAACATGCAATTTCCAAAGGGAATGGTTTTCTTTCCTATTGAACAATTAAAGTAGTTCTAAAAGGTAAAACATTTTTTTACCCTAAAGTGTTAATAAACCCACAACAGTAAAATCAGTCTATACTGTATATGCAGAAAAACATGCTTGTTATACTCACTGTAGAATTTAAGAGGTTAATTATTATCCGCATTGTGTAAAAATGCTTTTTGATTCTGTCTTCTTTGATCCTTCCCTTCTTTTACTGTCCCCAAACCATCTCCACATAGTACAGAGCCTTGGGGGCAAGCTGCACATTCTCAGTTTGGTGTGTATTGCTAGAGAGTTTTATTTTTTCTTGGGACAGTGCATGTGATCAGCACAGGGCCAATCAGCACTGTCCAGACAGAGGGTCAGGGGTCCTACATCCTCATAGGACAATCGGGGGTGAATAAAAAACCCTCCTACAAACTTTAACCAGACACTAATAGAAGTCACAAGACTGCTATATACTGCTGATGAGAAAAGGTATTTAAGCAGTTTATATTTACTAAAATAATTGCATTTCCATGTTCTGTGTACTGTGGGAGACCAGATATGAAGAGTCCTGGGTTTAGTAACACTTTAATGCATTCAGTGCATTAAGGTAAAAAAACATTCCACCACTTTCTGTGCATCTCTTCTCTCTAAATACTTACCTGAGTCATGTTTTGATCCAATACTGTGCCTGGCTGCATCTGTTCTCCCCCATCTCCCCAGCCACAATCTTGGCCGAGAGCAGCGGTGTGAGGCATTGGCTATTGTTGCCATCAGTCAAATCTTGTGAGGAGGGAATGGGAGACATGTCTATATACACACACAGCCCGACTCAGGAGCAAGCCTGCAGGTGCGCCCCCATAGGAAGCAGCTTCCTATGGGGGCGCACCGAGATGGGGAGGAGCCTAGAGCACCAGCAGAGGACCCAAGAAGAGGAAGTTTGGGGCCACTTTGTGCAATTCCATTGCACACAGCAGGTAAGTATAACATGTTTTAACATGTATAACATGTATTTATACTATACACATACATGGGGCAACCATATTTGTTCATTAACCACTTCCCGCCCAGTCAATAGCATATTGACGTCCGGGAAGTGGTTCTGTTATCCACACTGGACGTCATATGACGTCCTGCAGGATAACAGCCGCCGCGCGCCTGGGGGGGGCGCGCATCGCGGCGATCGGTGGAGCGGTGTGTCAGTCTGACACACCGCTACACTAATCTCGGTAAAAAGCCTCCGGCGGAGGCTTTTTACCACGTGATCAGCCGTGTCGAATCACGGCTGATCAGGATGTAAACAGGAAGAGCCGTTGATCGGCTCTTCCTCACTCGCGTTTGACAGACGCGAGTAGAGGAGAGCTGATCGGCGGCTCTCCTGACAGGGGGGGTTTGCGCTGATGATTTATCAGCGCAGCCCCCCCTCGGATACCCACACTGGACCACCAGGGAAGCCCCCAGGACCACCAGGGAAGCCACAAGCATGTGGATGGCCCCCATGGCCATCCACATGTAGTAAAACACCAAAAAAATACATTAAAAAATATGCCAATCAGTGCCCACAAATGGGCACTGACTGTGGTCGTGCCATGATAGTGCCAATGTGTGGTGGCTGGCATTGCTGGGCATCAGTGTCACCAGTGCCACCTACTAGTGTCCATCAGTGCCACCTATCAGTGCCCATAAGTGCCCACCTATCAGTGCCCATCCGTGCCACCTATCAGTGCCACCCATAAGTGCCCATCAGTGCCGCCTATGAGTGCCAATCAGTGCCGCCTATGAGTGCCCATCAGTGCCACATACCAGTGCCGCCTATCAGTGCCCATCATCAGTGCCCATCGGTGCCACCTCATTGGTGCCCATCAGTGTCGCCTTATCAGTGCCCGTCATTGAAGTAGAAAAAGGTACTTATTTACAAAAAAAATAACAGAAACAAAGAAAAAAAAAACTAGTTTTTTTCAAAATTTTCGCTCTTTTTTTATTTGTTGTGCAAAAAATAAAAATCGCAGAGGCGATCAAATACCACCGAAAGAAAGCTCTATTTGTGGAAACAAAATGATAAAAAATTTGTTTGGGTACAGTGTAGCATGACCACGCAATTGTCATTCAAATTGCGACAGCGCTGAAAGCTCAAAATTGGCTTGGGCAGGACGCTGTATAAGTGCATGGTATTGAAGTGGTTAAAAACAGACATCCTTAAGAAGACTAGAACAATCAAGCTTCCTCTGCATCTAACAATATTATTCTTAGCAAAGCCATATCTACTTTATATTTGGGTCTCTCATGATTTTGAAGATGATGGTTTTTGAAATGTTATACTGACAGGTTAGCAGTGATGCCCAATATTGTGGAGTTATTTCCTGACATTCACATTAATGGAACGATAAACAAGGTCTGTGTGTGATTATAACTCATTAGCATAACATTTGCATGTAATTTTCACTAAGAACTATTAACTTTAAATCTATGCTTTTAGCATTTCATTAACCTATTAACACTATGTAATTCTCTTAAGTGAACATTGCTTTGTAATTAATATAAGGTTAATGTTGCATTAGCAGTCTTACAGGGGTCTGTATATCTCATTTGGGGCTGCAAATGTTCATTGCCAAATTATTTCTAGTGACCTAATAACACCAATACACACAGGCAAAAATGATGTATATTCTCTGTTCAGAGGGTATTACAAGTATGTGTTTGATTACATGACCCTAGCACAATCAAATGCATGGGCCAAACTGATTTTGGTTCTATAGAGCACACAGGAACAATGTAAGCATTTTGGGTATATGGGTAAATGCCAGGGCAGGCCTGTCAATGCATGCCTCACTGGTTTTAAAGTGTCATTATTATATTATTCATATGTAGCACTAGCCCCGTAGGGGCTGCTGGTTATTTTTGGTCCTGCCGTTACCCCACAGTTCACCGTATCAAAACTTGCTTGGCTCTAAATTGGGTAATGTGCCCACAGATGCATGCACCAGTCACTTAGTCTTTTTCCAATGCTCATTTATTAAACACAACTTGCAGCAGTAGAGGGATGGAGGGTTAGGGGAATTCAAATACCGTGTGCAGATCACTGAGGAACTTGAGATCCTGGAGACAATTACTCTTGCTGTCAACGGATCTTGCTCACCCGGAGAGGCCTCTTACCAATTCACATAGGGGGGCCGGGATCTGGGGGTCCCCTTTGTTAAAAGGGGTCTTCCAGATTCCGATAAGCCCCCCGCCCGCAGACCCCCACAACCACCGGGCAAGGGTTGTGGGGATGAGGCCCTTGTCCCCATCAACATGGGGGACATCCTCCCCATGTTGAGGGCATGTGGCCTGGTACGGTTCAGGAGAGAGGGGGGGGTCGCTCTCTCATCCCCCCTCTTCCCCTGCGGCCGGCCAGGTTGCGTGCTCGGATAAGGGTCTGGTATGTATTTTTGGGGGGACTCCACGCCATTTTTTTTTAAATTTGGGGTGGAGTTCCCCTTAAAATCCATGCCAGATCTCAAGGGCCTGGTATGGATATTTAGGGGGAACCCCACACCATTTTTTTTTAAATTTGTGGCGGGGTTCCCCTTAATATCCATTCCAGACCTAAAGGGCCTGGTAATTGAATTTGGGGGAACCCCCACGCTTTTTTTTTTTTTTTTTTTATCAATGACTTTTCTATGTATTGATAAATGCCGACAATTCATTAATAGCCACGAGTGAGTTTTAAATGACTTTTTTTCCTTCAAAAATGACACTTTGTGCAGGGACAGTTCTAAGCACGGGAAACATGCATGACTTTACATGCATATCATAGACACCCCCCAGGTACAAAATTTAAAGGAATATTTCACTTTTATTGTTTCATTTTAAGCATTATTAAAATCACTGCTCCTAAAAAAACGGCCGTTTTTAAAACTTTTTTTTGCATTGATACATGTCCCCTGGGGCAGGACCCAGGTCCCCAAACACTTTTTAGGACAATAACTTGCATATAAGCCTTTATAATTAGCATTTTAGATTTCTCCCATAGACTTTTCGAATTTGCCGCGAACACCCCAAATTGTTCGTTGTTCGGCGAACGGGCGAACAGGCAATGTTCGAGTCGAACATGAGTTTGACTCGAACTCGAAGCTCATCCCTAGTTGTCACATACCTTAGGCCAGGCGGGCCATGAGGACAGAGAGAGAAAAATGGCGTCTGCCCCTTAAGTATCCTCTCCCAGAATGCACAGTGGTAAAACACTCGCACTGGGCTGTTTCTGGGGAAGGGACACCCAATACACTTCAGCCTGTTGTATTTCCAACACTGGCCAGTGGTGACAACGACACCTACCGGCGACAGTGGGAAATGCTCCCAACACAGCCAAAGCTGGAACAGAGGCTAATTTAACTATAAACATTACATTCTGAACTATGTACAATTCAGATGACCCACTAAATTTACATAATAGCACCTGGTCAACAGGAGCAGGGCGCTACACATATTGTACAGAATTTGTACAGTGCTAATAGTTTGTCAAGCACTTTACAAAATTGGGCAGTTAGTACAGTTACAAAACATTTCAAGACAAGGGGGTCTGGAGAACCCTGCTCATGGGAGCTTACAATCTACCCAATACCATAGAATACCATACCATGCTGTCTGAAAATATTGTCCCATAGGTAGCATTGCCTCATGAGTTATGGTCAGTATATAGCATGGAAGAAGCTTCACTTTTTCATCCTCTTAACAGGATCTAGGGGACAATTTAAACTGGAACTGCCGTCAACATGTATAATCATCCTTTGCTTTTTATGTAAAAAATCATTACATTTCTTATTTTGAATTATTTAGACTCCTTTATTAGCGTTGTCATTCCTCTGCATCTAATTAGCGATGCTGGATGATTCATACATGTCGGACACATAACACAAAGGCACTCATTCATGAGAAAGCTCCAACAGGGCTTATGTAACTATGGCCCCAACAACTTCCCCTCCTGCTTCTAACATGGATTTCCTGACAGGCTCCATGGCAGCATACGTACGGGTTTACCCTGCCTCCTCTCCACTCCTATAGAACCCCACTCCAATAAATTTGTGCTCATAGCCAGAGGCTGCGTTCCTTTTTTGTCCTCCTCTATGGACCCTAAGTGTTTTCCTACCTGTTTTCAAGTGGAAAGGATTGATGCCCTGATCATCTCCTTTAAGGCCCCAGCTGCAAGCAGGGTTAATATGGGCATATGGAAGCAGTGTCTGTGCAGCCCAGGGCCCATCCATAGGTAGGCGAGTGGCAGTTTGGCCAGATGACCCAGCCATTGGCCGGCAGGCCAGTGTATGTCCAGTGAGGACGCTGTCATCATGCAAGTTTCTGGCAAGGTCTCAGAAAGATTGTGCCCCTCGAAGGTCCCAGACTCCATGGCAGTGGTCTCGCAGGTTCCAGGCTTCGTTCATATGTGAGTATATGTGGGGATAATTTATTACGGTCTCTTACATATTATTTTATTTTCCATGTCTACACTTTATTATACTGGCTTATTTATATTTCCCTATTTATTTAGATGCACCCGTTCCTGAGGAAGTGTTTTTTAGCCACGAAACATGTCGGGCATATCTGGATGCATCTTATCTTATATAGACGGTCTATTTGATTTTAGCTCAGTTGGATTTATTATTATTATACCACTCTGTTCGAAAGTCACATAAACATGGAGGACGATATTGTAGGCCACATTGTGCAGTGTACTTTTATGCTATGATCTATTTCTAGGACAATGTTCTTTAATGTATATATTTTTTGTATGTTTATCAATTGCTGTATTCAATATGAGACAGTTTTTCACTATCCAGATAATAAATACATATATATTTTTATTATTGACAAATTTTCTGGCCACATTGAACATGCTTCATTTAAAGTCCCAATTTGCTGCTTATTTACATTATATTAGGGATGGAGAAGTAGGTTTTCCTGCGTCTCATTTAAAGTCCCCCATTTTCCCATTCACCTCCTCCCCCTTCTTTTCCATGGCCGTGGTCTGTGTTTGTTTATGGTTTGTCCTCTCGCTCTTCCCCGGCTCTAGTGTATGGCATCCTCTCATGCTGGAGCGTATTGAGCCGCCACTTCTCGTGGTGGCCCCTGTGCATGCGCGAGGCCTCGAAGAAGTGCGAGGCTTGGTTTTGCGCATGCGTGATGGTTTGGAGGCCCGGCGGCCGCGCAGGTGCGCGCCGATCGGTTTATCCGGTGCATGCGCAGCAAGGGGGCACGCAGTTGACATCTGCAGGGCGGGGGATTTAAATTTGCTGTCGGCCCTTCCACCTTTTGGGAATCCTGTCCCTAGGCCCTGTGTGTGGGTATATCTAGGTAATCCTGGGCTCTTAGCCTGGGGGATCCCGGGGGAGTGTAGGAATGGAGCATTGTTCGTGTCTCCTTCCGTTCCAGGAAGCCTAGGTGGACTGGGCGGTCGCTTCCTTGCTATGGACATGTCACTGCCTCCCTGTGGCCAGCCCTTGTGCAACAGGTATCTGCGGCTGTGCTAGCGCTGCTTCTCTGATGCCTCCGTAGTTGTCTTCTCCTTGTCTTTCCTGTCCTTGTCAATCTCTTCTAGCTCTGATCTGCAGAAGATGGCACGAGAAGACAGAGACCTTGCTAAGCCACAGCATTGGCTTTCTTCCTCTAGATCCAGAGGCCATGGTTCGCCATCTAGGATCCAATATCATGGGAGAAGCTCTGATTCCTCTCCAGACACTGCACCCACCGTCTTGACAGCAACTCTGATGAAGGAGCCTGCTGGGGATGCGGCAGACATGGGAGTAAGTCACACATGTGCAAGTCATAAGCAAGTCTCAAGTCTTAACCTTCAAGTCTCAAGCAAGTCCCAAGTTATTGTTGCGAAAAGCAAGCAAGTCAAGTCGAGTCCCTGCTAGAAGTCAAGCAAGTCAAGTCAAGTCAAGTCAAGTCATTTATTTTGGTCAAGTCACAAATCAAGTCAAAATACTGATCTACCCTCATTTCCACCTTTAAATGAGTTAACAGTCAGTGTTCAGGAAAGGTTTTGTTTTATTTTCAACATTAACAAAGTGCTTAGTGCTTTTTTCTTGGCATATTAAAGAAACACTTTGAATGCCCAAACAGCAGACAAGGAGCAGAACATCAGCAATTAAATGGCCAACAAGCCTGAAAAATTGTAGTCCTTGCTGAGGGGGAAAATAACTAAGTTCAAAGTTTGAACTTCAAACTAATAAAGTATTTTAACATCTAAATGAGTGGAAACAATGCCAACATCTGGACACTTGAATGGTGATGAGAATACTCAGAATAGCCACTTAAAATGCATTGCATTTGCAAAAAATGTTATTGGATAGTACTTTCTCGCTCAGTTGTGAGCGATGGGGTCGCATTATCACCCCACCATGGCTGAACACACGTTCAACAGGTGCGCTTGATGCAGGGACTGACATAACTCTTACCGCTACCCTGAACAAAGAGGGGAACATGCGCCTGTTCATGGCCCAAAACTGAAGGCAGCTCTGTCCATCACAAATGTCTAAATACTGGTTCAGCTGAATTTGGGGACTGGAACATGAATCTCTCTTTTGTTTTTTGTGGTATCCTGAGAACAGCCCAGACTGACACTCTGACTCTGCCACTGGCCTTTGCTCGTCTTAATCGGTGGTTGGTGGGGTGGGCTTGCAGTCCTCTTTGAGAATCAAGTCTGAAAAACACAAGCATAAAACAGTGACTCAATGCTCTCAGGTGTTATTACTGCAAACGGTCACAACACAACTGAAATATCAAAAGCAACCAGATCATGACAATCTAGTGCATAGGTCTTCAACCCTCTCCTTGGGGTCCCCCAAACAGGCCATATTTTAGTTTTTCCCCATGAAATAACACACCTGATTTGATTAATCAAAGGCTTAATGTGTAGTAGTTGACTAATTGAAACAGGTGTGTTATTTTAGGGTGAAAACACAAACATGGCCTGTCTGGGGGTCCCCGAGGATAGGGTTGAAGACCTCTGAGTAGAGTATATCAACATACTAACATAATCTTTTATAGCCTACAATCTGGCATTAAATTGGATTATTACCAAAAAACATAACATACTTTTTATCATCGTAGACACAGCCTCCTTGACATTTTCGGGAGCCAAAACATCATGGGTCAACCACATGGTGCCAAATGAAGGATCCAGCAGAGCAGCTTTTAGGTATAGAGGGTCAGAGAAGGGTAAGGTTGCTACATCATTCTGTTCATCTGCCATCCTCACATTGACAAAGATCCCTTCGAATCGTCTTTGGAGTGATTCTTGCAGGCTACGGATCAAGCCACCAAGGTAGCGCACGCTCTCTTTATGATTTTCCAAGTGGTGATTCAGAGAAAGGATACAGGGTACAACAGCACTTATTGTCACAATTTTTTCTCCCTGTGAGAGGTCTGTGGCTTCTCCAAAAGGTTGAAGGACATCCACGAGTTCCTTAATCTGATTCCACTCTCTAGCTGTGAATACAGTCTCTTTGTGTCCCCCATCTTCAAGCATTCTAGTCAGTTTCAGCTGGTCACAGCTGACCACTGATTTCAATTGCCTCAGTGTGGAATTCCAGCGTGTGGTAACAGAGGCAGGGATTCCACGCTGTCCAAACGCCTCCTCAAATTTTTCCTTGAAAGAGGTGCTTGTGTGTAACAAGGAGCTCAACCTGGAAGCTTTGGCAAGAGCTGTATTGACTAATTTAGTCTCTTTAAGTCCATCACCTATTACCAATTGAAGCGTGTGTGCAAAACATTGAAGTCTAGTCTGGGTTTTTGCACTCAAATAATTGTCAAACATCTCCTGTTCTTCCATTGACAGGTCATTCCAAATGTCTGAATCATCAAGGTCATCGTCTTCATCTCCCTGTCCTGGAAAACATGTAGTGAATGCTTTTTTCATGTTTGCGGCGTTGTCACAGATGATGTGGTCTAATTTTTTTAAATCTTGTACTCTTCACATATATGCTCAAATTCCTCACAAATTCTTTCCCCTGTATGGGGACCTTTGAAGCGGTTGCACGCAAGCAACTGTGATTTCAACTGAAGACGGTCTTCCTCAATGTTGATCCAGTGCACTGTGACTCCAAGAAAGCCTCTCATCCTGCGGTCTGACCATATATCTACAGTCACTGACAGATGATCTACCACTGTGAGTTCATTTTTCAGCTTAATTTGCCTATCTGCCACCAGATTGTCAAGCTTGGCAGTAATTGTTCTTCTACTTACTGGAGAGTACTTGTTGTCTACTATTGACAAAAAGCGACGAAAGCTTTGATGTTCAATGATGGACAGTGGCATGTTGCAGTTTATAATGAGGTCTGACAGGATTGAGTTTGTAATTGCCTTCTGCTGCTGGTGGTTGCAGTGGTATAGCTGCACAGTCCCCTGTGCGATGAATTGTGAGATTTGAGGCTGGCTAGCATCAAAAGTCCCTTTGGTATGGATGTACTCTTCATATCTATACAGTAAAGAGAGAAAGAAAAAAAAGTTAGCTATGTGATTTATTGATTTGAACAACAATACACTCTGCTCCCGCCTAAAGTGGGATGCAGGCCTAATATGCATATACAGTAAATAATTTTGCAACGTCATTTTGCCTAGTCAAAACTCTAAAGCCTCGTACACATGACCGATTTTCTCGTCAAGAACCAGCAAGAAACTTGCTGTCAGAGCTTTCTTGCCGAGTAAATCGGTCGTGTGTACGCGGATTTCAGGTTTCTCATCAAGAAAACAGACAAGAATCTCGACGAGAAAAATAGAGAACCTGCTCTCTATTTTCTCGGCAGGATTCTCGATTTTCTCGTCGGGTTTCTCGTCGGCCTGTTTCTCGACGAGAAATCCGAGTGTGTGTACACTTACCTGTCGCCGCGGAAACCCGCGCATGCTCGAAATTACTTTGACGCATGCACGGTAGCTTCCTAGGCATAGGTAGGGTGTAGCAAGATGGCGGCGACGGCATCGAATATGACGAGCGCACGCTCGCCGTAGTCGATGACGTCACCGCGTTCGTGCCATTCAAAAGAACGGCGGTTCTTTTGAAAGGTATGTGTGTACACTCGGCCGGGACAAGATTCTTGTCCAAGAATCTCGTCAGCAAAAACGACAAGTTTTTTCCTGACGAAATTCTCGGCCGTGTGTACGAGGCTTAATTCAAGTTTACAGTCCTGTCTTACATTCACAAGGTCGTTTCAACAAAATACATGAGATTTCAAATTCAACCTAGCTTAAATTAAAACATTAGCTAATGTTTGACGAGACAATTATTTAGTTAAACTTAGCTACACATACACGTTACTGTACCTACCTTTCTTTGTGGGTTTTGTAGTGACGGATGAAGTTGGATGTTGTGGTGGCATACCGCCGTTCTCTTCTTTTCACCAACATCTAAATCATAATCCTTAAGTCCAAATTTAATTATTTTTGGAATCACTCCCTCCATTATAGCTGTCTTGTGCGTTGGCCTCTCAGGGGCGGATCCAGAGTTTACTGTCGGGAGGGGCACTGCCAGAAAATAAGGTGTTGCTTACTTATAGAACTATTCTTAACGTATTATACGGTTCTAACCTAACCATGTTTAAAACAGTGACACGTTTATCATTCCAGATTAGAATATTACATTACACGAGTGACTACATACATAGTGACATTTTTTTGGGCACCAGTGACACCAATACAGTGACCAGTGCTAAAGAAAATGCACTGTTACTGTATAAATGACACTGGCAGGGAAGGGGTTAACACTAGGGTTGATCAAGGGGTTAGGTATGCTCCTAGGGAGTGCTTTCTAACTGTGGCAGGGATTGGATGCGATGTGCTAGACGAAAAGAGATCTGTGTTTCAGCTTAGACACAAGATCTCTCTCTTCCTCTGTGACAGAACAGCCACACGCGACACCCAAAATGTACTGGCACAAGCAAGTTTTTACTGGCATTTCCAAAAGTTAAAAAAAATACAGTTTAAATTGCAAATTTCAGTATTTAGGCAACAAACAAGTAACATGTGCAATTATATTAATGAACTCACCATTCGGTCGTCTAGGGGTTGCTATACATTACCGCTCACTCACCATTCGGTTGCTAGGGGTTGCTATACATTACTGCTCAGGACTGAGAAATTTACAGAGGGGGACACAGTGGCAGGCAATCACTGTGCAGTAACCCCTAGCAACCGAATGGTGAGCAGACTCAGTAATGTATCTTAATAAGAATGCACACAGCCCTGTTGGATCATCGTTCTCGTGCTGCTGACCGGAGAAGGGGGAGGGGGGACAGGGACATCACAGAGAGCCGTCTCTACATCACTCACTGTCACAGACTCACAGCCGCTCTGGTCCCGAGAACAAGGGGGGGTGATGGTATGTAAACAAACCACAGGGAACAGAGCCGTATAACACGCACAGGCGTATAAGATGCGCCCTAACTTTAAGAGGGAAGTTTCAGAAAAAAATAATTCCACAGCCCCCTGCGTATAACACGCAGGCACAGTTTACCCTCTATTTTCAGGGTAAAAAAGTGAGTGTTATACGCCAATAAATACAGTATATAAAAGTGCAAAATCAAGGGATTACACTAATATTTCTCACTGAAACATATCTAACATTCAACTGTAATCTTTCCTGAGGTAGTCCGTGCCCCAAGACAAAATATTCATGTAAATATGAAAAGTGCAAGAAAATAACAACAAACAAACATTTCTCAAACAACATACATGGCCTTCAGGAAAAAAGGAATCCTCAATACAAAATATTAATATATAAAAGTGCAAACATTCAACTGTAATCTTTCCTAAAAGATAGTCAGTGCCCCAATACAAAATATTTAAATACCGTATATACTCGAGTATAAGCCGACCCGAATATAAGCCGAGGCACCTAACTTTTACCACAATAAACTGTGAAAACGTATTGACTCGAGTATAAGCCTAGGGTGTCCATCTGCATGCCTCACTGTGTCCTATGGGGCAGGATTTGCGGCGCAATTCGGCCACTAGCGGGGCGGTTTTACCCCCCGCTAGTGGCCGAGAAAGGGTAAAACTGCCCGCAATGCGCTGCTGAAGCTGAAGCAGCGCATTGTGGGCGGTATAGCCGCGCTGTCCCATTGATTTCAATGGGCAGCAGCGGTGGAGGAGCGGTAAACACACCGCTCCTTCACTGCTGCAAAGATGCGGCTAGCAGGACTTTTCCAACTACCTGGCCTGCTAGCGCAAGGTTCCAGTGTGAAAGCCCCTCGGGCTTTCACACTGGAGACAATGGAGCAGCTTCTTAAGGGCGTTTTGCAGGCGCTATTATTAACGCTATAGTGCCTGCAAAACGCTCCAGTGTGAAAGGGGTCTAAAAGTTTTCAGTAATTAATATATTTTTATCAGTTGTCTGTACGGTATGTTAATAATCTTCTTAGACCCCTTTCACACTGGGTCGCTTTGCAGGCACTATAGCGCTAAAAATAGCGCCTGCAAAGTGACCTGAAACAGTGGCTGCTGTCCCTCCAGGGTGAAAGCCCCGTGGGCTTTCACACTGAAGCGGTGCGCTAGCAGGACGGTAAAAAAAGTCCTGCTAGCCACATCTTTGGTGCGGTGAAGGAGTGGTGTGTATACCACTCCTCCACCACTCCTGGCTATTGAAATCAATGGGACACTGCGGCTATACCGCCGGCAAAGCACCAATACAGGAGTGCTTTGCGGATGGTTTTAACCCTTTTTTGTCCGCTAGCGGGGGTTAAAAGCAACCCGCTAGCGGTCGAAAACCTCCACAAAAACGGTGGTAAGGCACCACTAAAAATAGCAGCGCTTTACTGCTGACACCGCCCCCGCCCCAGTGTGAAGGAGGCCTAAGAGGTACAATTAAAGTCCCACATCTTTTTGCACATTCCTTTATGGAGTGAGGACTTGTTTAATTCACATACAGTTCATACTCCAGTTTTATCTCTTTAACTTTCACAGTGGGGGTGACACTTTGGGAACAGAGATGGCAAGCATGGCTCATCTAAAATAATGCAAAACCATATTTTACCTGCTGTTTGTTAATACACACAGTAGTCATTGAGATAAATAAAATAAATGGCTGGATGGGGGGGAGGGGAAGACAATAATAATAATAATAATGCAAAACCATATTTTATCTGCTGCTTTTTGTTAATACACACAGTGGTCATTGACCACTGTGTGTATTAACAAAAAACAGCAGATAAAATATGGTTTTGCATTATTTTAAATGAGCCATGCTTGCCACTGGTCATTATTAATAACCTTGCCTCAGTCAGCCTCAGTCAGCCTCCTCCCCTCCCCCCCATCCAGCCATTTATTTATCTCCTAAGTTGAAGTAAGTCATTTCTTCTTACTTTACAACTTGAACGTAGTCCGTCTGCTCTCCTCTGTAGCACAGTACACGGCTTCCAATCCAGAGATAGAGCCAGGCAGGCTCCTCAAGACGAGTCCTCGGCTCCTCTAGCTCACAGGCTGTGAGTCACAGCACCGCCGACACAGCTCCCTCCCTGTGCGCAGTGCACCTCTCCAGCTCCCAACTCGCCTCCGGCCGTAAGTGGAGTGACGTCACGCCGCTGGCAGGGACTAGTCTACGACACTCCTCCGTAGGGGGAGACAGTAAAATACTAAAATTTACAGTGAAGGAAGGCGGCCGCGGGAGGTGACTGACTTTGACTTGCCAAGTCATATAGCCCAAGTCAAAGTCAAGTCGCAAGTCATTGGTCACAAGTCAAGCCATTTCTCTAATACTGTCAAGCAAGTCGCAAGTCCTCAAAGAGGTGACTCGAGTCTGACTCGAGTCAAGTCATGTGACTCGAGTCCCCCACCTCTGGGATGCGGGACCCGTGTCCCTGAGTGCAAGTCTCTATGTGAGCTATGCTATGCCCGGGCAGTTGGGGAGAAAGAGAGAGAGAGAGAGAGAGAGACTGTCAATCAGCCAAGAGAGTCTCTAGTCAGTCGTGTGGTTTAGCAGTCCCTGAATCAAAGGGGGAACAACCCACACGCAGAGCCAGCCAGCCACTATGGATGAGTGGAAAAAAGAAATGGCATGAGATGAGTAAGACCTCACTAGGTCACAACAACAACAACATTCTTTATCCAGATTTAGTCACCACAAGTCACCGTCGAGGTCCGGCCTTCATAGCAGAAGCTCTGAATCCTTCTCTAGGCACCGCACCCACCACCATGCTAGCCAATCCAAGGAAGGAGCCTGCTGGGGATGCGGGATTCAGGCCCCAGAGGGCAAGTCTCTGTGTGAGCCAAACTATATCCTGAACGGTTGGAGAAAAGGATGGTGACTTCCAGCAAATGGAATCTCTGGTGAGGCGCATGGTGCAAGAATCTGTAACCAGCCTGGCGGTAATCCCGAGTCTGGCTCGGGGTGGATTTTTCATGTAGAAAGCGGTAACCCCGAGCCAGACTCTGGATCGCATTGCAGGATACAGGGGAAGTTACTTACCTTGTTCCTGGATCCTGTGATGTCCTCCCACAGTGTGTGTGAGCCGTCTCCTCACTCGATCCACACTGCCGAGTGCCGAGCTCCATTCCCTGCGACGTTGTGGCGCAAAGCTGTGAAGCATTAAAAGGTTGTCTCTCTAGTTGTTGAAGCCTTGATGAGGCAAGCAAGCATGTAGCCCTTCCTTGGAAGATGTTTAAAGTGCTGCAATTGTGGAAGAAGAATGTGGACACAGTATTCAAAACGTTTCAGATAAAGCGGCCAGAAACTCAGTAATTCAGTTGACATCATCCACATAGTTGTGATGCACTCGCTAGCTATGGCTAAGTGAGTGCTATAAACCCTGACCTTGGCTTTCTGATCCTGCCTCTAGCAGGCGTGGGGGAAGATCTCTTTGTGGGAGTTTTCATCTTTTGGCGACAAGCTGAATAGCACAGTTGGCAAGTCAGGGTTTTCCTCAAGACTGATGCCTGCTAGGCCAGAAGACAACATAGTCTAGAAGACAAAGCCCAGAGCATTCGGGGGTCGTGCACTTTCACAGACCAAGTCAGGATTTTAGGAAGAGCTGGTGAAGAGGCCAGATATCCCCTCAAATGTCTGCTAAGAGAACCTGACCTTGGGTATCCGAGTAAACTGAGTTTGGGCCTCAGACTGTTGGAACAACAAAGCGGTTGTTTCAGGACACGCATGGTCCTTCGAATGTTCTCCTTATCTCAGATTCCTTGCCACAGATGTACCTCACTCTGAGGTAAAGAGGCATATACTCCTGTATCACGGGAAGTCTCTGGTGTCCCAAAGTGCTGCTGTTTTAGTCTCAGAAGGCAGAAGATTTCAGTGCATGTACTTGCCTCTCCTTATGGTCATGAAGAAGGGCTTGCAGGGGCCAGTTATAGTCTTCATGCACCTAAAACATTTTTATCAAAAGAAAAGTTCATGATGGGGACATTGTCCCTGATCCATAGATCTAGGATGCTCACCTGCATCATCACTCGAATTACCTTCTCCTTCTATCCCAAGACAGAAGGCAGCTGCAGGAGCCTGGAGCTTGGGTCTATTCAAGGCTGCCCAAGTTTGGCTGGCTGCTGAATCCGGGAAAGAGCCACCCAGAGCCCAATCAGGCTCTTGTGTACCTTGGGTCTCAGTTCGATATAATCAAGGGGACTATTGCTTTTCCTCTGGACCCCAATCATCTGGAACATAATACTTCTGGCCCTGTCTTCTTCCCACCTTTCAATTATCAACACTATGGTGCCTATGGATCCCATGGTCAAGAGGACCCTCTGGAGAATGCTTCCCTTTTAGAAGGGGTTTCCCTGGCAGTGGGAGCCAGGAAGCAGAATTCAGGGCATCTACATAGCCTTAGTTAGGAGAGAGAGCACTTGGTGGCGGTGACAGAGGAATGTACTCATTTGCCATTATATTGCCCCATTTCCTGGTTCACAATCTTGTTCGAGGCCAGTGATAGGAGATGGGGAGCTTGCTGCCTAACGAAGATAGCACAGGACAGGTGGGGCTGCCAGTTTCACAGGATTGTGCTGAACATTCTGTAACTACAGGTAGCCTTCTGCACCCTACAAGCCAGTTATGCCTTGGGCTCAGAAGAATCTTGCTGACATCTCAGCAGCTTATGTCCATGGAGTCCGGAATATTCCAACGGTCATTCTTTCCAGAGTCCAACTAAACAACAACGAATTGTCCCTCCATGTGGAGGTGTTCAGGTGGATTTTGTCCCTGGGGGTCAGTCCAGTAGTCGATCCGTTTGCCTCCCTGTGTAACAAGAAGTTGGAGAAGTACTATACGTGGGGACAGTATCTCCAAAGCTTCAGGACAGATGCCCTGACGGATCATTGGGAATGCAGTGGGACCTGTGCAATTCTTCCAGTTCCGGTCATCTTTGGATTTTCTATGAAGACTCAACACAGAAGTTGTGGAGGTAGAGCCAGGGATGCTATACTGGCCAATTAGGCCTTGGTTCCCTGTGCTAGCACAGCTCAGCTACCAGAAGCCAGAGCCTATTCCCCTCAGGCCAGACCTTCTGTCATGGGGTGCAATTCTACATCCATGTCCAGCACAGTGGCGTCTGATGGTCTGGTTCTTGAGATTGGAGGTCCTTGGCTACTCCTCCAGAGTCATCTTCACTCTCATGAATACTAGGAGAACGAACACAACCAAGGTCAAAGTTTGTGCAATACATGTCTGCCGCTGATGGATCAGGTAATGATTCTGAAGTTCAAAATATTCTGGGCTCCCTCCAGTCAGATTTAGATAGGGCCATATCGGTCAGCTCCGTCAGAGGACAATTGTCAGCTTTAACCACCGTCACGGGTGTATCCAGATCTAGGCTTTTTTTTACTCCCTGCTCAACAATTCTGTAAGGGAGCAACTAGGCTCGGACTTCGGAGTAAGCAGAGGCTTCCCAACCCTCCTTGTCCTTTCTTGTTCTCCATTAAAGACCTCTGACAAGTTTGCCTTTCTCGTGGCTATCATGTCGGCACAAAAAGCCTAAGAAACTGAAGCATTGTCCATGGAAAACCTTTCTTATTGCTTTTTCCAGAGCGTGTGGTACTGGTACCTATGCTCGACTCAAATCGCAAGGATACATAGGCCTTTCTGGGGAACCAAGGAATTGTTCTGCTAAACTTTAAAGTACTAACATGCGTCCTCATTTTGTGGCTTAGTTGGTTATAGCGCCTATCTAGTAAATGGGGAATCCTGAGTTGACTCTCAGCAGTACCCTTTTCTTTTTCAAATAGTGATCTGACTTTTGCGCTACTATGAGTGACTTGGCAAGTGTAAGACAAATGTGAACTATGTATAAGATTGCCTTTTCTTCAGTTCTAGGAATCCCTCAGATATTGTTATATCTGCTAGCTACAGCCTCCCTCAGGCTTTTAGAACGCCTGTTCATTCTTTTTCCAAAAAGAACAAAGGGCAACGTGGCTCATCTAGGACGATTGTGGCATGGGTTTTCCAGGCCATCCGACAGGCTCACAGATCTGACGGCTTGGCTCTTTTTGGAGGTGGTGACCGCTCACTCGACCAGGAGTGTGTCTACATCTTGGTCAGCTTGGCAGCATGTGGTTCCCAAGGTATTCCGTAGGGCGGCCTTGGAGTGTTGCCATGGAATGTGTCAGGAAAATTAAATTTTTCCTATCAAATACTTACCGTAATTTTCCTTTTTCTGATGGACTCCATGGCAGTAGGAGTTCCCACCCAGTGTCATGAGTAGGCTATTTACGGAAATCTGCCTCTGGCTCTGAGCACAAATTTATGAGAGTGGGGTCCTAAAGGAGTGGAGAGGAGGCGGGGTAAACCCGTACGTATGCTGCCATGGAGTCCATCAGGAAAGGAATTACGGTAAGTATTTGATAGGAAATGTACAGTTTTTGTCATTTCCCCATCAGCAGCTGTTACATTCCGTTGAAGCACCATTCCCTGCAGCTGCATTTTTTTAAATATTTTGAACAATATAAACCGCATATCAGTCCTGTAAGGGATATTTTGAATGGTTACTGTGGTTAGCTTTTCAATGACTTTAAAACGGCTGTAAAGTCGTCAATTTAAAAAAAAAATAACAAACATGTTATACCTACCCGGAATGGTATTGCACAGAGCAGCTCCGAGCCTCCTCTTTTGGAGTCCCTCGCTGGCGATCTAGGCTCTTCTGCATGTGCCACCATAGCAAGCCGCTTGCTATGGGGGCGTACATGCAGACTCACTCCTGAGTCAGGCTGCATGCGTCCATAGACATACACAATGTGGCTCAGCGCTGCCTCCAGCTTCCTCCTCACAGGATTTGATTGACAGAAGCTGGGAGGCCAATGGCTCCCATTGCTGCTTTTGTGTCCTGTGAGGAGAGAGAGAACAGTACCTCTGTGGAAGGGCACAACACTGGATCAAGATAAGACTCACTCAGGTAAGTATAAGGGAGGTGAGGGAGTGATACTACCACTGGGACATGTTTTACATTAATGCATGGCATGTATTAACCCTTTCATGCCTAAGCCTATTTCTTACGTTTGTTGCTTGCAAGTTAAAATCTATATTTTATGCTAGAAAATTACTTAGAACCCCCAAACATTATATATATTTCAGCAGAGACCCTAGAGAATAAAATGGCGATCGTTGCAATATTTTATGTCACACAGTATGTGTGCAGTATTTGTGCAGCCCCTTCAGGTCTGGTATAGATTTTAAGGCGAACCCTGCGCCAAATAAAAAAAAAATGGCGTGGGTGCCCCCCAAAATCCATACCAGACCCTTATCTGAGCATGAAACCTGGCAGGCCGCAGGAAAAGGAGGGAGGGATGAGAGAGCCCCCCTCCTGAACCGTACCAGGCCACATGCCCTCAACATGGGGTGGGTGCTATGATGTCAGAAGGGACGGAGTCACCCGATTATGTCACTGGGTGGCCCCGCCCTTGGTTATGTAGCGGGGCTTTGAAATTTAGGGGAATGTTTGAGTGGTAGTTGTACTCAAACACTAAAATATAACTATAACATGGAGGGCCTGGTATTGATTTTGGGGGAGACTCCCATGTCATTTAAAAAAAGAAATTGGTGCAGAGTTCCCCTTAACCACTTAAATACACTGTGTTATATAAACTACACTGCTTGCATTGACAGAATATACTGTATAGGCTACACTGAATGCAGAGTAGACGCCTCTTATGGAGAAACGCAGCATAGGGCGGAGCCAAAGATCCTGACGTCACCACGCCCCAGCTGGCTGGCTTGAGCCGAGGCTGGTTGTTTTCTCTTGCTTTCTAGCTTGTTCGTTTTAATACTTTCATGCTGATGTCAGTTACCGGGCATGTGAAATAAAGGGTATTTCGTTTTTAAAAACCCACTGCACCATGAAGTATTCCTTTCCTCTTTTAAACATGTTTCCTCGTTATGCTCTATGAGTGAGCCCATCCACATCTAAACCCTGAGGCCCCTTTCACACTGGGGCGTTTTTCATGCGGTTTAGCGCTAATATTAGCGCTATTATACCGCATGAAAAAATCATGCCCTTCAGCCTTCAATGTGGAAGCCCGAAGGCTTTCACACTGAAGCGGTGCGCTAGCAGGACCGCTCCAAAAGTCCTGCTAGCCGCTTCTTTACAGCGGTAAAGGAGCGGTGTGTTCACCGCTCCTTTACCGCAGTCTCCCATTGAAATCAATGGGACAGCGCGGTAATACCGCCCGCAAACCACGGCAATAGCCGCGGTTTGCGGGCGGTATTAACCCTTTTTCGGCCGCTAGCGGGGGTTAAATTCACCCCCCTAGCGACCGCATACCGCGGTAAGAACGACGGTATAGCAGCGCTGAAAATCGCGCTGCTATACCGCCACCGCTCCTGCCCGCCCCAGTGTGAAAGGGGCCTGAAGGTGATCATTAATAGTTCCCAGCTGGCTAGTGGAGGTGAGGATCTGGATGATTGCATGACTTACTACTGCTGACACCGGGAGTAACCCTGCATGCTGAGCCCATTTGATCTTCGTGACAGAGATCCAACTGATCTGGTAAGCGGCCTCTTTATATACCTGCTATTTTGTTCTTCACCTGCTGAGTGGAAGCATAGGATGAAGATTTGCATTTCTGCCCCTTTGATTTCAGCAAAACATTGGTAGCTGATTTAAATGGACACTTTGTTGCCTGTTCTATAGTGACTTTTTTCACTTCTACATTGCCATATTGAATTGTGTTTTTCACTTAAGCATTTTATGGTTTGTGTGTTCATACATCACCCAAGTATTTGCACTTTGTTTGCTATTCCATTTTAATTTTTAACCACTTGACCACTGGGCACTTAAACCCCCTTAATAACCAGACCAATTTTCAGCTTTCGGTGCTCTCACATTTTGAATGACAATTACTCAGTCATACAACACTGTACCCATATGAAATTTTTGTCCTTTTTTTCACACAAATAGAGCTTTCTTTTGGTGGTATTTAATCACTGTTGGTATTTTTATTTTTTGCGCTATAAGAGAAAAAAGACTGAAAATTTTGTAAAAAAATGATTTTTTTTTCGTTTCTGTTATAAAATTTAGCAAATTACTATTTTTTCTTCATAAATTTTGGCCAAAATTTATACTGCTACATATCTTTGGTAAAAATAAGTACAAATTGGTGGATATTATTTGGTCTTTGTGAAACTTATAGAGTCCACAAGCTATGGTGCCAATATCTGAAAATTGATCACACCTGAAGTACTGACGGCCTATCTCAATTCTTGAGACCCTAACATGCCAGAAAAGTACAAATACCCCCCAAATGACCCCTTTTTGGAAAGAAGACATTCCAAGGTATTCAGAAAGAGGCATTGTGAGTTTTTTGAAGTTGTCATTTTTTCCCACAATTCTTTGCAAAATCAAGATTTTTTTTTTCTCTTTTTTTTTTTTCACAAAATTGTCATATTAGCAGGTTATTTCTCACACACAGCATATGCATTCCACAAATTACACCCCAAAACACATTCTGCTATTACTCCCGAGTATGGCGATACCACATGTGTGAGACTTTTACACAGCGTGGCCACATACAGAGGCCCGACATGCAGGGAGCACCTTCAGGCGTTCTGGAGCACCCAGGCCAATTCTGACATTTCTCTCCTACATGTAAAAATCATAATTTGTTTGCTAGAAAATTACATAGAACCCCAAAACATTATATATGTTTTTTTAGCAAAGACCTTAGAGAATATAATGGTGGTTGTTGCAACTTTTTATCTCGCACGATATTTGCGCAGCAATTTTTTTAACGCGTTTTTTACGGAAAAAAAATGTTTTGTGCTTAAAAAAAAAAAAAAACAGTAAAGTTAGCCCAATGTTTTTGCATAATGTGAAAGATGAAGTTACGCCGAGTAAATAGATACCTAACATGTCGCCCTTAAAAATTGCACACACTCGTGGAATGGCGCCAAACTTCGCTACTTAAAAAATCCCCATAGGCGACGCTTTAAATATTTTTACTGGTTACATGTTTTGAGTTACAGAGGAGGTCTAGGGCCAAAATGATTGCTCTCGCTCTAACGTTCGCAGAGATACCTCACATGTGTGGTTTGAAAACCGTTTTCATATGTGGGCGGGACTTACGTATGCGTTCGCTTCTGTATGCGAGCTCACGGGGACAGGGGCGCTTTAAAAAAAAAAAAAAAATTTATTCTTCATTTTACTTTATTTATTTTAGTTTGACATGTTTTTCCGCCCTAAACATTTTTTTGATCACTTTTATACCTATTACAAGGAACGTAAACATCCCTTGTAATAGGAATATGGCATGACAGGTCCTCTTTCCAGTGAGATATGGGGGGGGGGGGGGTGTCAATAAGACCCCACATCTCACCTCTAGGCTGGGAAGCCTGAAAAAAAAAAACAACAATCCTGGCTTTGATCGTAGCAGTGAGTCGGTAGAAGCACCGGAGGGCGGCGGGGGGGGGGGGGACATCCCCTCTCGCCTCCCGTAAGAATGATCAAGCGGCGGAACAGCCGCTATGATTGTTCTTATGGTGTAGGGAATCGCCGGCTGAAAAAGCTAATATCTGAATGATGCCTGTAGCTGCTCCCATCATTCAGATATCCCCGCACAAAGTCAAGGACGTCATATGACGGCCGGAGGGCGGGAAGTGGTTATTGCAGAGTATTGCCGGGCATTGCGGAGTATTGCCAGGCATTGCGGAGTATTGCCGGGCATTGCGGAGTATTGCCGGGCATTGCGGAGTATTGCGGACTATGGCAGGGTATTGCGGTGTATGGCAGGGTATTGCGGTGTATGGCAGGGTATTGCACGGGTATTGCACAGGGTATTGTGGAGGGTATTGCAGAGTATTGTGGAGGGTATTGCAGAGTATTGTGGAGGGTATTGCAGAGTATTGTGCAGGGTATTGCAGAGTATTGTGCAGGGTATTGCAGAGTATTGTGCAGGGTATTGCAGAGTATTGTGCAGGGTATTGCAGAGTATTTTGCAGAGTATTTTGCAGGGTATTGCAGAGTTATTGCACCAGGGTATTGCAGAGTATTGCACCAGGGTATTGCAGAGTATTGCACCAGGGTATTGCAGAGTATTGCACCAGGGTATTGCAGAGTATTGCACCAGGGTATTGCAGAGTATTTCGCAGGGTATTGCAGAGTATTTCGCAGGGTATTGCAGAGTATTGCACCAGGGTATTGCAGAGTATTGCACCAGGGTATTGCAGAGTATTGCACCAGGGTATTGCAGAGTATTGCACCAGGGTATTTTGCAGAGTATTGGCAGGGTGTATTGCAGAGTATTGGCAGGGTATAGCACAGGGATGGCTGAGCAGGGATGGATGGATGGATGGATCTGTGACTGCAATTGTCACAGATCCAGCCCACAGTGCTGCTGCTGCCATCCGCTCCCTCCCCCTCCCCTCTCACACTGTACCGATCGGTACAGAGAGGGGAGGGAGGAACCGGCGTCATCAAATGACGCCGGTCTGTTTACAAGTGATTGCTCCGTCATTTGACGGAGCGATCACGTGGTAAACGGCCGCTATTAGCGGCGATTTACCGTGATTCGTGATCCGCCGGGTCCTCTGGACCCGGCGGTCACGGAGTTTCCCGTGTGCGCGCCCCAGGGGGCGCGCGGGAGCGCGATTCTGGGAGGACGTTATATAACGTCCTCCCAGAGTTAAGCAACCACCTTGTCGACGTTATTTGTCGGCAGGTGGTTGTTAAGTGGTTAAACATACTTTTCTAGCTGACTATTCCAGCTACACATTAGTTGCAGCACCGTCACACATTTTTTTTTTGAATTTAGATACCAGCTCCCTTTGTGAAAAAGTATCCTGTTTGTATTTTTGCACCATTGCACTTTTGTACATAGGGGGGTAGCGCGGATCGTCCACGTTACACACATTATATATATATATATATGTAGCGCTACCCCCAGTTAAGAGAGCCGCTGATATTGATTTGGGCCCTGCAGTGCACCGCTGTCAACCCCCGGCAATCGGCTCTAACCTCCCGTGGCACAGCTGGTGATAGAGAGATAGGACCGCGTGATCGCAACTGTTGGTGACGCAGTCCTATAACAAACATACACAGAATATACTTTAAAACTCCTATTAAAGTAAGCGGAACTGACACCAAATGTACTTTACCCAGATATTTTACTGAGGCTAATGGGCAAGTAATAAACAACAGTATAACAAGTTGCAGATCCATGCAATAAACAGTAATAAAGATAAACAGAGTAATCAGAATAATAAAGTATTGCTATGTAACTCTAGCGCTGCCCTTTTACAGCTACTTCCCCTTTATGGGTAGACTAACACCCAGCAATGTCTACCTATGCAGTCAGGCCTGACTGATCTAAATGGAAGTTCAGTGAAACAATATTCGCTAGCAATCTCTCGGTAGTGCACTTGAAGAACAACTTTGTAATCCCAACGAATAGTAAAGATAAAGGATCTGTCTTTAAACAGCTCTCACCACCTGGACAAGTCCAAGTCCGTTTCCTCCATCGATTCGTCTGGGAACAGGAATCCACCGACATCCAAGTCTTCAATCCTTCTGGTGTACTGCAGCAAGGAGGATTAGATGTCTCTAAGGCTCTGCTAGGCTGGCAGAGGGCTCTTTGGAAAGGAGCACACGGCCCAGGCTTCAGGCCTTGTGCACACAGCAGTTCAGCACAGAGATCCTCTTGCTAGGAGAGGGGTGTCCAAAGAGGCCGACCAAAACTCCGCCTCCCCTTTATAAAGTCTGCCCCAGCAGTCTCTGTTCTGGAGCAATGCACCCTGGGTGCTGCAAGATGTACTGGGAGATGTAGTCTCTCTCTCCTCTGCTTTCACTTCCATAATGTCTCTTTACTTCCTCCCGACTCACCTCTCACCTGGAACTTCTTGTCTCTCTGCATTAAAGGGGAACACCCCGCTACACACTCCCCCCACTTGAACTCTTTGGTCCCCAAAGATAAACTTCAACAAATACTGTTTACCATTTTGGACAATGTCGAGCATGATGTTGGCATAGGGAATTCCCACCAAAACTTTGGGATGGAACTCTCTTGCCCACAGGTCACACTACCATGAGTGGCCTGCCTAACTGTGCCAGAGAGTGAGCTGGGGTTGCCCTCCACCAAATGGACGGTGGAAGGATCAGGTTGTTCAACACTTCTCCTAGCCGTTACAACAGAGTCCTCTGAGCTCGTTCCCATTTGGGGGTAAGTTAGTTTCTTGGGAGGCCTGATGACTCTGCGAGCCCTCTGCTCTCTTGGTGCTTCTGACTCTGGCACCACAGGCTCTTCTTCAGGAGTAAGTTCAGGTAACATTGCTGGTTCTGGAACCTCTGATTCAGAAGTCGACTGACGTATGGAATCTCTAGAGTCCTCCTCTGCGCAAGTGTCAGGAACATCTTCCCAGTAATCAGCTGAGGGACTGAAGGGTATGAATTCAGTAGCCTCCGGATTCAGCGTTGCATCTGGGGTATCCCCTCCATTTGGGAGATCTATGGCGGACGTTCCCAGAGGCGAGGGAAGCCACAGCCAGTCCAGTTCTCCACCTTCTTCTGTACTCAATTGGGAGGCCTCCCCATCTTTGGCTCGAGAGGTCTGGGACCGAGTGTTCGGCCTAGGAATATCCAGGATAGAGGCCGGTTCAGGGGAGTCTCTCACGGGAGGTATTCTGACTGCCTCAGCAAGTGGGAGCAGGTGGTTCCGATGCCACGTCTTCAGTGGACCCACCTTTCCTTCTGGCTTTAGTTTGTAGACAGGCAAACCGGGCAACTTCCTACAGACAACATAGGGCTCAGATCTCCACCTGTCGGCAAGCTTGTGTTTTCCAGGGACCCCCAGATTGCGTAGCAGTACTCGGTCCCCGGGCTGCAGATCTTGCACTCGAACCTTCAGATCAAAATTTCTCTTGTTGCGGGCCCCCCTTTGATCCGAAGCCGCCTGGGCTTGTTCATAGGCCACCTGCAAGCTACGTCTAAGTCTGTCCACGTATCCCTTGTGGGATGTAGCTGAGGTATTGTCTATAGAAGTGCCAAAGGCCAGGTCCACAGGTAGCCTTGCTTCTCTCCCAAACATAAGTCGATAAGGGGAGTAGCCAGTGGCGTCACTTGTGGTACAGTTATAGGCATGTACTAGGGCTGATATGTGCTGACTCCAGTGTTGCTTCTTCTCTGTTTCTAAGGTTCCCAACATGTTGAGCAGGGTCCGGTTAAATCTCTCCGGCTGAGCATCTCCTTGTGGGTGGTAAGGCGTGGTTCTGGTCTTCTTTATTCCTAATGAATCCAAAAGTCTTCGGATCAACCGACTCTCAAAGTCCCTTCCTTGATCTGAGTGGAGTCTCTGTGGTAGTCCGTAATGGACAAAATACTTCTCCATAAGTATCTTGGCCACGGTGGATGCCTTCTGGTCTTTGGTTGGGAAAGCTTGAGCATAGCGGGTGAAATGGTCGGTTATTACCAGAACATTCCCCAATCCACTCAGGTCGGGTTCGAGGCAGAGAAAGTCAATGCATACCAGATCCATTGGGCCTTGACTCTGTAAGTGGCCCATTGGGGCAGCTTGATGGGGTAGGGTCTTTCTCTGAATGCATCGTGCACAGGAATGGCAATACTCCTCTACTTCTGCCCTCATGCAGGGCCAATAGAACCGATTTCTGACAAGCTGGAAGGTCCTTTCTGCCCCTAGGTGACCATGATGGTCATGCAGGGCAATTAGTACAGTCTCTCGGTGCTTCTCTGGAAGAAATAACTGCCACTTATCTTCTGAGTCATCAGAGGGGCCCCTTCGGTAGACCACTCCCTGATGTACCTGTAGCCTGTCCAATTCCTTCCTCAACAGGCGAGCCTCCTTTGAGGGGTGATGTAGGAATTTGTTGGGATCCTGATTCTCCAGGGCTTCGAGGACCAATCTCCCCATGGGGTCTTCCAATTGGTCACACCTCAACTCCTTCTTGGACAGTCTCGGTAGGTTGTCTTCCTCCAGTTGAGTTACCCCACAATAGTGTTTGGGGACTCCTACCATGGTAACCCCTATTTCTTCTGCTCTGGAGCCTCCTCTGGCTTGGAATTCAGCCCCTTGACAAAGGGCCCGCACCCCGTCCGGTGCCACTTGGGTCCAATCTTCCCAGTCATTTGTCGTGGCATGAGACCTCCGGGACAGGGCATCTGCATCCCTATTTCCGGCTCCTGGTCTGTACTTCAGACTGAAGTTGAATCCAGACAATGCGGCCAACCACCTGTGTCCGGTGGCATCTAGTTTCGCGGTGGTGAAGAGGTAGGTCAGGGGGTTGTTGTCTGTCTTCACAGTAAACTCTGCCCCATACAAGTAGTCTTTTAGCTTGTCTACTACCGCCCATTTGAGGGCCAGGAATTCCAGCTTATGAGTGGGGTAATTCTTTTCTGAGGGGGTCAGGCTCCTGCTCACATAGGCCACTGGTCGCAGTTGTCCTTCATGTTCTTAGTAGAGTACACCACCTAGACCCTCATGGCTGGCATCCACATGTAATTCATAAGGTCTGGTAGGGTCGGCGTAGGCCAGGACTGGGGCAGTGGTTAAGCTCCTCTTCAGAGCATGAAAGGCCTCTTCACACCTTGGGTTCCACTGATCTTGAACTGACTCACCAGGCCTCCTGGGCCCTGAGTCATCCTCTTCCCCTTCTGCCTTTAGCAATTCATTCAACGGGCGGGCAATCCGAGCAAACCCCTCCACAAACCCACCTATAATAGGAGCAGAACCCCAGGAAGGATCTGAGCTCTGTTACTGTGGTGGGTCGTGGCCAGGAAGTGACTGCTTCCAACTTCTCAGGATCTGTGGCCACCCCTTCTTCAGACACTATGTGCCCCAGATAATTCACAGAAGACTGGTAGAACCGACACTTCTCGGGGGAAAGCTTAAGTCCCTCTTCGCTGAGTCTTCTCAATACTTTCTCCAACCTGGCTTCATGTTCTTCCAAGGTTCTTCCAAAGACAATGACATCGTCCAAGTACACAAGGACTTCTATAAGATTCATGTCTCCAACAGTCTTCTCCATAAGGCGTTGAAAGGTAGCAGGAGCTCCAGACAGACCCTGAGGCATCCTATTGAATTCAAAGAATCCCACCGGGGTTATGAAGGCTGTCTTCTCCCTGTCTTCTGGGTGCATAGGGATTTGATAGTACCCACTCTTGAGGTCCATCACACTGAACCATTTGGCTCCAGACAAACTTTGTAGGGCATCTTCTATCCTTGGCGTGGTGTATTGGTCAGGGATGGTTCTCCTGTTGAGAGTCCTGTAATCGATACAAAGCCTCAACGACCCATTCTTCTTTCTGACCACCACGATTGGGGAGGCATAGGGACTTCTAGACTCCCGGATCACACCAGTCTTCTTTAGTTCTACAAGTTGTTCCCTCAGATCCTCCAGATCTGCCAGGGGGACCCACCTGACCCTTTCTCGGAAGGGCTTATCTTCTTGGAGGCGGATCCGATGGGTGGCACTTCTTGCACACCCCACATCGAATTCATCTTCGGAAAAGATCTTCTCCCACCTGGTCAGCTGGGCCTTGGCTCTTTCTTTCCAAGCCCTGGGTAGGTTCGGGTTTTCCACGGACAGTTTCTCCCAAACATCTCCTCCGTCACCCGTCCCCTTGACTTCGGACCAAGTGACCGGGGCAGCAGGGCTCACCTGACCAAGCAACACTCTGGCAGGGATCTCCATGGGTCCTCCCGTAGTGTTCCTAACACTCACCGGAACTCTGCCATGGGCCTTCTTCAGGGCCTTCAACGGAATCACTTCTGGTATCACTTCCAGGCCTGAGGACTCTTCCCTTGGGTCTGATTCCAGCATGACAAAGGGGCCAGGTTGTTCCCACGAAAGCTTCACAGTGGCCCTAAGACAGGTTACTTCTCCGGGCTGTAGCACTACTCCTTCTCTGCCAAGTCTCCACACCTTCCCTATCCCCTCTCCCGGGGTCTTCTGCTCTAAGACCAGTCGTTGGTAGGCCGTCTTTAGCATGGGATGGATTTTGGTGGCTGAATGGTTTCTCTCTTTCACTAGAGGGGTCAGGAGTCTCCTGACTAGATCCGTGTTTGTCCCAATGATCAGGGAAATCTTGCTGGCTCCAGGCGGCCGGGGACACACAACTGCCAGGGTGTCAAACACTTCAGCCTTCCCAGCCACGGATGGGTCGAAAGTCATCTTTATGGGCAGGTACCCATCATAAGGGAAACTCTGGGTTCCAAGTCCCCATATCTCCAGCTCTTCTATCTTCTGGATAGGCAGATGACTCAAGTGCCTATCATAGAAGTCCCGGTATAGTAAAGTCACCTGTGCTCCGGTGTCCAAAAGAGCTTTAGTATAGACTCCTTCCACTTGAATGGGCACAGTAGGAGACGGGCCCACCAGTTCCTTTGGGTATGGCCGGACTGGGGTCACCTCTTTTTTTTCGCTTTCGACCCTTGCCCTGCTCCTTTTGGACTTTAATTTTTCCTGAGCCTGGCATGCATTGACTTTCTCCCTCTCAATGGGGGCACAAACCCGCTGAGGGATGTTATTGTTCCTTTTAGGTGGATGTTCCTTCTTTGGGGTGCTGTACTTCCACTGAGGGGTCTTGCCCCCTCCCTCTGGGGTACATCTTGGTGGGGGTGTACTATACCTCCTCCTAGGAGTTTTGTCTCCTCCATTCTTGGCCTTTTTTTTTAGTTTGGAGCGCACTGAAGATGATGGGCACCCGGTTGACTCCTTCACCGGGGCCCTTTGGAGTTTCCCGCCGGCTTGCAATTATCTGTTCTCTTCTTCTTTGGGCTGGAGCATACGTTAGCAAAGTGGCCACTCCCTCCGCAGTTATAGCAAATCACCTCTTCTCGGTCCTGTAGGGAGGCCGGTGCTGAGGTGTTCGGGAACAACTCCTTTCTTGGGCTTGGTTTCTCTCGTCTTCTCTGATCTTTCTCCATCAAAGAGGTCAGCATCTCCAACACTTGGGCCATTTGCGATTTCAGAGTGTCAACCTCCGCATCTCTTTCTGGGCTCTTGACCGAATGGACCAACACTGGTACAGGTGTGACATTCGCCTTGGCCACCTGCTGATCTTCCTGCAGCGCCTCTTCGTCCCTAATAATTTTTATTAGATCAGAGTAGGTTAGTGACATTCCTCCTCCTGAGGTTTTCAGGTGCAGCCAGACCGGGTCTGAGCGCCGCGCTCCCCTCATGATCTGCTTCATGCGTGCTTCATCTGCATCTTTGGGCAGCATTCCCTTCTTCAGTACAATCTTGCATAACTGCCTGTTCAGCCTTCTAACATATTCTGACAGTTTCTCATTCGGCTGCTGGAGAGTGTGTTCAATTTGATAAATCATCTCTGACACCTTCTCCAGCTGACCAAACTCTTCCTGCAGCATGGCCAGGCAATCTTGAGCTGTACAGTTTTCATTTCCAAACCGGAAGCTCTTCACCGCTTCTGCCGCGGCACCTTTCAGACTTTCTAAGACTCGCTGTCTCTTCTGTGCCTCAGGCACCTCCCATGCTTCTACTGCCTGCAATGCCTGTTCCACCCAAGTGTCAAAATCTTCCTCCCCCGCAGGGACGGGGAGCTTCCCTGAGAAGGTGCTAAGCTTCCGGTAACCGGCCTCCACATGCACCGTACTGCTTTTCTGGCACTTAATTACAAGGTCTCCTAGAGCATTCAACAATTCAGGCCCTATAGCGGCCAGCGGTGATCCCGGGCTTAATAGTTCCTTAAGCTTTTCTGCTTTAGGGGATAGTGGTGGAGATAATTGTGGGAGTGATGGCTTTGGTGTCTGAAACCATTCTTCCTTCACTGGCAGCGTATGTATCAAGTGATAGATCTGATTATCTATGGCTTGTATACTCTGACTTTTAAAATGTTCTGGGATTTCGTTTTTCCATTCTACCAGTGCGTATGTAAACGAGATCACTGGATCTGGCCTAAAATCCATCACCCATGCTTTGTGGCTCGGAGACAGTAACAATACGAGCTGTTTTATCTCCTCTTCCTTCCATCTTTCCCCCGGGAGTACAATGACTACCGCCGCGGTTGGATCGGCGCCAATCGCTGCGCACCACTGTGACATTGCCAGCGGGTCCATGCTGGTACTTCTGACCGGCTTGATTGCAGCGTGCAACGTACAAGGATCCCGGACTCGAGCCCCCACGTGTAGCGCTACCCCCAGTTAAGAGAGCCGCTGATATTGATTTGGGCCCTGCAGTGCACCGCTGTCAACCCCCGGCAATCGGCTCTAACCTCCCGTGGCACAGCTGGTGATAGAGAGATAGGACCGCGTGATCGCAACTGTTGGTGACGCAGTCCTATAACAAACATACACAGAATATACTTTAAAACTCCTATTAAAGTAAGCGGAACTGACACCAAATGTACTTTACCCAGATATTTTACTGAGGCTAATGGGCAAGTAATAAACAACAGTATAACAAGTTGCAGATCCCTGCAATAAACAGTAATAAAGATAAACAGAGTAATCAGAATAATAAAGTATTGCTATGCAACTCTAGCGCTGCCCTTTTACAGCTACTTCCCCTTTATGGGTAGACTAACACCCGGCAATGTCTACCTATGCAGTCAGGCCTGACTGATCTAAATGGAAGTTCAGTGAAACAATATTCGCTAGCAATCTCTCGGTGGTGCACTTGAAGAACAACTTTGTAATCCCAACGAATAGTAAAGATAAAGGATCTGTCTTTAAACAGCTCTCACCACCTGGACAAGTCCAAGTCCGTTTCCTCCATCGATTCGTCTGGGAACAGGAATCCACCGACATCCAAGTCTTCAATCCTTCTGGTGTACTGCAGCAAGGAGGATTAGATGTCTCTAAGGCTCTGCTAGGCTGGCAGAGGGCTCTTTGGAAAGGAGCACACGGCCCAGGCTTCAGGCCTTGTGCACACAGCAGTTCAGCACAGAGATCCTCTTGCTAGGAGAGGGGTGTCCAAAGAGGCCGACCAAAACTCCGCCTCCCCTTTATAAAGTCTGCCCCAGCAGTCTCTGTTCTGGAGCAATGCACCCTGGGTGCTGCAAGATGTACTGGGAGATGTAGTCTCTCTCTCCTCTGCTTTCACTTCCATAATGTCTCTTTACTTCCTCCCGACTCACCTCTCACCTGGAACTTCTTGTCTCTCTGCATTAAAGGGGAACACCCCGCTACATATATATATATATATACACACACACACACACACACACATCTACATCCATCTCTGACTGCTCACTACCAGTCCGCTCTGGCATGCCTCTCCCAGCTCTCCCGACTGTGCCTGCCACCCGACACCTGATGAATCCCTCCTGGAGACAGGCAGTATTCCCCGCTGTGCTCTCCTGTTCCTGTTCAGGACACCCCTTGAGCTTTTGTGGGGTTCCTGTTCAGCTCTGAGCCCCTGGCCCAAGGTCACCCCCCCCCAGATTGGGGCCTATCGCCAGTTCTTCTACCCGAGCAACTCCCCCCCAGCTGGGCTGACCCAGGCCTGCCAACTGCCAATCTAGATTGGAGATTGGTCAGGGCTCCTCAGAACACTCCAGACAGCTCCACCCTTCTTTCCCTCCTTCCCTCCAGAAGCCTCTATTAGCAGAAGGGAGGTAACCGAAAAATGATGCTGCCTGTGAGTCGCCAGCCTTCTCCAGGCCACTGCCAGCCCACAAAAATCTAGCTTTTAGCTAGGCCTGCCTAAATTTACCTTCGCTACAAAAAAACTATCTAGCACCTACATTACACAAGTAGAGGCTGCTACATACATACAAATAAAAAACTACTGACACCATCCATTGCCCCACTGACACTGTCCACTCCCCAATCCCCTTCCCCAGAAGCACTGTGAAAAAAAATATTAAAAAAATTATTCGCAAAAAAATAACAAAAAAACTAAATAGTAAATAATAATCGATAATAATAGATAATAAAATAATAAAAACAAAAAACTACTGACACTGTAGACCGCCACACCCCCCACCACCCAATCATTGTGAAAAAATGATAATACAAAAATTAATTGTAAAAAAAAATAGGAAAATTATGTTGTAAAAAAGAAAAACAATTCTGACACTGTCCGTTGCTCTACTGATACCACCCACTGCCCTACTGGCACCCAAAAAGCATTTTCAAAAAATAAATAAAAAATACTAAAAAATTAAGCTGTAAAAAGAAAAAAAAATACTTACCTTCAGTCCAGTTCTAGAGATATGCATTGTGCAGCCCAGCACAGCAAAACCTTTGCTCCATAAAAGCCCAAGTTGGTTCTGTCACTTTTTGTGCATGCTTGCTGTTGCCTACACTCCTCTGGATGGTTGTGTCTGCCATGCGTACAGTCTTTTGCTGTTACAAGCTGAATGTGGAGTGGGGCCCGCACCGTTGCATGTGGCCCCTGAACTCCATATACTGTATAATAGAAAAACACTGAGATAGTATACTGTATCTTGACATATCCCTAATTGTATTGTTGCTTTTCAGTCAGCTATCATATTTAGCATAATCAGGATTTTGTGTTAGAGATGATCTGATAAATCAACGACAGCAATTTACTATAAATTTACATGTGAAATTTATATTTGAATTCCCTATTGCTTATATCTGTGTCAGGCTCATTGTGATAAATGCATTATACATAGTAGCATTTTCTTGGTATATACAATTATCTGATATAAGCAGAACGTCTTTGAACAATTAAAAAGTAATAACCCTTGAATTTTGTGAAATTAGAGCTCAGGATGAAAGTTTCGTATGGAAAAGTTATAGGGAAAATGAAGTATTTCCATTTATAATTAAAATAATAAAAAAGATAGCTTAATGAAAAACAGGCCTATCACTCCTCCAGGAAAAATAGCTGGGATACTAAACTGGCTCTTTAGTACCCTCATATGGTGGAGAACAGAACTAATACAGCAATGTATTTTCAGACCATATTATCTAAGCTTAAAATAATATATTGCTCTCTAAAACATGGGGAATGAATGTACATATATATTTTTTTCTTCTTTTTTTATAAATAGCCTGCACTACAAAGAACAGTACACTTCTTTACTATTAGTAATTTATTTTATACAGAAAACTGTCATGTTTCCACATGGGAGATTTATATTGATATATTTTGTTGAACACCTAATTATAGGAAACCAGAAATAGTCTTAAAACTAATTTCAACCTACAGCACTCTGAACATCTACAGTTGTGCACTTTTTAATGGAATACCACTGGTGTACATTATTCCTTACAGCCATCACGGTAGTATTCACTCCTACTTAGGGCATATTTACATTGCTGTTTGAGGAGTGAAAGCAGTCCAAAGTAGCTATATTTTCTTATTACCTGCCATACACTAAAGCATTTCTATTGATTAACACTAGAGAGCACATGCAAAGTTTATTTAGGAAGTACCGTATTTATCGGCATATAAGATGAACCTTCATTTTGGCCCCTTTCACACTGGGGCGGTTTGCAGGCGCTATTTTGCTAAAAATAGCGCCTGCAAACCGAGCCTAAACAGCGGCTCCTGTGTCTCCAATGTGAAAGCCCCAAGGGCTTTCACACTGGAGCGGTGCGCTAACAGGACTTAAAAAAATGTCCTGCTAGCCGCATCTTTGGAGCGGTGAGAAGAGCGGTGTGTTTACCGCTCCTACACCGCTCCATCCCATTGAAATGAATGGGATACCGCGGTATTAACCCTTTTTCGGCCGCTAGCGGGGGTTAAAACCGCACCGCTAGCGGCCGAATACCTCTGCAATCCCGACGGTATAGCGCTGCTAAAAATAGCGGCGCTATACCGCCACCGCCCCCACCGCCCCAGTGTGAAACCGGCCTTTAAGAGGGAAGTTTCAGGAAAAAAAACTTTAATTTTAAATAAAGAACTTTGAAGCAAAATAAGGGTCAGTGCCCATTAATGCAGCCTGATCAATGCCCATCTGCAGCCTCACAATTGCCCATCAATGCAGCTTGATCAATGCCCATCTGCAGCCTCACAATTCCCCATCAATGCAACTTAATCAATGCCCATTTGCCGCCTCATAATTGCAGCTTGATCAATGCCCATCTGCAGCCTCACCATTGCCATGAATGCAGCCTTATCAATGGCCATCTCACCTCAGATTACTGCTGACTCAGAGGGGACAGGGAGGGGGGCGGGATGAGCGCCATCAGATTACATACAGCGAGAATCTCCTGTTTACTCGGCGGCCTTTTTCATAGAAAGTCCCGCCTCCTGGTCCGGCTTCTATGATAGACAGAACATTGGTCCAATGCTGGCCCAGGAGACAGGACTTCCTATTACAGAGGCCCCTGAATAAACAGGAGATTCTCGCTGTATGTAATCTTACGGAGCTCGTCCCGTCCCCCTCCCCGTTCTCTCCGAGTCAGCCCAAATTGTAGTATTGGCATATAACACGCACACACTATTTGCAGGGTGAAAATGTGAGTGTTATACGCCAATAAATACAGTATTTGTTTAAAAAATAAATGACATGATTTGCCCAAAGACAGTTTAGAGAATAGGATCGCCTAATCCAAAGTGGGTGAGGTATGACTACAAGTATGTCACCCTCCAGGTCACCCTATAGCCTTTAAGAAATATTTTCACCAACCCAACTTGAAAAGATATTACAGATCTGTAGTTAGCCTGTATTTTTTTGTTTATTATATTGTATATCGCATAGGGATGTATTTGTAAAAAAAATGCATATCTGTTCATCAACCAAAAAACTGCTTGTAAAGTTGTTCTGTGGGAATGGAACAAAATCAAATGTTCTAAGGCTATATGCTCAGCAGATCAAATGTATAAATATACAGCATTATGGCCACTAGATGGTGCTGTCATTGGAAATTAGAATGCTTCATCTGGTGGCCATAATGCAGTATTCTTTCCATTCACACATTTGATCTACAGGGAATATAGCTTAAGAACATTCAATGTTTCCCGATTTGCACAGAAAAAATTTACATGTATGTGGGCAGTGGGGCATTAGTGTGGTTGTTTGTCACATCCTCCATGTCTTCCCATTAACTTGTTGGAGCGCCAAGTGCTGGGTCACATGAAAGGCCTACCCTGCATGGGTTCTTCTGGGCTACGTTAGGCACTTTGTTACAGGGTCGCATTACACACTCACTTGGGGTACCTTTGTTCTGTGCCATCTCCATCAATGCCCTGGGACAAGGCTGTGGCTGCCGTGGGGGAATACTCAACCTTAAGGCGGACCTCTACTCTTACAGATGGACGTACACCATGTACACTGGCATTGTAACTGTTCTCCAGTTAACCTTCGGTTCTCCGTGACAGTATACACCTTCTCTGTAATCTGCATTTAATCTACAATCTGAGCCAATGTCCACAACCATCTGTCCAGCGTTTTCCACTACTAGTCCCCAGTAGCAGAGTGGGCCCCGCTGTGCACACTGCGAGGGCTCCACATTTGCACTCAACTCAACAACTTTCGTACCTCTGTACAGGATGGGGAACCTTTGCAGTAGAATCTGCTCCAGTTGCTATGGGAGAAAGACCACTGGCGGAAGGAGTGTTAACAACATCTTCCTTGCTGCTGGAGGCGGTGCCACCTATACAAGTATACACTATTGCATGTGGTAACCACATACTTATTCACATTACTCCATTTCACACCAATGTCTTCATACTCCAAAGTGCTAAAACCCACTCGGTGAACTGTGTGTGCGGGTTACTTAGGATACACCTCTTTAGTAACTTCAGAGCAGGCAAGGACAAGGTTTCCATACTTTACTTGGAAAAAGTGCAAAAATAAACATTTCACAGTCCAACAGGCAAAACATGATATTTTCCTAATTCCCTAAATATAACTACAGACTTGTGTGCTGCCCCGGCATACCCGCAAAAGTGTAGCCCAGTAATCATAGTCCTTCAGAGGCACTCTCCAGTGCTGGTTTCTTCAAAACAAACCCCAAGTTAAAAGTCTCTACATGTGAGCTGTCATGAGCGACATTCTCCTGCTCCTACAGGTCTCATCTTCTGTCTCCATCCTTCTGCGCTATAACGCTATCAAAATATCTCTGGGGGACAATGGCAACTGCTCTCACACAGGACTGCTGTCACAATTTATATGATACAGGAGAAGTGGGCCGGACCCAGAGCATGCAATGCATACTAGCACATTATGACATTGTCTTTCAGGGAATTTTTTTATTTTTTTTTCAACCACCTGTGATTTACTACCACTTTAAAGATGAAAAATAGGAATAAAATCAGTAACATGCAACAAGAAACAAGTGAGCGTTTTGTGTGCAAGAAACAAGGTAATTTAAAAACAGATTGGAAAGCTAGAATGCAAAAACAAACTAAACTATAAAAGGCTAAAAGTGTGAAGGAAGAAACAAAATTTTGCTTCAGATAATGAATATGATTTTCAATCCAAAAGTTGCATCTAATTTTTGCAGTCATGGTGTGTTGATTCACGAGTTACAAGTTACATGACAAATAACAGAAATGTCTTTATTCACCTTGACCAGAGTTAAACCGAAAAAACAACACAGGTAATGGCCAAATAATGGAATCAGAAGGAATAGGAGAGTTTTCTTTACTGTGCTATTTCCCAGAGTGTCACCAGAAAGATACTTGTGAAAAATATCCTCTATGTCCCTGCTCTATAAAATAATATTTTGTCAGTTAAATAGCTCACAAAACAAGACAATGTAGTGAGTGCAAATGTGTGAAACAATCAGCGCCACCCTAATAATTAATCAAGTGCAAAATTGCAGCCGCTATACACTTTAAGTGAAATCACTACACTTTAAAAAAAATAATATATATAAATTTTATATATATATATATATATATATATATATATATATATATATATATATATTATATATTATATATATAGTAAGACTAGGGGTGGTTAGCTCTCGTGGTGGGTGCGTTTTTCCCAGTGATTCAGGCCAGTCAGGAACTCTGTTTAAAGGGCCTGGTAGCCCATTTTTATTTAAAAGCACAAAAGTTCATAATTACATCCGTAGCATTTCACAGGGGGGGGGGGGGGGTTTCCACCATTCCTGTATCTTGCACATTTAACAGTTTAGCCTCCTAGCTTTACCTTCTTGCTATCCGGCTGTTTCAGGCCTTTAGCCTAGGCCTTAGGTCTGCTCCTCAGACCCAAAGAGTTTCCCTTGAGATAAGCTCACTCCTCGCTTACTCCAGGTCAGCGCTTTCTTGCTTACTTCAGCAATGACGTCTGCCTCTTGCAGACCCGCACACTTTGGCTGCACCCCTGCAGCATAGATAGCCTCTGACTTCCTCTCAGAGGGATGGGAGTCCACCTGACTCCCAGGAACAGACTTCCTGTCTGTTGGGTGGGGCCCTGATCCATAGTAATGTCAGAACTAAATAGCCCAACACCCAGCTGTTCAATAAGCATGTCTTTGTTTAACAAATCTGGCGCAAACCAACACCCTTTAAGGACGCACATGGTCTCCCCATCACAATATATATGTGTAGCGGGTACTCCAAATTTAGGGGGTCTTTATGTCCAAATTTAGGGGGATGACCCGAGCACTAGTATGGCTCGGGCCTTCTAGATGTGCTGGACTCTGCTTTGTTGCTGTGTGCCTATGTAGAGTTCCCTGTGGCCTGCAGGTGGCGCTGCCATTTTGGGTCATAGTTGAACCATAGGTTGCATTGGCGCGATTGGTTGTCCTCTCTCGGCTACCATGCAGTGGGCTGGTTCTGCCTGCTGTGCATGCCGGGAGAGGATAAAAAAGAGGCAGACACCATTTTATTCAAGGAGAGACCCGGGGACAATTACCCGGAGGAGTGTGCCCCCTAAGGAGGGGGTCGTGTACACCGACTGAAGAGTCTCGGGCACCTTCGGCCCGAGACCGCAACGTTCCGGGTAGGCCCAGTACCTTCAACTGGGTCTACAGGCAGAACTTAGGAGTCCTAGGATGTCCGGGTGAGGGTATCCGCTCTGACCAAGAGGAAGCCAGGGGAGGATCGGTCCCATAACAGGAGATGAGTGATAGTTAGATTGCTGTCTCGGGAAAGGCCTGGTGACCTGTCGGAGGGAAGGATCCTATGCTCCGCAGAACTGACCCTGCGGAGTGCTGCTGCTCTTTGAGGACATACTGAACTTGTCCTTGGAGGATTTAAATTGCTTGTTCGAGCTCCACATCGGCTGCTAGGACCATTGAGGGACTATCCGAGTGAGCTGTACCCACTCGGGACCGAGTGGTGATAAATCTGGGAGTTCGGTGCCTGAATCTGCTTTGGTTCAACTATTATATCTCTCATCTACTCTCTCTTACCCAGGGGCATACCTAGAGCATTTGGCACCCGGGGCAGATTCTATATCTGGCACCCCACGCCACTTTAAAATGTAAAAACACCCCACTGTGCTCTCTGCATATCTCTGTACCCCCAATATCTCTTTGTCACTACTGTGTACCCCCTCTCCACAACTGCACCTCTGGACCCCTTTACATTACAAAGCCCCTCGCAGCTCTGGACCCTTTTACACTACACAACACCCCCACAGGTCTGGAACCCTGCACATTACACAGCCCCACCCCAGCTCTGGACCCCTGCACATTACACATTGCCCCCTCAGCTCGGGACCCCTGCACATTACACATTCCCCCCATCCCTGCACATTTCCCCCCAGCCTGGGAGCCCTGCACATTTCCCCTCACCCCAGCTCTGGACTCCTGCACATTGCCCCCCACCCCCAGCTCTGGACCCCTGCACATTGCCCCCCACCCCCAGCTCTGGACTCCTGCACATTGCCCCCCACCCACAGTTCTGGACCCCTGTGCATTGCCCCCACCCAACTCTGGACCCCTGCACATTGCCCCCCACCCCCAGCTCTGGACCCCTGCACATTGCCCCCTACCCCACTCTGGACCCCTGCACATTGACCCCCACCCAGCTCTGGACCCCTGCACATTGCTCCCCAGCTCTGGACCCCTGCACATTGCCCCCCCAGCTCTGGACCCCTGCACATTGCCCCCCCACCCCCAGCTCTAGACCCCTGCAAATTGCCCCCCACCCCCAGCTCTGGACTACTGCACATTGCTCCCCACCCAGCTCTGGACCCCTGCACATTGCCCCCCACCCCCAGCTCTGGGCCCCTGCACATTACTACCCACCCAGCTCTGGACCCCTGCACATTGCCCCCACCCCCAGCTCTGGACCCCTGCACATTGCTCCCCACCCAGCTCTGGACCCCTGCACATTGCTCCCCACCCAGCTCTGGACCCCTGCACATTGCCCCCCACCCCCAGCTCTGGACCCCTGCACATTGCCCCCCACCCCCAGCTCTGGACCCCTGCACATTGCCCCTTCCTACCTTACTGGGGCATGCATGATGCATGCAGAGGGGGAGACAAATCAGCACAGAAAAGAGGACTGGAACTGCTGGAGTTAACTTTTCATATTGACAATGCTAATGATTGGTTGCTAGGACCACCTAGCAACCAATCACCTGCTGGTTAACTTGAAACTTTAAGTCCAGCAGTTGCCATCCTCTTTCCAGCTCCGCACACTGGCTCTCTCCCCTGCTGTGCGGTGTAATGTGATAGCGGCGGCCAGCGCTGAGTGTCAGTCAGCCGGGTACGGTCCGTACACACTGGCACCCCGCACCCTGTCACAGCTCACCTCTCGCTCTCCCTGCCCTGGATGTCACAGCGCTGAGCGCCACCACTGCTGCCTGTTGCCCGTCTTCACTCGCGGAGGGTGGGGGGGGCACCGGGCTGACACCTCCCCTAATGTATGGCACCCGGGGCAGAACGCACCCTGCCCCCCCCCCTTGGTACGCCTGTGCTCTTACCTATCAAGCAAAGATACAAAATAAACTCAACGTTGAAGTTTAAGTGGTTTGGACATTGACTTTATTAAAGAGGGGAAAGTACAGACTCATCTCTACATTCTGGAGATGGGAACCAGTGGAAGGAGGTAACTCACTGCGAGACCCAAATAAATATGCACCGCCTGACCTCTAAACTAGAGGACACGGGCTATATAGATGTGTGTATGTATAACAAAGGACACACAGTGCAGTGTTTCTACAGTGGTAAATTCAATGCTATACTTAGTACTATTTATACATGCAATAAAATTCAAATTCATAAAAAATCTATAATAAATGTCCCATAAATCAATATGTAGCGGGGTCTCCTTTAAGGCCCCGGGACTACGTTACCCAGAACCCCGTTCGGCACCCAGGGTGCATTCAGCCACCGCAGAGACTGATGGGAGGGACTATATAAGAGGAGGGCGAGGCTGAGCTCGGCCTCTTTGGACACCGCGCTGCAATCAACAGGTCTTCCTGTGCGGATCTGCTGCAGTGCAGGGCCTGAAGCCAGGGCCTTGCACAACTTCCAGAGAGCCTTCCACCCCACTGCGGAACCTGGGTGACACCTGACTTCGCTGACTTCTTACATCAGTTGGATCGGAGACCCGACCGTTGCAGACACTGTGTGTGTAGACACAGCAGGTGGAAGTCCCGGACTGGGATCGCGTCCGGAGTGGTGAGCGAGCACCTGCTCAATCCTATAGGCTGTACTGTTGTTAGGCCTAGAGACTGCCTTGGCCCACCGGCCTTTATTTACTGTTCCACTGGGGACTAGTGGCGGAACTGAGTTGAGTTTGTCTCCGGTGAAGTGTTCTTTATTGTCTACCCCTTTGGATTACAAATACTGTTCCTGTTGTGCACCACCAGTCAAGTTGCATGCGAATAAATCGTTCTGCTAGAGACGGAGTTAAATCTGAGTCAGGCCTGACCAGGAGTTAGAACTTTTTGTTGCTGCGCCATAAGGGCGCATAGATAGAGATAGCTGCACTAGAAGGGAAATAGCCTGCAGTATCAGGGTATACTATATTTTCTGCTGTAGGGCTCTGCACAGGGCCGGCCCTACCATGGGACCAGATGGTACCATTGTACCAGGCGGCACTTTCAGGGGGGCGGCAAGGCTGTGAGCAGAAAAATCTATCCACAAAATGTAGCTGTAAAACTTGTATGCCCCTGTTGCCTGCCTAATTTAAGGATTATGCGCTCCTGCTCACTTCTCTGCGGCAGCAGATGCACCCCTTTCTAGGCTCCCTTCTTGAGTTCCTATGAGTCTCCCCCCCCCCCCCCTGGATCGGAGCTGGTACAGTCCCAGCGAAAGTGCATGTGGGCGGAGCAGGGAGAGAACCTCACACTGCAGCATCGATCTTTGGTTCCCGCCCAGCACACAGCAAAGCGCTCCTCCTCCAGAGCAGAGTGAAGATGTGTAAATCACGGATGACAGTCTGGATCCTCTTCTACTGTGAGTCCCGACTGCTCTGCATTCCATATACTGTGATTATAAACGTGCCCTGAACTTTTCACTGCAGGTTTATTGAGAGTAAAATTCTTAAACAGGTTAGGAATTAGTGTAACATTTCAGGTGCTACATACTGTAGATTTAATCCACATACACATTATATCTTCTAAAAAGAATGATTTTTTAATAAGATATAATGTGTATGTGGATTACATCTACAGTATGTAGCACCTGAAACATCACACTAATTCCTAACCTGTTTAAGAATATAACATTACACAGCAAAGGATGTGATTTCTTATCCCAGCCCAACTTCAAGAAAGTCCACTCTTGCAGTGTGGGGGAGGGGGGAGAAGGGGGGCACTGTATAGTCTTTTTTTACTTGATTCTATGCTTCAGCCAGCTCCAGTGCTCTCCTCCTCCTCCCTATCACATATAGAGGAAGATTAACCCTGTATGGTCCAAATTGGAGGCTGGAGTGTGACCACTGTCACTCCTAACTGACACAGGAGCTGCAGGGGACCAGTAACAGAACTGCAGAGAGCCCGCTGAAGCAAAGTACAAGGTAAAACTGAGTACACAGATAAGAATTCATTGGGTTCAGCAGGGGCTGAATTTTTGATCGATGTGTAACCCTCTCTGTTAGACAGAAACCGATTGTTATATCCACTTCTGCTGGAAATCCTTGTTCAATTAGCTGTTTGCAGCCAAACAGAAGCAGTGCTGATCAGTGTATTTTGATAGGGGAGAGTCCCTGCTGTCAGAATACAATGTCCTAGTGAGGGGGAATTCCCACATCCAACCAACTTGTGTGGATGGAGGAATCTGTCAGCCACTTGCTTGAGCCCCATTTCGATCCAGCAATGTGCACAAGAGCACTTGCTCTCTAGTGCAGGGGTCTCCAAACTCTCTAAAGGGCCAGTTTACTGTCTTTCAGACTTCAGGGGGGCCGAACTGTGCCCAGTGGGAGTTAACAATGTGCGATCTGGTGTCGTTGGGAGGAATAGTGCCCCTTTTTTTGTCAGTAGAAGGAATTATGCCCCATCATTGGTGTCATTGGCAGGAATAATGCCTCAAGGGCCAGATAAAGGAAAGCAAAGGGCCACATCCGGCCCCAGGGCCGCAGTTTGGAGACCACTGCTCTAGTGGACTGTTTTTTTATAGTGCACTTTAATAGTACTTTGCACTGTGTGTTTGATTTGCAGCACTGGGAGTTTGGTAGTAACTCCAAAACCAAATTGTGTACAAATGAACCATAAGAATTTGACTAGAGTTATTTGAATATTTGGGAGTTCTTCACATTATATGTTATAGTATTTTACATTTTTTATTTACAGTTCCCTCACAAAATGTTTTTGCAGCACAGGGATTTTGGTCCCACATGTGATATGTAATTGAATATTTATGAGTTGTTCGCATTATATGTTTTGGGATTCGCCCCCTCATAATTTTGTTTGCAGCACTGGTATTTTGGTTCCATATTCATGTGCTATATATTTCACTTGGTCAGATTTTGATAATGACACATACACTAAATTTGATATAATTTATAGGGGCTACTGCTATGCACTAGGGTGTATATACTCCTGGTCTCTGTACTCTGCAGTTTACCGCTCTTGACTTCTGCACATTGTATATTACTGTACATACTCTACCTCTGAACACTGTACACACTGCTTCTGATCCTTGTACTTTGTAATCTATTCAATTCTGACCTCTGCACTATATATATATATATATATATGTAATGTATTTGTGTGTGTGTGTGTGTGTGTGTGTGTAAGATAATTGGTCATGGGGGGGGCGCAGCTTGGCATGTTCGCCCTGGGTGCTGGTTGACTTTGTCCCGGCACTGCCCCCTGCACTGTGAGGCAAATTGCCGCCCGCCAGCCCGATCCGCCCGCTCCACTCCCCGCTGCACTTCAAGCATTTTTATTATTAATTTTTTTACTAGTAATGGCAGTGATCTACGACATTGCGGTGGACAGGTCGGACACTTTTGACACATTTTTGGGACCATTGACATCTATACAGCGATCTGTGCTATAAAACTGAACTGATTACTGTGTAAATGTCACTGTCTGGAAAGGGGTTAAATGTGTTCCCTGGGAGGTGTTTCTAACTGGGGGGATGGGACTGACTGGAGGAGGAGAGAGATCTCTGTTCCTAATTACTAGAAACAGCAGATCTGTCTCTCCTCCCCTGTCAGAATGGGGATCTGTCTGTTTACATTGACAGATCCCCGTTCTGGCTCTCTGTGGAGCGATCGTGGGTGGCATCGCGGCCGCCGGCCAAGCACAGATCCTTTTATACTCCTATATACTTGTATAGAGCCATGACAGGTCCTCTTTATACTTCTATATACCTGTATAGAGCCATGACAGGTCCTCTTTATACTCCTACATACATGTATAGAGCCATGACAGGTCCTCTTTATACTCCTACATACATGTATAGAGCCAATGACAGGTCCTCTTTATACTCCTACATACATGTATAGAGCCATGTACGGTCCTTATTATACTTCTATATACACATATAATGCCATGACCGGTCCTCTTTATACTCCTATAAATGTATAGAGCCATGTAAGGTCCTTATTATACTTCTATATACACGTATAATGCCATGACAGGTCCTCTTTATACTCCTATACATGTATAGAGCCATAACAGGTCCTCTTTATACTCTTATATACATGTATAGAGACATGACAGGTCCTCTTTATACTCTTATATACATGTATAGAGACATGACAGGTCCTCTTTATATTTCTATATACATGTATAGAGACATGACAGGTCCACTTTATACTCTTATATACATGTATAGAGCCATGACAGGTCCACTTTAGTTATCATAATATAAAATAATGGATGTGGGGGCATTTTGGTGGGCGTGATTTTTTTTTGGGGGGGGGGGGGGCAGCATTTCATTCTTGGTACCAGGCAGCACAATGTCTTGGGCCGGCACTGGCTCTGCAGACATGTATGTTTTATGTATTAACCTTGTGCCTTTTACCCAAAGTAAAAAACCCGTTATACTTCATCACTTGCTATCAGTGTGTTATCATTATGCAAAGAGGTTAATCTTACAATACAGATAGATTGTGATACAAGACAATCCCTAGACTAACTGTGCCAGAGTGGGTCGAGTAGATTGCCGGGGGTTGGCGGTGCTGTATTCAGGGCCCGCAAACAAATCCAGCGGCTCTCTTAACTAGGGGTAGCGCTACAAATATAAATCCTGATAGTAGTGCTCCAGTGTTATTATCATATCACCGTGCTTCTCACAAATTCTTATTGCATTGTGCACACCACCACCAACTATTTTATCTGCTCAACTCAAGGATGAGTCAGGAAGACTCAAATTAACTCTTTATTTTCACTCCCCAAAAGTATTTTCTTTTCTCTCAGGATTCAGCTGTTCAATTTCTCCCTTTCACGATCTCCACTACAACCAACGTGTCCCTCACAGATAGGGGGTTAATCTTTGAGATTACTCCGCTGTTCCTCCACTTCAAGGCACTCATGTATCATATCATGTAATCAAAAACACAGCCGACATAGTGCTCTCTGCTCAAAAACAGGTTGTGAGAGCCCTTACAGTTCTTATATTCTCACAAAAGATGCCAATTTCTTGGGAGCATGCTTACAAAGAGGCATGATAAAAATATTTGCAAGTAGGGTCTTGAATAGGGTTGCCACCTTTTCTTCAAGTCAAACCCGAACACTTTAGCAGGTTTTTTTTATACATGCATTTGGCTAATAAATAACATTTCTAATCATTTGAAATTAATAACAAGAGTCCCCCTTTACATTAAAGTCCACAGAGTTCCCCTTTTACATCTGAATCCACAGAGTTCCCTTTCACTGTAACGGGGGACTCTGCAGACTCTCATGTAAGGGAGAACTCTGGGCACTCAGACATAAGGGATCCTCTGGGAACCCTGATTTAAGGGGGAACACTGAGAACTCTGATGTACAGAGAGTACTCCGATGTAAGGGGGAAGAATGAGAACTCTGTTGTACGGAGAGGACTCTGATGTAAAAGGGAACACTGTGGCCTTTGGTGTAAAGGGGAACTCTAATGTAAGGGGTGCTCTGAGAACCCTGATTTACCTTAGCGTACTCATTCAGAGGCAGGAGAGAGAAGGGGGGAGACTTCAGACACAGACAAGAATGGTTGGTGAGCTCACTCACCCCTTGGCAGTCAGTACCTCATCTTGAGGCTGCTGGACATCAAATTTCTGGCCCACACTTTCCTCTTCTAAAGCACTGCCCTGGGGATTGGAGTTTGAGCATACACAGAGGGGTAGGGGTGGTGGGAAGAGTGCTCTTCCCACCAACCCTACCCCTCTGTTTGGTCAAGCCTATCCTGTCTACGTGTGTGTTTGGGGGGGTGGGGGATTGATAGTGCTGGCTTTGGGCAGAATGAAAGAGTGGAACAGACACTATCAGCTTAGACAACTGCAGCCAGACAACTTAGACAACTCTGCTGGGAAGCCATAGTTCAGTCTGAATAATGTGTCCGGGTTTCAGGCAGTCTGAAACCCGGATGCATGATTCCAAACCCGAACTGTCCGGGTGAATCCTGGACAGATGGCAACCCTAGTCTTGAAAGGTATTGAGGAAAGGGGTAAATTCAGTGCCTAGAAAGCACACCTTACCTGTAAATCTTAGTAGCCTGTGCTATATCATATTCCTAACGTGATATTCTCCTTTGTTCAGAAACACCTTATATTGTTTCGATATGAACCCATACACAGCTTTGATTTGTTACATCAGTTGCACGCTGAGGAATGTCTATATAACGTATATACTCAAGTATAAGCCAACTTTTTCAGCACATTTTTTTGTGCTGAAAATGCCCCCTCGGCTTATACTCGTGTCCATCTTCATTTTGTGCGCCTGTTCCTGGCCAGCTGTAGGTTCCCTGGATGCCAAACTTGGCACACATGTAGCCCTACTCTTACTCTACAAGTGTGCAAAGTTTGTTGTCCGGGGAATCTACGGTCAGGGAGCACCGATTTTTCAAACACGGGCACCCCTTCCATAGACTCCCATGTTAAACGGTCATTTCTCTGGTGAATTTGTGGACCCGGTACTGGCCGGTCCTAGGCCTCCTGGACCCCAATCTTGGCACACATGTAGCCCCACTCTTCATCTACAAGTGTGCAAAGTTTGTTGTCCGAGGGACCTACGGCCAGGGAGCACCGATTTTTCAAAGCCGGGCACCCCTTCCATAGACTCCCATGTTAAAAGTCAGTCTACTCACACCGCATAGGAGATCAGGTAGGGAGATTGGGCACAGTGAGGCATGGGCACAGTGAGGCATGCAGATGGATGCCCTAGGCTTATACTCGAGTCAATACGTTTGCCCAGTTTTTCGTTGTAAAATTAGGTGACTCGGCTTATACGTGTAGCGAGGTCTCCGTTGAGGCCCCATGGACTACGTTACCCAGAATCCCGTTTGGCACCCAGGGTGCATTGGGCTGCTGCAGAGACTCATGGGTGGGGTATAAAAGGGGAGGGCGAGGCTTAGCCCGGCCTCTTTGGACATCACGTGGCTGGCAAGAGGACTTCCTGTGCGGACCTGCTGCGAGTGTAAGGCCCGAGGCCTGGGCCTTGCGCACTTCCAGAGAGCCTTCCACCTCGCTGCGGAGCCTGTGCGGCTGCAGACATCTACCTGCTTCGCGGACATCAGTGGACCAGAGATCAGGTGGTGGCAGATCCTGTGTGTGTGTGGACACAGCGGTGGGAGTCCCGGACTGGGATCGAGTCCGGAGGGGTGAGAGAGCACCCGCTCACAACCATAACCGAGTACTTTATTAGGCCTATTGGCTGCCTTAGTCGTCGGGTTACACTTTCCCTTTCCTCCTGTCAGAAGACTAGTTGGAGGACTGAGTTACATAGTCTCCGGGGAGTTGTTTCCATTACCTTAGACCTTGTTGGATTACAAATATTGTTCCTGTATGTGCACCACCGATCATCTGGCATGCGAAGACTCCTTCTCTAGAGACTGAGCTTTAACTGTGTCAGGCCTGACTGGGAGTTGATAGTACTGTTGGGCACCATATTGCTAACGGGGACTCAAGCTATATGTTAGTGTGTGTTAGAACTAATTGCGCACTATAGTTAACTAGTGTTAGTAGTACTGCAGGGCTCTGCATGCATGTGTTATATGTGATATTGATTGTTAACCCTTTTTATCTACAAGTAAACCTTTTACATGTTATCAATCTGGTATTGGAGTCAAGATTATATATATATATATATATATATTTTAATATCACATCACTAGAAGAAAGGTATTGTGGGATTGTGTATAAACTGGTATAGAGCTATATAGAAATACCACCCCTAGACTAGCTGTGCCAGAGAAGGGCTGAGTAGATTGCCGGGGGTTGGCTGTGCTGTGTACAGGGCCCAAAAAGAGAACCAGCGGCTCCCTTCGTTTGGGGGTATCGCTACATACGGTATTCCTCTTTCAGGGAGATTTAGTAAAACTGTAGTGTGCAGTTCAGCTCTGCATAGAAACCAATCAGTTTCCAGGTTTTATTGTTAAAGTCGAACTGAAGAAGTTGTGGGTAGAAGCTGACTGGTTACTATGCAGAGCTGCACCAGATTTTGCACTCTCCAGTTTTAGTAAATCTCCCCCTTTGTGTCACACATCAAGTTTTAAAACAGGAGTAACCCTTAGCTATGTAAAGCAATCCTTACTTATTACTAAATATGTTATTTGGTCTTTTAAATGCAAATGGTTTTTAAGAGAAAGCATTTCCAGTAAACATGAATATATGTGAATGGAATACAGTAATAAAATACATTAAAATGGTTATTATATTTGAGGAAATATGAATATTATCTCTACAAAGTGCAGTTGCCTAGACTAGGCTTAAATTCTTGTAATGTTTGTTACTGCGTTACCCCATCTAGCCATAGTCATTTGCCTTGTAGATTAAAGTGATTTTATGGTGTTATTGATCATTATATTAGCATTTGACATGATGTTTTAAGGAAACTGCTCACACTGGGTTTTGAATTGTCACCTGATTTATTTTGATGAATCAGCAGTGAATTAATTCTTGGATTTATGCTGTTCTGCCTATTGACTAATGCAGCAAGCATACTTAAATCATTGAAATGTTGACTGTCTTTCTAGCTCTATTAGAAAATACCCCCTATATCTGTATTAATATTGGCCATTAACATACGCACTATTGAATTTAGGCATATTTATTTGAATGTTGAGCTAATGCAAATAACTATTTCATAAGCAACCCAAGTGTACAATAACTGCCATTCCCTGAAAAACCCAGAATCATTTCTATTGCTGCCTGAGGCTATCATCGTATAGGTTTAGTAGTTACTGCTATCCTCTGAAGTCCAGATATTTGGCAAGTTTGATACCGGCATGGAAGCAACTGTATCAACTTTGTAATAAATGTTCACAGGATATTACATACTGGGGTTTATTTACTAAAGGCAAATCCACTTTACACTGCAAGTGCACTGCAAGTGCGGTCGCTGTAGATCTGAGGGGGACATGCAAGGAAAATAAAAAAACTGTATTTTTGCTTGTACATGATTGGATGATAAAAATCAGTAGAGCGTCCCCTCATTTCAGATCTTCCCCTCAGATCTACTGCACGTCTAAGTGCACTTCCAAGTACACTTGCAGTGCACTTGTAGTGCAAAGTGGATTTGCCTTTAGTAAATCAACCCCACTGTGTACTCTTCTTACTATGGACTGCTAACGTGTAACAGTGGCCAACTATGGGCATTATAATGTTTATATATTCCTAATAAACAGTTAATGGGCTTTTAAACAACCCTCACCGACCTCTGTTGCTCTAAGAACTATGGAGTGATTCATTGTCAATGTTCACTGCAGAAAATATTTAAAGTAGTATTAAACCCTAAAACAATAATTTAGTATATTGCAGCTTACAAATTCTTAGATGTGATGGCTGCATTAGTAGTTTTTTTTTTTTTAGGCTTGTTTCCTATATTTTTACCTGGTGCTCCTACCAGTAAGTCTGTTTTTATTTTTATTTTTCAACTTCCTTTAATACATCAAGCTTTCCGGACAAAGTAACAGTTAGAGGATTGAGAATAACCATTTACCACTGACGGATGCATACAGTGATCAGCATTTATCCATTTATGTAAAACCTTTATCCCAAAAGGAAAAAAAACACTGTTTGCTGTAACTGCTTATGTTTCAATATGTTTATTAAAGTTTTGCCATACAAAATGTATAAAAGTCGCAACCTAACATTGTACAGTCTCAATTCAGCACTTGGGATTAACACAGTAAAGGTCTCTGCGTGTAGGGGTCCATGCCATAGCATCTAAAAAGAAAACTAAAGAAAAGAAAAAAAACTCAAGCATGAACTGGAACAAAATATCACCTCTTAATATCCCATATGAGTCTACCGCTCATCAGAGCCGCAGGTCCCTCTTCACATCCCAGATCTTGTCAAGTGAACCGCCCGTCCAGATTCCAGAAGAGCCGTCCCCCCATCTGCTTGTCGGGGGGGCGCAACTCCCCAGATTGTGCGGGCGACTTTCAGATCAGTTCAGACTGACAACGGTTAGAAACCAAAGAAAACTGGGAGTCGTACAAACCTCTAAGGTCTGGTTCCGACTTCAAAAATAGACAAACAAAAAGAGAGCAGAGGCAAAGGAATAGAAGGGAGGAAACAGAGCGAGGAAAGAATAGTTGAGAAGGGGGAATGGGGAAGGGGGGGGGGGGAAGGAGCCCCAATTCAGCACCCGGACACCCTCAACTTAGAGCTAAAGTTAAGCTGCAAACATCCTGGGGTCATTTGTAAGGTAACGAAGCCATGGGTCCCACACTTTATGAAATAGCTTCATTTTATCTTGAGCCAATGCAGTCAGTCAACCGTTCGTTTAGCATCAACCAAGACAATTTGCCTTTAAGCTGTTCGAATGGTAGCGCAGCCGATCTCCAGTTCCTAGCGATGGTGATTTTGGCTGAAATAAATATAAAGGTCAAAAGCCGCTTGCTGGACTTGGAGGTCACCACTCACCAGTAGCGCTTGCTTAGCTGATTTAGTCAGATTTAGCTGGGTGAGGGAGTAAATGAAATTATATACCCTGATCCAAAACCTCCTAACCTTAGGGCATGTCCACCAAATATGATAGGTGGTGCCCACCTGGCCACATCCTCTAAAGCATAGCGGGGTAGCCCCCGACACAAAAGTTGCCAGTCTGACCGGCACCATATACCACCTCAACAGAACCTTATAATTAGCCTCAATTATCGAAGTATTAATGAGCGAACGAGATGCTGCCTCAGCTATCTTATGCCATTCATCCAAATCCAGGGTTTCCTGCAAATCGGTCTCCCAGTGGACCATATAGTTCAGCTTCGTCGATGCGCTCAGCAATATCGAATATATAGCAGACAAAATGTCCCTTGATTTTATCATAATTTCTGCAGAGATGTTCCACGGGAGTTAGGGTCGCTAGGTCGCTCTTACGAGCCAGGGTTTGCACATAATGTGAAATCTGAGCAAATCTATAACTTTCTGCTGGAGGTTCATATCGACACCAAATCACACTTACTTTGGCTCTAGTACAATCCAGACTAGACTTTGCCAATGGTTTTTGCCTTGGCCTTCCCCTTAAGTGGGTCAAAAAAAAATCCAAATTATACAGAATCAAGCAGCACACACTATTACAGGTACACCATCTAGACATCACATCACCCCCGTGCTGGCACAGCTACATTGGTTACCTATAGTGCATAGAGTACAATTTAAAATCTTAGTTCTGATGTTTATAGCATATTGGGGCCTGGGCCCACTCTCTCACAGAAATGCCCCCCCCCCCCATTACACACCAATTAGAGCATTGCGGTCAGGGCTTCAAAATAGGATCATCTAAGCACCCGCCCGACTCCAGTCCTTGGGAGGTCGACGAATGCAGACTATGGGCGCGGCCCTTTGGAACCAACTCCCCGACCATCTCCGGCTCCCAATGCCCCAAGCTCTTTTTAAAAGGCAATTAAAAACCCACCTTTTTAAAAATGCTTTTTCCTAACTACGGATGTAGAGACATCTAATTCTGTAATAATTAACGTCAACTTTGTTTTTCGACTCCCCTCGTGAGCCTTTTTTTTTTTCCTCCCCTCCCTTGTTCTCAAATAGTTTTTTTCTTTCCCAAGGCTGATTGGTGAATTTATGGTACAGCGCGCTTAGTTGCAGTCCTCCAAGACAGTATTTGGCGCGATATAAAATTTACATATCATCATCATCATCATCATATTTGTCAGTCATAGTCCGTTCGGACAGCATACCCTTATGATCACAAAAGGTCAGCTATGCACATGAAACCCTTATTGGTCCACCATTCGAACGCTGGGGGGGGGGCGAGACCCAGGGTGAATGCACTATTTTGAAGCAGAGGTGCCAGTGAAGAATGGGGAGACTTGAATTTGTGAGATCTGGAGAGTCTGTCCCATATTTCCAAAGACATAGATAAAGTAGGGCACAGTATAGCAGGTCGCTCCTTAATAGGGAGCCACAAGATATGAGAAATTGGTTTGGGACGGCAAGAATAAGATTCCATAGCCATCCATATGGCCTGCGCCCATTGGGAATGGAACCTTGAGAGTTGTGCCACCTGGGCACTGGGCAGCATAGAAATATTTTAGTAAATCTGGTAGACCAAGTCCTCCCTTCTGCTTCAACGTATATAGAGTGCTCCTATTCACCCTGGGTCTCTTATCTCCCAAAATAAACTGCAGAACTTTATTCTGAAATCGTTTAAGGTCATCACAGGCCTGACTGGCAAGGTACGGAAGAAATACAATAATCGGGGTAGAAGCTGTAACTGCTTATAAAGTGCAAGCTGGCAGGCTTGAACAGGCCATAGGGCACACCGGGCCGCACAGCGGGAGGTAAGCGGTCACTGGGGTCCAGACAGGGCTAATACAGACAGCGGTCACGATCACCTCCTGCTCTCCCATCCCCCAAAAGGATCTCTTCTCATCAGCAGAGCAGGGAGTGGGAGGAACTGGAGATCTGCACAAAGGGAGTCTTTTCATATTAGCAAGCGGGTAATGACCCACTTGTTAATATGATCCACAACTGCAGCTCCTTCCGCCCCCTGCCCTGCTGATAGGATGACACCTTTGATGGGGCAGGAGACATTGGAGAGAACACACGGGCTGAATCCTGCCTCTGCCCTGACAAAAGGTAGGGCTATGCAGGGGAGAAAGAGAATAAAAAGGGAGCACTGTGATTATAGAGAAAAGGGGGGGGCATAACTGCAGGGGGCACTGTGATTGCTAGGGGCACGGTAATATAAAGGGGCACTGTGATATAAAGGGGACTGCACGCTAAAGGGGAACTGTAATGATAATGCACCTTTAGAGTGCAGTCCCCTTCAGTGTTGTTCATCTAACGTTAAAAAAGTAATTAGTTACAGTTACAAATTACTTCTTCCAAAAAGTAATGGAGTTACTCACTCAGTTACTACATTGAAAAAGTAATTAGTTACTCAGCAAAGTAACTATATTGGTTATATTATATATACACGGGGGGCGGGGGCGGGGCGGTAGGATGATATACGTAATTTTTTCAGTGTATAAAAATAGGAGGGATAACAATAAACAATATTGGTACTGTGCCCCATGCCTCACTGTGCCCATGCTTCACTGTGCCCCATGCCTCACTGTGCCCCATGCCTCACTGTGCCCCATGCCTCAATGTGCCCAAGTCTCAGTCACTGTGCCCGCCGTGTACAGTACCTAAGATCGGCGGCGTCCCAAATCCCGGCGGCCATTCCATTATTCAAAAGCCGCGCCTCCTCCAGTCCTCGTCTGTGATAGGCGGAACACTCAATTTCCCAGCATTCAGTGTTCCGCCTATCACGGACATCCGCTCATCCTCATAACACAGACGAGGATGAGAGGATGTCCGTGATAGGCGGAACACTGCCTGCTGTGAAATTGAGTGTTCCGCCTATCACAGGCGACGAAGACTCGGGAGGCGTGGCTTTTGAAAACTGCAATGGCCGCCGTCTGTCTGCATGACACGCTGTTCAGGTAGGCAGACGGCGGCTTGCAGTTAGTTAAATGTTAAATTACATCTACTCGCAGTGGCTGCCGCGAGTAATTAGGGTAACGCCGCCCAAGTAATGTGAACGGCGGTGCCACGAGGGTAAGAGTAATCAGTTAGATTATTCGTTACCCCAAAAAGTGGCTACGTTACCTAACGCCGTTTATTTAAACGGCGTTAGTTACAACACTGGTCCCCTTTATATTACAGTGCGGAAGACTGACTCCATGAATATCCCTGAAAAATCCCACCCCCATGAACAATCACCTCCTCCGATCCCTGGAAAAATTGGCTGCTCAGTCTAAAATGCCCCAGCCTATTTTCTGTCCCAATCCTGGTCTGTTAGCTGGAGTTCAGCTTCAATTTGTTAGTCAAGTCAAGTCCATCTAAATCTGCTAGTATATACCCTGTCCACAGACCCACAATGCTGCTTTCCAAAAAGGTGTCTGCTTTACTACTGCATCCAGAATGCAGACACCCCAAGAAAGGAAGGGTGATACAGGTTGGATCATCAGGTGAAATATAGGAAAAAACAAAACAAAAAAAGAAAACGAATGTGCCTCTGCTCTCTATGGATCCTCAGGGTGGGAGGAACACATTTAGACAAAACACAAAAGAAGAGAGCGCCATGCCGCCCTAGTGTAACTCGGCTTTAATATGGTAAATAGGGATGAGCTTTAAGTTCGAGTCAAACTCATGTTCGACTCGAACATTGCCTGTTCGCCGAACAGCGAACAAATTGGGGTGTTCGCGGCAAATTCGAAAAGTCTATGGGAGAAATCTAAAGTGCTAATTATAAAGGCTTATATGCAAGTTATTGTCATAAAAAGTGTTTGTGGACCCGGGTCCTGCTCCAGGGGAGATGTATCGATGCAAAAAAAAGTTTTAAAAAACGTCCGTTTTTTCGGGAGCAGTGATTTTAATAATGCTTAAAGTGAAACAATAAAAGTGAAATATTCCTTTCAATTTCGTACCTAGGGGGTGTGTATGATATGCATGTAAAGTGGCGCATGTTTCCCGTGCTTAGAACTGTCCCTGCATAAAATTTCATTTTTGAAGGAAAAAAAGTCATTTAAAACTCACTCGCGGCTATTAATGAATTGTCGGCTCCCGGCAATACATACAAAAGTCATTGATAAAAATAAAAAAAAGCGTGGGGGTCCCCCAGAATTCAATTACCAGGCCCTTCAGGTCTGGTATAGATATTAAGGGGAACCCTGCCGCAAATTAAAAAATAAAATGCGTGCGGTTCCCCCAAATATCCATACCAGGCCCTTCAGATCTGGCATGGATTTTAAGGGGAACTCCACCCCAAATGTAAAAAAAAAAAAAAAAATGGCGTGGAGTCCCCCCAAAAATCCATACCAGACCCTAATCCGAGCACGCAACCTGGCCGGCCGTAGGGGAAGAGGGGGGGGGATGAGAGAGCGCCCCCCCTCCCTCCTGAACCGTACCAAGCCACATGCCCTCAACATGGGGAGGATGTCCCCATGTTGATGGGGACAAGGGCCTCATCCCCACAACCCTTGCCCGGTGGATGTGGGGGTCTGCGGGCGGGGGGCTTATCGGAATCTGGAAGACCCCTTTAACAAAGGGGACCCCCAGATCCCGGTCCCCCCCCATGTGAATTGGTAAGGGGTACACTGTACCCCTACCATTTCACGAAGAAAGTGTCAAAAAATGTAAAAAACACACACACACACACACACACACACACACACACACACACACACAACACACACACACACACACACACCTTGGAAAAGTCCTTTATTAAAAAATAAATAAAAAAAAAAAAAAAAAAAAAAACATTCCAGCAGTGAAATCCAGTGTCCCGCGGCGATCCGATGTCCAGCGCTGTCCGTCATTGGCTGAGCCTGAGCGGACCTGATGGGAAACTTCCTCCGCAGTCTATTACATGTATAGACCTGCCCCTTCTAAAGTTCCCCATCAGGTCCGCTCAGCCAATGACTCGGTGTAAGGCTAAGGACCTGATGCGGAACATGAGAAGGGGCGGGTCTATACACGTATTACACAGTGAGGGAAGTTCCCCATCAGGTCCGCCCCCTCAGTATGTCAGACCTCACCTACGTCATTGGCTTGAGTGGGGAACTTCCTTCACTGTGTAATTTAAATTTACACAGTGAAGGAAGTTCCCCATCAGGTCCGCTCAGGCCAATGACATAGGCGGGGTCTGACATACCGAGGGGGCGGACCTGATGAGGAACTTCCCTCACTGTGTAATACATGTATAGACCCGCCCCTTCTCATGTTCCGCATCAGGTCCTCAGCCTTACACCGAGTCATTGGCTGAGCGGACCTGATGGGGAACTTTAGAAGGGGCGGGTCTATACATGTAATAGACTGCGGAGGAAGTTCCCCATCAGGTCCGCTCAGGCTCGACAGCGCTGGACATCGGATCGCCGCGGGACACTGGATTTCACCGCTGGAATGTTTTTTTTTTTTAATATTGTTTTTTTTTTTAAATAAAAAGGACTTTTCCAAGGTGTGTGTGTTTTTTTTTTTACACTTTCTTCGTGAAATGGTAGGGGTACAATGTACCCCTTACCAATTCACATAGGGGGGCGGGATCTGGGGTCCCCTTTGTTAAAGGGGTCTTCCAGATTCCGATAAGCCCCCCGCCCGCAGACCCCCACAACCACCGGGCAAGGGTTGTGGGGATGAGGCCCTTGTCCCCATCAACATGGGGACATCCTCCCCACGTTGAGGGCATGTGGCCTGGTACGGTTCAGGAGGGGGGGCCCTCTCGCCCCCCCCTCTTTTCCTGCAGCCTGCCAGGTTGCATGCTCGGATAAGGGTCTGGTATGGATTTTTGGGGGGGAGTTCCCCTTAAAATCCATGCCAGATCTGAAGGGCCTGGTATGGATATTTGGGGGAACCGCACGCATTTTTTTTTAAATTTGCGGCGGGGTTTCCCTTAATATCTATACCAGACCTGAAGGGCCTGGTAATTGAATTCTGGGGGACCCCCAAGCTTTTTTTTTTTATCAATGACTTTTGTATGTATTGCCGCGAGTGAGTTTTAAATGACTTTTTTTCCCTTCAAAAAATGAAATTGTATGCAGGGACAGTTCTAAGCACGGGAAACATGCGCCACTTTACATGCATATCATACACACCCCCTAGGTACGAAATTTAAAGGAATATTTCACTTTTATTGTTTCACTTTAAGCATTATTAAAATCACTGCTCCCGAAAAAACAGCCGTTTTTAAAACTTTTTTTTGCATTGATACATCTCCCCTGGGGCAGGACCCGAGTCCCCAAACACTTTTTAGGACAATCACTTGCATATAAGCCTTTATAATTAGCACTTTAGATTTCGAACGTTCGAGTCCATTGTATTTAATAGGATTCTAAAGTTCAAGCGAACATTCTGTCTGTTTGCAGGTTCTGGTGCGAACCGAACAGGGGGGTGTTCGGCTCATCCCTGATGGTAAAGTTAAAAACACTACAATGATCAAACTCACATTGTGTGAAGATAGATACAGCATAAGGATTCCACTGTGGCTGCACTCCTAAAACCACCTCAAGATCCTGACAGAAGAAGGGGGAGCTGTGGATGTTCAAACTAGCTACCCAGATCCTGGCATCATGGATATCCTAAGATGTGCTGCCAGGATCCGGGCAGCTAGGTTGATTCTTCACAGCTTACCCTCCCCCTGTCGGGATCTTGAGGTGGTTTTAGGAGTGCGGCCACAGTGGAATCCTTATGCTGTATCTATCTTCACACAATGTGAGTTTGATCATTGTAGTGTTTTTAACTTTACCATATGAAAGCCGAGTTACACTAGGGCAGCTTGGCACTCTTCTTTTGTGTATTGCACAGTTACACCTTGGAGACAATACCACCTTGCCCATTCAGACCCAAATGACAATGTGTAAAGCCCACCAACCCAACACCTTTATATTCACCTCTTCCATGATCTCTTGCCAATCCTTCTGCCGTGACCAGTACCAAAAAAATACAATGTGGGCTGGTGTCAGGGGTGATGTTACCCTCCAACATGTGACAGTGCTCGGGCCCAGTGATTGGTAGCAAGTCCTTAATACTAAATCATTGGAGAAGGTCACATACTCCTCAATTGTCTACCAGTATTTTTGGGTTTGTATTTTGGCAGCAGTGGAAGGAGCAGTATGAGAATGTTGGTATAGTATAAAGTGTCCAAGGGTGGGCTGTACACTGACATTGCCACTGTTCCCTGAAGGTGACTTTTTAAATAGCTTACTGTGCTGATTGGGAAATGTGGTCATTGATATTTTACAAGTGTTTCTGTAGGATGGGTCAAACTACTTGGAGGGGGCATAGTAAACATTTAAAAAATTGAAAAGATTATTGCACACAACCCTATTTTTTTCAGGAATATGGAAAGCAAGTAGAATCTTACAGCTCAATAAAACAGACAACCAACTGATGTTCTTAAAATAGACACAACTAATAAGTCAAAGAGTTGTATGTGTCTGCAAAACGCTAGTTGAACATGTCTGGTGTATAGGAAACATACGCAAACAAATCATCTTTTGTGTGTCAAATACGAACAAACTATTTTTTTTTATACAATTTTATACAACAATACATCAAAAACCTATACAAGCATGACAAAACATGTTTACTAATGACCACAACTATTTACAAGATTATTTCACTATCCTTCCTTACAGTATCAAATGAGTCGATTGTTATGCCTTACATAAAAGAGAATCACATTTCAGTAGTGAGAGAATGGCATCAATTTTTCCACTCCTTCATATGACATGATCAAGCAGAGCACATTGTAATTGGAAAGCAAATCATTCTAGAAGGCTAACCTACTATATTGTGTCCTAAGGTCAGCATAATGTCCTGTAGGCATGTGGACTGTTACACTGATTGGATGACAGAATATAGCTCAGCTTAGCCTTATTTTACTAAGGTTAGTGAAAATTCACAAGTGATCATGCTACTCCATTAGTAAATCAATCCCATTGAGAGTAGAAAGTTAAAGAGGAACGTTAGACAGAAAATGATGTCCTACTACATTACTTCAGTCTGGCCCCTTTTGCAGGTAAAACTTTTAAAATGAGTGCCTATACTGTTTAAAATCCAATAATACACTGTCATACCTTGCTTTGCACATGCCCAGTTGCTCTCTATTATTACATTTTTTAGCATTGTGCTGAAAATCAGAGCCACTGGAGGCTAATCTGCTGACAGACAAAAATATTTACTGCTGTTCAGGGGCTCTGGGCTTCAGCAAAGTGGCAGCCTTCAGCAAGAAGAAAACGGGAGTAATACTGGAGGCAATTTACAGCATACACAAATTTTGGTAGCATAATTATTAATGAGGAATGTATGTTCCTTGCTAAAGAGTATTATTTTTTAATCACGTTATTATGGGTAAAGTTCCACTTTAAGTGAAGTGCTAATTTATTAACTACAGCAGTTCACAGAATACAGTATATATCCCAGAGTAGCCACTGCACACTACATGTGGAACACTGGGCTGGGCGCACCCACTCAGTGAAGTCAGCATACATAATCCAGAAGTGTTGGAGGCACTTATGGTTCTTGAAACAAGAGCTAGTGCAAATCAACAATGTTTATTGCAGGCAAGTTTCGAAGACACGCTGGTTGCATTTCTCAAGACACACCTTGAAAAGATAGCCAGCATGCCATTGAACTATCGACCTGTAAGTGCCTCATATATATATATATATATATATATATATATATATATATATATAGTACAGGACACCATGGCTGGGTCCGGGAAGGACGCTATATTTCCCCTCTGTTTGGGCTGTGGTTCCTTTAAGGGAACAGAAAGGGTTAACACACCTGTCCAAGGAAGTGGTTTAAGAGAGACAGGAAGTTTTAGGTGAGAGGAAGGAGTGTAGTGATGTCTGTGCATGGTGAATGGTGGACACTGCAAAAGCTGTGGAGGCTGTGAAAAGCTCTGGAAAGCTGTGAATGTACATGGCAGTGGCCTGTATGGAAGCCTGCTAGCTGGGAAACTTACCTGCAACACCAAGTAAGGACTGTTTAACTGCAACAGCAGTTATAAGCTCTACAAGTCGGTGAGACTGTCATTCCTTTTTGTTTTGCTGCTGTGAAGCCATTTAAGTTTAATAAATGTCCTTTTGTTTGAAAAGCCTGTGTCCTGCAATCTAGCTGGTTCCCCGAACGCTACACTGGTGGAGAATGCGGGCAGGACAGAATAACAGGCATAAGAAGAAAAAAAAAAAAAACTTTATTTTTTATCTTTGCATTGAACTTGACATTGAACAGTTAAAAAGGGACAGTACATTGGATATATGTCCTGGGTTAAAGCTGCACAAACGTTGAAAGCTGAAGCAATGGAGGAGCTAACAGCTGTCCCTGGCTATTATGCAAGCGCAAACTCGCCATGAGGAAGCAAATCAGCTGCAGCAAGAAAATACTCGCCTGTTGGTGACCCAGTTGGCAGCCCAGCAAGCAGCCCAACAGGAGGTTATGCAGGCTCAGGTGGCTGTCTTAAAGGAAGCAGTGCAGCAGCTATCTCAGGTTCGGGAGCAAGCGGCTGTTGCCCCTGGCAACCAGGTGACGGTGAGGACAAGCCATTTTTTGCAGAAATTGTCCCTGAGCGATGATGTAGAGGCATATCTTGCTACATTTGAGAGGACGGCAGAGAGAGAAGGGTGGCCTCAGGACCAGTGGGCCGGCCTCATTGCCCCTTTTCTCACCGGAGATCCTCAAAAAGCCTACTTTGACCTGCCACCCGATGATGCTAAAGACTATCAAAAGTTAAAGGCAGAAATTCTGGCTCGTCTGGGGGTGACTACGGCCGTTCGGGCCCAACGAGTACACCAATGGAAGTATCATCCAGATCGGCCACCTCGGTCTCAAATGCATGACCTGGTGCAACTGGTAAAAAAATGGCTGCAGCCTGAGGTGTTGTCGGGCCCCCAAATCGTGGAACGGGTTGTGCTGGACCGATACCTGAGATCCCTGCCAGACGACCTTCGACGGTGGGTCAGCCATGGAGACCCCAAAACAGCAAACCTTGTCGAGATGGTGGAACGATATACAGTGGTAGAGGACCTGCTCGGACCTACCAAGAGCATAGGCCCCAGTCTACCATGGCCTGTTCGACCAACTGCTGCCCTTCGAAAGGATGTTCCAAGGAGTCCTGGAGCAAACACCCCGGAAGGTCAAGCGTCACTCCCGCCGGTACCTCCTCAGTGTTCTGTTCCTGTTCGGAGAGGAGGGGATGTTCAATGTTGGCGATGTCATTCCTGGGGTCATACCCGGGCACACTGCAAGAGGAACCCATGGAATGCGGGGTTCTTCGGAGGGGGTCTTTTTATGCCCATAAAGTATGCACCACACAGCTCGACCTGGGTGAGGAAAAATTTGAGTGTGAAGTCCAAGTGAACCATCTCCTTTCCCGGGCTTTGTTGGACTCCGGAAGCATGGTAACCCTGGTTCATCCTAGAGTAATTGGGAAGATCGGTCCGGTAAGAAAAACCTTACGGGTGGTGTGCATTCACGGGGACACTGGAGAGTACCCTCTCATCTCGGTGACCATCTCCTCAGCATGTGGCACTGGTACTCAAGAGGTGGGGGTGGTAAAGAACTTGGTACATGATGTTATAATAGGACGAGACTGTCCGTTGTTTACAAAACTGTGGGAACAAGGAGAACAGTTCAGAGATTGGGGAGAAACTAGCCTCCCTGTTCCTGTTGCTGAGAGGAATAACCCTGAACTGCCAAATGTTCTTAATGTGGATCCAAATGATGAAATTGCTAATGGTTGGGTTAATGGTGATGAAAGTAGAGCTGATACTGTTGAGAATGTCAAGATATGTGGTCCACAGACCTACCAAAACACTGAGGGGGGAGGACCTTCCCCACTTCAGGTAATGCTGGGGGAAGAGGACGAGGAAGTGGCCTATACCCCTGCCCTGCCAGATTTGGGTGTTCCCCAGGGGGCGTTTGGTACTGCTCAGATGCAGGACCCCACTTTGGCCCATGCACGGGAACAAGTTGTAGTAGTAAATGGGGTTCCCCAAGAGCCAGGTGCGAATGAGCGGTGGCCACACTTCGCAATATATGAGTTATTGTATCGGGTTACCAAGATGAGAGAAAATGTGGTAGAACAATTGTTGGTACCCCAACAATATAGACGAAAGGTTCTGGACCTGGCCCATGACGATGTGTTAGGGGGACACCTGGGAGTTGAGAAGACGGAGGCACGGATCACCGACCGGTTTTACTGGCCAGGTCTGAAAGCAGAGGTAAAGAAATACTGTACCTCTTGTCCCACCTGTCAGTTGACCGCTCCGGTGACCCACTCTCGGAGCCCTTTGATCCCTCTGCCCATAATTGAGGTCCCGTTCGAGAGGATAGCCATGGATATAGTGGGTCCCTTGGTAAAGTCAGCTCGAGGTTACTCCTACATATTGGTGATTCTTGACTATGCCACCCGATATCCTGAGGCGCTTCCCCTTCGGAATACCTCCTCTAAGGCTATTGCCCGGGAATTGTTCCAGTTGTTTAAACGGACTGGTTTTCCCAAGGAAATACTCACAAACCAGGGCAGCCCATTTATGTCAAGAGTTATGGCCGATGTGAGCAAGCTGTTCCGGATTACACAGCTGCGCACATCGGTCTACCATCCCCAAACGGACGGGTTAGTGGAACGCTTTAATAAGACCCTTAAGTCTATGCTCAAGAGAGTGGTACAAAGGGATGGGAAAGACTGGGACTGCCTGTTACCAGCTCTCCTGTTTGCCATCAGGGAAGTGCCCCAGGCCTCCACAGGATTTTCGCCCTTTGAGTTGGTATATGGGCGGAGACCTCGCGGACTACTTGACTTTGTTAAATAGGAATGGGAAAGTGAACCTGTTCAGCATAAGAGTGTTCTTGAATATGTCTCCCAAATGCAGGAAAGGATCCAAATGCGATGCCACTAGTCAAGGAGCATTTGCAAAAAGCCCAGGAGGCTCAACGACGGGTCTATAACAGGGCTGCTAAAATAAGGCACTTCCAAGTGGGGGATCGAGTAGCGGTGCCAATTCCCACTGTGGAAAGTAAATTCTTGGCCAGATGGCAAGGTCCCTTTGAAGTTGTGGAAAAAGTGGGAGAGGTAAATTATAGAGTCCACCAGCCAGGCAAGAGGAAACCGTATCAGATATATCATGTCAACTTGTTAAAGCCCTGGACCGACAGGGAACCGGTGACCTCCCTGGCTAGTGCAAGAATTGAGCCACAGGTTGGGGTGGAGAGTGTCCAAGTAGCAAGTACCCTGTCTAAAATCCAAAGTCAGCAGGCAAAGGAGTTCTTGCAGAGAAATAATGAAAAGTTTTCAGACTTGCCAGGGCTAACTAGTGTTATAGAACATGATATTATCACGGAACCTGGAGTCAAAGTTTTTGTCCGGCCCTACCGCATCTCAGAGGCTCAAAGGAAGGCCGTTTCAGAGGAAGTGAAGAAGATGCTAGACCTAGAGATCATTGAAGGATCACAGAGTGAGTGGTCAAGCCCAATTGTGTTGGTACCAAAGCCCAACGGAACTCTGCGATTCTGCAATGATTTCCGGAAACTTAATGAGGTTTCACGGTTTGATGCCTACCCCATGCCCCGGGTAGATGAGCTTATTGAGAGACTAGGTCCAGCCAGGTATATCACAACATTAGACCTTACCAAGGGGTATTGGCAAATCCCGTTGACTAAGGCTGCTAGAGAGAAAATTGCTTTTTCTACCCCAGAGGGGAGTTTTCAGTACAAACGAATGCCTTTTGGACTGCAAACTGCTCCAGCCACTTTCCAGCGAGCAATGGATAGGATTTTACGACCTCACCGGGAGTATGCCTCAGTGTACTTGGACGACATAGTCATTTTTAGCAGAGACTGGGAATCACACTTGCCCAAAGTCCAGGCAGTACTGGACTCTCTTTGGAAGGAGGGGTTTACAATAAACCCTGAAAAAATGTGCTTTGGGAATGGAGGAGGTGAAATACCTGGGCTATATTGTGGGTAGAGGGGTGGTGAAACCTCAGGTTAGCAAGGTAGAGGCTATACAGAATTGGCCCCGCCCCCTCACAAAAAAAGCAGGTATGTGCATTCCTGGGCATGGTGGGATACTACAGGAGATTCGTACCCAACTTTGCCACATTGGCGGCTCCATTGACCGATCTGACTAAGGGTCGGAAATCGGTCATGGTGGAATGGAATGCAGATGCTGAAAAGGCTTTTTTGGAGCTCAAGTCAGCACTGTGCCAACACCCTGTCCTGATAGCACCCAATTTTTCAAACGAGTTTGTTGTCCAGACTGATGCTTCCGATGTAGGATTGGGAGCTGTGTTGTCACAGGTTGTTCATGGGGAGGAGCACCCAGTAGTCTTCCTCAGTAGGAAGTTGACACCAGCGGGAAAAAACTATGCTATAGTTGAACGAGAATGTCTGGCCATTAAGTGGGCTCTGGAATCCCTCAGATATTACCTCTTGGGAAGGAAGTTTAGGTTGATTTCTGACCATGCCCCTTTAACATGGATGAGGCAAGGTAAAGGGACTAATGCCAGGATTACACATTGGTTCCTGGCGCTCCAGGAATTTAAATTTGTAGTGGAGCATAGGCCCGGGAGACTGCATCAAAATGCAGATGTCCTCTCCCGAGTCCATTGTTTTAGCTCCACTGTTGCCTACACCTCCTTGGCGTTGGGGCACAGGGGGGAGATATGTACAGGACGCCGTGGCTGGGTCCGGGAAGGACGCTATATTTCCCCTCTGTTTGGGCTGTGGTTCCTTTAAGGGAACAGAAAGGGTTAACACACCTGTCCAAGGAAGTAGTTTAAGAGACAGGAAGTTTTAGGTGAGAGGAAGGAGTGTAGTGATGTCTGTGCATGGTGAATGGTGGACACTGCAAAAGCTGTGAAAAGCTCTGGAAAGCTGTGAATGTACATGGCAGTGGCCTGCATGGAAGCTTACCTGCAACACCAAGTAAGGACTGTTTAACTGCAACAGCAGTTATAAGCTCTACAAGTCGGTGAGACTGTTATTTCTTTTTGTTTTGCTGCTGTGAAGCCATTTAAGTTTAATAAACGTCCTTTTGTTTGAAAAGCCTGTGTCCTGCGATCTAGCTGGTTCCCCGAACGCTACTATAATTCACTCTGTTCTTTTTTTTTTCAATTTCTTTATTTATCTATTTTATCCAACATACAGGGGAAGTAAACAAATACCACATTTTACTGTTTCAGTTTAAACCAATAAATGCCCCACGGGCCCAAACCATATATCACATTCTTATGATCTTAAATAGAGCATAAATCTAATTCTATTGGAATATTCCTGTTCCTTTGATTCTTCCCCTCCTATTACCCACCACCTTCTAAAAAAACTTTTGTTCCCTCACCTTAACAAAAAAAAAAAAAAATCTATCTATCTGGTTCCCCGAACGCTACTATAATTCACTTTCTGTTCTACACAGTCGGTGGCAGCGGCTGTGCGACATAACCATTGGTGACACTACAATGGTTAGTTCTATCTAGGGATTGTGCCTCGACCTACTCCCCACTTATACTGAACTGTTCTTTGGGTCACAACCTGTCTGTGCTAAATGACGATTTATTGCTATTGGAGAATAAATACGAGTTGGACACTTTTCAGTGGTGTGGAAGTCCAGTTACTGGGAGCAGAGGGGGTCATTTACAGAAAAGACTTGGCTCTGGGTTATGCACACGACCCGATGGTAAAAATTGGTTCTGGCCTTCACCTCTACACAAAAGAGGACATGGGCCATAGTGTATCGCATCCCTCCTCCCATGCTCCCCCCTAGACGAGACAACAAGCCGATAAGAAGGGGTGAGGTCGCTATATATATATATATATATATATATATATATATATATATATAAAATTATCATATCTTTTCATGTGACAACACTGAAGAAATTACACTTTGCTACAATGTTAAGTAGTAAGTGTACAGCTTGTATAATGGTGTAAATTTGCTGTCCCCTCAAATTAACTCAACACACAGCCATTAATGTCTAAACAAAAGTGAGAACACCCCTAAGTGAAAATGTCCAAATTGGGCCCAAAGTGTCAATATTTTGTGTGGCCAGCATTATTTTCCAGCACTCCTCTTGGGCATGGAGTTTACCAGAGCTTCACAGGTTGCCACTGAAGTCCTTTTCCACTCCTCTATGACGACCTCATGGAGCTGGTGGAAGTTAGAGACCTTGCGCTCCTCCACCTTCCGTTTGAGGATCCCCCATAGATGCTCAATAGGGTTTAGGTCTGGAGACATGCTTGGCCAGTCCATCACCTTTACCCTCAGCTTCTTTAGCAAGGCAGTGTTCGTCTTGGAGGTGTGTTTCGGGTCATTATGTTGGAATACTGCCCTGCGGCCCAGTCTCCAAAGGGAGGGGATCATACTCTGCTTCAGTATGTCACAGTACATGTTGGCATTTATGGTTCCCTCAATGAACTATAGCTCCCCAGTGCCTGCAGCACTCATGCAGCCCCAGACCATGACACTCCCACCACCATGCTTGACTGTGGGCAAGACACACTTTTCTTTGTACTCCTCACCTGGTTGCCGCTACACACGCTTGACACCATCTGAACCAAATAAGTTTATCTTGGTCCCACCAGACCACAGGACATGGTTCCTTGTCTGCTTGTCTTCAGCAAACTGTTTGCGGGCTTTCTTGTGCATCATCTTTAGAAAAGGCTTTCTTCTGGGAGGACAGCCATGCAGTCCAATTTGATGCAGTGTGCAGCGTATGGTCTGAGCACTGACAGGCTGACCCCCCACCCCTTAAACCTCTGCAGCAATGCTGGCAGCACTCATACGTCTATTTCCCAAAGACGACCTCCTGGATATGACGCTGAGCACACACACTCAACTTCTTTGGTTAACCATGGCGAGGCCTGTTCTGAGTGGAACCTGTCCTGTTAAACTGCTGTATGGTCTTGGCCAACATGCTGCAGCTCAGTTTCAGGATCTTGGCAATCTTCTTATAGCCTAGGCCATCTTTATGTAGAGCAACAATTTGTTTTTTCAGATCCTCAGAGATCTTTGCCATGAGGTGCCAGTATGAGAGAGTGAGAGCTATAACACCATATGTAACACACCTGCTCCCCATTCACACCTGAGACCTTGTAACACTAACGAGTCACATGACACTGGGGAGGGAAAATGGCTAATTGGGCCCAATTTGGACATTTTCACTTAGACATTAATGGCTGTGTCGAGTTATTTTAAGGGGACAACAAATTGACACTGTTATACAAGCTGTACACTCACTACTTTACATTGTAGCAAAGTGTAATTTCTTCAGTGTTGTCACATGAAAAGATATAATTAAATATTTACAAAAATGTGAGGGGTGTACTTACGTGTGTGTATGTATATATATATATATATATATATATATATATTTTAACCTATACATCTTGTTTTTGTAAAACATATACTTAAAGGATATATAAAAGAATAATCTAATGCTTAAATAATGTTATTTAGTATCACCTTTCCATGGGTGTTAACCTTTAACAAATGTAATAACATGCAATGATATTTCTGTCAGTTTGCGAAATGACAAATTATTTGTTTGTGTTTTCATTTTAAAGTGAACCTATCAGTTACTTTAAAAGTCTGCAGGAATACATTCCTATCATATAGGTCACAGTATACAGCAATAATATACATGGTAAAGAGAAACAAACAAAGAAAAAGGGTACCTTTTATTACTGAAATGCAGTCCCTGGACTCCAATCAAATAATCAAGCAACCCCTCCTCAGTGACATGTTCAAGACGGCCAACTGCATCCAAGGGATCTGGCCAGTCCCTATCCGATCAGAAAAATGCTGAAGGTATATGCACTATATTGTGCAAGTCAGTGATCAGGGTCTGTAGCTCGTCTTTATCTGTGCCAGCTTACTCTTTATTGGCACCGAATGTCAATTTAAGCTCCTTTATCTGTGCCAGTTTACCCTTTATTGGCACTGAATGTCAATTTAAGCTCCTTTATCTGTGCCAGTTTACCCTTTATTGGTACTGGATATCTATTTAATCACCTATGTTCATGTAAGTATTTGGTAGTTTGCTTGTAGAGTTGGCAGCGGTCAGAGAAGGATCATTTGACACAGCTTGTCCTCATGAAAATATATAGGTGTTCATTTACTAAAGGAATATAGGCTGATCGCTTTGCAAGGGAAGTTGCAACTGCAAGGGAACTTTCCCCAGAGCTTAGTGAATGAGGCGATTGGGTATTCTTTCACCACAAGTTCTGCAGAAAATTATCTTGCAGAGTGCAACTTCCCTTGTAAAGTGAACAGCTTATGTTCCTTTAGTAAACCAACCCTTTAGTGTGTTATGTTAGGACATGTATAGCTTTTTGCTGACCTATGAGAATCACAAGAAGGACATTTCTTTGTAACTCTCTTTGATTTCATAGTGTAAAGTGCAAAGCGTGAAAAAAAATAAAAAATTTAACTCCACCAAAACGCTTTCTGTTTTATTTTGGTTGCCACCAAAGAGTCTATCCCAGGGATCATGCTCTGGGAGAACACAACTCACACATTTTAATTCCCACTCTAGTGAAGACCAAGTTCCCTTAGAGTCCGAAAATTGGTGGCAACCCTTTTTTTAAGCTGTGTTCATACCCAAGACAAATCCGTCGCACAGCAGGGGTCCAGCGAGTCCTGGTTCACCGTTTCAGGTCTGATTTCAGCCCAAACTTTGGGCTGAATTCGGACCTGAAACTGACCAAAAAAGGCACCGGACCTGCTGCGGAGATATGTGAACCAGCTCCATAGAGAGCCAGTCAAATTCTTCTGCTATGCGAATTGGATGCAGGGAAACCCGCATCTAATTCGCATAGGTGTGAACCCAGCCTTAATCCGTATTATCCGTCCTCCTAGCTCCTTTTCCCAGATTTAACCCAAGAGCTTTACATTATTCCAGTATGACAAATGCTCATGTAGTTGTTGAAGACAACTCATTGGAGGGCCTTTCTTGTTTATGTTTATTTAGCACTAGAAAATGTTTCCATTAAATTTGTGTTAGACCCGGTTCACACTGGGGCGGCACAACTTGTCCCGCGACTCTGCCGGGCTATCTCCACACGACTTGAGGTGACTTGCAAAATTACTTCTGTATTGAAGTCAATGCAAGTCGCCCTGAAGTCGTCACAAAGTAGTACAGGAACCTTTTTCTAAGTCGGAGCGACTTGAGTCGCTCCTATTAGAACGGTTTCATTGTACAGAGCGGAGCGCGACTTGTCAGGCGGCTAGGTCGCCTGACGAGTCGCCTCTGTGTGAACCGGCTCTTAGAGATCCAGTATGCTGGACAGCCTTTTTAGACCCTCAAACTACTAAATATTTTCTTTAACACTGTATCTATTCATAGCTTGACCCCTTGAAGGTAGTTTACTAAAATGAATTAAAAGTAAAAATTTCAAATACTGAGTCACTTGTACAACTTAAAAATAAGGAAAAATGAAGAAGTCTGGATAGCCGCATTCCAATCCAACGTGGCTTTTATTGGAAAAATTTCCCTGTTACCCCGTTGCTGTGACATGTAGTGACTGTTTTATTTTTCCAATAAAAGCCACGTTGGCTTGGAGTGCGGCTGTCCAGACTTCATTTTTTTCCTCATTGCCTTGTGCATTGCCAGCACCCTTGGTTCCTGGAGAGGTATTTGTTGTTGGGGTGAGTCTATTTGGATCAGCAATTTTTGTTTTGTACAACTTAAAAATAGGCGCTTTTGTACAATCAGCTGCTTTAAGCAAACTTTACTTAATTTTAGTAAATTACACACCATACATGAAAATGTATACAGTAGGTCTTCTTTCCTAATTTGAGCTAAGTCGGAAAATGAGATTTAATTTGTGGGCAATGTTACTTGGCATAAGGTTCACAATACTCATTCTGAGCCCAGTAACATCAAAGTTTTTGAGTAGAAGCCTGGTACACCATAGCAGGCTTCTAATTCATTTTTTCAACAGTGCCATGCCTAATTAGCTTATCTAAACTGTGAAAATTAGGTTAATTTGTCAAAATGGAAATTATAATTTTGGGAAGCCTGAAAGTTTTCCCACTGACATTCATTAAAGTTGTTTCAGTCTAGAAAACTCAGTTTCATGCAAACTGTGCACACTTTTTAACAGATTGGTTGGTGAACCAATTAGCTGCTAGCTACTGATCTTTCCCCATATAGCAGGAACCATTAACCTGTGCTTCAGTGATGAGTCACATAAGGATCAAACAGGCTTTCAAAGTTGTATTATCAAGCATTATACTCGCACCAAGGCTGTACTTGAAAAGCTGTTATAAAAGAGTGCCATGTTAATTAGATAGATGCAAAAAGGCAATACTAATTTATATATCACTACCCACAATTCTGAGTGCAGCAGAAAACCACCCAGGGAATTCAGCAATAGTTACAATGTGTTTAAGGAAATGTGTCTTTTTTAATTAAAGCTATTCATTAAACCAGCTTAATAATCAGGCTGTGTGTGAGATCCAGGCATGGCAGTGAAAAGACCTGTTCTTGATGCCTAACAATGATAGAAAGCATTCCATGTTACTCATTTCATCAATTAATTTAATCCATTTGCTTCAGTTTTTTTTTTTTCTTTGAATATGTGCCTCAGGTCTTTTTTTTTTTCTTTTTTTTAGCGCATGTGAAAATAAATAAAAATAGCACAACTCAAAGCCTCCCCTGTCTGGTCCCAGTAATATGGATGAAAATCTTTGAGAAAAATGGCATGGCTACCCCCCACCCCAGCCCATTACCAGCCCCTTTGGGTCTTGTATGGATATTAAGGGGAACCCCGCACCCAAAATAAAAAAAGGCCCTATATACTCTGAACAGCAGTATACAGGAGGTGCAAACAAGACAGGGACTGTAGGTTTGTTCTTAAGTAGAATCTGTTTGTAATTTTGAACAGGTACATTGTTTAAGTGTAGCTCCAGCCAAAAAATAAATTTTTAAGCTTTTTGGAAAACATAGGGAAGGGTTATCACCCCTGTAACATTTGTTTTGCTGTCTGTGCACCTGTTCAGAACATTTCACCTCACTTTCTGTCCCAATGACAAATGTTTTTGAAAAGTGGGGTTTTTATTGAAACAAGGATTGGTGATAAAGCATCAGTAGAGAGGAGACACCTTTTTCCCATATTAACTCTTACAGGAGAGAATTTCCCTTCCTAGGGGTAGATTTCCTCTCACTTCCTGTTGTCTCCTTCCGTTTGCAAGTAGGAGTCGTTTGTATGTTGGATGATTGAAAGTAGGGGCCTGCCGTATATACTCTGCTGAAATTTGCCCCTTACATGTTGGTGTTGCCACAACACTGTAAGCCCTCACAGTTACTCTTGGTGGGCGCAGGAATGGGCCCTGCTGTGAATTATTAGATCAAGAATTGTAATTACATGCCCCTGTTGAACAAGGGCAGAAAAATTGGGTCTTAGGCACTGGTGGCACAACATTGCAACACCTCACAGATACTGTACTTGGAGCACAGCAATGAGCCCTGTTGCAAAGTATTGCATCAAAAATTGTAATTACACTCCCCTGTTAAACAGAGGCTGAAAAATTGGGCCTTAGCCACTGGTGGCGGCACCCAGAAACAAAAAGTTCTTCCAAGCTATCATCAAGAATCGGATCATTGAGGAGGAGGATAGTCAGTCAACATAACAGGACAGTCACTCAGCATCAGCATCAGTCTTGAAGGGATGTGACATATAGACAAATAAATTATTCTGTTATATCAGCTTCAGGTGCTTGGTAGCTGGTGGTGATCCAAGACTGGTTCATCTTTATAAAGGTCAGTCGATCAACCGAGTCGGTGGACAGGCGCACCCTGTGATCTGGGACAAAGCCTCTAGCAGCACTGAATGTGCGTTCCGAAAGAACGCTGGATGCAGGACAGGCCAGTAGCTCAATTGCATACTGTGCAAGCTCTGGCCAGTGATCCATCCTCAAGACCCAGTAAGCCAGAGGATTTTCGGTGGGAAAGGTGTCCAAGTCTGACCTTGCCCCTAGGTATTCCTGCACCATGTAGATCAGACACTGGCGATGGTTGCTGGAACCGATCATACCTTGGGGCTACGGACTAAAAAAAATTGTCTAAACGCATCGGTCAGACGGCCACCTTCTCCACCGCTCCTTCTGCTACTGACCGAAGCCTCAGCAACTCGTTGTCCAGGACCAGGAGTTTGCAACCTCCCAGTCTCTGGGAACGCGTTGCACAGACCTTTCTGCAAGGCCTCCCAGAGTTGTCTCATCCTCTGCGACGGCAAGATAAGGTCTGCAACCTTACCCTTGTACCGTGGATCAAGGAGAGTGGCCAGCCAGTAATGGTCCCTCTCCTTGATCCGAAGAATAAGAGGATCCTTCCGCAGACTTTGCAGGATCAGGGAGGCCATGCAGCGTAGGTTAGCTGAGGCATTCGGTCCGGAGTCCTCTGGATCACTAAGGACGACATGATCCGCAGACACCTTCTCCCAGCCACGTACAAGTCCACGGGTTTGTTGGGACTGTAAATCATCCCTAAAAGACTGCTGCTGTTGATGCTGAGTGCCAGGCTCCACCTCCATGCTGACACAATCCTCCTCCTCCTCCTCTTCCTGTGTGATGGGTGGGACACAAGGAACACTGTCTGGGTAAAGGGGGCCTTGAGAGGCAAGGAAGTCCTCCTCTTCCTGCCTCTGTTCTGCCTCAAGTGCCCTGTCCATTATTCCACGCAGTGTATGCTCCAACAGGTGGACAAGAGGTACAGTGTCACTGATGCATGCACTGTCACTGCTCACCATCCTCGTGGCCTCCTCAAATGGTGCCAGGACAGTGCATGCATCCCTGATCATGCCCCACTGGTGTGGTGAAAAAACCTGAGCTCCCCTGACCCTGCCCTGGTGCCGTAGTCGCACAGGCACTCATTGATGGCCCTCTGCTGCGTGTGCAGCCGCTGCAGCATGGCCAACGTTGAGTTCCACCTGGTGGGCATGTCACATATAAGGCGGTTCTTGGGCAGGTTCAACTCCTTTTGCAGCTCAGCCAGGCAAGCACTGGCATTATATGATCTGCGGAAATGCACACAGACTTTCCTGGCCTGCCTCAGGACATCCTGTAAGCCCGGGTACCTGCCCAAGAACCGCTGCACCACCAGGTTAAGGACGTGAGCCACACAGGGCACATGGGTTAGTTGTCCCTGTCGGAGGGCGGAGAGGAGGTTGGTGCCATTGTCACAAACCACCATTCCTGGCTTAAGCTGGCGTGGCGTCAACCACCTCTCAGCCTGCCCCTGCAGAGCAGACAGAACCTCTGCCCCAGTGTGGCTCCTGTCCCCCAAACACACCAGCGCAAGCACGACATGGCATCTTTTTGCCTGCGTACTTGCGTAGCCCCTTGAACGCCTACGGAGCACCGCTGGTTCCGAGGACAATGCATAGGAAGAGGCCATGGAGGAAGAAGAAGAGGGGGTGGAGGAGAGAGGTGTGTCACAACCAGTAGTAGCATTTTGCAGGCGTGGCGGCGGAACAACCAACACTACTGCACCTTGTCCTGCATCCTTCCCAGCTGCCAAAAGAGTGACCCAATGGGCCGTGAAAGAAAGGTAAAGTCCCTGTCCATGCCTGCTGGACCATGAGTCAGCGGTAATATGCACCTTACCGGACATTGCCTTCCACATGTCGGAATCGCCTTCCGTGAGAAAAAGTGGCGTTTGTGAACCTGCCACTGAGGAACCGCACATTGCACAAACTCACGGAAGGGGGCCGAGTCTACCAACTGAAAAGGCAGCAGTTGAATTGCTAGCAATTTAGCCAAGCTAGCATTCAACCGCTGGGCATGTGGATGGCTGGGAGTGAACTTCTTTCGACGGTCCAGCAGCTGGGGCAGGGAAATTTGCCCGCTAGAATCGGACGTCTGTGTACTGCTAGCAGAGTGCCCGCAAGTACTTGGCTGTGACACACCTAATTCTACACCTTCATTATTCAGTGCAGGTTTCAGAGAGAACTGAAGGTACAGTGGGGTTGGAGATCCCAGCTGATGAGGAGCAAGGAGAGGTCCGCTTTGTTCTTTGGTGTGGGTCTTTAAGGTAGGCTTGCCAACGAGCTGCATGGCAGGTCAACATATGTTTGGTCAAGCATGTGGTGCCCAAGCGGCTGATGTTTCGGCCACGCGATATACGCTTCAGACATATGTTGCAAATAGCAGCGGTGCGATCTGATGCACTCAACTCAAAAAAGGCCCACACCAAAGAACTTTTGGAATAACGGGCAGAGGCAGCGCCCTGCACAGGCGGAGCTCTGCGGTGTGATTCAGTCGGTGTGCTGCCCTTACGCTGGCCCCCCGAGGGCATCTTGCCTCGTTGGAGATGTGCCTCCTCCTCCTCCTCTCTCCTATCAGGCACCCACGTGGAGTCAGTGACCTCATCATCCCCTCCCTCCTCATCACTGGAGCCAATCTGGCAGTATGCTGCAGCTGCTGGAACATGACTGCCAGATTGGTGTCCTTCTTGAGCATCCCCTCTCTCTGCTCTCACGCTACTGCCTTCCTCTAGCTGGGTATCATCATCAGACCCTTCGAAACGCTGGGCATCCTCCTGGAGCATGTACCCAACACTGTGCTCAAACAGTTCGGGGGACTCCTCAGGAGGACATGGTGGGTCTAGGGAAGGAGTGACTGATGATGACATTGATACGAGGGAAGAGGACGCTTTGACAGCTGCTTTGCCAGTACCCTGAGCCTGGGTGAGAGAGGATGAGGAGGGCTTGGTCATCCACTCTACCAAGTCTTCGGCATGATGCGGCTCAACACGTCCAGCTGCCGAAAATAAGGACAAGCGTGTCTCATGGCCACGTGCTGATGACGATGCACCCCGTCCACGACCAGCACTGTTGTCTCTAGACACAGAGCCTGCTTGCCCTCTTATTGGCTCCTGACTGTCTGCCTCTCCTTGTTTGCCTTCCAGACATTCTAATGGCCTGCAGGGAGATGGGAAAACCAGCAATAAGGGGTAGCTTCAGGTGTATACTGTGCAGGAGGCACACTATGCCCGCTGTAAGTGCTGCAGATGCCTGCCTGTGTTACACAACAGGAAACACAGCAATAAGGGCTAGCTTCAGGTGTATATTTTGCAGGAAGCACACTATGCCCGCTGTAAGTGCTGCAGATGCCTGTTATTGTAACACAAAATAAAAAAACGACGAGCAATAAGGGCTAGCTTCAGGTGTATACTGTGCAGGAGGCTTAGCAAAGAATAGCACTGACACTGTCCCTGCCTATCCTCTCTCCCTGAACACACTACACAAGGCCGCCGCGCTGGTGGCCTTTTATAGTGTGGGGTGTGTACTAAATCCCCCTGAGCTATAATTGGCCACAGGCATCCTGCCTGTGGCCAATTATGGCTCTCCTCGCTGCCGGCGCTGTGATTGGCCAAGCATGCGGGGTCACAGTGCATTCTTGGCCAATCACAGCGCCTGGATTGCACTGCGATGGCGTAGTGCATTGTGGGCCGTTCGCGTCACTCGAATTTGGCGCGAACGGCCCAAATCGTTCGATCTTTGAACGATCGAACAGCCGATGTTCGTGTCGAACGTATGTTCGACTCGAACACCGAGCTCATCCCTAGTCAGAAAGGGCTTTGTCTTGAAGTGGTTAGAAGAGTGGATGATGTGCGACATAAGCTTCCTAATGTTGTGTATAAAATGCCAGGACAGTTCAAAACCCCCCCAAATGACCCTCATTTTGGAAAGTAGACACCCCAAGCTATTTGCTGAGAGGCATGTCGAGTCCATGGAATATTTTATATGTTGACAGAAGTTGCGGAATTTTTTTTTTATTTTTTTTGCACAAAGTTGTTACTAAATGATATATTGCTCAAATATGCCATATGTGGAATTACACCCCAAAATACATTGTTGCTTCTCCTGAGTACGGGGATACCACATGTGTGAGGCTTTTTGGGAGGCTAGCCGCGTACAGGACCCCAAAAACCAAGCACCGCCTTCAGGCTTTCTAAGGGTGTACATTTTTGATTTCACTCCTCACTGCCTATCACAGTTTCACAGTTTCGGAGGCCATGGAATGCCCAGATGGCACAAACCCCCCCCCCAAATGACCTCATTTTGGAAAGTAGACACCCCAAGCTATTTGCTGAGAGGTATGGTGAGTATTTTGCAGATCTCGTTTTTTGTCACAAAGTTTTGAAAATTGAAAAAAAAAAAAAGATTTTTTCTTCATTTTCAAAAACAAATGAGAGCTGTAAAATACTCACTATGCCTCTCAGCAAATAGCTTGGGGTGTCTACTTTCCAAAATGGGGTCATTTGGGGGGGGTTTGTGCTATTTTGGCATTTTATGGCCTTCGAAACTGTGATAGGTAGTGAGGAGTGAAATCAAAAATTTGTGCCCTTAGAAATCCTGAAGGCGGTGCTTGGATTTCGGGGTCCCGTACGTGGCTAGGCTCCTAAAAAGTCCCACTCATGTGGTATCCCCATATTCAGGAGAAGCAGCAGAATGTATTTTGGGGTGCAATTCCACATATAACCATGGCATGTGTGAGCAATATATCATTTAGTGGCAACTTTGTAATTTATTTATTTTTGTCATTATTCAATCACTTGGGACAAAAAAAAAAAAAAAAAAATATTCAATGGGCTCAACATGCCTCTCAGCAATTTCCTTGGGGTGTCTACTTTCCAAAATGGGGTCATTTGGTTTTTTTTTGTACTGCCCTGCCATTTTAGCACCTCAAGAAATGAGATAGGCAGTCATAAATTAAAAGCTGTGTTTCCAGATGTACCCTAGTTTGTAGACGCTATAACTTTTGCGCAAACCAATAAATATACGCTTATTGAATTTTTTTTTACTAAAGACATGTAGCTGAATACATTTTGGCCTAAATGTATGACTAAAATTGAGTTTTCGATTTTTCTTATAACAAAAAGTAGAAAATATAATTTTTTTAAAAATTTTCGGTCTTTTTCCGTTTATATCGCAACTAAAAAAAAATAAAAAAATCAGAGGCAATGAAATACCATTAAAAGAAAGCTCTATTTGTGGGAAGAAAAGGACGCAAATTTCGTTTAGGTACAACATTGCATGTCCGCACAATTTCCAGTTACAGTAGCGCAGTGCCAAATTGTGAAATCACCTCTGGTCATTATGGTCCGGTCCTTAAGTGGTTAATATATTTTGTGTGTGTGTGTGTGTGTGTGTGTGTGTGTGTGTGCACGCACACATACATATATATTTTGTGATATTGGGGGGTTTTAACTCAAGTGGATAGATGCATTTTTATGCAGTGAGTCCATATCAGACAGGCATTCTAGTTAAAGGGCCTGGTAGCCCACATTTATTTAACCACTTGACCACTGGGCACATAACCCCATTCCTGCCCAGGCGAAATTTCAGGTTTCAGCGCCGTCACGCTTTGAATGACAATTGCGCAGTCGTGCGACGTGGCTCCCAAACAAAATTGACGTCCTTTTTTTCCCACAAATAGAGCTTTCTTTTGGTGGTCTTTGATCATTTCTGCGGTTTTTATTTTTTGCGCTATATACAAAAATAGAGCGACAATTTTGAAAAAAAAAAAAAAAAAAAAAAAAAAAAAAAAAAAAAAACACAATATTTTTTAATTTTTGCTATAATTAATATCCCATTTTTTTTTTTAAACTATTTTTTTCCTCAGTTTAGGCCGATACGTATTCTACATATTTTAGGTTAAAAAAAAAATATATATATATATATATATATATATATATATATATATATATATATATATATATATATATATATATATATATATATATATAGCAAAAAGCGTATAGTGATTGGTTTGCGCAAAAGTTATAGCGCCTACAAAATAGGGAATAGAATTATGATTTTTTTTTTGATTTTTTTTTTTACTAGTAATGGCGTCGATCTGCGATTTTTTTTTTGTGACTGTGATATTGCGGCGGACACATCGGACACTTGACACATTTTTGGGACCATTCACATTTATACAGCGAACAGTGCTAAAAATATGCACTGATTACTGTATAAATGTGACTGGCAGGGAAGGGGTTAACCACTAGGGGGCGATCAAGGGGTTAATATGTTCCCTGCTAGATGTTCTTACTGTGGGGGGGAGGGGACTGACTGGGGGAGGTGACTGATGGTTGTCCCTATGTACAAGGGACACACCATCCGTCTCCTCTCCCTGACAGGACGTGGATCTCTGTGTTTACACACAGAGATCCACGTCCCTGGCTCTGTGACAGCCGATCGCTCGTACCTGGCGGACATCGCGGCCGCCAGGCACGCGCATCGGCACTCGCCTGACACAGTTTTTCCCCGACGCGCGCCCGCGGTGGCGCGCATCGCGGAAGTAAATAAGGGGACGTCCATAGACGTCCTATCAGCAATTGACGACCGCTTTGCGGACGTCTTTTGCTTATAGCCCGGGCGCGAAGTGGTTAAACAGAAAAACAAAAGCAAACTGTCCCTTCAGGATTCCCACGCAGGGGTTTAACTTCATTTAGCAGTTCAAAAATAAGGAAAACATACCAAGCCACCTGGCTCTCGTTAGCAGTTCCTCTGCTTGCTTTAGGTACTGATACCTTAAACCACCAGATCTTCCAGTCTCAGTCTTGGATGCACACAGCTTTGGGCTTCTTAAACGCACACAGCTTGAAGTCCCGTAATGCACACAGCTTCTGACTCCTTGGACGCACACAGCTTAAAGCCCGTCAACGCACACAGCATTTATCCTCACACAGACACTCACTAGCAGCCACTGCAGTTAGGAAGCTGCTCACCATCCTCCACTCTGCTCTCACCAGCCCCTCATTATATTGGTTGTGCACCTGAGCACACACCATGCTGGCTGTCCATAAGACCCGGACACAGGGTTGGAGATCCCATCCCACCCAAGACTTTGAAGGATCTCCAAGCCATAGAAGCCCCATGTAGAAATAGCAAAATCGGAGAAAACTGCCAGAGCAGTTGTCAATGTTTTTTAAATTTACGCTCTGTAGCTCTGCACTCAGCCGATATGCAGACTCTGTGTCCACTTTAACCTCACTTTCATTGGGACAGAGCCTCGCTCTGCCACTACACACACACACACACACACACACACACACACACACACACACACACGTATTCTTCTGAAACGCCAGCATTCAAACTAAAAGTGGAGCACCACAGATTAGAATTTGAGAGCCACTCTCCCATTGTAAGCTTAGGGGATAAGGTGTTATATTTTGACAGTAATGCTGCGTACACACGATCGGAAATTCCGACAACAAAACCGTGGATTTTTTTCCAACAGAATGTTGGCTCATACTTGTGTTGCATATACACGGTCACACAAATCTTGTTGGAAAATCCGAACGTCAAGAACGTGGTGACGTACAAGACGTACGATGAGCTGAGATCAATGAAGTTCAATAGGCAGTTAGGCTCTTCTCCTTGATTCTGAGCATGTGTGTTTTTTTGTGCGTCGGAATTGCATACAGACGATCAGAATTTCTGACAAGAACTTTTCTTGTCGGAAAATTTGAGAACCAGCTCTCAAATTTTTGTAGTTGGAAATTCCGACAGCAAATGTCCAATGGAGCCTACACACGGTCGGAATTTTCCGACAAAAAGCTCACATCGGACATTTGTTGTCGGAATTTCCGATCATGTGTACGCGGCATAAGGCCCTCAGCTGACTGCTTCCAGACAGACTTCGTCACAGTGGTACATGTATACTATTTATATGCTATTATAACATGTCTTTTTGCATGTTTATCTAAATATATGAAAACCAAAATTCTAAATTTAAATTAACCACTTTAGCCCCGGAAGGATCTGCCCCTTCCTGACCAGACCATTTTTTGCGATAAAGCACTGACAATTGCGTAGTCGTGCTACATTGTACTCAAACAAAATTTATGTCCCCGCAAATAGAGTTTTGTTTTGGTGGTATTTGATCACCTCTGCGTTTTTTTTTTTGGAGCTATAAACAAAAAAAAAGCGACAATTTTGAAAAAAACACAATATTTTTTGCTATAATAAATATCCCCCCCCCCCCCCCCCCAAAAAAAACAAAACAAAAAAAAAATTTTCATCAGTTTAATTCAATATATATCCTTCTACATATTTTTGGTAAAAAAAAAAAAATCGCAATAGGCGTATATTGATTGGTTTCCGCAAAAGTTATAGCGTCTACAAAATAGGGGATAGATTTATGTAATTTGTATTATTTATTTTTTTACTAGTAATGGCGGTGATCTGCAATTTTTATCAGGACATTGCAGCGGACAGATCGGACACTTTTGACAGTATTTTGGGACCATTGACATTTATACAGCGATCAGAGCTAAAAATAGCCACTGATTACTGTATAAATGTCACTGGCAGGGAAGGGGGTTAAAACTAGAGGGCGATCAAGGGGTTAAGTGTGTTCCCTAGGTGTGTTCTAACTGTAGGGGGGATGGGACTGACTAGGGGAGGAGACCGATCGGTGTTCATACTTAGTATGAACACACGATCTGTCTACTCTCCCCTGAGAGAACCGGGATTTGTGTGTTTACACATACAGATCCCGGTTCTCGCTCTGTCACGAGGGATCGCGGGTGCCCGGTGGTCATCGCGCCCCCCGGGCACGCGCATTGGCTAAGGGTACACGCGGCGCGCTCGCGCGCCTGCTGTGACGTCTTAAAGGAGTGACGTACAGCTACGGCGATGTCAGGGAATTAGTTGACCAGACTGTGTGGACTGCACAGAGAGAACAAAAAACGCATGTAAAGTGATTTATAATGATACAGAAAAAATATTAATCCCAGATGTAATTAGAAGGGGATTAAGAGAAAGTGGCTACTTTTAAACAACAATTTAGTCTAGGCCAAGGGGTTAGAAAATATAAACCATTTATTTTTAAGTATCAAAAGGGGAAGGTTTAAACATGCATATTAAATCAAATATACAGGCAATTACAATAGAACTTCATATACTATTTTTCCGATAGACTCCTAAAAGAGGAGGTCAATTCGGAAAGTGTAACAATCAAACATTTAAAACAAACAGAACTAACAGTACCATCACCAACAATGAGGGGAAAGACACACGTCCAGACGAAGCTACGCAACATCAAAGCGAAACGCGTTGACGTCACGGAAATCACGTGACGTCGGCAACGCAACCCCTCGACCCGACAGCGGAGATCCGTGTACGGAGGACAGTAACGGAAAGCAGCGCGGGCATAGTGGATTGTAAAGTCCTAGTCGGAACGTACGTAACGCAAACAGCGCGAACCTTTGAACTCTTCACGCTGCTACAGATTTACAACAAACAAATCCGCAAAGACCAGCAGACAGTGAGACATTCCATCCCGACAAGGAGATCTGGTTGAGCACGGAGCCACAGCTAACTTAAAGGACGTTGAGCATCTGAAAGGGTAAAGTATAAATTAAGTTCATCTTCAACAGGGGGTTTCCAGTGAAATGCACTGACCCCGCTCTGCATGTCAGATTCAACTGAACCCTAGATACCCGTCCCCTTCTGAACACACTAAGAAGGTGAAACTTTTCTGTGGCTTCCCTAGCTCCCACCACTCCGCGCTGCACTGAAATACTGACTATGCCATTAGCGGTCATATTCTAAAGCAACCAAAGATTCAATGACTTAAACTCCTTTACTACATTTGATTGCCATTGAAGGAAAAGTGACCAAAGCTCACCATCTCGGAAAAATCTGTACAGGGCTATGAATGCACTCTAGTGTGATCCCTGGAGTGCAATAGGAACACCTGTTCCTTCCATCTATTTCCCAAAATCCCACGGAGACCATTCCAATATCTTCCTTCCCCTAGGAAGGTGATATCAGTGGTCAACATTTCCATCTCCCCTTGTTAGGTTCCAATTTTGTTAGGGTTTATTCACAGTGAAGCTGCACTATGGTACCTACTGGTTATATGAATAAATTATGATATTGGCTGCAATCAAGCTAATCTTACCATTTTGCAGCTCCATTGTGAAATTAATTGCCGGCGTCCGGACCATCTGTGCTGTGTGTCTTTCCCCTCATTGTTGGTGATGGTACTGTTAGTTCCGTTTGTTTTAAATGTTTGATTGTTACACTTTCCGAATTGACCTCCTCTTTTAGGAGTCTATCGGAAAAATAGTATATGAAGTTCTATTGTAATTGCCTGTATATTTGATTTACTATGCATGTTTAAACCTTCCCCTTTTGATACTTAAAAATAAATGGTTTATATTTTCTAACCCCTTGGCCTAGACTAAATTGTTGTTTAAAAGTAGCCACTTTCTCTTAATCCCCTTCTAATTACATCTGGGATTAATATTTTTTCTGTATGCTGTTTCTCAGGCTACAAACGACAAGATAATTTTATACTCCAGCTATACGCATCTAGTTCATATTTAATGAACGGGCCTTCGGTTCGAATCACCCTGGTACTCATTTTTTCCCCCTTTTTCCCCCTTTTTTTGTTTGATTTATAATGATGTCTATTAAGATAGGTGATATATAAGTAAATACAAACAGTGCAAAACCAACCAAACAACCCACAAACAACAAATAGTATATACAGCAAAGGGCAGTACCAGAATCTTGAACGTAAGCCAGGCCAGGGTCATACACAGCAGATCAGGAGATGGACAAAGGAGTGTTCCAGAAGCATAAACGTAGCCAGGCCAAGGTCATACACGGGGAGTCCACAGATGATCATTAACAAATGGCGATGCTCCTCCAAACATTAATTCTCAGCAGTGTTCATGTAAGACATAAAGACAACCATAGTGCTCTCTGTTTCACTTAAAACGATCACATTTATTAAAAAGATCTCACTTACATAAAAAGCACTGAGCCCAGTGCTAGGAACATGAGCCTCCTGTTTTATAGACACAGCGTCTTTTGGTTGCAAGCTTCTGGGTAATGCTGGATGGGATGTCACATGATGGTCCCCTCCGCATGCGTATCGTTCCTCGGGGCGGAACTTCCTCAGCGTATTATGGGGACCCCCATATGGACCTACCTTAAAATACCCTTTCCTTCCATCTATTATAAGCCACACCCCCAGTGGTCACATGATCACAGTGAGGAGAGTCCCTTGAACCTCACAAAGAGTCTGATGAGTTCTTGAGATTATCAACAGAACTAAAAAACAGACTAATAAAATGGGATTCTGAGTCTCAAAATAAAAAATGGAAGAAATACATTAGGGATCTAGAGGATTTCAGTAAGGGCAATGTGTTTAAATGGCAAACCAGCCCAGTGGATGTTGCTATGACACAAGCACAACCCGAATATTCCACTGTGGAAGCAGTCACTACTCCATTAACTATGACCAGTGGTAATAATGTTTATACATATGACCATTCGGATTATCCCTTTGGGGTACACCTCATGAGGAGAGTCAATATCAGGCTATACAGGGGAAAAAGGGTAAGAATAGGAGAGGGCGGGGAAAGAGAGGTGGTACACACCAATCTCCTCATAGGAACCATGATTATGGTGCATCTACAGGGCATAATGGACAATATAATGACTATAGTCAACAGGGTAATTATCAATATGCGCCAGATAGAAATGGGACGTATACTAATAGAGGTAATGATTCTAATTACCATAAGAATGATTATTATCATACCTCGGGGTACGATACATATTCCAACAGAGGGAGAATTCCCCAACAATATGGAAATCATTTAGCCACATATAATCGTTTTTCCCCCTTGGTGAATCATGGTGCCAGGGGGGTTTTTCCCAGAGCCCAGAGAGGGGTGGGGAGAGGGGCTCCCTCTATGCCACCCAATCCAGGCGGCTGGCAGGGACCAATCCCCCCGCCATTCACTCAGGGGGGGGGACCTTTCAGAAAAAGAAAAAATCGAGAGGAAGGAGGGGAGGAAGGCGAAATAAAAAGAACAAAGCCCCAATCGGTACAGGGATCTATAATCTAAGTGGCACGCCCCTTAATGATAATGAGATAAGGACATTGGATAGAGGCTTGAAATATGCTCCCACCAGGAATTTGAATAAATTTCAAACTTATGTCAGCCTGCAAAAATATGTACGGAGTTTGAACATTAAGAATTTTTTTTTGTCCAACCCTGTCATTAAAAACAACGTCCCTACCATTAAGACCCCTTTCAACCAATACTCTAATCTCCGGAATAAGTCAGTGTTTAATCCCCCTAAAGTTGACACAAAAAACATAGATGTCTTCAAAAACATGGTGGCAAAGGATTTAGAATCCCTTAAGGTACGGAAGGTTAATGACCCCGAATATATCAAAAAGGGAATTGACTCTTTACTGGAGAGAAAAGATTTGGTTATCCGCCCTGCGGATAAGGGTGGGGGCCTAGTAGTACTTAGCAAATCCTATTATAGGAACGAGATGGAAAATCTACTCAGCGATTCTAATACATACAGTATTATGACTAAAGATCCATTATTAGAATATAAAAGCGAGTTACATTTCCATATAGAAAGGGGAAAACACATAGGCGTTCTTAACACCAAAGAAGCATTGTATTTAGACCCTTTATTTTGCCGTACTCCTATAATTTATTTTTTACCCAAAATACATAAAGATAGTATCAATCCACCTGGAAGACCAATAGTTAACGGGATAGATTCCGTTACCTCCAGGTTAGGTCAATATATCGATACGTTCTTACAGCCTTTAGTCCAAGAAACTGATGCATTTTTGAAAGACACCAAACATGCAATCCAGATATTGGAATCCCTGACAATATCCCCGTCCACTTTTCTGATTACAGCAGATTGAAGACAAGATTCATCTATAATTAATCCCCTTCAAGGGGAATGTGTGTCTTGGTCTTCTGTTAGCTCAGAGACCCAATTATTGAGGTGAGCGGCCTGTGAAGTTGGTGACGGGAACACATGTATAGAAGCAGCATTGATATATTGTTTTCAAGCACTCTGATCACCTTTGAGGATTTTCTACATCTAGCAACTTTTTCCTTTCATTTGTTATTGTTTATATTGAATTTTGGGACATTATTTCTTGATTCTTTCAGGATTTGTTCAGAATTTATTAGTTATTTAGCGCTGCACTATTTATTTGTATATGCTATTTGCAAGGAGTGTGATATATTGACCTTGAGTGCACAGCTGCTTTAGGGATCCCTTCTGGGGTTCCACATTTTCACAGTTTTTGTCTTTTGCGCTGACTGAACCCACCATTTTTTCATACACGGGGAGTCAGCAGATGAGGACAGGGAACAAACAAGACAGGGAGAGGGCGGATGGATAGGCTGCAGAGCAGGGATCCAAGGAAATCAGGTATGCAAGGTAATCAGGGGGGACAGGTCCAGGAAAGGCTCAGGATGGGGATCAGATCAGGTCAGGTGAGGCACAGGCTCAAGGTCAGAATACATTCAGCGAGGTCAGGGCTCAAGGAGAGAGATACCAAGGCAAAGTATGCGAGGGCTTGCCGGGTATTTATGAGACTGCAGTAATTATCCTATATAACACCTGAGTGGAGGAGGTGCTGCCTGCCCCACACTGCCGTAATACACCCGCTGGTTGACACCGGTACTACGGCCCATGGATCAGACCGTGCCACCAGCAGGTCAGATCCTTTATCATAGATACTGGCTGCAAGAAGGCACCTGCTGGTGGACACTAGTACTGCAATCCATAGAACCAACAGCACCACCAATGGGTGAACCCTTTCCTGACAGGCGATTTGCGCAGCCGTGCCAACCTGCGGTGGTATAACTGCGGCGGTTGGTCGGCTAGCGGTTAAAAAGAACACTGTTAAGGCTACAATACTCACCTTTAGTCTAGCACTGACATCTCCCCAGTACTTTTTTACCGGACGATGCCCTCAGTCTTCCTGGTTGAATGAAAGCATTGCTCAAACAGAAGGATACAGGAATCTTGGCCATGCCCCCTGAAAAAAAGGTAATCGCTGCATCCTGTACTCACAGTATATTGATACAGAGAGCAGTGCTACCATCATGGCTTCAATGCTGCTTTTTACATCTGTAGCGGCCTCACCCCTCTCACACTTTCTTCTTCTCTGCTTGTTGTCTGGTCTAGGGGGATTAAGGAGGTGAAAGCCAACACCTGTTTACCTTCGGGTCGTGTGCATAACCCAGAGCCAAGTCCGTTCTACAGATGACCCCCCTTTGCTCCCAGTAACTGGAGTTCACACCACTGAAAAGGTCCAACTCTTATTTATTCTCTGACAGCAATAAATCGTCCTTTAACAGCAGACAGGTTGTGACCCAAAGAACAGTTCAGTACAAGTGGGGAGTAGGTCAAGGCACAATCCTCAAATAGAACTAACCATTGTAGTGTCACCAATGGTTATGGCGCACAGCCGCTGCCACCGACCGTGTAGAACAGGAACAGAATTACCTTCGCTAAATGCAGCCCCTGTCAGAGGGAAGACATCCTACCAAGAGAGTTACCAGAGGCCCCGCCATCACCGGCAAATGCTGCACCGGACTGTTCGGAGGGGTTACGCTCCCTGGCCTCCTCGTCTCAGATTCGGGCGCCTCGGACTCTTCCACCCCTGCGGAGCCCAGTCGAAGGTACTGGGCCCCGGGCCTCCTCCGTAGTACCTCACCCCAGGCTGAAGGTGCCTGGGATGGACTCCATCTCCCGCTCCGGCCAGGTCAAGGGAACTCCAGAACACCGGCACCCAGGCTGCCTGCGTGCGGCTGTGACCTCCGACTCTGAACCTCGTGTTGAGGGCGTCTCTCCCCTTTATCTCCTCTCCCGGCAGGCACAGCGGGTTCCCCGCCCCGCTGCACGGCTGCCGGAACAGGACAAAAAGGGCACAGCGCTGCAGTGATGGTTCAACCCCGGCCCAGGGCGACAGCGTCACCCACAGGCCGCAGGGAACTGCACACCACTGGAGTCCTCCACGAACAGAAAATGGTCCCAAATAATCGGTGCATCTGGGTCATTACCACCCAGATGCTTCCCCTAAATTCAAATACCCGCTACACATCTCTGTGGACTGCCCAATAAAACAATTGATGACTGAACACTGGTATATTGCAAACGCCTCCTTTTTTTTAAATCTTAAAATATGACACACAGGAGATGAAATGAGGACTGATTTAACCCTGGTGTCCCATGTTTCAAGATTTGATCCTCTGGAATAGGGATGAGCTTCGTGTTCGAGTCGAACATACGTTCGACTCGAACATCGGCTGTTCGATCGTTCGACGAAGATCGAACGATTTGGGCCGTTCGCGCCAAATTCGAGTGACGCGAACGGCCCACAATGCACTACGCCATCGCAGTGTCATCCAGGCGCTGTGATTGGCCAAGCATGCACTGTGACCCCGCATGCTTGGCCAATCACAGCGCCGGCAGCGAGGAGAGCAATGATTGGCCACAGGCAGGATGCCTGTGGCCAATTATTGCTGAGGGTGTTTAGTACACGCCCCACACTATAAAAGGCCGCCAGCACGGCGGCCTAGTGTAGTGTGTTCTGGAGCAGGGATAGAGCAGCATAGGCAGGGACAGTGACTGTTATTTCTTTCTTGCTTAACCTGGATTCCTTTAGTTTAGGGAAAGAGAAGGATAGGTAGGGAGAGTGTCAGTGTGTTTTGTGCTTGTGCTATAGTGTGCTTAAAAAAAACATTTATTCTAGGGACAGAAAACTGTAGGTAGGGACAGTGTCAGTTTCTTTCACTCTGCAAGTCCTTGTTTCCAGGGACCTGGAAGGACAGTGAGTGAATTGTCCTTGTGCTATATTGTGCTTAAAAAAACATTTATTCTAGGGACAGAAAACTGTAGGTAGGGAGAGTGTCAGTTTCTTTCACTCTGCAAGTCCTTGTTTCCAGGGACCTGTAAGGACAGTGAGTGAATTGTCCTTGTGCTATATTGTGATTAAAAAAAACATTTTTTCTAGGGACAGAAAACTGTAGGTAGGGAGAGTGTTTTTTTTCTTTCACTCTGCAAGTCCTTGTTTCCAGGGACCTGGAAGGACAGTGAGTGAATTGTCCTTGTGCTATATTGTGCTTAAAAAAAAACATTTTTTCTAGGGACAGAAAACTGTAGGTAGGGAGAGTGTTTATTTTCTTTCACTCTGCAAGTCCTTGTTTCCAGGGACCTCTAAGGACAGTGAGTGAATTGTCCTTGTGCTATATTGTGCTTAAAAAAAACATTTATTCTAGGGACAGAAAACTGTAGGTAGGGAGAGTGTTTTTTTTCTTTCACTCTGCAAGTCCTTGTTTCCAGGGACCTGTAAGGACAGTGAGTGAATTGTCCTTGTGCTATATTGTGATTAAAAAAAACATTTATTCTAGGGACAGAAAACTGTAGGTAGGGAGAGTGTCAGTTTATTTCACTCTGCAAGTCCTTGTTTCCAGGGACCTGGAAGGACAGTGAGTGAATTCTCCTTGTGCTATATTGTGCTTAAAAAAAACATTTATTCTAGTGACAGAAAACTGTAGGTAGGGAGAGTGTCAGTTTATTTCACTCTGCAAGTCCTTGTTTCCAGGGACCTGGAAGGACAGTGAGTGAATTGTCCTTGTGCTATATTGTGATTAAAAAAAACATTTTTTCTAGGGACAGAAAACTGTAGGTAGGGAGAGTGTTTTTTTTCTTTCACTCTGCAAGTCCTTGTTTCCAGGGACCTGTAAGGACAGTGAGTGAATTGTCCTTGTGCTATATTGTGCTTAAAAAAAACATTTATTCTAGGGACAGAAAACTGTAGGTAGGGAGAGTGTCAGTTTATTTCACTCTGCAAGTCCTTGTTTCCAGGGACCTGTAAGGACAGTGAGTGAATTGTCCTTGTGCTATATTGTGATTAAAAAAAACATTTTTTCTAGGGACAGAAAACTGTAGGTAGGGAGAGTGTTTTTTTTCTTTCACTCTGCAAGTCCTTGTTTCCAGGGACCTGTAAGGACAGTGAGTGAATTGTCCTTGTGCTATATTGTGCTTAAAAAAAACATTTATTCTAGGGACAGAAAACTGTAGGTAGGGAGAGTGTCAGTTTATTTCACTCTGCAAGTCCTTGTTTCCAGGGACCTGTAAGGACAGTGAGTGAATTGTCCTTGTGCTATATTGTGATTAAAAAAAACATTTTTTCTAGGGACAGAAAACTGTAGGTAGGGAGAGTGTTTTTTTTCTTTCACTCTGCAAGTCCTTGTTTCCAGGGACCTGTAAGGACAGTGAGTGAATTGTCCTTGTGCTATATTGTGCTTAAAAAAAACATTTATTCTAGGGACAGAAAACTGTAGGTAGGGAGAGTGTCAGTTTATTTCACTCTGCAAGTCCTTGTTTCCAGGGACCTGTAAGGACAGTGAGTGAATTGTCCTTGTGCTATATTGTGATTAAAAAAAACATTTTTTCTAGGGACAGAAAACTGTAGGTAGGGAGAGTGTTTTTTTTCTTTCACTCTGCAAGTCCTTGTTTCCAGGGACCTGTAAGGACAGTGAGTGAATTGTCCTTGTGCTATATTGTGATTAAAAAAAACATTTATTCTAGGGACAGAAAACTGTAGGTAGGGAGAGTGTCAGTTTATTTCACTCTGCAAGTCCTTGTTTCCAGGGACCTGTAAGGACAGTGAGTGAATTGTCCTTGTGCTATATTGTGATTAAAAAAAACATTTTTTCTAGGGACAGAAAACTGTAGGTAGGGAGAGTGTTTTTTTTCTTTCACTCTGCAAGTCCTTGTTTCCAGGGACCTGTAAGGACAGTGAGTGAATTGTCCTTGTGCTATATTGTGCTTAAAAAAAACATTTATTCTAGGGACAGAAAACTGTAGGTAGGGAGAGTGTCAGTTTATTTCACTCTGCAAGTCCTTGTTTCCAGGGACCTGTAAGGACAGTGAGTGAATTGTCCTTGTGCTATATTGTGATTAAAAAAAACATTTTTTCTAGGGACAGAAAACTGTAGGTAGGGAGAGTGTTTTTTTTCTTTCACTCTGCAAGTCCTTGTTTCCAGGGACCTGTAAGGACAGTGAGTGAATTGTCCTTGTGCTATATTGTGATTAAAAAAAACATTTTTTCTAGGGACAGAAAACTGTAGGTAGGGAGAGTGTTTTTTTTCTTTCACTCTGCAAGTCCTTGTTTCCAGGGACCTGTAAGGACAGTGAGTGAATTGTCCTTGTGCTATAGTGTGCTTAAAAAAAACATTTATTCTAGGGACAGAAAACTGTAGGTAGGGACAGTGTCAGTTTCTTTCACTCTGCAAGTCCTTGTTTCCAGGGACCTGGAAGGACAGTGAGTGAATTGTCCTTGTGCTATATTGTGATTAAAAAAAACATTTTTTCTAGGGACAGAAAACTGTAGGTAGGGAGAGTGTTTTTTTTCTTTCACTCTGCAAGTCCTTGTTTCCAGGGACCTGGAAGGACAGTGAGTGAATTCTCCTTGTGCTATATTGTGCTTAAAAAAAACATTTATTCTAGTGACAGAAAACTGTAGGTAGGGAGAGTGTCAGTTTATTTCACTCTGCAAGTCCTTGTTTCCAGGGACCTGTAAGGACAGTGAGTGAATTGTCCTTGTGCTATATTGTGATTAAAAAAAAAAAATTTTCTAGGGACAGAAAACTGTAGGTAGGGACAGTGTCAGTTTCTTTCACTCTGCAAGTCCTTGTTTCCAGGGACCTGTAAGGACAGTGAGTGAATTGTCCTTGTGCTATATTGTGCTTAAAAAAAACATTTATTCTAGGGACAGAAAACTGTAGGTAGGGAGAGTGTCAGTTTATTTCACTCTGCAAGTCCTTGTTTCCAGGGACCTGGAAGGACAGTGAGTGAATTGTCCTTGTGCTATATTGTGATTAAAAAAAACATTTTTTCTAGGGACAGAAAACTGTAGGTAGGGAGAGTGTTTTTTTTCTTTCACTCTGCAAGTCCTTGTTTCCAGGGACCTGTAAGGACAGTGAGTGAATTGTCCTTGTGCTATATTGTGCTTAAAAAAAACATTTATTCTAGGGACAGAAAACTGTAGGTAGGGAGAGTGTCAGTTTATTTCACTCTGCAAGTCCTTGTTTCCAGGGACCTGTAAGGACAGTGAGTGAATTGTCCTTGTGCTATATTGTGATTAAAAAAAACATTTTTTCTAGGGACAGAAAACTGTAGGTAGGGAGAGTGTTTTTTTTCTTTCACTCTGCAAGTCCTTGTTTCCAGGGACCTGGAAGGACAGTGAGTGAATTCTCCTTGTGCTATATTTTGCTTAAAAAAAACATTTATTCTAGGGACAGAAAACTGTAGGTAGGGAGAGTGTCAGTTTATTTCACTGTGAAAGTCCTTGTTTCAAGGGACAGAGAAGGACACCTGAAGGTAGCCCTTATTGCTTTTTTCCCATCTCCCTGCAGGCCATCTATTAGAATGTCTGGAAGGCAAACAAGGAGAGGCAGACAGTCAGGAGGCAATAAAAGAGGGCAAGCAGGCTCTGTGTCTGGGGGCAACAGTGCTGGTCGTGGACGCGGTGCATTGTCATCAGCACATGGCCATGGGACACGCTTGTCCTTCTTTTCGGCAGCTGGACATGTTGAGCCACATCATGCCGAAGACTTGGTAGAGTGGATGACCAAGCCCTCCTCCTCCTCCTCATCCTCTCTCACCCAGGCTCAGGGTACTGGAAAAGCAGCTGCCAAAGCGTCGTCTTCCCTGGTATCAATGTCAGACAAATCATCAGTCACTCCTTCCCTAGACCCACCATGTCCTCCTCCTGAGGAGTCCCCCGAACTGTTTCAGCACAGTGTTGGGTACATGCTCCAGGAGGATGCCCAGCGTTTCGAAGGGTCTGATGATGAAACCCAGCTAGAGGAAGGCAGTAGCGTGAGAGCAGACAGAGGGGATGCTCAAGAAGGACACCAATCTGGCAGTCATGTTCCAGCAGCTGCAGCATACTGCCAGATTGGCTCCAGTGATGAGGAGGGAGGGGATGATGAGGTCACTGACTCCACGTGGGTGCCTAATAGGAGAGAGGAGGAGGAGGAGTATGAGGAGGAGGCACATCTCCAACGAGGCAGGATGCCCTTTGGTGGCCAGCGTAAGGGCAGTACACCGACGGAATCACACCGCAGAGCTCCGCCTGTGCAGGGCGCTGCCTCTGCCCGTCATTCAAAAAGTTCTTTGGTGTGGGCCTTTTTTGAGGCTAGTGCATCAGATCGCACAGCTGCTGTTTGCAACATATGTCTCAAGCGTATATCGCGTGGCCAAAACATCAGCCGCTTGGGTACCACATGCCTGACCAGACATATGTTGACCTGCCATGCAGCTCGTTGGCAAGCCTACCTCAAAGACCCACACCAAAGAACAAAGCGGACCTCTCCTTGCACCGCATCAGCTGGGATCTCCAACCCCACTATAACTTCAGTCCTCTCTGAAACATGCACTGAGAGGAATGAAGGTGTAGAATTAGGTGTGTCACAGCCAAGTACTTGCGCCCACTCTGCTAGCAGTACACCGACGTCCGATTCTAGCAGGCAAATTTCCCTGCCCCAGCTGCTGGACCGTCGAAAGAAGTTCACTCCCAGCCATCCACATGCCCAGCGGTTGAATGCTAGCTTGGCTAAATTGCTAGCGCTTCAACTGCTGCCTTTTCAGTTGGTAGACTCGGCCCCCTTCCGTGAGTTTGTGCAATGTGCGGTTCCTCAGTGGCAGGTTCCCAAACGCCACTTTTTCTCACGGAAGGCTATTCCGGCTCTCTACCGGCATGTGGAAGGCAATGTCTTGGCCTCGCTGGACAGGGCGGTCAGCGGTAAGGTGCATATTACCGCTGACTCATGGTCCAGCAGGCATGGACAGGGACGTTACCTTTCTTTCACGGCCCATTGGGTCACTCTTTTGGCAGCTGGGAAGGATTCAGGACAAGGTGCAGTAGTGTTGGAGGTTGTCCCACCGCCACGCCTCCAAAATGCTACTACTGGTTGTGACACACCTCTCTCCTCCACCCCCTCCTCTTCTTCTTCCTCCATGGCCTCTTCCTGTGGTTTGTCCTATGAACCAGCGGTGCTCCGTAGCCGTTCACGGGGCTACGCAAGTACGCAGGCAAAAAGATGCCATGCCGTGCTTGCGCTGGTGTGTTTGGGGGACAGAAGCCACACTGGGGCAGAGGTCCTGTCTGCTCTGCAGGGCCAGGCCGAGAGGTGGTTGACGCCACGCCAGCTTAAGCCAGGAATGGTGGTTTGCGACAATGGCACCAACCTCCTCTCCGCCCTCCGACAGGGACAACTGACCCATGTGCCCTGTGTGGCTCACGTCCTTAACCTGGTGGTGCAGCGCTTCTTGGGCAGGTACCCGGGCTTACAGGATGTCCTGAGGCAGGCCAGGAAAGTCTGTGTGCATTTCCGCAGATCTTATAATGCCAGTGCTCGCCTGGCTGAGCTGCAAAAGGAGTTGAACCTGCCCAAGAACCGCCTTATATGTGACATGCCCACCAGGTGGAACTCAACGTTGGCCATGCTGCAGCGGCTGCACACGCAGCAGAGGGCCATCAATGAGTACCTGTGCGACTACGGCACCAGGACAGGGTCAGGGGAGCTTGGTTTTTTTTCTCCACGCCAGTGGGGCATGATCAGGGATGCATGCACTGTCCTGGCACCATTTGAGGAGGCCACGAGGATGGTGAGCAGTGACAGTGCATGCATCAGTGACACTGTACCTCTTGTCCACCTGTTGGAGCACACGCTGCGTGGAATAATGGACAGGGCACTTGAGGCAGAACAGAGGCAGGAAGAGGAGGACTTCCTTGCCTCTCAAGGCCCCCTTTACCCAGACAGTGTTCCTTCTGTCCCACCCATAGCACAGGAAGAGGAGGAGGAGGAGGAGGAGGAGGAGGAGGATTGTGTCAGCATGGAGGTGGAGGCTGGCACTCAGCATCATCAGCAGCAGTCTTTTAGGGATGATTTACAGTCCCAAGAAACCAGTGGACTTGTACGTGGCTGGGAGGAGGTGGCTGCGGATCATGTCGTCCTTAGTGACCCAGAGGACTCCGGAGCGAATGCCTCAGCAAACCTACGCTGCATGGCCTCCCTGATCCTGCAAAGTCTGCGGAAGGATCCTCGTATTCTTCGGATCAAGGAGAGGGACCATTACTGGCTGGCCACTCTCCTTGATCCACGGTACAAGGGTAAGGTTGCGGACCTTATGTTACCGTCGCAGAGGGAGCAGAGGATGAGACAACTCCGGGAGGCCTTGCAGAAAGGTCTGTGCAACGCGTTCCCAGAGACTGGGAGGTTGCAAACTCCTGGTCCTGGACAACGAGTTGCTGAGGCTTCGGCCAGTCAAAGAAGGAGCGGTGGGGAAGGTGGCCGTCTGACCGATGCGTTCAGACAATTCTTTAGTCCGCAGCCCCAAAGTATGATCGGTTCCAGCAACCATCGCCAGCGTCTGATAAACATGGTGCAGGAATATCTAGGGGCAAGGTCAGACTTGGACACCTTCCCCACCGAAAATCCTCTGGCTTACTGGGTCTTGAGGATGGATCACTGGCCAGAGCTTGCACAGTATGCAATTGAGCTACTGGCCTGTCCTGCATCCAGCGTTCTTTCGGAACGCACATTCAGTGCTGCTGGAGGATTTGTCACGGATCACAGGGTGCGCCTGTCCACCGACTCGGTTGATCGACTGACTTTCATCAAGATGAACCAGTCTTGGATCACCACCAGCTACCACACACCTGATGCTGATATAACAGACTAATTGATTTTAACATGTCACATCCCTTCAAGACTGATGCTGATGCTGAGTGCCTGTGCTGTTATGTTGACTGGCTATCCTCCTCCTCCGAGTCCTCAATGATACGATTGATGATGATAGCTTGTAAGATCATTTTTGTTTATGGGTGCCGCCACCAGTGCCTAACGCCCAATTTTTCAGCCCCTGTTTAACAGGGGCGTGTAATTACAATTTTTGAAGCAATACTTTGCAACAGGGCTCATTGCTGTGCTCCAAGTACAGTATCTGTGAGGAGTTGCAGTGTTGTGCCACCAGTGCCTAAGGCCCAATTTTTCAGCCCCTGTTTAACAGGGGCGTGTCATTACAATTTTTGAAGCAATACTTTGCAACAGGGCTCATTGCTGTGCTCCAAGTACAGTATCTGTGAGGAGTTGCAGTGTTGTGCCACCAGTGCCTAAGGCCCAATTTTTCAGCCCCTGTTTAACAGGGGCGTGTCATTACAATTTTTGAAGCAATACTTTGCAACAGGGCTCATTGCTGTGCTCCAAGTACAGTATCTGTGAGGGGTTGCAGTGTTGTGCCACCAGTGCCTAAGGCCCAATTTTTCAGCCCCTGTTCAACAGGGGCATGTAATTACAATTCTTGATCTAATAATTCACAGCAGGGCCCATTGCTGCACCCACCAAGAGTAACTGTCAGGGCTTACAGTGTTGTGGCACCAGCACCACCATCAAAGGCCCAATTTTTACTACCACTGTTCAACAATTATATGTAATTAAAATTCCTGATATAATAGTTGACAGCAGGGCGTTCCAGCACCAACCAAGAGTAACTGTGAGTGCTTACAGTGTTGTGCCAACACCAACAACTAAGGGGCCTATTTCTGCAGAGTATATACGGCAGGTCCCTACTTTCAAACATCCAACTTACAAACGACTCCTACTTGCAAACGCAAGAAGACAACAGGAAGTGAGAGGAAATCTACCACTAGGAAGGAAAATTCTCTCCTGTAAGAATAAATATGGGAGAAAGGTGTCTCCTCTGTACTGATGCTTTATCAGCAATCCTTGTTTCAAGAAAAAGACCACATTTCAAAAAGAGTTGTCATTGGGACGGAAAGTGAGGTGAAATGTTCTGAACAGGGGCACAGACAGCAAAACAAATGTTACAGGGGTGATAACCCTTACCTATGTTTCCCAAAAAGTTTAAAAATAGATTTTTGGTCTGGAGCTACACTTCAACAATGTACCTGTTCAAAATTACAAACAGACTCTACATAAGAACAAACCTACAGTCCCTGTCTTGTATGCACCGCCTGTATAGGGCTGTTCAGAGTATATAGGGCCTTTTTTATTTTATGTGCGGGGTTCCCCTTAATATCCATACAAGACCCAAAGGGGCTGGTAATGGGCTGGGGTAGGGGGGGGGTCATGGGGTAGCTATGCCATTTTTCTTAAAGAATTTCATCCATATTACCGGGACCAGACATTACATTAAAGCCGCAAGCAGTTTTAAATGGCTTTTTTTTCCTTTAGAAGTGTCATTTTGTGCAGGGACAGTTCTAAACACGGGAAACACGTGGCACTTCACAGGCATACTTTAGACACCCCCCAGGTACGATATTTAAAGGAATATTTGACTTTTTTTTTTTCACTTTATGCATCATTAAAATGACTGCTCCCGAAAAACGACCGTTTTTAAAACTTCTTTTTGCATTGATACATGTCCCCTGGTGCAGAACCCGGGTTCCCAAACCCTTTTTAGGACAATAACATGCATAATAGTTGTTATAATTAGCACTTTAGAATTCGAACGTTCGCATCCATTGTATTTAATAGGGTTCTAATGTTCGTTCGAACTTTCGGTCCGTTCGCGGGTTCTGGTGCGAACCGAACCCGGGGGTGTTCGGCTCATCACTACTCTGGAATATACCAGAGAGTATCTTGAGCTGGACCTGGTTGCAGCAGACGGCAGGCAAGGTGTCCAACCTGGAGCAACACATACATAGTATATATGCATACATATTAACAACATATAAAATACATACAGGGGGGATCAATTGTGGGGGGGAGTTTGGCTTTAAAATAACAATTACACATTTGGCTTGGCAGCAAGGATGCACAGCTCCACATTCTTGAATTTCAGTAATGGCTTCTGTTCTTCAACAGAACACAGACCACTTCTACAGAGGTATTACACCAGTGGGTTCAATACCAGAATAACACCTTTCATAATATCACTTTTGAATTACATTTTATCCCTTTCAGTATACCATAGTCAATTTTTCTTCAAAGTCATTCTTTGGTTTTCATCCCCATTATATAACGTACTCTCTGAAAATGTGACCCATGTCACACAAATGCCTTCTTGTATTATTTAAGCGTGTTGTCATATTATCATAGCATAATAATATGAAATAAATATAAGAAGTGAGGATTAATCTGCCTGGATAGCATTGGCCTATGCATTTATTATTGTTTGGTAATTAAAGATTCATTATACAACGATTCCTGGATAAATGCTTTGTAATCCCAGCTCAGTAGCTCCTCTTTCTTAGTGTTTAGCGTGCTGAGACCTTTGTTTTATCTTCAGTAATGCCTACTGAATCCATGTTTATCTCTTCATCTCTCAGAATACTTCTTTTGTCAGTTGTAGGGAACATGGCTGTGATTTTAATGACAACTACTGTTTAACCTTTTGTTGATTCCAGAAACCTTCTGTCATCAAGCCCAGGGGCTTCTGAACTATGCAGGAAGAGGGTTGTCACATCTAAGTAAATTTCACATTTCAGAGGTCTTATTAACATTTTATTATTGTTCAGAAGAGAACATTACGTTTGGGTTTTGGTTTTCTACCTGGATAATAAAAAAACATATTTATATAGATGTTGTTATGGAAAATGTCACATTTTATCTGGAAAATTACACATTTTCATTGGAGTGTTTGTGACATGTTTATTCTAAGATTATGAATGGTTAATAAACAATTAAAATCCTATGAACAAAATACCAGTATGTTTTTGGGTTGTGTTGCAAAAAAGGAACATAAAAACCTCATGCACCTAGTGCAAAGTATATGGCAATTAACATATATTTCAATGGATTTTGTTTAGTTGATTTGCATAAATACTATTTACACTATCACCAGTATCTGACTATTCCATCTTAGGCCTCCTATAAGTGTCATTCCCTTCCATTTTGACACTCTATCATGTACATTTTTACTGTACATCAATGTACAAATCAACTGTACATTATTAGGAACAGTGTAAAAAAAAACATAAAAAACAACAAAATAGTAGCTTGTCCACTCCAGCAGTGTTATTCTTTTTCAAATTTTTTATTTATGTAGCGGCCTCCACCCTCTCCTCTCTACTCTTCTTGCTCTGGCGCTCGTCTAGGGGTACTCTGAAGGAGAGAGTGCGGGGTCACCATGCCAAGTCCCCCTGCAGAGTATGTGCAGTGAGAGACAATCCTCTTTTACCTTCGGGTCGGTGTTCTGCATCCGGAGACCTCCTCCTGGTTTTCTCGAACAGTGTCTGCCAGTAAATGAGCCCCACACCACTAAAGTCCAACACTCCTTTATTCTTCCAATAACAGAGTAATGCACAGACAGTTGGACTCCCTCAACGAACAGAACAGACAGGGGGGTGTGGATGCGAGTAGGCCCAGGCACAATGAACTCTCCACTTTCCTTCCTGAAAGTGGGTTGCGGTCTCCGAGCGAAGGGGGATTTCCTTCCAGGCGATCTCCGATGGGAGGCTCACCTGTCACCGGCAATATACTGCACCAGGTCTTCAAGCAAGTATCTCCCACCGGTCCATTACGCCCTCCGGATTCGGGTACCTACTCCCAGGGTCCCCTAGGATCTCCTTCCCTCGCGGAACTCAGTGTTGGGCACTGAGCTCCAGACCTCCATCCAAGTACCTCACCCCAGGCTAAAGGTGCCTGGGATGGAACACGACCTCCGAACGTCCTCTAGGCTTAGGACGCCTAGAGGACCGACACGAACCACCGCCCACAGGCTGAAGGTGCCTGGGACTGGACCCCGTGACAAAGATGGCCGGCCCCTTTATACCCTCTCCCAGCAAGCACAGCGGGTTCCCTGCCCCACCATACTGCTGCCGAGGGAGGACAAAAAGGGAGCCCGGCACACAGCAATGGTTCAACCCCAGCCCAAGGCGACAGCGCCACCCGCTGGGCTGCAGGGAACTGCACATCACTGGTGTCTCTGCCAGTTTTAAATACACAGAGAAGTGTATACCCGCTACATTTATATTTCCTGTTATTTTCCCTGAGTGTTGGACCTAGGGTGACAACATTTCTTGAACAGCTCCTAACGCTGGAGCAGCGTTGTTAACCTAAGATGCACTCTGTGTGTGGATGCTAAGCTGAAACAAAGGGCAAATTTACAGCTTGGGAGTCCACAGGGACTTCAAGTAATCATGGAACATCAAAGTTGTTGGTACAGAAACCCTAAAGTAGTGCACTGGACTTCTAAAGATAAAAAAAATAGTATTGAGCAAAGTCCACACATCAGCTTGGGAAAGTTTGTAGAAGAATAGGAAAATGCAATGAAAAAACAAAAAATTCTTTAAAGTGGAACCGAACTCAAAAAGTGAAGGTTTGCTACATTATGAGAAACATTTATAAATCTTAGCTGTATCCTCTAAAATGTACCGTATTTATCCGCAAATAACACGCACAGGCGTATAACACGTACCTTCAATTTAAGAGGGAAGTTTCAGGATTTTTTTTTTAAATAAACCACTTTGAATCAAAATAATGGTCAGTGTCCATCTGCAGCCTCAATGCAGCCGGATCTGTGTCCATCTGCAGCCTCAATGCAGCCTGATCTGTGTCCATCTGCAGCCTCAATGTAGCCTGATCTGTGTCCATCTGCAGCCTCAATGCAGCCTATGTTCCCATCTGGAGCCTAAATGCAGCCTATGTGCCCATCTGGAGCCTAAATGCAGCCTATGTGCCCATCTGGAGCCTAAATGCAGCCTATGTGCCCATCTGGAGCCTAAATGCAGCCTATGTGCATATTTGCAGCCCGTCTCTCATCAATGCAGCCTATGTGCCCATTTGCAGCATGTCTCTCATCAATGCAGCCTGATGCCCATTTGCAGCCCCACCATCTCTCGTGCAGTGAGGGAATCACAGAGCCGTCATCTCCTGTTCACTCAGCTCAGTCGCGTCGGCAGTCACATACACAGTCCCACCTCTGCCATCGGCATTGGACCAGCTCACATACACAGTCCCGCCTCCGCCATCGGCATTGGACCAGCTCCTGTGATTGACAGAACACTGGTCCAATGCCGGTGGCGGAGGCGGGACTGTGTGTGTGACGTCAGAGCCGAGTGAGAGCCGAGTAAACAGGAAATGATGGCTCGGTGAATTCCGGCGGCGCTCGTTCCCCTCCGAGTCCGAGGTACACTATCGGCGTATAACATGCACCCGTGATTTTTCCCCTATTTTCAGGGGGAAAAAAGTGCGTGTTATACGCCGATAAATACGGTCGTTTTTTTGGGGGGATTTTTCTAAAAATACTTCCTGCTAAGCGAGTGTGCCTAGGCACTCCTCTGCCTACAGGACTTCTGCAGTGTGATATCCAAGACACCATTACCTCTGACAGCTAGTCACAGGAGATTTGGATTGAGATTTGGTGATGTCAATACTGTTCTGCTCACAGTTCTTCTTGCTGCAGGTATTGACATGAGGAACAAAAATCCCTGCTTCTACCAAGATGACTGATTCCAAACAGAACACAGTAAGCCAGTAATGGGGACAGATCAGCTGCAGGAAGACCAAAGTTAATACTGGTGACTAGCTCTATGTCTTCTGCATGCCTTTTTTGGAACAAAGCTTCCATAGTTCAGTTCCTCAATAATTAAAGACAGGAAGGTGCCAAGTACAGTAAGTGAAGAGCCCAGCAATATACACCTGCATAGATTAAAAAGTGTTACTAATATTTATTATTTTGCATTTTATAAATACAATTCTGAAAATGGATGAAGCCATCCATATATAATAATATATAAATCTAATTATTTATGAAATTTTATTTGTGACGCATGCTGTTTTATATTTTCTTATTAAGTACATTAACAAAGGGACAGCTATAGACATCTATATGTTACAGCATACATTTTGACCTTTCACAGATCTTTGTATGGGCACTATGGTCCTTCCATGACCAGCTGATATCCTTTGAAATGGCGGCCTATTGACCGGATATGTTTGCATGCTAACCCAAGAGCAGTTTTCTGCTGGGGTAAGAGTTTTTTCAGCAGATTCCATGCCTTCTCTTGTATAAAGACGTTTAATTAATGACATCTGTCTTTTTAGTCACTATTGTATCTGTCTTATATATTTTTTTCTACATTGCAGTGAACATGCTGTACAGATAATCTCCTGAAGAGGCTATACAGTCTAGTGAAACATGTCGAGAACAATGTTTATATACAGTAGTTATTAGACTTGTGCACAACGAAAAAATTTGTTTAGTTTCGGTTCGTTTCTTGTGCACAACGGAAAAATTTGTTTAGTTTCGGTTTGTTTCTTTTCGGTCCTGTTGATTCGTAATCGTTTGTAATTTTGCTAGACGGGATTTTTCGTGTTCGGACTAATTCGTACTTTCGGTAGAGTACATTGTTTTTCATTGATTCGGGACACAACTCCTATTTTCATAACTTTTTTTGGGTTCGTTGATTCGTAATTTTCCGTGTCTCTCTCACAACGACGCTGCCTATTATGCCTAATGTGCTTCGAATGGATTTGTACTTTTCTAAATACATAGCGGTTATTTGTAACGATTTGAAATCTTGTATTTTACTTTCATTTTTTACATGCGGCTATAGCCTCCGCCCCTGTACACCATTTTGAGAGAGAGTTCAGCACGGTGAGGGAGAAGCAGAGAGCAGAGCAGAGTGTTATTGTGCTTCGAATGGATTCGTACATTCTTAACTTTTTTCATAACGAATTATGCCGAAGACATTCGGGCATTCGCTTTTTGCGATATAATTTATTTCGGATTCGGTTTTATTCGTAATTGCTTTGTTCAGAAATTCTAATGCTTCCGAATGTCCGAAAGTTGCTAAATTCGGACGAATTTCGATTCGTTACAAAACGAATTGCACAACCCTAGTAGGTATACTTCCACAAATATGCAATTTTAAAATTGGAGATTGTTATACTTCTTTAATTGGATGTATTAACCACTTAAGGACCGGTCCAATACGGACCATAATGACCAGAGGTGATTTCACAATTTGGCACTGCGCTGCTTTAACTGGAAATTGTGCAGACATGCAATGTTGTACCCCAAAAAAATGTGCGTCCTTTTCTTCCCACAAATAGAGCTTTCTTTTAATGGTATTTGATTGCCTCTGCGATTTTTATTTTTTGCGATATAAAGGGAAAAAGACTGAAAATTTAAAAAAAAAAAAGATATTTTATACTTTTTGTTATAAGAAAAATCGAATAAACTCAATTTTAGTCATACATTTAGACCAAAATGTATTCAGCCACATGTCTTTAGTAAAAAAAATGTCAATAAGCGTATATTTATTGGTTTGCGCAACAGTTATAGCGTCTACAAACTAGGGTACATTTTCTGGAATTTACACAGCTTTTAATTTATGACTGCCTATCTCATTTCTTGAGGTGCTAAAATGGCAGGGCAGTACAAAACCCCCGCAAATGACACCATTTTGGAAAGTAGACACCCCAAGGAAATTGCCGAGAGGCTTGTTGAGCCTATTGAATATTTTTTTTTTTCGTCCCAAGTGATTGAATAATGACAAAAAATAAATAAATAAGTTACAAAAAGTTGTCACTAAATGATATATTGCTCACACATGCCATGGTTATGTGTGGAATTGCACCCCAAAATAAATTTTGCTACTTCTCCTGAGTATGGGCATACCACATGTGTGGGACTTTTTAGGAGCCTAGCCACGTACGGGCCCCCGGAAACCAAGCACCGCCTTCAGGATTTCTAAGGGCGCAAATTTTTGATTTCACTCCTCACTACCTATCACAGTTTCGAAGGCCATAAAATGTCAAAATTACCCCATTTTGGAAAGTAGACACCCCAAGCTACTTGCTGCGAGGCATGGTGAGTATTTTACAGCTCTCACTTGTTTTTGAAAATGAAGAAAGAAAATATTTATTTATTTTTCTTTTTTCAATTTTCAAAACTTTGTGACAAAAAGCAAGATCTGCAAAATACTCACCATACCTCTCAGCAAATAGCTTGGGGTGTCTACTTTCCAAAATGGGTTCAATTGGGGGAGGGGTTTTGTGCCATCTGGGCATTCCATGGCCTCCGAAACTGTGATAGGCAGTGAGGAGTGAAATCAAAAATTTACACCCTTAGAAAGCCTGAAGGCGGTGCTTGGTTTTTGGGGTCCTGTACGCAGCTAGGCTCCCAAAAAGTCTCACACATGTGGTATCCCCGTACTCAGGAGAAACAGAATGTATTTTGGGGGGTAATTCCACATATGCCCATGGCATGTTTGAGCAATATATAATTTAGTGACAACTTTGTGCAAAAAAAATAAAAATAAAAATGTATTTTTTCCGCAACTTCTGTCAACATATAAAATATTCCATGGACTCGACATGCCTCTCAGCAAATAGCAAGCTTGGGGTGTCTACTTTCCAAAATGGGGTCATTTGGGGGGGGTTTTGAACTGTCCTGGCATTTTATACACAACATTAGGAAGCTTATGTCACACATCATCCACTCTTCTAACCACTTGAAGACAAAGCCCTTTCTGACACTTTTTGTTTACATGAAAACGTATTTTTTTTTGCAAGAAAATTAGGTTGAACCCCCAAACATTATATATTTTTTTTAACGCAAAGGCCCTACAGATTAAAATAGTGGGTGTTGAATTTTTTTTTTTCACACAGTATTTGCGCAGCGATTTTTCAAACGCGTTTTTTTGGGGAAAAATACACTTTTTTTCATTTTAATGCACTAAAACACACTATATTGGCCAAATGTTTGATGAAATAAAAAAAATGATCTTTGGCCGAGTACATGGATACCAAACACGACATGCTTTAAAATTTCGCACAAACGCGCAGTGGCGACAAATTACATACATTTTTAAAAGCCTTTAAAAGCCTTTACAGATTACCACATTAGATTTACAGAGGAGGTCTACTGCTAAAATTGAAGCATGATGCAATTGCTGTTTATATAAGACGCTAGACCGACGCTTGCGTTCGCCTTTGCGCAAGAGCAGGGCGGGACAGGGGTGCTTTTTTTTTATTATTATTATTTTTGCTTTTTAATTTTTTTTTTAAACTGTTCCTTCCATATTTTTTTATTTTTATTGTTATCTCAGGGAATGTAAATATCCCCTATGATAGCAATAGGTAGTGACAGGTACTCTTTTTTTGAAAAAACTGAGGTCTATTAGACCCTAGATCTTTCCTCTGCCCTCAAAGCATCTGACCACACCAAGATCGGTGTGATAAAATGCTTTCCCAATTTCCCAATGGCGGTTTTTATATCCGGGGGGGGGGGACATTCCCTCCCCCTGCTTGTAAAAGCAGTCCAGAGGCTAATTAGCCGCTAGGATTGCTTTTACATGAAAGCCGGCTGCTGGCTGAAAAGAATGATACCAAGATGATACCTAAACCCTCAGGCATCATTCTGGTATAACCATTCAAATTCCAGCAACATACCAGTACGTTGCTGGTCCTTGTTGGGCATGTATTGTAATCTTTTTTTTCCATGCAGCCTGTTGGCTGAACGAAAAAAAGAGATTGATCGGTGGGTATGCCCACCATTAGAATACCTCCCTTCATTCACCCACTTCTATTGATGGGCATACATGCACCATTTATATATGCCGAAGCATGGGGGCATCCTCCCGCAAAAGTTATGCCGCGTACACACGGTCGGACTTTTCCACGTGCAAGCCTCCGTCGGAATTTCGACCATATGTACGAGGCATTAGGAGCAAAATCGCTCCTCCGCCCCTGCTGCCCCCATGCTTCGGCATATATATATGCTCTTTTTTTTAACTGTGGTGGTGAAATCACCTCCTACAGCACTGGAGTCGCAGGTATCAGGCCTGTCTCTGCAAACGCTGCAGTCTCTGCAAACGCTGCAGTGCACAGAGATTACCTGTCAGTTGAGAACGGACGTGTGTTCCAGGAGCTCCTGCCTTCTGCCTTCCAGGGCACATTCCGCGGTTCTTCCTCCCATACAGCCCCATACAGGGGCTGCCTAACAGGCCACGGCCCCTGGCACCCGGACCTATCCTTCCGCAGCTGCTCCCAGAGAGGAGCACTGCTCATCCACTCGCCATCGGAAGACACCATCCGGGCCGCCATTCGCCATCGACCGGCAACTGCCGGCAAGATAGTCCGTGGCTGAGGCCTAACTCCGGCCTCCTCCAGCCCAGCATCGTCCCCCCTCTCCCCCATCCTTAGCGGGCAAGCCGTGTCTCCCGCATCGGAGCTCCCCCAAGCGGCCCGAAGCCACAACCACCACCGCCTGTCCTTTTTAGGACAGTCCGCGGCTCCGGCCTAACTTCCAGCCGCGGTGGCCATCTTGGTACACCCGCCCGGCCTCAGCACTTCCTGACTCAATCTAGGCACCAGTGGCCATCTTGGTACACCTGGGCCCATATCTATCAGGACCCTGACAGTACCAAGAAAAGTATAGCAGGAAATATACTCTGCAAATACCATCATCTTCATCCTTATCCTCATTCTCATGACAATACTCATTCTCAGCACCATCATCTTCACCCTCATCATCATCATCCTCATCGGTATCCTCATCAGCAGTATCTTCCTCATCATCATCCTCATTCACATCATCATCCTCATCCTCCTCTCAGCATCACCACCAGTTGTCCTGGCAAACCTGACAACTAGGTAAGTATAGCGGGCTCCTCCATTAGCTAGCTGATCCAGGGCAGACCCGATCGCCTCTAGAGGGATCAGGAAGGAATTTTTTCCCCCGCTCTAGCACTATTGGCCCGTGCTTGGCTGGGGTTTTTCGCCTTCCTCTGGATCAACGGGGGGATTAGATAGTTGGGGAGCAGCGCCGTCTACACCAGGATCATCATCATCATCATCATCATCAGTCGTCCATCAAACCTGATAACCAGGTAAGTATATCGGACTCCTTCCATTAGCGGGAAGGTCAGGGTAGCTCCAACCGCCTCCAGGGATCAGGAAGGAATCATCATCACTAGGATCATCATCAGCATTGGATCATCATCAGCATTGGATCATCATCAGCATCAGATCATCATCACTATCGGATCATCATCACTATCGGATCATCATCACTATTGGATCATCATCACTATCGGATCATCATCATCCTTGTCAACATCAAACACCAACTTCAAGCATTAGCACACCTCAGCAGCTCTCTCATCGCATCGCTCATCATCATCATCATCAACAGCAGGATCATCATCGTTAACATCATCTCATCGCCTCATCATTATCAGCACTTTTTTCAACATGGTTAACATTATATACTCAGCCGACACCATCCAAAGCCTAAAGAACTTCGCCACAACACTATCAACACCCATCCAAAAAAAATTACAAAAAGAACGAATCGTAAGAATCAGTCGACTATCAACAGGAAAAAACAGAGCACCATGGCATCTACAACATCTATCAAGTGCCCTAATCAACACCAGATCTGCAGTCAAACACAGACAGGAAATCCATGATTTCATAACCCAACACAACATAGACTGCCTCTTCATCACGGAAAGCTGGCTAACACCCGACTGCAATACCATCCTAGCAGAACTGGTGCCGGAGAACTACCGCATCCTAACTGAGCATAGAACAGGACAAAGAGGAGGAGGCCTAGCAGTAATTTACAAAGACCACCTTACGTTCATCAAACCAACTCTACAGAACTCATTGCCTTTCATGGAAACACTCACTCTGCAACTACAAACTACACCCCAGGATACCATCCACATACTGCTCTGCTACAGACCACCGGGACCCAAGACACACCTCCTCACACATTTAAATGAATTTTTCTCGACATACACCATGAAAACCAAAAATCTGCTGCTACTTGGAGACTTCAACCTTTGGGCCAACTCCCCCGAAGACCCTATCGCCACTGCCTGCATCGACCAACTAGAAAAACTAGGCTTGCAACAATTGATAAATACTCCTACTCATGTATCAGGTCACACTCTTGACCTAATCTTCAAACAAGATATGGACATCAACACACTGGACAACCAGCCTCTACCATGGACAGACCACCATGCCATCAAGTTTACTATAACGACCAACACGGCCCTCCAAAAATCAATACAATCAGCAACAACACACTGGACAAGATCACAGAAGAAACTATACGCTGAGCTTTTCAAAACCACGCTATTGAACAATATGGAAATGCTAAACCAAAACCACTCAACAGAAGAAACACTCAACTTCCTGAACAATGCTTTGCTACAGACAGCAGATACGGTTGCTCCAAGACACAGAGCACTCATCCGCAAAAACAATGCAGGCTGGTTCAATGACGCTCTTACTTTACTGAAACAAGAACGCAGAAGAGCAGAAGGAGCCTGGAGAAGAAATGCAACAAAGGAGAACTACACAATCTACAAAGCACTCACTAGGAAATATCATAAAGCAATCTTCAAAGCAAAAAGAGACCATTTCGCTAACACCATCGCAAAAGCCCTAAACCGCCCCCGCGAACTCTTCAAACTAGTAGCTCAGACCATGAATCCCACCTGTTTGGAGTCTTCAGCAAACGAAACACAGGAATTCTGCAATGAACTATTCAATTTTTTTATCGACAAAATTGATAACATTAGGAAAATAATTCAGCAGGAAAAATCAAACAACCCCACACAGCCAAAGGAAGAAAAGAACCAGATAAATATTCTGCAATCAAAGAAATTTACTCTGGTCCCAATTACAATCGACGCTACAAAAAACATCATCAGAAGCCTCCGAGATAGCACTTCACCGAACGACATCATTCCGGCAAAACTGCTGAAAGAATGTACCGACATCTTGGCACCCCACATAACACACTTCATCAACCAATCGTTCAAAGAAGGTATTGTGCCGACTTCCCTTAAACAAGGAATAATCAAACCCCTATTAAAGAAACCCAACCTCGACCCGAATGACCCACATTTTAGAAGACCGGTAACAAGCCTGACCACCATCTCCAAGATTATCGAGAAAGTTGTAACACAACAGCTACAACTTCATTTGGATACCCACAATCTCCTGGACCCACTTCAATCGGGGTTCCGCCCAGGCCATGGGACGGAAACGGCACTTCTCAAAATATGGGACGACGTACTAGAAGCAGCAGATGACGGAGAATCATGTCTCCTGGTGCTGCTGGACCTCAGTGCAGCCTTTGACACAGTAGATCACAAAATCCTACTTACGCGTCTCACCGAAGTAGCAGGAGTCGCAGACACGGACCTACCATGGTTCGCATCCTTCTTAGAAAACCGATCCCAGACAGTGAAACTGGGAGCCTTTACCTTGGCACCATGCACAAATACATGCGGAGTACCTCAAGGATCACCCCTGTCACCGGTACTCTTCAACATCTACCTTCGGCCACTCCTCAAAATCATCAGTGAACAGGACATGCGTTATCACTCCTATGCAGATGACACTCAACTATACTTTCGCATCAACAACAAAAAAGATCAATATTACGGACTGGAAAAATGCCTTACATTGATCAACAATTGGATGACAGAGAGCTCCCTCAAGCTTAATGGATCCAAAACAGAACTGCTCATTTTCCACGCTAACCGAAAGAAAAACGCCAGGACCACATGGACACTGCCCACCATCCTGGGACAAAACATAACCCCAGGCACCAAAGTTAAAAGCCTGGGAGTTATCTTTGACTCAGACATGACTATGGACGCACAAATAGGATCAGTAGTCAGTGGATCCCACCACCTTCTCCGCCTGCTACGAAGACTCATCCCGTTCATCCCGGAAAAAGACAGAGCAGTAGTAGTCGGAACCATTATCAATTCACGGCTTGACTATGCTAACTCACTTTACCTAGGACTACCCAAATACCAAGTTGCACGTCTACAAGTCGTCCAAAGCACAGCGGCCAGACTGGTAACAGGGAAAAAACCCTGGGAATCAATCGCACCGTCCCTGAAAAGCCTCCATTGGCTAGCCGTAAAGGATCGGATCACATTCAAGACCCTCTGCCTCACCCACAAATGCGCACAAGGAAACGCTCCTGAATATTTATGCGAGAAAATAAAACACTACACCACTACTCGTGACCTTCGATCAACTAACCAAAACCTCCTCCACATCCCCAAGACCCGCTACAAAGCCAAGGGAGAACGAAGGTTTGCTGTCCAAGGACCAAGGCTATGGAATGCGCTACCTACGAATATCCGCATGGAAGAAAACCATCGGGCCTTCCGGAAAATACTAAAGACCCATCTCTTCTAACGATCTCAACGACACTGGATGCAAAGCGCCTTGAGGCGATTTAGTTCGCAATTGCAGCGCTATACAAGTTGCTCACTCACTCACTTATGTGTGTTGTGTTTTGTAAGTGACAGTGATCGATCGATACTGCACTTGGGTGGCCTGGGCTGGACGGAGGGGCAAAACGCAGGTGCTAGCAGGTATCTGGGCTGATCCCGCTAACACTGCGTTTTTGGGAACCCTAAACTGCTGGGGAAGCTAGTATAGATCTGATCAGGTCAGATATTGATCTGTTCAGATACTATACCACTAAGGGAGGTGTATGCTTCATGCGTGGGTATTAGCGCTACTGGCACTAACCTGACACTGCCTGGGGTGTGACGCAGACCCTCTCTGACGCTAAAACCTAATTGATATCACCCGCCGGGCGATCAGGGGGTTAAACCTTTATTGGGTTATATACGGCGGGTGCCCTGACACGATAAAAAGCAAACTAACTAACCAGCGTCACCCGTAACACTTATACGGTGATCACTGGTGAAAGGGTTAACTAGGGGCAATCAGGGGGTTAAAACCTTTATTAGGTAATATATGGGGGTACCTGACGCTATATAAAAACCTGACAGGGAACCTAAATAACGAAATAACTAACTGGCTAACCAGTGTCACCAGTGACACTTATACGGTGATCACTGGTGAAAGGGTTAACTCTAGGGGCAATCAGGGGGTTAAAACCTTTATTAGATAATATATGGGGGTCATAGGTGTGCGCAGACTATTGCATTAGGGTGTGAACTCCGAAGCTCAAACACATGGTACCGAGCATTTAACTGTGTTCATTCAGAAAGGGAAGGGGCCGGTAAATTACAAATTTACGATCCCCTTCCCCCACTCATTCTAAAACTCCTCCCTGTGTGTGCACGCAGCAGCAGCCGGTAAGGAGGAAAAGGAAGGAAGTTGGAAGCGATGCAGGGGGGAGGCAGGGCAGTAGAGGACATCTGTGCTGCACTGGGAGATTAGGGTGTGCCCAGGCACACCCGGCACACCCTGTGCGCACGCCTATGATGGGGGTACCTGACGCTATAAAAACCTGGCGGCAAACCTAAAAAAAATAACTGACTACTAGCGGCATCTCCGGCGCTAATACAGCGATCAGAAAAACGATCGCTTAGTGACAGTGGTGCTAGGGGGTGAAAGGGTTACCTGGGAGGCGATCAAGGGGTTAAACCTTTATTAGGGGGGGTTAGGGGGCTACCCTGGACCTAAAGGGACCTACACTAACTGCCCTGACACTTTTACAGTTACAAATGTCACGATTTGCAGTGATCAGTAAATAAATGATCACTGCAATCAGTGACACTGTGACTGGGGGGTGATCTGGGGGTGACTGGGGGGGGGGGCAATTGTGTTCCTATGTGTGCCTATGTGTCAGTGTAGTGTTTGTGCACTAACCTGACATCTTCTCTCCACGGCGCTCGGTATGTGTGAGCGCCGCAGGAGAGATGACATCACTTCCTCTGCCTGTGTTTACATTACACAGGCAGAGGAAGCATTTCATTCGCCGGGAGCGATCGTGAGGGGGTGGCTAGAAACCAATGGCCGCCCCCTCATCACTGATCGCTCCCGGAGTGATACCGACCGCTCACTTTACCGGAGGGGGGTCCGATCGGACGTGATTGTGCCTGTCCGTGCCATTTTGCCGACGTATATATACAGTGAGTGGTCGTTAAGTGGTTAAATAAAATTTGGTATTTTTTTAGGGCTGTTACTGATTAAAATTTTCTTGTTCGATTAATCTATTTTTTTTTAATCGATTAATCAACTAATTTTGATTAATTATAACGCACATACATGTAGCGGGGTGTTCCCCTTTAATGCAGAGAGACAAGAAGTTCTAGGGGAGAGGTGAGTCAGGAGGAAGTAGAGAAAAGACATTGCTGGAGTGAGAGCAGAGGAGAGAGAGAGACTACATCACCCAGAACCACATTCTTCATATGTTCCCACCGCAGAGACTCATGGGAGGGGTTATAAAAGGAGGAGGCGAAGCTGGGCTCGGCCTCTTTGGGACACGAGACTTCACAGCCTGATCCTCCTGTGTGGATGTGTCGGAGTGCAAGGCCTGAAGCCTGAGGCCTTGCTCAGCACCAAAGAGCCTTCCACCCCTCTGCGAGCCTGGGTGGCATCTGACTTTGCTCAGCTACAGCCTTGTTGGATCGGGGACCCGATCGCTGGAGAGACCGAGTGCGTGTGACACAGCCGGTGGAAGTTTCCCGGACTGGATCCGTAGTCCGGCGGGTGAGAGGTCATATGCCCAGAATGAGATACTGTTAATGCATATAGGCCAATAGACTGCCGTGGCCCCCTCTAGTTGTTCCTGATACCCTTAGTGAAGAAGAGCCATACCATAGCTGAACTTGTAGTCGGGATAGCCAAGTTCCTGCCCATCTCTACCTACCTCACTGGACTACAAAGTTGTATTTTGTTAATGTGCACCACCGTTAAAGACCTGCCGGTGAAGAAAAAGGACTAAGTTATAGACCTCAAAAACCAGGCCTGGTGGGGTTACTAATGTGTTTTGGGTTATTGCGCCATAGGGCATTTAGCTAACGGTCACCCGTGTGGCGCACTTGTTGCATGTCAGTTCTTTAGTGTGTTAGCATTGCAGGGCTCTGCATTACCAATGATTGAATGTAAACTGTGATCAATGTTATTATCTTTCTTACTAAGAGCTTAAGTAAAACCTTATACCCTTTTTTTCTTTAGTATTGTCTCAATGCTCACTTATTCATAAGGTATAAGATAGATAGTTTACTTTTAGTACTAGCTGTGCCAGCAGAGGGTAGAGCATATTGCCGGGGGTTGGCGGAGCTGTCATCAGGGCCCAAACTAAATCTGCGGCCTTCTTAGTTGGAGGTATCGCTACACGTGGGGGTTCTCGTCCGGGATCCTGATACAGCAAGCGAACACGCCAAAAGACCGGCATGGACCCGCTAGAAGTAGGACAGTGGTACACAATGGCTGGCGCAGATCCGGCCGCGGCGGCAGTTATTAAACTCCCGGGGATCTGGCAAAGAGATGCGATAAAGCAGTTAATGACATCCCTATCACCATGCCAGAAATCATGGGTGATGGATGTGAGACCACATGCTTCGTGTACATACGCATTAATAGAGTGGAAAGACGAAATTCCAGAGCATTTTAAAAGCCAGAGCATACAAGCTATGGATGGGCAGACCTACCATCTGACACATGCGCTGCCACATAAGGGAGATCGGTTCCAAATAAGAAAGTCATCATCTCCACAGATACCTCCCCCACCATCCCCTAAGGCACAAGAGCAGGAGGATACAGAGAGTCACAGATCATCACCGGCCACCCTCAGCACAGAACTATGCGCTGTACTGGGAGAGATTGTGGCCCAGTGCAAGAAGAATCCCACAGATTACCCAATGTCGGGGTACAGAAAGCTCCGGATATTCTCAGGGAGAAAACCTGTGCCCTCAGGGGAAGAAGGATTTGAGGAGTGGCTAGATGGCATCACTCAGGCCTTAGAGGAATGGGAAGTTCCAGAACGCAGCAAGAAACAGCGAATTGCTGAAAGTTTGAAGGGGCCTGCTCTGGATGCCATACGCAACCTGAAGATGAGCAGGAAAGACTGTACTGCACAGGACTACTTGGACATCTTGCAGAATGTGTTCGGTGGGACAGAAAAAGTTACCGAGCTCACCTATCAGCTGGAGCACTGCTACAAGAAAACAGGAGAGAAACTGTCAGAATATATGGGACGTCTAGATAAGATCCTGCATAGAATTATTCTGAAGAAGGGGATCGACCCAGGGAAGGTAGACGAGGCCCGGGCTCAGCAGGTATTGAGGGGAGCTCAGCCCCTGGATCCTATTGCATTGGCGCTGCGCACCCGACAGGACGGGAAGAACCTGGAATACCCCGACCTCATTCGAATGGTCAGAGAGGAAGTGGCCATGTGGGAGGAGAAAAAGAGGGAACAGCCAGTCGAGCCAACCAAACCTCTGGTGGTGATGGTCAGCCCGGCCATGACCCCCGAAAGAGATGCAGAAATGGACACCCTGAAATCGCAGATGCCCCAAGTGTTGGAGATACTGACCTCTTTGATGGAGAAAGATCAAAGGAAACCAGAAAAGAAAAGTCCAAGAAAGGAGTTGTTCCCGAATACCTCAGCGCCCGCTTCTCTACAGGATCGTGAAGAAGAGGTGATTTGTTACAACTGCGGAGGGATTGGTCATTTTGCAAACATATGTTCCAGTCCCAGGAAGAAAAAAAGATAAATAACCGCCAGCCGGCGGAAAAATTCAGAGGGCCCCGGTGAAGGAGTCAACCGGGTGCCCATCATTTTCAGTGAGCTCCAAACTGAATGAAAAACAGAAGAAGAAGAGAGAAAATAGAACACCTCAGAGGAAACACAACATTCTCCAACAGAGATACACCGCAGAGAAAGGGGGCAAGACCCCTCAGAAGAGACACAGCACTCCCCAGAGGGGGTGCACACCTAAGAAAAATAACAGTATCCCTCAGCGGGTTCCTACACCCATAAAGAGGAGGGAAGTCAATGCATACCAGGCTCAAGAAAGGTTCAAGTCCAAAGGGAATAGGACAAGAGAGAGTCCAAAAGGAAAAGGTCTGAAGAAGGCGACCCCTGCCGGGCCATATCCGGAGAAGCTGGTGGGCCCATCTCCTATAGTGCCCATTCAAGTGGAGGGAGTCTACACCAGGGCCCTCTTGGATACCGGGGCACAAGTGACCCTACTATACCGGGACTTCTACGATAGGCACTTGAGTCATCTGCCTATCCAGAAGATAGAAGAGCTGGAAATATGGGGAATTGGAACCCAGAGTTTCCCTTATGACGGCTATCTTCCCATCAAGATGACCTTTGACCCATCCGTGGCTGGGAAGGCCGAAGTGTTTGACACCCTGGCAGTCGTGTGCCCTAGGCCGCCTGGAGCCAACAAGAATTCCCTTATAATAGGGACGAACACGGACCTGTTCCGAAGACTCCTGACCCCTCTAGTAAAAGAAGAGGGGAAAACAGCCACCAAGATCCATCCCATGCTGAAGACGGCCTACCAACGGCTGGTCCAAGAGCAGGAGACCCCTGGAGAGGGGATAGGGAAGGTGTGGAGACTTGGAAGAGAAGGGGTAGTGTTGCAGCCCGGCGAAGTAACCTGTCTCAGAGCCACTGTGAAGCTTACTTGGAAGCAGCCTGGTCCCTTTGTCGTGCTGGAGTCAGACCCAAGGGGTGAGTCCTCAGGTCTGGAAGTGATACCGGAAGTGATTCCGCTGAAGGTCCTGAAGAAGGCCCATTGTAGAGTTCCAGTGAGTGTTAGGAACACTACCAGAGACCCCATGGAAATCCCAGCCAGAATGCTGCTAGGCCAGGTGAGCCCTGCGGCCCCTGTTACCCTGTCAGAAGTGAAGAGGACAGGTGAAGGAGGAGATGCTTGGGAGAAGCTGTCCATGGAAAACCCGAATCTGCCAGGAGCTTGGAAGGAGAGAGCCAAGGCCCAGTTGAATAGATGGGAGAAGATCTTCTCTAAGGATGAGTTCGATGTGGGGTGTGCAAGGAGTGCCACCCATCGGATCCGCCTCCAGGAAGACAAGCCCTTCCGAGAGAGGGTCAGGCGGGTCCCCCTAGCAGATCTGGAGGATCTAAGGGAACTTGCAGAACTCAAGAGGACTGGTGTGATACGGGAGTCCAGAAGCCCCTATGCCTCTCCCATCATGGTGGTAAGAAAGAAGAATGGATCATTGAGGCTCTGTATCGACTACAGGACTCTCAACAGGAGAACCATACCTGACCAATACACCACTCCGAGGATAGAGGATGCCCTACAGAGCTTGTCTGGAGCTAAATGGTTCAGCGTTATGGATCTCAAGAGCGGGTACTATCAGATTCCTATGCACCCAGAAGACCCAGTAGGGTTCTTTGAATTCAACCGGATGCCCCAAGGTCTGTCTGGAGCCCCAGCGACTTTCCAATGTCTCATGGAGAAGACTGTAGGAGACATGAACCTTATTGAAGTCCTTGTATACCTGGACGATGTCATTGTCTTTGGGAGAACCTTGGAAGAACACGAAAGGAGGCTGGAAAAAGTGTTGAGAAGACTCAGTGAGGAAGGACTCAAGCTTTCGCCTGAGAAGTGTCGGTTCTATCAGTCTTCTGCGAACTATCTGGGGCACATAGTGTCTGAAGAAGGGGTTGCCACAGACCCTGAGAAATTGGAGGCAGTACCTCCTGGCCACGACCCACCACAGTAACAGAACTCAGATCCTTCTTGGGGTTCTGCTCCTATTACAGGAGGTTTGTGGAAGGATTCGCCCGAATTGTCAGGCCATTGAATGAACTACTCAAGACCGAGGGGGAAGAGGACGACTCAGGGCCCAGGAAGCCGGGAGAGTCAGTCAGAGATCAGTGGAACCAGAAGTGTGAAGAGGCCTTCCAGGCATTAAAGGAGAGCCTAACCACTGCCCCAGTCTTGGCCTATGCAGACCCAACCAAGCCCTATGAACTACATGTAGATGCTAGTCATGACGGTCTGGGAGGAGTACTTTATCAAGAACACGAAGGGCAACAACGGCCTGTTGCCTATGTGAGCCGGAGCCTGACCCCCCCTGAGAAGAACTACCCCACTCACAAGCTGGAGTTCCTGGCCCTTAAGTGGGCGGTAGTAGACAAGCTCAAAGACTACCTGTATGGGGCGGAGTTCACTGTGAAAACCGACAACAACCCCCTTACCTACCTTTTCACCACGGCCAAGCTGGATGCCACTGGACACAGGTGGCTGGCCGCACTTTCTGGATTCAACTTCAGCCTAAAGTATAGGCCAGGGACTGAGAATCGAGATGCAGACGCTCTGTCCAGGAGATCTCATTCTCTCACCAGTGACGTAGAAGATTGGACCCAAGTGGCACCGGACGGGGTGCGGGCCCTTTGTCAAGGAGCTGAATTCCAAGCTCGAGGAGGTTCCAGAGCAGAGGAAATAGGAGTTACCATGGTGGGAGTCCCCAAACACTACTGTGGAGTAGCTCAACTGGGAGAGGACAACCTGCCAAGACTGTCCAAGAAGGAGTTGAGGTGTGACCAATTGGAAGACCCCATGGGGAGATTGGATCCTGATTCTCCAGGGCCTCCAGGACCAAACAGACTCATGCGTCAACCTTCAAAAGAAGCTCGCCTGCTGAGGAAAGAGTGGGACAGGTTGCAGTTACATCAGGGAGTGGTCTACCGAAGGGGCCCCTCTGATGACTCAGAAGATAAGTGGCAACTGTTCCTCCCAGAGAAATATCGAGAGACTGTTCTGATTGCCCTGCATGACAACCATGGCCACCTAGGGGCTGAAAGGACCTTTCAACTTGTCAGAAGTCAGTTCTATTGGCCCTGCATGAGGGCAGAGATAGAAGAGTACTGCCACTCTTGTGCACGGTGCATCCAGAGGAAGACTTTACCCCATCAAGCTGCCCCAATGGGCCATCTACAGAGTCAAGGCCCAATGGATCTGGTATGCATTGATTTTCTCTGCCTCGAACCCGACCTGAGTGGACTAGGAAATGTTCTGGTGATAACCGACCATTTCACCAGGTATGCCCAGGCTTTCCCCACCAAAGACCAGAAGGCCTCCACCGTAGCCAAGGTACTTATGGAGAAGTACTTTGTCCATTATGGGCTGCCACAGCGACTCCATTCAGATCAAGGGAGGGACTTTGAGAGTAAGCTGATCCGGAAGCTCCTGGATTCTTTGGGAATCAAGAAGACTCGAACTACACCTTACCATCCACAGGGAGATGCTCAGCCGGAAAGGTTTAACCGAACCTTGCTCAACATGTTGGGGACTCTGGAAAGCGAGAAAAAGCAACATTGGAGCCAACACATAGCAGCCATAGTACATGCTTACAACTGCACCATCAGTGATGCTACAGGCTACTCCCCATTTCGACTCATGTTTGGGAGAGAAGCGAGACTACCGGTGGACTTGGCCTTTGGCACCTCTCTGGACCATTCCTCAGCCACATCCCACAAAGGATATGTGGACAGGCTCAGACACAGCCTGAAAGTAGCCCATGAACATGCTCAAGCGGCCTCAGATCAAAGGGGAGCTCGAAATAAAAGAAACTTCGACTTGAAGGTTCGGGTACAAGACCTACAGCCCGGGGATCGAGTACTGTTACGCAATCTGGGGGTCCCTGGAAAGCACAAACTTGCAGACAGATGGAGATCTGAACCCTATGTCATCTGCAGGAAGTTGCCAGGCCTAACTGTCTATACGTTGAAGCCAGAAGGAAAGGTAGGCCCACTGAAGACGTGGCATCGAAACCACCTTCTCCCACTTGCTGAGGCAGTTAGAATACCTCCCGTGGGAGACTCCCCTGAACCGACCTCTATCCTGGATACTCCTAGGCCGAACACTCGGTCGCAGACCTCCCGAGCTGAAGATAGAGAGGCCTCTCAACTTAGTGGAAGTGAGGAGGGAGAACTTGATTGGCTGTGGCCTTCCCCAACTCCAGGAACTTCTACCATAGATCTTCCAACCACTGAAGACACCACAGATGAAACACTGAACCCAGAAGCCACAGAGTTCATCCCTTCTAGTCCTTCAGCAGAATACTGGGAAGATGCCCATGATGGTTGTTCAGAGGAAGAGGGGCCTGTGGCGCCAGAGCCAGAAATCCCAAGAGAGCAAAGGGCTCGAAGAGTCATCCGGCCTCCTAAGAAGCTGACCTACCCACAAATGGGGAACAGCTCAGAAGACTCTGTAGTTACTGCTAGGAGGAATGCTGAGAATCCGGATCCCTCCACGGTCCATTTGGTGGAGGGCAACCCCAGCTCACTCTCTGGCACAGCTAGACAGGTCGCCCCCACTGAAGCGACCTGTAGACAGGACAGCTCCCCATCTTATGATGATTGGTGGGAGGCTCCTCTGTCAACCCTATGCAACCGCATTGAATCTAGAATGTTTTGCAGACCTAAAAAAAATGTCTTTGGGGACCAAAGATTCAAAGTGGGGGGAGTGTGTAGCGGGGTGTTCCCCTTTAATGCAGAGAGACAAGAAGTTCTAGGGGAGAGGTGAGTCAGGAGGAAGTAGAGAAAAGACATTGCTGGAGTGAGAGCAGAGGAGAGAGAGAGAGAGAGACTACATCACCCAGAACCACATTCTTCATATGTTCCCACTGCAGAGACTCATGGGAGGGGTTATAAAAGGAGGAGGTGAAGCTGGGCTCGGCCTCTTTGGGACACGAGACTTCACAGCCTGATCCTCCTGTGCGGATGTGTCGGAGTGCAAGGCCTGAAGCCTGAGGCCTTGCTCAGCACCAAAGAGCCTTCCACCCCTCTGCGAGCCTGGGTGGCATCTGACTTTGCTCAGCTACAGCCTTGTTGGATCGGGGACCCGATCGCTGGAGAGACCGAGTGCGTGTGACACAGCCGGTGGAAGTTTCCCGGACTGGATCCGTAGTCCGGCGGGTGAGAGGGCATATGCCCAGAACGAGATACTGTTAATGCATATAGGCCAATAGACTGCCGTGGCCCCCTCTAGTTGTTCCTGATACCCTTAGTGAAGAAGAGCCATACCATAGCTGAACTTGTAGTCGGGATAGCCAAGTTCCTGCCCATCTCTACCTACCTCACTGGACTACAAAGTTGTATTTTGTTAATGTGCACTACCGTTAAAGACCTGCCGGTGAAGAAAAAGGACTAAGTTATAGACCTCAAAAACCAGGCCTGGTGGGGTTACTAATGTGTTTTGGGTTATTGCGCCATAGGGCATTTAGCAAACGGTCGCCCGTGTGGCGCACTTGTTGCATGTCAGTTCTTTAGTGTGTTAGCATTGCAGGGCTCTGCATTACCAATGATTGAATGTAAACTGTGATCAATGTTATTATCTTTCTTACTAAGAGCTTAAGTAAAACCTTATACCCTTTTTTTCTTTAGTATTGTCTCAATGCTCACTTATTCATAAGGTATAAGATAGATAGTTTACTTTTAGTACTAGCTGTGCCAGCAGAGGGTAGAGCATATTGCCGGGGGTTGGCGGAGCTGTCATCAGGGCCCAAACTAAATCTGCGGCCTTCTTAGTTGGAGGTATCGCTACATACAGATCCAACTACATTTAGCTGATCTCCTTGCAGGCTGATTCCCAATGCAGCTACCAACCACTGGAAAAATGGATAGCAGGATACAAAAAACACACAAAGGCAGCGCTCAATGGGAATAGCATTAAAACTTTTATAGTCTTCAAGTAGGTAACAAAATAAATATTGCACTGGAGATAAAATCGATGTAGCTACATAAACTTTAAAAATGGTGCGAGTAATACCAAATGGCAGCAAAAGCAGTCATAAAAACATGTAGCTAAGTATGATACTGGTATAAAAATGTGTACAACGATACCACTGCTGAATCCAGATGAGGAGGGGTTAACATCAGTCCGTCGGTATGTAGATGTCCCATGAAGGGAACTATCACAACTCCCAGTGGATGGCTGTAGAATCCCAGGTTAATAGAGCGGAGTGATAGAGGGAAGTGTAACAGCCCTTGCGTGTGGCAGATAAAAAGGTCCCACCGGCATGCAGATATGAAGGCACAGCAAAGCAGCCCTTCAGATGGACACGGCAAGCCCCGCCGGTGTCCGTGACCTCACCAGATCTCCGACGGAACTCCCTGAAGACCCGGAAGCTGGCGGAGAGGCGAGTATCGATCAAAAGAATTTTGATCGATCAAAAAATGAATCGATTAATCGAGGAATTATTAGTTAATTTCCACAGTCCTAATATTTTTACTATACATGATATAGTTCTTTGTTTCTGGCACCTTAAAAGTTCCCCCTTTCCCATTTATACCTCTTTCTATTTTTGCATATATAGGTTGATACTGCTAGATATGCACCCGATCACAGCACCACCTACATTAAAGGATATCTGAACCCCCAAACAAGGATTTTAAAATATCGTAGTGTACCACTTAGATGTATTGGCTGCATTAGTTGTCTTCTTTGCAGGATATGGTAATTTTCTGCAGGTCCAGAAAATTCCTGTTTATCTTGCCAGAAATCCAGTGTCCTTGTAACTTCCTGTGCATTAAACTGTTATCCACTTGCCGACCGGCTAACGCCGATATACGTCGGCAGAATGGCATCGTGTCACGGAGCTGCAGAACTGAAAAGATGCCTATGTAAACAAGGCATTTCCCTGTTCTGCCTAGTGACAGAACAGTGATCTACTGCTCCCTGTCATTGGGATCAGTGATCTCTGTCATGTCACTTGTAGCCCATGCCCCCCACAGTTTGAATAACTCCCTAGGACACACTTAACCCCTTCATCGCCCCCTTGTGTTTAACCCCTTCCCTGCCAGTGTCATTTACACAGTAATCAATGCATTTTTATAGCACTGATCGCTGTATAAATTGCAATGGTCCCAGAATAGTGTCAAAAGTGTCCAATGTGTCCGCCATAATGTCACAGTCATGATAAAAATCGATGATCACCGCCATTACTAAGAAAAAAATAATAATAATAAAAATGCCATAAAACGATCCCCTATTTTGTAGACGCTATAACTTTTTCGCAAACAAATCAATTTACGCTTATTGCTATTTTTTTTATCAAAAATCGGCCTAAACTGAGGAAGAAATTCGTTTTTTTATATATCTTTTGGGGATATTTATTATAGCAAAAAGTAAAAATATAGCTTTTTTCAAAATTGTTGCTCTTTTTTTGTTTGTAGCACAAAAAATAAAAACTGCAGAGGTGATCAAATACCACCAAAAGAAAGCTCCATTTTTGGGAAAAAAAGGACGGCAATTTTGTTTGGGTGCAACGTCGCACGACCGCGCAATTGCCAGTTAAAGTGACGCAGTGCCGAATCGCAAAAAGTGCTCTGGTCAGGAAGGGGGTTCATTCTTCCGGGGCTGAAGTGGTTAAGTAGCACTACTCCTGTAGAAGTTGCTACTGTCACAGGTACCCACTGCTGCACAGCCAGTCACATGGCATTTCCTTCATACATTCCAATGCAGAAAACAGTCCTTGGCTTGTTTTTGATGTTTTATTTGTTTATGTTTTGATGTTTCATTAGGGGTTGATAGCTTGGTTGGGGTAGGGAATTATGGGATGCCCAACTTGAGAATGTCCAAAACACTGAACCAGGGACAACTTCCTCTCTATTTACAAAAAGTCCTCTTTATCCTTCCACCTGCACAAACTTGGTTTTCAATGCACAGCACCTGCTGCTCGCTCCTGTGGGAACTAGCAGGATATTGCTAGTTCAGAAAAGGTCCTGTAGCACCCTCTCATTAGGTAGGTGCTAGAGTCAGGATTTTTCTGATAGAGTAGGAAAATTCAGGCAGGCCTAGCTGATGGCTAGGCCTGTTTGTTTTCATTCTGGGCTGGGAGTGGCTAAGGGCAGGGCTGGGTGACTCACAGGTAGCATCACTGTCACTGCCCTCTTCTTTATAGAAGGTGCTAGTAAGAGAGGAGGAGAGGAGAGATGGAGCTGCCTGGGGTATTTTGAGAAGCCTTGACCAATCCCCAAATTGGATTGGCATTGGCAATTGGCAGTCCTCAAATACCTAGAGTCAGCCCAGCTGAGGAGGAGTTTTCAGGTGGAAGAGCTGGAGTGAGAGAGTGTGGAGGCTGTCGGGGCCCATGGTGAGCTCCCCAGTTTGGGGGGGTGACCTTGGTCCGGGGTCGGGTGCATCCAGAAGGAGAGGCGAGATCTTGGAGGAGAGGCACAAGAGAGAGAAAGGAGAGGACAGCAGGAAAGAACACTGCTGAGAGAGTCCACGGAGGACAACTGGTCGCAGCATGGAGGGTTGGTGAGTGAGGCAAAAGCGGGAGGACTGGGGAGGCACGCCTGAGAGAACTGGGAGTTTGCAGTTTGAGATGGGTGCAGAACCAGAAGAGAGGACTGTGGGAAGGCCAGTGGAAAGGGGTCATTGCAGGCAGGCTGGTTGGCAGGGCCTTAAGAGAGCTATCTGGGATTGGTAGCTGAATAGAGGACAGTAAGCACCGGAACTATTTCTGCACCATGGGGGCAAGGGGCCCCCACCCGCAAAAGGCAATCCACTGAGGCCTGGCTGAGTTAGTGTCAGGCCTAACCATGCAGTGCTAACTAGTCTGGTTGAGTAACAGTCTGCAGCAAGGGAAGTTATGGGGGAGTAACAGTCTGCAGCAAGTTAAGTGTTGGAGGAGTGAAGGAAAATAGGTCTTAAGCAAGGGTTTGTGCTGGAGAGAAGACTGGAGTGTATATAGCAAGTTACACTGAATATTCTGGTCATCCCATAATTTCCCTTTCTCCCTTTCCAATCCAAGTTCAATCCCCTCAAATAAATACAAAACAAAGCTTATGGACTGTTCTGTGTCTTTGAGTGCCTGAGAGATGAATGCCCAGCTGGGCTGGGTGACAGGTGAACCACAACATTCAGCAACCCAAATGGGGGCTTGGCTACAGTCCATTACAGGCAGGAGCTCTCAGTCCCTTGGCAAAAGTAGTTCAATGTGAGTGAACAGCATGACATATTTTATTTCTGCTTCCCTGTGGTCACTGATCCCAGCTCCACTTGCTTGCAGAAAATGCTAGCCCGCCTGGTTGATCTTCCTCCCAGTCCTCTTGACTGAATTTCTGCCCCAGTCCTGCCCGACTGGCACACACACACACACATGGAAACCTCTTAGGGGAAAGGTTATATGAAGACTTGGCACTACGCGGTCTTCAAGAGAGACCTTCTACAGATGGCAGTCTCTCCCCTTGTCTGTCCCTGCACCGTGCTGATCTACTCACTGCTTCTCCTCGCTCCTTCCTGCTGCCTCTCAGGCATGAATCCTTTCACTGCCTCCTGTGGTAGAACCCTTCCTGGCCAGCACGCAGCCCAAGGCAATCCCCCCTCCCCGGAAGTGGTCCCTCAAGGGCCACTGACAGCCTCTCCTCAGCACTGTTTCTCCATCTTCCATCTGATTCCCCTGCTGGAATGGTCCTTGTCTATTTATGGGGTTGACTCAGTCCCCTGCCAGTCCACATCTGGGGATTGGCTAAGACCCCATAAATATTCATGGCAGCTCCTCCTAACCCCTGCCCTCTAGTTCTAGAAGGGTCTCCAACCTTCCAGCCACCAGGGGGAGGCCTCTAGTAACCCTGACCCAATTCAGTGACTCAGGTTATTCCTGGCCAGACTATATTTTTATGGAAGAAAAATAAATCGCGCTGACCCCGTGACCATTCAATGTTGAATTGAACCGAGATAACAAATAAAATCAGGTTCAAGACCATATTACCCATCAGACCGCAAATTATTTTCAAGGGGGCTTCATCACTTGGGAATAGGATTGCTCCCAGTGTCCCCGACCCCCCGAAAGTGATCAGATCTTTCTTTCAGAACCTTACAGGGTACTACCGTTGTAAAACATGCCAAGTCTGTTCTTTAAACAGATGTAAGGATAGAAAGATCTGCAGTTTTGTGTCCACCAGTACGGCTCGGGCCTATGAGGTTGAGCCATTCATCACCTGCTCTTCGGAGGGGGTGGTCTACCTCATTCAATGACCCTGCGGGTTACAGTACGTGGGAAGGACTAAAAGGGCTTTGAAAGTAAGACTGAATGAACACATCAGTAACATTAGAAGTGGTTTTAAAAATCATTCAATCTCTAGACACTATGATGAGGTACATCATAGGGACCCATCTAATACACTCTACATAGACAAATACAAACCCCATTGGATGGGCAGTTCATTAGTTAGGGAGATTTCCAAACAAGAAACGTTCCAAATTATTATGCGAATGATATTTTTCTCATTTACCTAAATAATTGATGTAAACAACAGTCAGCATAATACTCATGTTATCAATTAAGAGTACAATTCAAATTTTATTGAACAAACCTCCTAACGATAACAGTTTTTTTTTTTTTCAAAATAAAAAACTTACAATGCACTGTTCCAAATTATTACGCACAGTAAGTTTCAAAACACTATATAGGTAGTAAAGAACTGAAAATTGTCATTTGTTGTGTTTGCAGCATATTTACTGAAATCAAAAGCTATTTCTTTTCAATTCGTTTTTATTGAGTTTCCAACATAAATAAAACAAACAGAAAGTTACAACACGGTATAATAGACATTGAATTGTCATTAAGAATGCAAAAATTACATTTAGGTAGGTACCGATTGTTCCAAAAATTGCCATAGTAAGTTATTAGATATTCACAATCATGGTCTTATTTATTGGCTGTGGTGCCGCCCTTACACTCCAGACACCCCTTAATGGGATCTAACTGTGCCCCTGAGTGCAGGGCCGCACCCTTTAAAGAGTTTCTCGACCATAATGTAGGTTGAGTTAGTATAACAGTTACTCCATCTGACAACTCATAACACAAATAAAATCAAACACAAAAAAAAAAAGTAAAACCATAACCAGGAACCACATGTACCAGACAAGTCTGCGAAGGGCTATTAATATTCCACTATCAGTCACTCAGGTAATTTGCTAGCCACAACTCCCAACAAGGTTTGAATTTAGGGAGATTATGGTTCCTAACAGCAAAGTACTTTTCATACACATACTGTTTAAATCTAATCAAAAGCTATTTCAATCAGTTCCGGAGCTTGCCAAGCCGAGCATATGCTGTATTCGGCCGGCGGGGGGCGGATTTCACAGAGGCTGTGCCGCGCGGTGTCCACGAGTGATGTATTAGGACATCCCGCCAGACGCGCATGCGCCAGAATTTTAAATCTGTAACTAACCCAGGTGGTCGGAGGAGCACAGCACTGGAGCAGGAGTCAGGACTCGGAGGCTGAGCAGCACGTGGCGGAATGGAGGAGCCTGCTGCATTCAGGCAATACAAAGTTCACAGGGGAGTCGGGGAAGGACAGAGTAACAGACAGCCCAGCCTACAGTGACATCAGGTGATGGTGGCAGAGGGGCATCTGATGGAGGCAGGGGGTGATGGTGGCACCGCAGAGGGGGACGATGGAGGCAGGGGGTTAATGGGGGCAGGGGGAGATTGGAGGCAGTGGGGGGTGATGGTGGCACCGTAGAGGGGGATGGAGGCAGGGGGAGATTGGAGTCAGGGGGTGTTAGTGGCAGGGAGTGATTGGAGGCAGGGGGTGTTAGTGGCAGGGGGTGATGGTGGCACCGCAGAGGGGGATGGTGGCACAGCAGAGGGTGGGGGATGGAGACAGGGGTTGTTGGTGGCACCGCAGAGGGGGATGGAGGCAGGGGGTGATTGGAGGCAGGGGGCCTGGGGGAGATTGGAGGCAGAGGGTGATTGGAGGCATGGGGAGATTGGAGGCATGGGGAGATTGGAGGCAGGGGGAGATTGGAGGCAGGGGGAGATTGGAGGCAGGGGGAGATTGGAGGCAGGGGGAGATTGGAGGCAGGGGGTGATTGGAGGCAGGGGGAGATTGGAGGCAGGGGGTGATTGGAGGCAGGGGGAGATTGGAGGCAGGGGGGTGATTGGAGGCAGGGGGGTGATTGGAGGCAGGGGGTGATTGGAGGCAGGGGGAGACTGGAGGCAGGGGGAGACTGGAGGCAGGGGGAGACTGGAGGCAGGGGGTGTTAGTGGCAGGGGGTGATTGGAGGCACCGCAGAGGGGGATGGTGGCACTGCAGAGGGTGGGGGATGGAGACAGGGGTTGTTGGTGGCACCGCAGAGGGGGATGGATGCAAGGGGTGATTGGAGGCAGGGGGCCTGGGGGATATTGGAGGCAGGGGGTGATTGGAGGCAGGGGGTGATTGGAGGCAGGGGGTGATTGGAGGCAGGGGGAGATTGTGGCACCACAGAGTGGGGTGAAGGCAGGGGGTGATTGGAGGCAGGGGGAGATTGTGGCACCACAGAGTGGGGTAAAGGCAGGGGGTGATTGGAGGCAGGGGGTGATTGGAGGCAGGGGGTGATTGGAGGCAGGGGGAGATTGTGGCACCGCAGAGGGGGGTGAAGGCAGGGGGTGTTGGTGGCAGAGATGGGTGGAGGCAAGGGGTAATGTGACTAAATAATTTGCCCTTATTATATAGAAAACAACAAAAATATGTTTTGTTACCTTAAATCACATTGCCATTTGCCTAGGGTACTTGTTTGTAGCCTAAATACTGAAATTTGCAGCTAAAAATGTAATTTAGTAAGTTTTGTGAAATGCCAGTAAAAACTTGGATGTGCCAGTAAATTTCAGGTGTCGTGCCAGTAAATTTCAATCTGGTAGGTTGGCAACACTGGTCACGTTACATTTTAACATAGGACCCCTTATTTGATAGCTGCTTCACAAGTCTTGCATCCATTGAACTTGTGAGTTTTTGGACAGTTTCTGCATGAATTTGTTTACAAGATGTCAGAATAGCCTCCCATAGCTGCTGTTTGGATGTAAACTGCCTCCCACCCTCAAAGATCTTTTGCTTGAGGATGCTCCAGAGGTTCCCAATATGATTGAGGTCAGGGGAGGATGGAGGCCACACCATGACTTTCTCTCCTTTTATCCCCATAGCAGCCATTGATGCAGAGGTATTCTTTGCAGCATGACATGGTGCATTGTCATGCATGAAGATGATTTTATTACAGAAAGCATAGTTCTTCCTTCTGTACCAGGGAAGGAAATGGTCAATCAGGAACTCCACATACTTTGCAGAGGTCCTCTTTACACCTTCGGGGACCCTAAAGGGGCCGACCATCGCTCTTCCCATGATTCCGGCCCAAAACATGACTCCACCACTGCCTTGCTGACGTTGGAACCTTGTTGGTCCGCCAACCATCCACTACTCCATCCATCTGGACCATCCAGGGTTGCACTGCACTCATCAGTGAACAGGACTGTTAGCAAAATAGTCTTCATGTATTTTTCTGCCCAATGCAGCCGTTTCTGCTTGTGAGCATTGGTTAGTGGTGGCCGAATAGAAGGTTTATGCACAGCTGAAAGACGCTGGAGGACTCTACACCTTGATGTCTGTGGGACACCAGAGGCACCAGCAGCTTCAAATATCTGTTTGCTGCTATGTAATGGTGATTTAGCAGCTGCTCTCTTGATCCGATGCATGGATCTGGCAGAAATCTTCCTCAATGTGCCTTTATCTGCACGAAACCCGTCTGTGCTCTGAATCAGCCACAAATCTCTTAATAGTGCGATGATCATGCTAAAGTTTTCGTGAAATATCGAATGTTTTCATACCTCGTCCAAGGCATTGAACTATTTCACTCTTTTCGGCAGCAGAGAGATCCTTTTTCTTCCCCATATTGCTTGAAAATGGTGATCTGCTTAATAATGTGAAACACCCTCCTTTAGCAGTTTTTCCTTTAATTGGGCTCACCTGGCAATCTAATTATCACAGGTGTCCGAGATTGTTTTCAGTGATCAAAAGATCCCTGAGACACAATGCCATCCATGAGTTAAACTGAAAATCAAAAAATTTAATCTTTGCGACACTGAAATAGAATTTGCATAATAATTTGGAACAGGGTATAGATTAAAAACATACGTAACGTACCTTTTGGCTTAAATGTCGATACCGACGTGAATGCTTTTATCAATAATTCTTAAAGCCCATTCACTGGGAGGTTCATTATATAATTTATATGTTTTGATGTTTTTAACAAATAATTTTTATTTATATATTGATTAGGATTTTGTTCACTAGGTTTGGTTTTGTATCACCACAAATCCACGGACAATCTTCACTATTTTAGGTAAATTTGGAATTTCTAAATGTGTAGACACTCAATCCACACAATTTTTATTAGGGGGTCCTGTTTTACAACAGGACACTAGGGGGCTGATTTACTATAACTCGAGGAAGTACTGAGCACATCGCAAAAAATAGCTCAAATTTTTGACAATTAAAAATTCCATGTGTGAATTTGCGAATGAAAAAGAGAGCTATTAGCAGCAAACAAGTGTTAGTAAATGTGAAATCAGCGCTAATTAGCGAATCCGCGTACGCGCAAATGCCAATTTCCACTAAGTTTTTATATAGCACTGCACAGTAACCATGATCCATGTATGTGAAAGAAACATTTTTATATGAGATGTGCTCTATCTATTGATGTATATTGCAATTAGTATTCCTAGTTTTTTTCCTTCTTTTGCTAACGAATGCAGTTATGAAGGATTATTACATAGTAATGTCTGCTATTATGTAAAATTACATGTATTAAACATTTAGGTTACCTATTTGTTGTATGTTGTTTTTTTCAGGTTTTTATTTTTTCATTTAGGTGACTATAAAGCGGTAATTATTTATGTTCATTCTTTAATCATACTACACTATTATGCAGGTCTTGTACTTAGCACAATGGCTTAGTGGTCTGCTCCCATGTCTATACAGCTCTCATGTTACAAGTTCAAATACCAGCCAACCTACCATCCAACAAGCAAATTAAAATAAACAAACAAAGAAATGTAAATGGCCCGTTAGCTAGTGTGTGATGTTTGGAAGTCCACACCATAATATTATTGAATAAAAGTGCATTGGCTAATTGGCATTCACCTATTTTCAGCATATGCTACTTTGGCTAATTGGCATTTGCCTTTTTTCACCAATACAATCTTTTAGTATCTCTCTGCGGGATTTGAACCCATGAGTGCTTCGAAGCCTGAGTTTTTCAAGGTAGAAGTGCTGACCACTAGCCTATTGAGCGTAGCACAAACATCTGCTAGTGTGTGTAGATTAAGGAGATATTTCTTGCACCTACAGGTAAGCCTTAATCTAGGCTTACCTGTAGATGCAAGTTGTCTAAGTGGGTTTACAACCACTTTAATATTATTGTAACAACCATGCTCATGCTGATGGGGCATTGGCTAATAGGCATTCGCCTCTTTTCATCATATGCAGCTGAGTGTTTGATGGTGGGACTACTTTATATTCTAGGTATAATAGTACTCAGCACAGTGACTTAGGCCCCTTTCACACTTGTGCGACCTGAAAGTTGTGTGATTTTGATGCGACTTTAAGCAATGCCTGTGTAATCTTGAGGTCTATGGACGCAGGAGTCGCAGGGAAATGCGTGCAAACTTCCGTCTGCATTTTTTATGCGATCCCAGGGAATGCCTGTGTAAACTTAAGGTCTATGAACCTCAACTCGTATCAAAGTCGGACCAAAGTAGTACAGGGACTACCTTGAAGTCAGTGTGACCTGAAGTTTCACAGATATAAATGGTACACATTGACAATCATGGGGTATGACTTGTCATGCAACTCTGATGACCAAAGTCGCAGGAAAAGTCGCTCAAGTGTGAAAGGGGCCTCAGCCCGACTTTGTGAGCGATTTCAGAGACATCATTGCACTTTCCTGAACAGATGTCTAGTGAAATCACATAGGTCTCAACTGTCCCTGATTTGGACCAAAGTCCCTCTGTCCCTCTTTCCTCCTCATTTGTCCCTCATTTTGTTTGGATCTGCATAGTTATATATTAAATGCAATTTTTATCTTTCAAAAAGGGTTTCCCAGCGCTAAACCTTTCATCTAATTTCTAAATTGCTTTGTTTGTAAATTCCCAAAGCCAATCTAAAGGGATATTATTGTTAAAAGCACTTGGGGGTTTAACTAATTTTTTTTTTTTTAATAATTCTCCTTTAAGAAGGTGTTTTAGGAGGTGTGTGCTATGCCTACATACTTTTGCTAATAGTTGTCCCTTATACAAATCTCAAAAAGTTGGGAGGTAAGAAATCGCCTCCTGAAGTCGCCCAAAGTAGTGTAGGAACTACTTTTGGGAATCTGTGTGGCGTCGCATCAATTCGGACAGTTCTATTGCCGTCAATAGGCGCCAATTTGGCCTGCAATTTGAGCTATGTGAACATGGGTGAAGTTGCATAGATATGAATGGAACTCATAAGGGGGGGGGGGGGGATACTTTTAATGCAACTCTGAGGTCCAAAGCTGCATGAAAAGTCACATAAGTGTGAAAGTAACCTTATGAGATTAAATGATAACACCTTTGAATAAAGCCCCATTTGCACTTGTGCGACCTTAAAATTGCACAGCTTCGCCATGACTTGAAGCAATGTCTGTGTTATCTTGTGGTGTATGGACCTCAAATCGCATCAAAGTCAAACCAAGGTAGTGCAGGGATGAATTTCCCCCACTTTCAGGATGCACAAGTGACAATAGGGCCAAATTCAAAGATATCCTTGAATCTCTTTCACACTGCTGCGACCTGAAAGTCACCCTAATTTGCTGCCACTTTGTCGCTGCAACTTGGCCCCAACTTCTGGGAATGCCTGTGTAATATTGTGCCCTATGTACCTCAAGTCACATGAGGCTCTGTTTCCACTATTGCAACCCTAAATTCGCATGATTTTGCCGCAATTTTTTGCCGCGATTTTGATGCGACTTGGAGCAATGCCTGTATATTCTTGAGGTCTATGGAGTGCAGGGACTACTTTGAAGTCGCTGAGACTTGATGTCGCACAGATATGAACCATACTCATTGGAAATCATGGGGTATGACATGTCATGCGACTTTGCAGTCCCAAGTTGCATGACAAGTCGCACTAGTGGAAACCGAGCCTGAAAGTCCCACCAAAGTAGTACAAGGACTACTTTGAAGTTGGTCTGACTTAAAGTAGCACAGACATGAATGGTTATCATTGAGAATCATGAAAAGTCGCCCAACTGTGAATCAAGTCATATATATTTTAATAGAAAGGAGCTCTCATTTATACTTGCATAGTCCTTACTGATTTACATCAGCAGAACAAATGCAGGAAGTAGTGATGTGTGCACATGGGCCAGAAGCAAATGTGTAGTGATACCAAACAAATCAATGAAGCCCACCCACACCAAATCCACCCCCACCTTGAGTAAGCACAAGTACATATCCTACACTTACCCGGCAAATCAGCAGCACCTCCTCTTTGCTAAAGAGGGAGCTCGCCATGTCCAACTAGATGGAGATCCTGACCAGCACAGGAACTTCCGGGTGATTACAATGACTCATTTCCGGGTCAGGAGGTGAAACCACGCTCTGTTGATTGCAGCTGCGAATATTTGATCTCAATCACACTTAGAATTTATTATTTTTGATTATTTGCAGATATGCAAATCTGTATTTCTACATATGATATTTGAAGGTAAACTTAAGGGAGTTTGAAAAGGAATGGTGTCTCTGCCATAGCAGCAGGTGAATTACAAAGGCAAAAGGCCCGGTTTGAGCCCTGCTTCAGACCGACAGCGGGAGGAAATCGTTCAGCTGAACTCATACGATTTCATTCCCGCATGTCAGTCCTGACTGCAGGGGGGGGGGGGACATCAGAGACATCTGTGCAGGTTTCTGCACTTATATCAATACAAATCACACCAATTAGAACAGCGCAATTGCCACCGATCTGACATGTCAAATCGCACCAATGTGAACCAGAGCTGACACATACAACACTGCCTATCCTCCAGCTGAATTCATTACCTGCAATTCTCCACAGCTGTTATATATAAAGATTCCACCTTTATCATTTACTTGCAGGTGTGCTGAAGCCTAGGTTTACATTGGGGCAATTTGTCATGCAATTTCAGAAATCAAATCGCATGACTATTGGTGGCAATGGCACTGTTCCAATCGATGCAACCCCAATTTTGTGGCGCCGCAACAATTTTCAAAAGTAGTTCCTGCACTACTTTTGCCGATTTCAGGTGCAACTTCAATAGACATTTGTGTATGAAGCCACACAGATGTCTATCAAGTAGTGCCTAAAATCGCGCTAGCTTAAGTGAAGTAGCGTGATTTCAAAGTAGCATCAATATGAACAAGGGCAAAGAGATTCATTTTTTGATGCACAAATCCATATAGAAATAAAATTAGGGATTTTGCACTTTGCCCAAAAAAAAAAAAAAAAAGCACACACACCAAAGCTCAATAACGTACTTTTATTTTGCCAGCAGAAACAAAATTAGGTATGTTCATTTACTAGCTTCAAAAAAATTGGGACAGGATACACGGTACTCAATTTAGCAATTAGATTTTAAGGGCCCTGCTCATAGGAGCTTACAAGCTAAAATTTGTCAAAACCTTAGAGTGCACACAGCTTTACTTTTAGTGTATAAACGGGAAACACTTCACATTTTTATCTGCAAGAATATAGAAACATACTCAAGTCATTATTCTTACAAAAGCATTCCAACATAATATTAAAAAAGACATGTTCAAAACCCCCACCCCCACCCCACAATCCACATATACGTACATTGGTGACCATGTTCTGCTGGAAGCTGCATTTCTGTGTACATGATTAAGCAATGAGATCCAAGAGTAGAAGGTCAGCAGATGCTTCCAAACGATTTTGCATGGTCAGACAGGAACAATACACACACAATTTTTGATTGAATTCTGAACAAGAATTTCAGCAAATAACACTAGTTAGAGGTTTGTCAATCTGCACAATATCATTCCTTATCTCCCCCCACAAATCACAGCAAAAAACCTGGCCTTCTCAGACCAAACGATCCCCCATACTGCAGGCCTTTATATAAGAGAGGTTGTATTGTTAGCAAACTGATACACGCCCAATAGAAGTACACGCCCAATAGAAGTACATGCCCAATAGAAGTACACGCCCACCAGTATCTTTCAATCTGTCCCTTTGTGTATGTCTAAAGTGATTGCACCTGATTGGCATAATACATATAATAATACATAATACACATAATACTATTTACAACTGTATTAGCCCTTGGCTATGTGCATCAAATCTCCAACTACAGGCCAAAGATCCAAGTCCATTTGCATGCACATAAACAAAGCAACAGTTTTCTAAGCATATGTACATGTGCAGTGTAAACCATACAATTTTAAATGTCCAAGTCCCTGGGTATGATTAGTGCTAACAAACATTAACATCAGGCCCTGGCTCCAATGAGCTTCCAATCTAAAGTCCAAAAAAAATTCTTACATTAGAGACTATTTTGACAGGAGACAAATAAAATGCCAGCATGTCTTTGGATTGTGGTGAGAAACCCACACATGGAAAACATATAAACTTCAACATAAGCATGTTGGGGAATTGAACCAGCAACCCCAGTGTTGCTAGACAGAATTGCTGCCCACTTAGCCACCAGGCAGCCTCACACATGTTCTCTGCATCTCTGTGGTGTGAACCAGCCCTAAGTCCATAGCCAAGTTCCGTATCTCCAAGCAATATACAATATATTGTCCAAAGTATTGGGACGCCTGCCTTTAAACGCACATGAACTGTAATTGCATCCCAGTCTTAGTCCGTAGGGTTCAATATTGGGTTGGCCCACCCTTTGCAGCCATAACAGCTTCAACTCTTCTGGAAAGGCTGTCCACAAGGTTTAGGAGTGTGTCTATGGGAATGTTTGACCATTCTTCCAAGTGCATTTGTGAGGTCAGGCACTGATGTTGGACGAGAAGGCCTGGCCTGCAGTCTCCGCTCTAATTCATCCCCAAGGTGTTCTGTTGTGTTGAGGTCAGGACTCTGTCCAGGCCAGTCAAGTTCCTCCACCCCGAACACACTCATCTATGTCTTTATGGACCTTGCTTTGTGCACTGGTCCAAATCATTTGGTGGAGGGGGATTATGGTGTGGGGTTGTTTTTCAGGGGTTGGGCGTGGCCCCTTAGTTCCAGTGAAGGGAACTCTTAAGGCATCAGCATACTGAGACATTTTGGACAATTTCATGCTCCCAACTTTGTTGGAACAGTTTGGGGATGGCCCCCTTCCTGTTTCAACATGACTGCATACCAGTGCACGAAGCAAGGTCCATAAAATACATGGATGAGTGAGTTTGGGGTGGAAAAACTTGACTGGCCTGCACAGAGTCCTGACCTCAACCCGATAGAACTCCCTTTGGCTGAATTAGAGCAGAGACTGCGAGCCAGGCCTTCTCATCCAACATCAGTGCCTGGCCTCACAAATGCACTTCTGGAAGAATGATCAAACATTCCCATAGACACACTAAACCTTGTGGACAACCTTCCCAGCCTTCCCAGAAGCTGTTCTAGCTGCAAAGGGTGGGCCAAATCAAATTTTAACTCTACGGACTAAGACTGGGCTGCCATTAAAGGTCATGTGTGTGTAAAGGCAGGCGTCCCAATACTTTGGGCTAAATTGTGTATCTGGCAAGATTTACAATGGTGGTGGAACCCTCCTACACATAAATACAACATTTAGACATAGTTTTAGGACCTGGGAGATGAGACAACTTCTCTACATGAAGCAGCATGTTTGGGATTTGAACCCAGACACTAAGGGATGCTAAGCAGAAGTTCTAACCTCTAAGCCACAGATAAATACGCATAAATACTGCATTTCTTTGGACATGCAGGTGATGGAATTACATTACTCAAGAGTTATTCTTCTTGATTTATTCTGTGATATTTGGTGTTTTTTGGGGGGTGAGTTTAGAATAGTGATATTACCCTCAAATTTTGGGGAATTACATTTTGATTTCTGATGTTGGAACACATATCACATTTTTGGGGCTCAAATTATGATTATTTAGAAATAATAAAAAGCACAAAAAAAGTGACTAATTTTAAATTTGCATCAGCAATAGTATTGATTGTGGTTTGTAAAGACACCTGTGTGAGTTTGGATAAAGATTGGTGTGATATGGAGAGTAACTAGTGAAAGTGACAGAGAAAAAAATATTTTATCAAAACATTCCACATTCTAGCTTTCTTTAAAAACAAAATATTTTAATTAGAAGCAACATTGTTGCAAAGGAAAATTTATTTCAGAGAAAGATACATTTCATCTCAACATTAAAAAAATGTATTTGTGAAAGTTACAATTGTATCATTAGAATCAATGGCTAAAACTTGCATTGGACTAAAATAGCTCAGATTTTCACTTCCAAAACATGCTCTTTAAGTAGCTCTTATTTCGGTATTTACTATAACTCTTGTGAAAAAAGTCACTTGAGTTAAAATTTGAGTTATATTAGCTCTGGGCATGCTCAGTTTAGCTTGCAAATAGTTGTCCAAAAACGGGCATTTTTTTACTTCTCAGACTTTTAAAGATATTTCAGTGTAGAAATCACTTTTTCACACAGTTTAAAATCAGATTATCTTTAAATAATATACCGCATATTTCAGTACCATTTAGGCAATTATATCACGCTCTAAACATTATTTCCATGTGCACAACTCCAGTTTTTAGTAGAGTAAGTATTTGGGCGCTATTTGGATTCTGGGAGCTATAGTAAATTCGATTTTGGTAGATATTTTTTCTCCAGCGCTATAGTAAATTACCCCCTAGGTTCATCACACAAATTGGATTAGATAGTATTGATCACTTCACATAATGTTCAATGTTAGGTATTTAATTTTATTTCAAATATGGCAATTTTATTGGTTGCATTTTCGGGTGACGACGTCATGGTGGTCATATTACCAATAATTCCCATGGGTATCGATATAATATATGGCCAAGTTCTAAATCCCAGATTGAGGATAAGGATGGTACATTTTTCCTTCATACCCCCCTTTTTTAGTGAATCTGATTCAAATAAATCACATGTGCTGCTATGTTAGCGGACTGTTTTTTTTTTTTTTAATGATGTTAGAGAGACAATATGCATAACGTCCTACTAGGTGTAATTTTTGCGTTGGGGCTGAGGGTGTCCCCTATATGCATCTGGTTCATATCCGGTATATGCGCGCGACTAGTGACAACATGTCATGTTTTAATAATACAATTTATTTTTAATAACAAAATTCATTTTTTGGTACATTATAGCATTGCGGTACGTTTATCTCACCATTAAATTTAGTGGGTACCGATACAACATATGCTCAAGCTCCTAATCTTAGGTTGAGGATAGGGATGCTAGTTATTTCTTAAAAAAATACAAATTATTTAATTTTTCCTGTGAATCAGATTCAAATAGATCCCATTGGCTGCTAGGTTAGTGGACCAGGGGATTGTTTGAATCACGCCTTAGGGCGGAGGGTTTCCCCTATATACATTTGGTTTACATCCGGCGCATGTGCACAATCAGTGATGTTGCGCTATTTTAATAATAAAATTTACTTTTGAAATATTAAGTATAGTTTATAATCTGCATTACGGTTTTTAATTAAACTGTGGATGGAGATATTCACATGCCCAAGCCCTAGGGATTAGCCACCTAATTCTATTCCAACAGTGACTGGTGGGTTATTACAGACATTGCGGCTGAGTTCCATGTTAGAGTTGACATTGCATGGTACTGCGCATGTCCGTTGGTTGGTGGTGGTCCAGAACGAGGCTTGGTTTGATTTGTTATGTATAAATAGAGGTGACGCAGTGCGCCGCCCGTGCCCCTGGATGAAGTAAGTTGTTACAAAATGGACGTAGGGCGGAGCGACGCGCTGATGTCACCTCGTGCTCCATACGGTTTCCCAGTAGGACAGGTATCTGTTTGTGCACCGGCCGGCACACCAGACTCAAAGGCCTATCAAATCTGCAACATTGTAAGTGCAATACTAACTGTTTTTAATACATTTTTATGCATTTAATGCACTATATGGAGCGTTTATCTTTTATATATATATCGTGTGCAACTGCTGATGGTCCATTGGTCGAGAGTCACTGTTTAAGAATCGTACTTATGTTTGCTGGTTTTTGGAGAGAGCTGATTGATAACAGGCATATATTGATCCTCTGTCATGGGGGATCGTGGCAAGCTGGTAAGAAGTAATTTCTGCTGATTGGTGGTGGATTCAACACGATTGTTTTTTGGATATGACATCTCACAATTATATGGACTTTTCTTCACAGAGCACTGGTGTTCAGTTTATTAATTTGAGCTCACATGCACCAATTATTTATGAACAATCATTTTTTGATTTTTTGGTTTCATATACCAACACTTTGTAGGACTTTCATTATTCTATTTTTCCTTTATATTTTTTATATTTTTGATGTTTTCATGGATTTATCACTATATTGATTTATGTAAGGGTTATCCATCAATTTTATTTTTGGTGATTTTATTTGTTATTTCGGTTCAATTCAACATTGAATGGTCAGGGGGTCAGCGTGATTTATTTTTCTTCCATAGTCTTGCCCTTGTAATTTTTTGTTTACATGAAAATCGCAGCTCCCAATTGAATAACTGACACGGCTTTGCAGTTATTTGTTTTAGTGTCTTTTAGCGCAGTTTCTTTTCTTCATTTTCCAGATTATATTTTTACCTACTCTCAACTAGAGCACACAACTAGAGGGTGCTAAAGTTATAGATCAAAGAATCCATTTTCTGTGAACTACAAAAGGAATGGAGTAGGGGCTGTGTTAGTCCAAATCAAGGGAGCAGATTAGTGACAACCATGGCTCTCTCCGTAGATACAGTGCAGAGAGTAAATGTTGTCACTAAAAGATAGTAAGTGTGTTATTCGCAGGATTATCAGAAAATAAAAAAATTGCCTTAAAAAATGGAAACAAATGCAGGCACCCCATCTAATGCCATGTCAGGCCTGATTAACTGAAATAAAAAATGTAATTAAAGTGAACTTAAACATTGTAAAAACAATGCCTGATTTACCCATTTAGCTGTAGGAGAAAGTGGAGAAAGTAGACCTTTAGGACCCATCCATATCTTTTAAATATAAGTTCTTATAAATTTTTCCCCCAAAAAATGACAGGAACAGGGACAAACGAAACAAAACTAGGAAAAAAAAAACCCACATAGATACATACATAGGTCTTACATGGTTTTTATGCAATTCGTACAGAAGGCATTACATAAGATTATAGCGTACAGCATAGAATAATACTCCCACTAGCTCGATTTTCAAATTTAAGGATGATGCAGTCCTAATGTACATACGCCAATAACGTTTTCAAATGATCATGGATCTTTGTCAAAAGACTGGTGGAAACTGGGCTAAGAATCATATTCCTCTAAAAGACTTCAGAGGCTGTGGCAGAATCCATCAGCCATTTAGACCAGACCTTCTCATATTTGAGGAGACAACCTCTATTAATATAGGTCTCTTTATACAAAGACAATGATGGGGGGGGTAGTTTTTTTCCAACTAAGAGCTATAGCTTTGCAAGCAAAAAACAAAAGCAACCCCACCAAAGTACGCCCTGCTACTGTGGGAGTAAATTGCTCTATCAAACCTAAAATACATATTGCCATTGATGGTTGTAATGAAATAGATGTGATTTGTGATATAGAGGCTAATGTCTCTTCCCAGTATCCCACTATAGCTGGACAGGTCCAAAAGATATGAGTAAAGTCTCCAGGGATCTCCCCACATCACCAACAACCAGGAGCGGAGTCTGGATTAATTTTATATAATATATGAGGAGTGTAATATGCCCTGTGAACCATCTTGAACTGAATCAGTCGGTCTCTCAAGGAGATAGAGTGATATAATACAGATGTAAATACACAAGATTGACACAAAATATTATATGGATGTAAGAGTAGACATGTTTTTCTTATGAGTAAGGTTTTACCGAACAAAATGCACAAATTGAATTGTATTGAATTGTATGCATTATGAGAATCATTTTTTAAAATTAAAGTTTTTGAATAAAAAAAAAAAAAAAAAAAAAAAGGAGACAAGAGAGTTAAAAGGAAAGTCCCATATGTCATCCCAGTCGTCATTGTCAAGTTCAGGGATGTCCTTAGACCATTTAAGTCTTAGTTTCTGAAGTTTAGGAAGGGAGACAGTTATTAATGAAAATATAATTTGGAGGCGGCATTCTTTGCACAATCTGACCTAAGAAGTTTCTCTAGGGCGGATTGAACTAGTCGTGGAGAAGAACCAGAAAATTGACCGCTGAAGGCATGGGAGAGTTGAAAGAAACAAAGGGAGTGCAGCTGGGGGCCATTAAAGTCAGAGATCAGTTTAGAAAATGGAATCAAGGATTCGTCCGAAATAAGCTGAGTCACTGTCTTTATATTGAATTTGGTCCAGGCATGGGGGTCGGGCAATGTGTAAATATGTTCCAAGGTAGGATTCAACCAAAGGGGAGTATTGGGTGAAATTGCCTCTAGAGGATACCGTTCAATTTTGAGACTCTCCTTCCATACACGTAAAGTAGTACACATGGACGGTGTCAGTGAATATGGAGCACTGTTGTGTTACACTATGTGATTATTCTTGCTCTGTGTCTTTAAGATCTGTCCCCTTCTTTCTAGCTGAACTCTCTCTCTCACCGTAGTTCTTTATATATCTCCTCCACTTCCTGATTCTGGTCATTACTCCTGTATTTCTTCCATGCTAACATCTTACATGTGGCTTACAACTGCAACGTTTTTCTACCTATGAATATCCATCATTAAACGGAACATTCGAAAGGATTCATCGTCTGTCGTCCTAACTGTGAGTTTATTCATTGAGTTAAACTGCCTGTATCGATGCAAGGGATGAATATCAAACCAGCTTGAGTAAGGCCTACTTAAACCTGGAGATGAACTTTATCGCTTTGTAGTTGAGACAGAACAGTAGAAAAACTGAGTTTCACAGCCTAATTACAAGATTTCTGCATGTCAGTACTGAAACAGACAAGATTTACTGCCCTCATAGCAAGACAGAAGGGACAGAGCAGCACATGGCAGCCTTATAGCCTGAGACAATCTGCACAGTGTCATATTTCAGCACACAGATCCTGCCTGCTTTCACAGTCAGTCTGCTATGAGTGACCAAGCTTCTGCATGTGAACTCACATCTACCTCCCCACAAGTTCCTGAAGAAACTGAGTTACCCAAACGCTCAGTTAAACCCACTTGGAAATTAATGGAGAATTATGAAGCTTCAAGGACTGAATTGTCAAATAGCTTGGAATTAGTCTGGGAGAAAATCCTTGCTGAAGCCAATACAGTGTCTGTTGAACGTGAACTACTGACACTAGAGGGCGCCATTAAACAACTTTCTGCCTCATATGAGCTTTATCAGCTTACCAGCATCAAATTCACTAATGTCTTACAAAACATGAAGTCAGAAAGTGCGATGATGCAATTAAAGCGCGTCAATGCTCTCAATATTGAAAGAGACAGTTTTATCCAGCAAACCAGATTAAAGGCAGAAGCAAAAATAAAGCTGTTACAGGACACTGCATCTCACAGATCTGTTTCCACCAGACGTTCTAAAAACTCGTCAAGATCCCATAGTTCAAGATACTCAACACTCAGTGAGCGACTTATTAATGCCCGCGCTGAAGTGGAAGCCAGCAAAGTGCAGGTGGCATATGCAGAAAAAAGAGCAGAGTTGGAAGCTCAAAGGGCAGAGTTGGAAGCGCAGTCAGCACATCAAAGGGCAGATATGGAAGCGCAGTCAGCACGACAAAGAGCAACAACGGAAACCTTAAATGAACAGTGTAAACATGACACAGCTATGGCAAAGCTAAGGGTCCTACAGCAAGCTATCAGTGCAGACGAAGGTGCAAGTGAGAAAGACAGCATTAACCTAAACATAGCAGATATGGAAGACCCCCTCAAACGCACTAAAGACTATATCCTAAGCCACTGCAGTGCACACTCCATTGTCTCCAATGCTCCCGACTACATAGAGACTCCTTCACAGCTTCAAGTTAAAGAGGTTCCAGCAACTTCCTGCACTCAAAATCACTCCACTGCATTTCCTACCTGCCTACCTTGCCTGCCTTCATACGTCACAGAGCATCAGCGCAAGCTTCAGGCAAGTCATCAATCTCCAGTCATCGGTACAGCCTTGAATCAACGTACCATTGGAACAACTGGCTTCAAGCAAGCAACTCACCTGGATACATCTGCTGCACCATATTTCCCTGTGTCCTTTAACAACAATGTCAAAGATAACGCAATCAGCACCATACAGCCAACAGCATCTCACATAAAGGCGGAGACAACTGAGACAGAAGAGTTTGTGAGGTACATGCTTTGCAGAGAGCTCACAAAGACTGGTCTTACAAGTTTTGATGACCAACCTGAGAACTACAGAAGTTGGAAATGTGCCTTCAGAACTACAATCAGCAATATTGGCATTACAGCTGATCAAGAATTGAATCTGCTGATCAAATGGCTTGGTCCTCTATCTGCTGCACGTGTTAAGCCATTAAGATCGATTTTCATGGACAATCCTACTGCAGGCCTCACAGCTGCATGGGAGCGACTAGAGCAAAGTTATGGCAGTCCAGAAGCTATAGAAAATGCTTTGTTCATGCGTCTGGAAACTTTCCCAAAGATATCCGGTAAGGACAACAAGGAGTTCCAGAGACTGAGTGACCTTCTCCTTAAGGCTTCAGCTAGCCAAGACAGACCCAAAACTACCTGGACTCAGTTACCTTGACACTCCAAGAGGGGTAAACCCAATTGTCTCCAAGCTCCTGTATGGTTTGCAAGAGAAATGGACTGCACTAGGGTCATCATACAAAAGAGAGAACAAGGTTTCCTTCCCTCCATTCTCTTTCTTCTGTGAATTCATCAGGAAAATTGCAGAGACCAAGAACGATCCAAGTTTTTCCTACGGTGAGTACAGCCTCTTCTCACCCTTTCCTAAGAGTACCAGTCTTCAGGGCAACTATAGAAACCATAGAGGCCCAGTGTCCGTGAAAAAGACTGACATCCTTCCCACTCCTACCACAGTTCTGGCCACGAACAAACAGAGTAGGAAGATTGAAAACCCTAACAGAGAGTGTCCCATACACAAGAAGCCACACCCCCTCAATAAATGTATCGGCTTTAGGAAAAAGCCTCTCGAAGAGCGCAAGGAGATTTTAAAGACATTTAGAGTATGTTTCAGGTGCTGTGCTTCTACAGAACATTTTGCAAGGGACTGTAATGTGTCCATCAAGTGCATAGAGTGTGGCTCTGAAGAACATGTGCAAGCCCTCCATCCTCTTGAGCCCAGCTCTGCACAACCTGCCAACACTCCTCCCAGGTTAACGCATGGCGGGGAGAATACAGACCAAGTGCCTAATTCTACCATCATTTCTTCATCCTGCACTGAAGTTTGTGGAGAAGACCACTGTGCTAAGTCCTGTGCTAAGATATGCTTGGTGAACATATACCACAAGGATCAACCAGAAAAGTCTCTAAAGGCATATGCTATCTTAGACGATCAGAGCAATCGATCACTTGCAAAATCTGAATTGTTCAGTCTATTTGAAATAAAAGGCGAAGCTCATCCTTACACCTTGGGTACCTGTAGTGGAACTATAGAGGTTTCTGGAAGAAGGGCTCATGGACTCATGGTATCTTCTCTCAAAGGTAACTTGCAATTACCCTTACCTACACTTGTTGAGTGCAATCAGATACCTGCTAACAGGGAAGAAATCCCTACTCCAGCTGCTGCTTTCCATCACCCTCACCTCAAGGTAATAGCAAATGAGATACCGCCGCTTGACAAAGATGCTCAGATCCTTCTTCTGTTAGGAAGAGAGTTCACAAGGTACACAGACAAGTCAGTGGACCCCCAGATGCCCCATTTGCCCAGCGCACGGATCTAGGGTGGGTCATCATAGGCAATGTCTGTATAGGCAAAATGAAAAGACCTATCAACATTTCGTCATTCAAGACAAATGTTCTGCCAAATGGCCGAAACACTTACTTTGAGCCATGCCCACATCACTACTGGGTGAAAGAGAAGATAGCCAGCCACGAATGGCAACATGGTATCTCAGGTGACACAAGCCCTTTCTCCTGCCATGATGGCGACTTCGGCTCTACAGTGTTTAATGCAACCAGTGAAGATGACATACTGGCTCCTTCAATGGAAGACAAAGAATTCATCAAGGTAATGGACAAGGAGTTCTTTCAAGATGACTCCAATAACAGGGTAGCACCCCTACCCTTTCGTCTCCCAAGAGAGAGATTGCCCAACAACTTACAGCAGGCCATCAGTAGATTCTCCTCCTTAAAGCGAAACTTAAGCAGGAAACCAGAGATGCAAAAGCACTTTGTGGACTTTATGCAAAATGTATTTGACAGAGATCATGCAGAGCCTGCTTCCCCACTAAAGGAGGGAGAAGAATGCTGGTACCTTCCATCCTTTGGCGTGTATCACCCACGCAAACCAGACCAAATCAGAGTTGTCTTTGATTCCAGTGCTCAGCACGAAGGTGTTTCTCTTAACAACATGCTCATTACTGGACCCAACTTGAACAACAGTCTAATAGGAGTATGATTCGTTTCAGACAAGAGCCTGTAGCAGTAATGGCCGACATTCAACAGATGTTTCACTGCTTCATCGTCAGAGAAGACAACAGAAACTACCTCAGGTTTCTATGGCACAAGGACAATGACCTCAACAAGGAAGTTATAGATTATCGCATGAAGGTACATGTCTTCGGTAACAGTCCTTCCCCAGCAGTGGCAACTTATGGGCTAAGGAGAACAGCTCAGACTGGAGAAGTTGAATATGGATCTGATGCCCGTCAATTTGTTGAAAGAAGCTTCTACGTTGATGACACACTTAAGTCCTTTCCAACTGCTAAAGAAGCAATTGATCTTCTCACCAGAACAAAGGAGATGCTGTCTGTAGCAAACCTTAGACTGCACAAGATTATATCCCACAGCCAGGAACTTATGAATGCTTTTCACTCTGAGGACTATGCCACTAGTCTAAAAAACCTTGACTTGGGTACAGATGTGCCTCCTGTACAGCGAAGTCTGGGTTTGTTGTGGAACATCAAGAAAGACAAATTCACCTTCCAAGTGTCAACTTGTGACAAACCCTTCACTAAGAGAGGAGTCCTGTCCGTGGTGAATAGCATCTATGACCCACTGGGTTTCCTTGCTCCAGTTACCATTCAAGGTAAGATTTTACTAAGACAGTTGTCTACTGAGAACATAGACTGGGATACTCCCTTGCCTAGTGAGAATCAACACAAGTGGGAAAGGTGGAGATATTCTTTGAAGTCACTAGAAAAACGTCAGATTCCCCGTTGCTATGTTCCAGGTTCCACTTCAACCGCTAACCGGAGAGAGATTCATATTTTCTCTGATGCATCAGTTGAAGCTATTGCTGCAGTAGCCTATTTGAAGACCTCTGAACTGAATGGAGAATCACACTGTAGTTTTGTCCTAAGCAAGGCAAAACTCACACCCAAGCCTGCACATACCATACCAAGACTTGAACTTTGTGCAGCCGTCCTAGCAGTAGAAATTGCCGAGGTCATACGAAGTGAAATGGACACTAGAATTGATTCTTTCACCTTCTATACAGACAGTAAGGTAGTACTTGGTTACATAAACAACCAAACAAAACAATTTTATGTGTTCATCAGCAACAGGGTTGAACGTATCAAGAGATTCTCTCTACCAAGTCAATGGCATCACGTTCCCACTGAACTCAACCCAGCTGACTGTGGGACCAGAGCCGTGTCACCTGCCGCTCTTCAGGACAGCTTATGGCTGTCACCTCCAAGGTTTCTGTGTGAGGACTCTTACTTACTCCCTATTGACACCACCTATGGGCTAGTAAACCCTGAAGATAAGGAAATAAGAACTGTGAACACCTCACTCCACACTTCTGTAAGTACAAAACAGAAGCTGCGGTCACACCATTACGAGCATCAATGGAAGCAGGTGCAGCATCTAGCCAATGTGTTCTGGCATCGCTGGAAGAAAAAGTATCTTCACCACCTTCAAGGTCGTAACAAATGGCAAGCATCTAAGCCGAATCTTAAGGTTGGAGACCTCATCCTTCTAAAAGACAAGGAAGTTTGTCGGAACGAGTGGCCTATGGGTCTTATTACTAAAAGTTATGCCCAGCGACGATAACAAAGTCCGGAAGGTAGAAGTCAAGGTAACCAAGGGAGGATCGACACGAACCTTTAGTCGACCAATTACAGAGTTAGTACTCCTTTTGCCAGGTGAGTGACTTGTGCAAGGACTAGCCATGCTGTTGGCACGGCGGGGAGTACATTGCTGCCATCTACAGGTTCTACTCAGAACTTTGGAATTATTTGAAGACATCATACTGTGACTTTATGTTCTTCATCCTGTTGAACTTACGTTTATTATTTGCTTGTTGCATGTTTTTCATTACAGGTTCCAGGACATTCGTCAGTATTGGACTTATTGAAAATATATATATTAGTTTAAGGTTATGAAATCTAAAGATTTCAGACGGGGAGTGTTGTGTTACACTATGTGATTATTCTTGCTCTGTGTCTTTAAGATCTGTCCCCTTCTTTCTAGCTGAACTCTCTCTCTCACCGTAGTTCTTTTATATATCTCCTCCACTTCCTGATTCTGGTCATTACTCCTGTATTTCTTCCATGCTAACATCTTACATGTGGCTTACAACTGCAACGTTTTTCTACCTATGAATATCCATCATTAAACGGAACATTCGAAAGGATTCATCGTCTGTCGTCCTAACTGAGTTTATTCATTGAGTTAAACTGCCTGTATCGATGCAAGGGATGAATATCAAACCAGCTTGAGTAAGGCCTACTTAAACCTGGAGATGAACTTTATCGCTTTGTAGTTGAGACAGAACAAGCACGAAGGGCCCGAAAAATCTGAAATTTCAAACGCCTCTAAGGATCCCAATACTGCCGCTTCTGAGTAGCGGAATTAGAAATATATGGATTAAACCACCAGGCAGCTGTTACTAACTGAGAGGCCAAATAATATTTGTAGAAGTCTGGACATGCCAGGCCACCTTGGGAAGTCGGGCATACCAATGTCATCCAGCTATACCTAGGGGACTGAGATCTCCATATAAATGCTGCAAAAATACGATGTAGCCATATGAAAAATTATTTAGGGATCCACTGCGGAGAGTGTCGAAATAGATATGTAAATTTAGGCAATACATTCATTTTTATTAGGTTTATGCGTCCTAACAATGAAAGGGGTATTGACTCCCATGCCTTCAGCCATTGTTGAATCTCCTGGATCATGGGTGCTAAATTTAGGGATATGTAGTCTGAAGCCTGTCTGGAAACCACCACCCCCAGATATTTAAAATACTCCACCCATCTCAGGGGAATAGCAGCATAGGCAGTGGCACGTGCCGCAGAGTTTATAGGAAATAAGATGGACTTTGTCCAATTTACTTTAACCACTTAAGCCCCGGACCAATATGCAGCTTAAAGACCAGGCCCCTTTTTGCGATTCAGCACTGCGTAATTTTAACTGACAATTGCACGGTCGTGCGACGGGGCCCCCAAACAAAATTGACGTCCTTTTTTTCCCACAAATAGAGCTTTCTTTTGGTGGTATTTGATCACCTCTGCGGTTTATATTTTTTGCGCTATAAACAAAAATAAAGCGACAATTTTGAAAAAAATGCAATATTTTTTACTTTTTGCTATAATAAATATCCCCAAAAATATATAAATTAATTTTTTCCTCAGTTTAGGCCGATACGTATTCTTCTACATATTTTTGGTAAAAAAACGCAATCAGCGTTTATTGATTGCTTTTCGCAAAAGTTATAGCGTTTACAAAATAGGGGATAGTTTTATGGCATTTTTAATAATTTTCTTTTTTTTTTTACTAGTAATGGCGGTGATCAGCGGTTTTTTCCATGTCTGCGACATTATGGTGGACACATCGGACACTTTTGACACATTTTTGGGACCATTGTACAAAAAAGTGAGACTACCATTAAGTGTCATGTAACATTGCCACCATCCCCAATGAATGAACAAAGAAGTGTACCTCAGAATAATGGGATTTTAAGGGCAATGAAAAACATATATAGAAAAAAATATATGTAGAAAAATATATATAGAATTTATTGTACATAAACAACATAAATCACCAAATGGTGATAATACTTAAAAACATTGCATAGATATACATGTGAATAGCCATACAAGGTACATAAATGATGACTGTATAGAACCCAGGTGATTGGAGTCCTAATAAGGATAGACCTGCTGACTCCGACGCCAGTGTTGCCAACCGTCCATATTTTTACGGACAGTCCGTAAAAAACTGGCACTTTCCCCCCCGTCCGTAAATGTCCGTAGTTGAGGGAATGTGCCAGTAAAAATAACCGAGATCGGTTCGGCTTGGAACTGTGCATGCACAGTTCCGGAGCTTGCCAAGCCGAGCATATGCTGTATTCGGCCGGCGGAGGGCGGATTTCACAGAGGCTGTGCCGCGCGGCGTCCGCGAGCGATGTATTAGGACATCCCGCCAGACGCGCGTGCTCCAGAATTTTAAATCTGTAACTAACCCAGGTGGTCGGAGGAGCACAGCACTGGAGCAGGAGTCAGGACTCGGAGGCTGAGCAGCACGTGGCGGAATGGAGGAGCCTGCTGCATTCAGGCAATACAAAGTTCACAGGGGAGTCGGGGAAGGACAGAGTAACAGACAGCCCAGCCAACAGTGACATCAGGTGATGGTGGCAGAGGGGCATCTGATGGAGGCAGGGGGTGATGGTGGCACCGCAGAGGGGGACGATGGAGGCAGTGGGGGGTGATGGTGGCACCGCAGAGGGGGATGGAGGCAGGGGGCAATGGAGGCAGGGGGAGATTGGAGTCAGGGGGTGTTAGTGGCAGGGAGTGATTGGAGGCAGGGGGTGTTAGTGGCAGGGGGTGATGGTGGCACTCCAGAGGGGGATGGTGGCACCGCAGAGGGTGAGGGATGGAGACAGGGGTCGTTGGTGGCACCGCAGAGGGGGATGGAGGCAGGGGGTGATTGGAGGCAGGGGGCCTGGGGGAGATTGGAGGCAGAGGGTGATTGGAGGCATGGGGAGATTGGAGGCATGGGGAGATTGGAGGCAGGGGGAGATTGGAGGCAGGGGGAGATTGGAGGCAGGGGAGATTGGAGGCAGGGGGAGATTGGAGGCAGGGGGAGATTGGAGGCAGGGGGAGATTGGAGGCAGGGGGAGATTGGAGGCAGGGGGTGATTGGAGGCAGGGGGTGATTGGAGGCAGGGGGTGATTGGAGGCAGGGGGAGACTGGAGGCAGGGGGAGACTGGAGGCAGGGGGAGACTGGAGGCAGGGGGTGATTGGAGGCACCGCAGAGGGGGATGGTGGCACTGCAGAGGGTGGGGGATGGAGACAGGGGTTGTTGGTGGCACCGCAGAGGGGGATGGAGGCAAGGGGTGATTGGAGGCAGGGGGCCTGGGGGAGATTGGAGGCAGGGGGAGATTGGAGGCAGGGGGTGATTGGAGGCAGGGGGAGATTGGAGGCAGGGGGAGATTGGAGGCAGGGGGAGATTGGAGGCAGGGGGAGATTGGAGGCAGGGGGAGATTGTGGCACCACAGAGTGGGGTGAAGGCAGGGGGTGATTGGAGGCAGGGGGTGATTGGAGGCAGGGGGAGATTGTGGCACCACAGAGTGGGGTAAAGGCAGGGGGTGATTGGAGGCAGGGGGTGATTGGAGGCAGGGGGAGATTGTGGCACCGCAGAGGGGGGTGAAGGCAGGGGGTGTTGGTGGCAGAGGGGGGTGGAGGCAAGGGGTAATGTGACTAAATAATTTGCCCTTATTATATAGAAAACAACAAAAATATGTTTTGTTACCTTAAATCACATTGCCATTTGCGTAGGGTACTTGTTTGTAGCCTAAATACTGAAATTTGCAGCTAAAAATGTAATTTAGTAAGTTTTGTGAAATGGCAGTAAAAATGTGGCTGTGCCAGTAAATTTCAGGTGTCGTGCCAGTAAATTTCAATCTGGTAGGTTGGCAACACTGTCCGACGCTTTTCAAAATGTGTGAGCATATAAATTCTTCTTCAGGGATAGCAGTATCTCTAGAATTGTAAAATACATCATAAGTACAGTACATGGCATACAAAATCATAACACCACATTGATTGTATATGGTGAATGATAAACAAAAACAAAAAAACAAAAAACAAACAAAAAAAGAGAGAACTTACATATGTGTGCATCCCAATAAGTGACAAATCAGTCACCCAAAAACTCCAAAAGCTCCAAACTCCCAAAGGCTGGTCCACAAAACCTACTATGGCATGAAGGAATCCATGAACCAAAAGGTTATGCCAAACATAAAGAATCCAAAACAAACTCCTCACCCAAAAGACAGGGGGAAGGAAGAGAGGGACAAAACCCATGGAGGAAGGAAAAAACGGACCATAAATATCTGCATGTCGAAATGATTTAAGGATGTAAAATTATATAAAGAACCCACTCCTACATAATTCCAAAAAAGAGGAACAAATCCAGGGAAGAGGGAGGGGGAGGGGGAGAACAGGGAAGAGGAAGAAGCTATCTAGGTCCTCTTCCAGGATACTTACCCTAGTGGTTCACAGCCTCGGCAAGTCAATCAAGCCACCGGTATAGGAAGCAGAGGTGTCATAAGGTGGTACAAAATCTGGATCCAGAAATTTTAAAGAATCCTAAAGAAACCCAAAAAAGAAAGAAAATGGGGCAAAAAAGGGGGAGACCTGAAAAACAGAGAGATCGGGATAAATGTCAAAAACGATCCCCAAAAAACGATAAGGGACATAGGACAATATCTCTGAGGTAGAATCTCCCAAAAGGCACAAGATCACAGGGGTATCCGGAATTGGCAGGAAAAATAGGTCCAGGGTTACTACCTTCCACTACGGTGTCCAAAGGAGACTGGCAGTGAAGGATTCCTGGCCTCAGCCTATATAGCCCAAAACCGCGCCAAAAGGTGACATGAATGGGCGGGACAAGGCACCGTGGGCAGGGCCAAGGTGCTGCATGAAGCGCTACAGTCCCTACGCCGGTATACTTCCGGCTCCGACCGGAAATGACGTGGACGACGTCCGTAGCCGCAGGAACGGATGCAATCTGCCATCCAGGAAGCCGGAAGGCGTCACCACATCCGGGAATGCAAAGCATAGAACCGGATGTGATAGATGCAAGGTGATGGAAACAATAGGGAAATGGATGGACAGTCTGCAATCGCAGACCGAGCACCCATGATGGAGTTGCTAGCATAGCAGAAACTATTGGGCAATTAGACATGTGGACAAGACGGTAAAAAAGGGGCGCTCACAACTCTCCACATGGGGGGAGGATACCTGTACGTCCTGAAAAGAAAACCCATCATGCTGGAGGATGAAAAAGACCCCTGACACATAAAAAGCATGACCCAATGAAGGCAATGGATTGCCACACTGGATCATGCACAGCCCCATCAAAAAGATGGGTTACCTGTGCCAGGCATGCCGTAGTGGACACAGTATGGAGATGGAGCAAGGACGAATGAAGGCCCAATAGAGGGACACACACATACAAATAACAAAAACAAAAAAGGTGGTATGTCCGTGTGTGGGATGCCCTCACAGAGAGAGGAAACAACCGCCACAGTGTAAGGGCTCACACAACAGGGAGAGCCACCAATTACATTATAATGTTGATAATAAACCAAATATATATACAAACAATAAATAAAGCCCCTCTACCGTTTCTCAATGAATGTCCCTATATACACACACACACACGTCTAAAACCCATGAGGAAGAAGAGGGAAATCAAAAGGAAAATACAACAGCCCAGACAAAGAAAAGCCTGATGGAAAATAGGCGACAAAAGGTAGGCAATCAATCGGTTTTGCCCGAATTGAAGCCTTCCAGAAAAGGTCGGTAACTTTCTGCCTCATTTAACCCCGGAGGGGTGGTGGCCTCCAGGTGTTTGATCCACCTCATTTCTCTTTGTAATAATGTTTTATTCCACCCACCCCCCGTCGAGGGATGTATATCCGATCAAGAACGGTCACATAGACTGTTGGCATTCTGTAGCCATGGCATTTAGCTACGTGTCTACCCAAAGGTAAGTAGAGATTACACATTTTCATGCTGGCCAGATGTTTGCTGACACGTTGGCCCAACTCCTGTCGTGTTTTACCCACATAAAAACCACCACATTGACAGACCAATAAATACACTACGCCTTGCGTTTTGCAATTGGCGAAATGTTTAAGATGGAAGCGTTCCCCATTGGGCAATGTAAGGGACGTTCTTTTGCTGATCACTCCACAGAAGGAACAAGCACCACATGGATAGGTACCCCATATGGTGCAAGGATCTTTCCTCTGGTCCCCCCGATATTCACTCTGGGTGAGCAATTCACTTTTTTTGTTATTTTTCTTTTTAAAGATAAGGTCATGTCTGACAGACATGACCTTATCTTTAAAAAGAAAAATAACAAAAAAAGTGATGAGGCCCTAAGGGTCATTCTTCGCTACTCTAATGAACATCAGCAAATTCGGAAAATTTTATCCAAACATTGGACTATTCTAACGGAAGAACCCTCCCTGGCTGGATTGGTGACTAAAAACACACAGATCACATATAGACGAGCAGGATCCCTCTGGGAATTGCTCACCCCCGCGACCCCCACATCGGGCAGTTAAAGGGTACGTAAAGGTACGTTGATGTGCCTATCCGTGCCATTCTGCCGACGTATATCTACTGGAGGCGGTCGTTAAGTGGTTAAGACCTGTGACTAAGGAAAAATAATTAAGGACCTGTAAGGCCCCCCTGAGTGATGGGCCTGCATCATTAAGAAAGAGGAGTAGGTCGTTCGAGTACAGGGCAACCCTTTCCTCCAGCAAGCCAGACATGGAGGGAAGTACGGAGAGCCTCCGCCAGCGGTTCCATCACCATGGCGAACAAGGCTGGAGAGAGAGGGCAGCTCTGATGAGTACCTCTTAACAGAAAAAGAGACTGTGACAGGCCACCTCCCAGTTTAATAGCCGAGGTGGGATTTTGATAAAGTATCTGTATCCATTTGATAAAGGTCAGGGGGAACCCGCTCCCAAAGAACAGGCCATTCAATAGTGTCGAAGGCCTTTTCAATATCTAGGGAGGCCACCACCCTCGTACCCTCATTCAAGTGTTTTTCATGTATATTAGTAAAACAGAAACCTTACATTTACATCAGTTGACCTATTGGCCATAAAGCCAGTTTGGTCGATATATACAACGGATGATAATAAAGGCTGTAATCTGGTAGTAAGTAATTTAGTCAGAATTTAAAAATCTGTATTAAGTAGGGCAATTGGCCTGTAGGAGGCACAAGAGGTTGGATCCTTTGAGGCTCATGAATTAATGTGACATGGGCATGGCTCATAGAGGTCGGGAGGGTGCCATCGGCCAAGCATTGAGAATAAAGTTGTGCTAACCTAGGGGCCAATAGCTTCCTATGGGTTCTATAAAATTCAATAGGAAGGACGTCTGGACCCGGAGATTTCCCCAATGGGAAGTATACAATCATCTCTAGTACCTCCTCTGGGGCAATTGGCCTCACCAAAGATTCGCTCTCTCCATCTGAAAGCCAGCCAAGTGCCAATGGGTCCAGCCATGACGCCAAATCCTGAGGCTGAAAATCAGAAGGCAATACTGAGGTATAGAGGGAACTATAATATTGACGAAAAGCCTGTAGTATATCAGGCAATGAAGAAACTGAAGCACCTGAGGCAGACGCCACACTGGAAATCACTGTTGGAGGATAATCAGACTGTGCGAGCATCGCCAGAAGACGACCATTACAATCTCCCTGTTCAAAGAACTTTAGTTTATTTCGATGTAGATCTAGTCTAGTGATCTCTGTAAGATGGAGATGTAACTCACGTTTTGCGGCATTCAGGGAGTCAAAATGAATGTCAATAGGGTCAGCAATGTAAATATCAGACTGACGTTGCAAAGCTAGTTGTAACGCCATCGTAACGGCAGCCTGTTCTTTTACAAATCCCAGCAATAGTGAAGGCCTTAAAGGCATCCCATGTCATTGCAATAGAAGAGGATCCCTCATTAAAATCCCAATATTCGACTAATCAAGATGAATTAATGGTTGTCAAGTCAATATGAGAGAGCCAGTGGGCCCCCAAACGCCATAGAGCTGAAGTTCTAAAAGATGGAGAACGAATATTAAGAAGTAATGGGGAATGATCTGAAAGCTCACTGGGTAGATATGATGCATCCAGTACATCAGTCAACATAGTCGAGTTGGCAACAGCGAGGTCGATACGGGAAGAGGTTTTGTAGGTGGCAGAAAAACAGGAATAGGCTCTAGTCTCAGGATGTTTCCACCTCCAAATCTCTGGTGGTGATTACCATTACCTGAGCCCAAGAGAGCAAACCCAGATGGCAACCCCCATTTTTTTTTGTTCTTTTGTTTTTATTTTTTGTTTGTCAGCACCCAAACTCCCCCCAACCTCAACAATTTGCGGCGGCAGCACCCCCCGCCTCTCAATTCGTGGCACCCCCCGCTTCTCAATTCGCGGAAGCCCCCCACCTCTCAATTTGCAGCGGCAGCACCCCCTGGTTCTCCTCTGCTCCAGGGGGCCCATGCCTGAAGCTGTGTAAGGGGCCCCAAAATTCCTGATGGCGGCCCTGGGTATAGGTCTATCTAGATCGGGGTCCAAAATGGCATTGAAATCACCTATAAGTAACAACTTTGCTGGGTAGTAAAGGATTACTTTCTCTAGAATTAAATATAAGGTGGATGAAGAAAAAGGAGGGGGAATATAAACCCCTAGCACTATGTACCGAGTGTCCCAAACCGTAAATACTATTATTACATATTTGCCCTGGAGATCAGTATAGACTTGTTCCATTACACATGGAAAAGATTTTGGCCCCTTTCACACTGAGGCGTATTTCAGGCGTTTTAGTGCTAAAAATATTGCATAAATAACGCCTGAAATACTCCTGCCCCAGTATTCTCAATGTGAAAGCCTGAGGGCTTTCACACTGAGGCGATGCGCTGGCGGGAGAAAAAAAAATCTCCTGCAAGCAGCAACTTTGGAGCGGTGAGAGGAGCGGTGTGTTTACCGCTCCTACACCGCTCCTTCCCATTGAAAGCGGTAACCCTTTTTCTGCTGCTAGCGGGGGTTAAAACCGCACCGCTAGCGGCCGAATACCGCCGCAATTCCGCAGAAATTCCATCGGTATAGCGCCGCTAAAAATAGCGTCGCTATACCGCCACCGCACCCACCGCCCCAGTGTGAAAGGGGCCTTACTGATTAATATCGTTACTCCTCTTGCATACGTAGAATATGATGAATGAAAGGCTTGCTGGATCTATGACTTTTAATGCAGAACACTAGCTGCTCATGAGATGTGGCTCCTGAAGAAGCACCATGTGTGGGGAATGTAATTTGAGGTATTTAAAGAGAATCGCCCTCTTAAATTTAGAATTAAATCCCCGGACATTACAGGATAATATCCTGAAAGCGGAGATATCACGTGCTGTCATTATACAACAATTTATGAAAGGAAGAAGAAAAAAATGCAGTTGGCCTAGGTGTACATCTTGATGTACATCTCAGAAGCAGCAGCGATCCAAGGAGCCTATATCTAGTAGAAGCATAACCAATGTAAGACCAATCATTCAAAAAGAAAAACAAAAAACCATAAAAAACCTTTACCCAAATATAAGAAAAAATAAAAACCCTTGAAAATTAGCTAGCGACAGTTGGTTGGTAACCGCTCTGTGTTGCAGTCCAACACTTAGGTAAGGGCAATCTGGTCCAAAAACCAGCTCCGAGCATCAAAAAACAATGCAACTTGCCCAGTACCTATTCGGTACAAAAGGTGGTTGCATGTCGACTGTGGCCAACACTAAAGGGTTCTAGGGGGAGGGGGGAAAGAAAGGGGAGGGGGAAGGGAAGAGGGAGGGGAAGGAAAATTTGTAATTTGTTGCCATTGATTGAAAAAAAAAATAGCCAATACTAAAGATAGTACTAAGACCGGCAAAACAGCCTAAATTATAATATAAAATAATATAATATATATATATATATATATATATATATATATATATATATATATATATATATATATATTATATATATATATATATATATATATATATATATATGAAATAAATTTAAATGCAAAAAGTTAAATACAAAAATCAGCAACATATATGAAATAGTACACATGAAGCATACAGAGTATGTATACCCACGCATACATGCGCACACACACATATATATACAAATGCGCATACACATATACACACACCCATGTGCACATAGATATACTGCTTATCTAAAAAAAAGTATAAGCAAATATTAGAAAACATTAGCAGACATTGGCAAACATGGCAAAATAATAAAACAACCAGCTGAGTGATAAAAAAAAAAATATATATAATCATCAGCGGGTATCCAACCAAGCTAATACAGCCTCTGGTTTATCAAAAAAATGCGTATTGTCACCATCTATAATTCTCATCCTGCTTGGATATAGAAGACTAAAACATAAGCCCTGGTCTCTCCGCCTCCTGCGGGCCTCAGTGATTGATTTGTGCCTTTGTTGTATTTCCTGGGAATAATCAGGGAAAAAAAGCATTTTTTTGTCCTCATACATGATATCGGGCTTAGACCGAGCTGCAGCCAGGATACGATCCGGTCCCTATAATTAAGGAACCAGAGCAAAAAAGTGGTGCTCGCGGTTTAGGAGGGATCGGTGGAACCCTGTGAGCGCTCTCAACAACAAAGGTTGGTGGCAGGTTGGTCAGGCCAAACAGGTCTATGAGCAATTTCTCGGTAAATACAGTGGACCGCGAGCCTTCTGCTCACTCAGGTAGGCCTATGATACGAACATTGTTCCTCCTTAGGCAATTTTCGGTATCTATAGCCTGATTTTGTAGAGCACATACCTGTAGTTGTAGGGCCTTGAGGTCCCTAGAGTCCGACCTGACCTGATCCTCCACACCTGAGACCCGGTCTTCTACTTCAGTGATCCGTGCCCGGAATTTGTCCAGATCCTGGCGAATAAGACTGACATCTGTCGCTACAAAATCGATCTTTGTTGTTAAGGAAGTTTGACACTCAGCAATTGCTGCAAGGATAGCTGCACCGGAGGAACGTACTGTGTCTCCCGCCTCTATCGGAGGCGGTTTGCTGGCAGACATAGTGCCGGCCGGCACTCGCTTGGTCAAAATGGCCGATAACTGCACGGAGGATAGAGCAACTAGATCTGGCTGAGCGGAGCGGGTCTTAGGTGGGCCCATCCAGGCTAACCAGAGCGTTGGTTACTATCTCAAGGCAGACAATGGTCAGTGGCAAACAAAGAACGACAGATACAGCTAATAAGACGGTGGGTATAACAGTATAACAGGATAAATCTCATTAAACACATCCGCTCTGGTTCACATAGTAGTTCATATAGTAGTTCATACAGTGAATTTGTTATATTGCAGCCATTTGCTAAAATCATTTAAGTTAATTTTTTTTCCTCATTAATGTACACACAGCACCCCATATTGACAGAAAAACACAGGATTGTTGACATTTTTGCAGATTTATTATAAAAGAAAAAATGAAATTTCACATGGTCCTAAGTATTCAGACCCTTTGCTCACTATTTAGTAGAAGCACCCTTTTGATCTAATACAGCCATGAGTCTTTTTGGGAAAGATGCAACAAGTTTTTCACACCTGGATTTGGGGATCCTCTGCCATTCCTCCTTGCAGATCCTCTCCAGTTCTGTCAGGTTGGATGGTAAACGTTGGTGGACAGCCATTTTTAGGTCTCTCCAGAGATGCTCAAATGGGTTTAAGTCAGGGCTCTGGCTGGGCCATTTAAGAACAGTCACGGAGTTGTTGTGAAGCCACGCCTTCGTTATTTTAGCTGTGTGCTTAGGGTCATTGTCTTGTTGGAAGGTAAACCTTCGGCTCAGTCTGAGGTCCTGAGCACTCTGGAGAAGGTTTTTGTCCAGGATATCCCTGTACTTGACCGCATTCATCTTTCCCTCAATTGCAACCAGTCGTCCTGTCCCTGCAGCTGAAAAACACCCCCAAAGCATGATTCTGCCACCACCATGCTTCCCTGTTGGGACGGTATTGGACAGGTGATGAGCAGTGCCTGGTTTTCTCCACACATACCGCTTAGAATTGAGGCCAAAAAGTTCTATCTTGGTCTCATCAGACCAGAGAATCTTATTTCTCACCATCTTGGAGTCCTTCAGGTGTTTTTTTAGCAAACTCCATGCGGGCTTTCATGTGTCTTGCACTGAGGAGAGGCTTCCGTCGGGCCACTCTGCCATAAGCCCCGACTGGTGGAGGGCTACAGTGATGGTTGACTTTCTACAACAGGGTTATGCAATTAGTGGACCTCCAGCTGTTACAAAACTACAAGTCCCATCATGCCTCTGCCTCTGGGTGTCATGCTTGTGGCTGATAGAGTCTTGCTATGCCTCATGGGACTTGTAGTTCTGCAACAGCTGGAGGTCCGCTAATTGCACATCCCTGTTCTACAACTTTCTCCCATCTCCCGACTGCATGTCTGGAGCTCAGCCACAGTGATCTTTGGGTTCTTCTTTACCTCTCTCACCAAGGCTCTTCTCCCCGATAGCTCAGTTTGGCCGGACGGCCAGCTCTAGGAAGGGTTCTGGTCATCCCAAACGTCTTTCATTTAAGGATTATGGAGGCCCTTTGCTCTTAGGAACCTTAAGTGCAGCAGAAATTGTTTTGTAACCTTGGCTAGATCTGTGCCTTGCCACAATTCTGTCTCTGAGCTCTTCAGGTAGTTCCTTTGACCTCATGATTCTCATTTGCTCTGACATGCACTGTGAGCTGTAAGGTCTTATATAGACAGGTATGTGGCTTTCCTAATCAAGACCAATCAGTATAATCAAACCCAGCTGTACTAAAATGAAGGTGTAGAACCATCTCAATGATGATCAGAAGAAATAGACAGCACCTGAGTTAAATATATGAGTGTCACAGCAAAGGGTCTGAATACTTAGGACCATGTGATATTTCTGTAGCGGGGGTTAACATTTAGGGGGAGTGCAAGGGTGGTAGTATGATCCAATGCACTGATTGTTGGGGAATCTGGGACCTTTATTATTGGTTCTTGGAGGACTCTGGTGGTGTGAGGTTCCCTGCGGCCTGCAGGTGGCGTTGTTGCCCTGGGCCGGAGTTGAGCCCTCACCGCAAGACTGCATCCCTTTTTGTCCTTTTCCGGCGCTTGTACAGCGGGGCGGGGAACCTGCTGTGACGCAAAGGGAGAGGGGATAAAGGGGGGCGGACGCCCTGAACACAGGGTTCAGAGTCGGAGGTCAGAGTCGCGCTCAGGCACCTTCAGCCTGGGTGCTGGCGTTCGAGTTCCGGGCTCAGGTGCCCTTGACCTGGCCGGAGCGGGAGATGGAGTCCATCCCAGGCACCTTTAGCCTGGGGTGAGGTACTATTGAGAAGGCCTGGGGCCCGGTACCTTCGACTGGGTCCCGCAAGGGTGGAGGAATCCGAGGGGGCCCTAAAGCCTTGGGTGCCCGAGTCTGAGGTGAGGAGGCCAGGGTGCGTAACCCCTCCGAACAGTCCAGTGCAGCATTGCTGGTGAGGGCGGGGCCTCTGGTAACTCTCTTGGATGGATGTCTTCCCTCTGATAGGGGCTGCGTTTAGCGAAGGTAATTCACTCTCTGTTCTACAAAGTCGGTGGCAGCGACTGTGCGCCATAACCGTTGGTGACATCACAATGGTTGGTTCTACCTTAAGATTGTGCCTCGACCTACTCCCCACCTATACTGAACTGTTCTTTGGTCACAACCTGTCTGTGCTAAGTGACGATTTATTGCTGTTGGAGAAAAAATACGAGTTGGACCTTTTCAGTGGTGTGGAACTCCAGTTACTGGGAGCAGAGGGGGTCATTTACAGAAGAGACTTGGCTCTGGGTTATACACACGACCCGATGGTAAAATAGGTTCTGGCCTTCAACTTTATCCAAAAGAGGACATGGGCCGTGGTGTATCTCATCCCTCCTCCCATACTCCCCCCTAGACAAGACAACAAGCTGAGAATAAGAAGGGGTGAGGTCGCTACATTTCAGTTTTTCTTTTTAAATAAATCTGCAAAAATGTCAAAAATTCTGTGTTTTTCTGTCAATATGGGGTGCTGTGTGTACATTAATGAGGAGAAGAAATGAACTTAAATGATTTTAGAAAATGGCTGCAATATAACAAAGAGTGAAAAATTTAAGGAGGTCTGAATACTTTCCGTACCCACTGTATGCTCAGTACATCTGCCAAACAAAAAAAAAAGTATTTAAAAGGGGAATCCAAAAAAGGAGCAACTTGTGCCCAAATCAGTATCAGTATCTAGGAAGCAGGAGGCAGCTAGGGGTGACCCTGATGAGCAGCAGGGATTGAACCCCTTGTATGCACAGTCCAGACAAACTATAGACCCCCCACTTTTCAGCAAACACCCAGGCAAGGACAGTCCTATAAGAGTGATAAGCTGAGAATGTCAGATTGGAAGAAGGCCTAAAGCAGAGGGATTCAGTCAGGGACTCAGGCAGAAGGGTGGCAGAAGGATGGCAGGGGGATGGCAAAATAATAACAGATGGCAGAGATACCAGGCCCTGGACTTCTCCGTCCCACACAGGCAATCTCCACTAGTCAGCACACCAGTCAACACACCCTGTCACTGCAGGGGAATAGATAAATGATAAAGCAGGTGGGGACAGCAGGATCCGCGGTTCTCAATTCAAGGGCAGGACGTAATGCACTCCCGCCGGGTAACAGATTAGGAAACAGCAGTGTTTGGCAGACTCCTCTAGGCGGCACTAGGCCACGGCCGCCGCAATCATTCCCAGTAGGAATGAGCTTCAAGTTCGAGTCGAACGTAAGTTCGACTCGAACATCGGCCGTTCGACCGTTCGTCGAATTACAAACATTATGGGCCGTTCACGCCAAATTCGAGTGGCGCGTCAACGGCCCATAATTCACTGCGGCATTGCAGTGCATTGCTGGCTGATGATTGGCGAAGCATGCACTATGACCCGCATGCATTGCGCACGCGCGAACGGTCGTTTGATTGACAGAATACGGAGCTTTTTATTCCTTGCAAGGAGTTTTTAACCAGCATTTTAATATCTCAGGACTTGTTACTTTGAAGTTCTGTATCGCATACTTTGTGAAAATAAACCCCTTTTTTATGGATGAACGCTACACTATGGAAAGTTTTTCTTTCTCTTTTGGATTTTATCCTACTTACTGAGGAACATCCACTCTGATCTGCAAAGAGTGTGTCTACTCCCAGTTCTGGCCAGGTGTTCAATCAACGTCTCTGGAGACTCTCCCATTGTGGATGAAGCGTTCCTGCAGAATCATCCTGCCTTCCATGGAGTAAAACATCACTCTACTGAGCCTGTTTTGACCCCCCTGAGAAGGGCGGTCGCAGGCTGTCTGGCAAGCCTTCATTCTTCACCTTGGTGGAGGGATCTTTACTAAGTGTTGGAGCATTTTGCCTATGATTTTTATCGGATACCTGCACTCTGTAGAACTCTTATCATCTTCAAATAGAGGAGAAGATTTCATTATATATTTTTCACTGACACACATGAACTTTAAATTGTTTATTTGTAGTATTCACTCATGTTTTTGATACTTTTTCTTATATTATATATTTTTTTCACTGTATAGCCATACACAGTTTTGCTCATCCAGCGCTACACCTTTTTGTATATTTACTATGACCCGCATGCTTTGGCCAAACACAGCGCGGTAAGAACAGAGAGCCATCAGGGGATTTAGTACATGCACCACACTATATAAGGCCGCCTGGAAGTCGGCCTTGTGTAGTGTGTTCCGGAATGCTGAGAGATAGAGAGAGACACAGTTTCATTTCATTTGAGTTAGATAGAGTAGGCAGCGAGTCAGTTAGCTGCAGTCAGTGTATTTAGTATATATATATGCATCCCAGGTGTTGTGTGTGTGTATATATATATATTATATATATATATATATATACATATACATATATATATATATATATATATATATATACATACACATACACACACACACACACACACACACACACACACACACATATATATATATACACACACACACACTATACACACACTGTATTCAGTTTAGCTAGATCCGTTCCTGTTATTCTCTTCCTAATATACTTACAGGCAGGCAGCTGCAGTATTTTCAGTCAGTGTACTTTATCCTGTGCACAGTGTGCAACTATAGCTAACTGCAGACAATTGCTGGTGTTCTCTTCCTAATAATACCACAGGCAGGCAGCTGCAGTATTTTCAGTCAGTGTACGGTATCCTGTTGTCACGTACCTAGCGGTGATGAGCCCAGACTTGCAGAGGAAGGCCTCCCTTACGGCTCCCACCAACGGCCCCTGGTAAGGTAACAGCAGGCGCGGAGGTAGGAGGGGTACGAGTGCCTGGCAGGATCAACCAAGGTGAAGGTAGTTATGCAGACTTGGTAGGCACACTGGATCAGCTTAGCAGACTGGACCGGAACACAGGAACTCAGCAAACTGGATCAGCTTAGCAGACTGGACCGGAACCAGGAACACAGGAACTCAGCAAACTGGATCAGCTTAGCAGACTGGACCGGAACCAGGAACACAGGAACTCAGCAAACTGGGTCAGCTTAGCAGACTGGACCGGAACTAGGAACAGTGAGATTGGTCAGACAAGCCGGGTCGGTTAACTGGCTGGCAGCAAGGTACAGAGGGATCAGACAGAGGAGAGGTCACAACAAGCCAGGGGTCGGATGCAGGCAGAAAACTGGAGAAGTCACAGGCAAGCCGGGTCAAACACAGGTAAGTCTTCAGATCAGGTTTTCAGGTACTCAACGCTGTAGAGCAGACAGCAGGGACTGTCTGCGATCGACAGGTTTAAATAGCCCCTCTGGCGCCACCTGCAGGGCGGAGCATGCGCAACCGAGAATCAGGAAGACCGGGACACCTGCTTCTGGCAGGATCTCCATGACACCTGTGCACAGTGTGCAACTAAAGCTAACTGCAGACAATTGCTGGTGTTCTCTTCCTAATAATACCACAGGCAGGCAGTTGATTCTGGTAGCTGCAGTATTTTCAGTCAGTGTACTGTATCCTGTGTACAGTGTGCAACTAAAGCTAACTGCAGACAATTCCTGGTGTTCTCTTCCTAATATACTGACAGGCAAGCAGTTGATTGTGGTAGCTGCAGTATTTTCAGTCATTGTACTGTATCCTGTGTACATAGTGCAACTAAAGCTAACTGCAGACAATTCCTGGTGTTCTCTTCCTAATATACTGACAGGCAGGCAGTTGATTGTGGTAGCTGCAGTATTTTCAGTCAGTGTACTGTACCCTGTGCACAGTGTGCAACTAAAGCTAACTGCAGACAATTCCTGGTGTTCTCTTCCTAATAATACCAATCCTTGTTTCCCTAAAAACCCCAAATTTTCTAAATAAAATTGTTATTGGGACAGAAAGTGAGGTGAAATCTTCTGAACAGGTGAACAGACAGCAAAACAAATGCTACATTGGTGATAACCCTTCCCTATGTTTTCCAAAAAGCGTAGCTACACTTAAAAAATGTACCTGTTCCAAAATTACAAACAGATTCTACTTAAGAACAAACCTACAGTCCCTCACTTGTTTGCACCGCCTGTATACTGCTGTTCAGAGTATATAGGGCCTGGGGCCCCCACGCCTTTCCTTTTTTTTTATTTGGGTGTGGGGTTCCCCTTAATCTCCATACAAGACAAGACCCAAAGGGGATAGTAATAGGCTGGGGGGGGGGCTGGGGTACCCATGCCCTTTTTCTCAATGATTTTCATCCATATTGCCAGGACCAGACATGACATTAAAGCCGCAAGCAGTTTTAAGTGACTTTTTTTCCTACAGAAATGTCATTTTGTGCAGGGACAGTTCTAAGCACGGGAAACACATTCCACTTTACAGGCATACTATAGACACGCCCCAGGCACAATATTTAAAGGAATATTTCACTTTTATTTTTTCACTTTAAGCATCATTAAAATCACTGCTCCCGAAAAAAAATGCAGTTTTTAAAACTTTTTTTGCATTGATACATGTACCCTGGGACAGGACCCGGGTCCCCAAACCCTTTTTATTATAATAACTTCCATATTAGCCTTCAAAATTCGCACTTTTGATTTCTGACGTTCAAGTCCCATAGACTTTAACGGGGTTCGAAAGTTCGCGTGAACTTTCAGTCCGTTTGAATGTTCTGATGCGAACCCAACCGGGGGGGGTGTTCGGCTCATCCCTAGTTCCCAGCAACATGGCCCAGCTACCAGAGAACACCCGGTAGATAGAGGCAGGTGTAGAGACAAGCAGGGGGATGGATGGATGAGAAGATCTTACCCCCAGGCTGGGACCAGCTCGCTCCGGCCGAGTACAGGATAGCATTATGGAAAGATGACGGCGATGCAGGCTGCACACCAAACAATGTGCGGCTCGCCGAACGAAAACAGCGCTCATGCTTTCAAGGCACATTTCAATAAGCTTATACAAAACAGAGAATTGCTACTCTAAAATGACAAAGAAATAAAGTCCCATGAATATTACAGTCCATATAGAAGTGATATAGTCCAATCATGAAACACCTTGATAGTGAATATCGTATAAAAAGGTGGAACACCCAGGTGCTCCTCCACCATATACTGTAATATGAGGTGGCCGCTTACCAGAGGAAATGGACTCTAGAATGTCACGAGTACAGTATGATAGAATATCCTTAAGACAGAAGTCATCAACCCTCTTTCCTTTGCAATGAAACGGGAGACCTTGTGGCTTTCCTTTGGTGTTCAATGGGAACACTCACATAGGGAATAATCGATGGTTCACCAGCAAATCATGCATGTAAGGTGAATTAAAGAAACTCTTTTAAAAATCAAGCTCGATTTAAAAAAAAGCCTATCATAGGGCCAAAAAAAGAAATCAAGCTGAATTGATCCATTCAAAGAAAGTAAAAAAATCTGATCAGCAGGTGAGATCAATAACAAGATATTCCGGTGAACATAGGAAATTTCCTCAAATCATTAAAAAATATTGGCCTTTAATATCTACTGATGAGGACATTTCTAAATATGTCAAGCCCTTCCCTCAGACCACTTATAGGAAGTCTAGATCCATAAAGGACCAATTAGTTCACAGTCACCTTATGCCCAAGTCAGGTGGCCAAGCTCGTAGAGGTACGGCCCCCTGTGGTAGATGTGAGTTTTGTAGATTTCTTTTAAATTCCGTGGAATTAACCCTTCCTAATGGGAATATCTACAAACCGAATTTCTTTGCAAATTGTCAATCTATTGGGGTTGTTTACTACATGAAGTGCGAATGTAATGCCTTCTATGTAGGTAAAACAATGAGACCATTCTTTCATAGAATAAGGGATCATGTTTCCCTGGTTCAAAAGAAAACAATGGAAACCCCTATAAGCCGACATATGGGCTTATATCACTCTTTTGACTTGTCCAAAATGAAATTCTTTGCATTAGAACATCTACCCACCCTTGACAGATGGGGGGGATGTGAACAGAAACCTCTCACAAAGAGAAACGAGATGGATCCATTCCCTGGCAGCTACATCTTACCCAGGGTTGAATGAGTCTATAAGCTGCAAGCCGTTCCTATAATGCAGTGGCGGCTGGTGCTCAAAATTTTTGGGGGGGCGCAAACAAACTGAAAAAAAAAATATCAATTGCCGCCACTGTGCCCATTAAACGCAGCCACTGTGCCCATTAAACGCAGCCACTGTGCCCAAACGCCACCAGTTTGCCCCCTCAAATACAGCCAGTTTGTTTCCATATACAGCCAGTGTGCCCCCATATATATATAGAGCCAGTGTGCCCCCATATACAGCCAGTGTGCCCCCATATACAGCCAGTGTGCCCCCATATATATATATATATATAGCCAGTGTGCCCCCATATACAGCCAGTTTGTCCCCATATACAGCCAGTTCCCCCCAAATGCAGCCAGTTCCCCCCATATACAGCCAGTTCCCCCCAAATGCAGCCAGTTTGTCCCCCATATACAGCCAGTTCCCCCCAAATGCAGCCAGCGTGTCCCCCATATACAGCCAGTTCCCCCCAAATGCAGCCAGTTTGTCCCCCATATACAGCCAGCGTGTCCCCCATATACAGCCAGTTCCCCCCAAATGCAGCCAGTTTGTCCCCCATATACAGCCAGTTCCCCCCAAATGCAGCCAGCGTGTCCCCCATATACAGCCAGTTTCCCCCATATTCAGCCAGTTTGTCCCCCATATACAGCCAGTTTGTCCCCCATATACAGCCAGTTCCCACCATATTCAGCCAGTTTGTCCCCCATATTCAGCCAGTTCCCCCATATTCAGCCAGTTTGTCCCCCATATTCAGCCAGTTCCCCCCATATTCAGCCAGTTTGTCCCCCATATTCAGCCAGTTCCCCCCAAATGCAGCCAGTTTGTCCCCCATATTCAGCCAGTTTGTGCCCCATATTCAGCCAGTTTGTCCCCCAAATGCAGCCTGCCCCCCCCCCCCAGCCCTGCACTTACCTTCCTCGGTCCGCGCCGTCCTCGATGTGTTCTCCCGCCCTCGATGTCGCTTCAGCCAATCAGGTTACCGGTAACCAGATCCGGTGAACCTGATTGGCTGAAACCTCCACACAGTCTTCTTCCAGGAACGCACCCCCGTGCGTACCTGGGAGGAGTTTTTGGAAGCCGAATACAGCGTGAGAGCTGTATTCGGAAAGCCTATCAGAGCCGCTGGCTCTGATAGGCACTTCCAAGTTACACCCACCGCCGGCCGCCGCTCTAATTCATATGGCCAGCGCTCACCAGGAGGCCAGCCATATGTATAGTGGGCAGCGCGGCAGCGGTGACAATACACAGATTCATGCAATGCATGAATCTGTGTATTGTCTTTCAGTGGCGGTGCGGGAGCGAGAGGGGGCGGCGCTCCGGCGCCCTCTATGGACGCACCGCCACTGCTATAATGGGTGTATATTGGCTATATTTGCAGTTGTTTTTTTTTTTCCTGACCATTCTACTAATTGTTTTGGTCATTTTTCAGCCTTCAGGCTATGTGTGTTTTTATTAGTGTTGGATTAGTGTCTGTACATTAATTTGTTCATAGGTCTCAAAGTCTTTCGTGTGACTTTTTGAATATTAGTCATCCTCTTGGGATCACTTGAATTGAGTCTATAGTATTTAATCCATTACAGGTAGATTTCTCAGTTTTATATTTTATTCTTTATTTGAGACATATGGATTATCACCTTCAAGTCTATTGATCAATACCTATTTATAAGCCTATTTCATCTCCCTTCGCACATAGATGGACCATTTACTAGTCCCCATTGCTCCAGTATGTGGTGAAAGACATACTGGAACAATGGGGACTAGTAAATGGTCCACCTATGTGCTGGAATGGGAGCAAAAAATTACCTGTATAGAGATGGACTTCTGAAAATATAAAAGTTGTAATTGAGGCCAAGAGGTCGAGAGGAAACCCAGAAATGGATCATCTCTATGGTTACACTAGATGATCCATTTCTGGGTTTCCTCTCGACCTCTTGGCCTCAATTACAATTTTTATATTTTCACAAGTCCATCTCTATACAGGTAATTTTTTGCTCCCATTCCAGTTTGTCATTGTGACCTCAGCCAATTTTGGGATTAAAATATAATTGTTGTCTATTTCTTACAATGTGTGTATCTCTGTATTTATATATTTTTGTAATTATGTGTATTGTTTCTTTTCAATTTTTTCAGTAGATAGTGCCTGATAAATGTAATTCTTCTGAGGAAGCTACTAACCGTGGTGAAACATGTAGAGATTTTTGTCAGCTTGCACACTCTGAAACTGTATTGTATTTTTGGATGGATTTTATTCTGTCAATTTTTTACTTTTAGAATAAAATAATTTTTGACATATTTTGTTGTTGTAATTTTGCACCTAAAAAAAATCCCAATTCCCATTTTTCTTTATTGGTACCAATCAAGGGGATGTGGTGCCAATAATTTATAGATGATAAGTAAAAAATTCTTCTCCAATCTGTATCCAAACCAGGCAGGCCCTTGTTGGTGATCTTAAAAAACTGAGTGAAATAGTATTTAATATTCTCTCTTGTGTTCTGTGAAGATGAATTAACTTCACAGTACATTCAGCTAGGGAGGTCAGTGAAAGTTTGTGCTAAAGCTCCAAAGTCCAGACACAGATACACAGTAGAACCTGGACTTATTTATGACAGAAATACAAAAGCATACACACAAACTTACTTTTTTGGGTAATGTCATAAAATTTTCAGACCTTAAAAGTCTACATTGTTTTCATTCGACCTTTTAAAGTTTCTTAGTTAGTATAATCATTTTGCAATTGAGCATCATGTATAGTATATAATGATCTCTTGCCAATTTAATCAATTCACTGGGCTTAATTTATTAAAGGAGTAAAATCAAGGGCAGATTTCCATTAGTGGAGCCGATAGGCACACAGCGTCTGGCCCTCAAAGCCCTCTACTACATAGTTACATGGTTAGGATGAAAAAAGCCAAATCCATAAAATTCAACGAAGCGTAAAATGAATAAATAAATAAAAACCTTGTATGTTCAGAATACTAAACCCAGGGGTGTTCCATAGAAAAGTAAAAAAAAAAAAAACCTTCTAAAGCATATTCCATGCTCCAACAAGGAAACAATTGCTTCTTGATCTTCACAAACAATTGGATATATTTCCTGGATCAACAATTGCCATTAATCCTTATAAATAATAATAGCCCATTATATTCTGTGCATTTAGAAACACATCCAGCTTTTCTTTTTTTTTTTGTTAAACATACTACTGATATGGCTAGAACTAACTCCTGAGGATGTCTAGTCCACATAATCCAATGAAACTGTGTTTACTTCAATCATCCAACTGAAATTCCTATGTTTTTACATTACCCTGCACATGATTGGGTAGTCAAAGTGATACAGCTTCACCAGGCTAAGTGAACATTCTACGTGTTCTACTGCCAAGAAAATGTATGAATCGTATCCTTGCTGTGCTTGAAAAACATTTCATTAAGTTAAGTAGTTCTCTGTATAACCTGACTCTTGTTGATGTTGAGTGCATCATTTAGTCTTCCCAGATGACGCGATTGTCAAAACATACATTTTTATTAAGTTCCATTCTCCCAATAACAGCAAATATCTCCAGAGCTGCATGCTCAGAACGTGTCAGCTAGATGCAAAGAATTCATATGGTACACTCAAGAAAATAAATATGCTTTTCATGAACAATAATCCACCGTGGCATATTTCCTAAATTGGATTTTTTATATTCACCTTAAATTAACAGAAAAAGCCACGGTAATATGAGGGCACTGGGGACTCAGGGCTAAAAATAACATTCTAAAAATATGCAATTTTTTTTTTCCAAGAAAGTGAAGGACTCATGGCAGCTGTGTATGTAAAATACTGCTTACACCCCTCACATTTTTGTAAATATTTTATTATATCTTTTCATGTGTCAACACTGAAGAAATTAAACTTTGCTACAATGTAAAGTAGTGAGTGTACAGCTTGTATAACAGTGTAAATTTGCTGTCCCCTCAAAAAAAAAAAAACAACACACGACCATTAACCACTTCAGCCCTGGAAGGATTTACCCCCTTAATGACCAGGCCATTTTTTGCGATATGGCACTGCGTCGCCTAAACTGACAATTGCGTGGTCGTGCGACATTGTACCCAAATAAAATTGATGTTCTTTTTTTCCCACAAATAGAGATTTCTTTTGGAGGTATTTGATCACCTCTGCGGTTTTAATTTTTTGCGCTAGAAACAAAAAAAGACCTACAATTATGGGAAAAAAAACAATATTTTTTACTTTTTGATATAGTGGTCTTGACCACCATGCTGCAGCTCAATTTCATGATCTTGGCAATCTTTTTATAGCCTAGGCCATCTTTGTGTAGAGCAACAAATCTTTTTTTCAGATCCTCAGAGAGTTTTTTGCCAAGAGGTGCCATGTTGAATGTCCAGTGACCAGTATGAGAGTGAGTGAGAGCGGTAACACCAAATTTAACATGCTCCCTCTTCACACATTTCTATTTTATGTTAAAAATGTTACTTCCATAAAAGGAACAACTGTGCATGGATTTGTAAAGCTGATTTATTAGGACTATTCCTAGTGTAGCCCCAAGATGAGGTTGCAGCAGTGGTGTCGCTAGGGGGGTGCGGCCCGCACCCGGGTGACATCCGCCAGAGGGTCACACCAGGCTCAGACTGGCACCGGCGCCACGGCTCCCACCTTCCCTTCCACGTCACACCACCTACGCCAGTTCGGGCCTCACACATGCGCACAGGCATCCTCATTTTGCATCCGCATCCCGGTGGTGACGTCAGACGCCATCGGGATGGGAGGCTTATATGAAAACCACTTGTCTGTTTCTGCTAATTGTGAGTAGCTTCAGCTATTGATTCAACACTGACTCAGTTCACATTTTTCTCCCTTTGTTTTCATGATTTTTCAGACTTGCTCCTTTGTGAGCACAACTCGAATCAGTGCCATTAACATCGAGCTAGTCCAGCCTTGTATGCTTTTTTCATATCTCAGCTGGACACTCCCCAGATGTTCATACGTGCGCTGGATTGGTTTCTTAATCAGCAGGATATTAATTGATTCAACTCCTTGTATTATCCATTCACAGGTAATTCTTCATATCATAATATAGTTGTTGTTGGCTTTTGGTATCTTTTGATATCAAGGGCTAACACCTGACTCTGTTTCCCAATACTTCCTTATTTTTCCCTTCTTTAGGGATATGTAAATTCCCTTCCTTCTGCGACCGCTGAGAATCAGGCACTTAGGTGGGGTGCTCTGAACAAATATGGGACATATCATTTTTCCATTTCTAATCAAGTCTATATACAATTAATTTGGCAGCCTAGGTAAGACTTGTCTCCCTCCCACACCTATATATGTTTGTATTTTCATTTATGTGACTTTGTATATATGTATTGATAATTTACGCAATGGTAACTTGCCAATAAATTAACAGTGATTTATTTGCTTTTTGTTTGTTTAGCTCAAACAATCAACATGAGGTCTCATCCCTAGCATAATACACATCTTACCAGAAATTCCTGAAGAAGCTCAAAAAGCGAAACATGTTGAGTGGTATTGTGTGTATATATGCCTTTTAGCAGAACGTATAACCTTGATATGGATGGTCCAATTTCTTCATGTTTTTTACTTTTATAAGAAAATATTTGAATTTTATTGATGCTGCAATCGTGTCTTTATCCTGTTTCTACCCTGAACACCGTTAAAGTCCCGGGGGTTGGTTACCCCCCCCTTCCCCCCATTTCTTACTTGTTGCACACTGTTTCTCCACCAGCACTTCACTTGCTGCAGACTGTTACTCCTCCAGATTAGCTAGCACTGCATGGGTAGGCCTGACACTGCTTCAGCCAGGCCTCAATGAACTGCCTTTTACGGGCAGGGACCTTGGACCCTGGTGGTGTAGAAATAGTTCAGGTGCTAGCTGTCCTCTATTCAGCTACCAATCCCAGATAGCTCTCTTCAGGCTCTGCCAGCCAGCCTGGCTGCAATGGCCTCTCTCCACTGCCCTTCCCTTCCGGACCTGGACTTAACTCACGGGCTGCTCTGTGAGTAATTCCATCATATAGCCCCCATTGTCAATTCCCCATAGCAATTTTCAATCTTCATTTACCAATTAATTACCTATTTATTTTCCCAATTTTTAGAGTTTATATAATTATACATCATACCCCTGATGATTGGTAGAAGCCAAGAAACGCGTCAGGTTCTCAACTCATGATGTCCAGCCCAGTTTTTCTGTATTATTTGGTTGTCAATCTATGATGTTCAGCTCAGCCTTTGTCTTTTTAATCATGAATTTTTTTAAATGTATTTGCTTTGTGTCCTGATCTTGTACCTTTTGTATTTATGTGTATATTGATTGTTTCAACTATGTCCTTTGATTATTAGCTGAACATTTAATATCATGATCATCCTGAAAATGATGTATGATTGGGCTTTTTCATATTATGGACAACCCCTAGGGGTATATGGCATATAATTAAATTAAAATTTTCAATCAATGTTCCTTTTCCATTTTTATTTTACAACGACATGCTTCATTTAAAGTCCCACTTTCTCCCCCCTTACTTTATTCCTTTATTTCTGGTTCTGCACCCATCTTAAACTGCAATCGCCCAGTTCTCTCAGGTGTCCCTCCTGGCTGCGACCAGTTGTCCTCCCCGGAGACTCTTAGAAATGTTGTCTCCTGCTGTCCTCTACTTGCTCTCTCATGTGTCTCTCCTTCCAGGATCTTGTCACTCCTCCTGAATGCACCCGAGCACCAGCCCAGGGCCACCCCCCCCAGACTGGGGAGCTCCCTGTGGGCCCTGACAGCCTCCACACTCTCTCACTCCAGCTCTTTCACCTGACAACTCCTCCCCAGCTGGGCTGACTCCAGGTATATACGGAGGCCTGCCCCCTGCCAATCCAGATTGAGGATTGGTCAGGGCTCCCTAAACCACTCCAGGCAGCTCCACCTCTCCTCTCCTCCTCTCTTTTCAGATCTTTCCAAAAAGCTCTAGAGAGAAGAGGGAGGTCTCAGTGATGCTGCCTTTGAGTCACCAGCTGCTGCCCTGAGCCTCTCCCAACCCAGAATGAAAAAAAAAACAGGCCAAGCCACCTGCCTAAATTTTCCTACTCTGCCAGAAAATCCTCACTCTAGCACCTCCCTAACTAGAGGGTGCTACATACATGTTTCCTGTATTTTGGTACCTTGCAGGAGGACAATCTTGTTCAAGTATGAAAAGTGTGCTAAATGGAATATTTTCCTTGCCCATAGCAACCAAATGTATTTTAAATCCTGAACTACAGAAAAGATGGTTGAAAGCTGATTGATTGCTAAGGGCAACTAAGAAATTTTCCTTTAGCACATCATTTATATAATATTCTGGTTGGTTGCAATGGACAGCAATAGTACTAGGAGTATAGTTCTGTAAAGCACTGCCAGATAGCAAGACATTGTTTTTTTTTTTACTAAAGGCAAATCCACTTTGCACTACAAGTGCAAACTACAAGTGCAAAGTGCACTTGAAAAAGCACTTGGGCGTGCAGTTGCTGTAGATCCGAGGGGGACATGCAAGAAAAATAAAAAACAGCATTTTAGCTTGCACATGATTGGATAATAAAATCAGCAGAGCTTCCCCTCATTTCAGGTCTACCCCTCAGATTTACAGCGACTGCACTTTCAGTGCAATTTCAAGTGCACTTTGCACTTGTAGTTTGCACTTGTAGTGCAAAGTGGATTTGCCTTTCGTAAATAACCCCCATTGTGCTACAAGTTTGAAAATGACTTGCTAAGCTATTACTAGACTTGCCAGGCTTCACAAGTTTGTTGCACAATTGCAGCAAGTCCGCATTGCATGACTCTAGATCAACTTTATTTGCAAACATTTTGCAAGTCTGCTGCAAGTTCTGGTTCAGTAATGTTGTGCAATAGTCATCCCACCACAGGGTATACTGTGGCTGAACGTTTATGCTGTAGACCTGCAAAGCTCTTGCTCTAGACTCACCACCGCAACTTTGCTCTTGCTAGAGACTTGCCACGCAAATTTGCTCCGAATTGGAAAAGTGTCAACTACAACTTGTGCTTCAAGTGCTCTGCAAGTGTGCAAATTGCCAGTGAAAATGTGCAGCGAGTTAACAGACTTACAATTCAACACCGCCACAAATTTGTAGCAAGTTATCCTTACTATCTGGGAATATAAATTATTGTTGGCTGTATCACACTTTAGATCACAGGTGTCAAACACAAGGCCCGCGGGCCAAAGCCAGCCCTCCAGACCATTTCATGTGGCCCTCACACCCCTCCAGACCTTATACTTTCTGCTTTCAAGCAATGCATCCATCTTCTTACCAGCAGCAGCATAAGGTTAGGGGGGTGCACTGTGATGTAAGGGAGGGCGGGGGACTCAACTTCTGACGGTGGGGTGGCTCTTGACATCTAATGTAAGGGGAGGGGATGCGCTGGACATCTAACCTTACAGTTAAAACCAGCCCTTTTGAGGGCAATCATAATTCTGATGAGGCCCATGATGAAATTGAGTTCGACACCCCTGCTTTAGATGGTTTAAAGAAATTACACAAAAGATATCCATTACCTTTTCCACCCACATTGGTAATGCTTTGTTCTAATAAATTCACAAATAAAGTAAAGGCAGCAGAGCACATTCTGTTCCCACAGCACTAGCTGATTATTAACAGTAAAGGAAGATATTCTGTGATGGCTGTTTTTTGTTGGTACTTTTTGTTTCTTAGGAATATATGAGGTGTAATCAGCTGATGATATTGCAGCAAAATAAAAGGCTCCATAGGATGAGGATGTACTTGTAATCTGTGTGATGATCTATTTGTCCCAGAGAGAACATTTTAAAGTTACAATGAACAGGAAACACAAGTTTCTTAAGTCATAAAATTAAAACACTAGCATGGCAGATAGTACTCTGAAGTCCTCTAGTTTTCATAGCCGCCATCAGACTCTAATTACGCCAGCTCAAATATGCCATTCAATTAGGAGAAAATGAACTATAACTCAAAGGAATTTGTGTATAGTTGTACAGAGGCCCTTGACTGCTGTTATCTTTCTAAAAGAGTACATGTCACCCAGCCATACATTATAACAATTGCCTGCAAGCAGCAGGTAGTGAACAAAACAAACGAAGGTATTGTTTCCCGAATAATGAAGATAAATCACCCTGAGTTCTCTACCTAATGCCTTTCAACTAAGTACATGCAAACGAAATTTTACTTTACTCTATTACATGCATATTGTGCCAGGATTGCTGGCTATATTAGGGTGTTTATTTGCACAGTTTTGTGAAATTATTATATATAACTGCAAGACAAGCCGTTTTCTGATTTGTAATTTAAAATGTCCAGTATTCAGTTTGCATTCAATATTTAAAATAATTGCCAAATTTATTTTCTTACTTAGAATCGTGGCAGCAAACTATAAAGGGTTCTGGGTCCATGTTATTTCATTTCTATTTTGAACTGATGTTTCATATTTATACATTTCTATATGATTATGTAATCTTTGGATCACAAATAAATGTTTGAAATGGAATGCATACTTGACATTGATGTCACAGAGCATTATGTTAGAAAATAGAACATATCAGTAGCTTTTGTTTTTAGATAAATCACTCCCAATAAAACTTTACACAGACCTGAAAGGCAAAGAGGTGGAAATACTTGGTTTGTGTCATTCATTTGTAAACATTTGATTCAGCTTGTGCTACTGAGCACTGTAAACACTTGTTTTTCTGGAACAGCAGTTCAGTGTTAATTTTGCCATCGAAAATGTTTTTGTTGATGAAATATAAAAACACTATTTTAGTTGGATTAAAATACAACTAAAACTAAAAAAAAAATCAGATGACTAAAATATGATTAAAACTAAAATGACATTTTAGTCAAAAGACTATGACTAAAATTAAATAGAAATTTGATGTCAAAATTAACACTGCACTACCACATAAGAATAAGTAGGAGGGATCTACTAAGCTGCTGAAAAAAATTAAATAAGAAAAAGGCTTTTCTTAATATTTAATGTTGGCAGTATATTCAGGTATAATGTGTAATGGAATTACAGCCAACAGAGTTTACCGTTTACCGTCCCTGGACTGACACTCGCTGAGAGTCTGAGATGGGTGTCAGTCCAGGGACCTGGCGGATCCAGACTTTCATTATCGTGATGACATGGAGCCTGGAGCGATTTCTGTGGCGTCAGCAGAGAGTGGACTTCAGCTATCTACTGAAAATGAGTCACAGGAGTGCAGAACGAATTGCACTCCTGTGATCCATAGGAGAAGACCAGCCAAATGAGCTTTTGCTATACTTCTCTTTTAAGCTATTGAGGATCATAAACACTTGTCTTTTTCAGTAACGCAGTTTTAGGCATTGCACTGCTTCAAATGTTTTTGTTGCTAGGTATTAGTGTAGTTATATTTCCTGTGCTGTTTGTTTGCCTTACCTTGTAATGATGGGCGCACTTGTTGTGGTTGAAGTCTGTAGTGTAATGGCCAATCAGTTTCCCTATGTCCATAGCTTGCTATAGCTAGCCTGTCCCTAATTGCCAAAGAGACAAATATCTGTTCCAGATCACAGTGTCCAGTTCATGCATTGCAATCCACTCTATGTTGCATCACAAATGTGGGAGTGTTAGTATATTAAAAATATATATATATATATTCCAACTGCATGGTAAGCTCTCTATGTGTCCCTGAATGCTCTGCCTGCTTGTATCTTTCAGATCTAATTATCTCTCACCTACACCAGCACTAGACTGTAAAGCCTCGTACACATGACCGAGTTTCTCGTCGTAACAATCTTGTCGTTTTTTGACGAGATTCTTGTTAACCTTGACGAGTTTCTCGTCAAGCTTTCCATGCGTACACACTGACAATTCCAAATTTCCTCGTTCTCCGCGGTCACGTCCAGCACGTACGACGGCACTATAAAAGGGGAAGATCGATTTCCTTGGCGCCACCCCTTGGGCTGCTTTTGCTGATCTCGTGTTACCGCGTGTGAAGTAAAAGTTTGGGAAGAGACGATTCGCGCTTTTCAGACTTTGTGCTTTTCAGTTCGTTTTCTGAGGTTCAGTTTGTGCTTGTGGGTTCGTATCTTGACTTTTAGGGCGTCTAGGCAGGTCGTATCTGTTTTACAGTGCGTTCTTGCCTGTTCGTTTCTGTTTTTCAGTTCGTTATTCATAGGCCTTGCTGTTCTAAAGTGCGTTCTGTTCTGTACGTTCTGATAAGACGACCGTTTCCTAGCCATGTCGCCTGGACGTTTTCGTCGTCGAGTTCGTGCTGTGCGTGCACTTGGTGTTGGTCTGCTTGTTTTGGACCAAGACCAGTCCATGAATGGTGTGAGGAGGAGTTCATGGACCAAGAATTGGTTGCTCCAGCGGGACCAATTCTGCCATATGCCTCTGCTGCGGGAGATCGTCGAGAATAATCCTGAGGACTACAGGAATTTTCTGCGGATGTCTGACCCCGTTTTTCAGGAACTGTTGGCTTTGGTGTCCCCCTATATTACCAGGAAGGACACCGTTATGCGGGAAGCCATCAGTGCTGAGCAGAGGCTCATCGCCACGTTACGTTATCTGGCGACAGGGAGAAGTCTTCAGCAGTGGTCCCCAACCTTTTTGGCACCGAGGACCGGCGTTGTGTAATAGAATCGTGCCAAGGCCCGGGGGGGGGGGTTGGGTTGTTATGTAGCTTTTCGCGGGCAGTTTGTCGGGGAAATGGCTAGTGTTAGCGCCTCAATCATCACAGAACAATGGCTGATATGGTGTTGGGATGATTGAAGCGCATTATTTCTGTCATTGCATTGTAATATAAAAGGAAATAGTTCAAACTCACCATAATGCAGAATCTGCCACCAGATGCGGTTTGTCACTTGCCACGTCGCCTTCCACCAGGTGTGGATTGTTGCTTGCCACGTCACCTGCCACCAGGTGTGGATTGCCACGTCGCCTGCCACCAGGTGTGGATTGCCACGTCGCCTGCCACCAGGTGTGGATTGCCACGTCGCCTGCCACCAGGTATGGATTGCCGCTTGCCACGTCGCCTGCCACCAGGTGCGGATTGCCACGTCGCCTGCCACCAGGTGCGGATTGCCACGTCGCCTGCCACCAGGTGCGGATTGCCACGTCGCCTGCCACCAGGTGCGGATTGCCACGTCGCCTGCCACCAGGTGCGGATTGCCACGTCGCCTGCCACCAGGTGCGGATTGCCACGTCGCCTGCCACCAGGTGCGGATTGCCACGTCGCCTGCCACGTCACCTGCCACCAGGTGCGGATTGCAACGTCGCCTGCCACCAGGTGCGGATTGCCACGTCGCCTGCCACGTCACCTGCCACCAGGTGTGGATTGCCACGTCGCCTGCCACGTCACCTGCCACCGGGTGTGGATTGCCACGTCACCTGCCACCGGGTGTGGATTGCCACGTCACCTGCCACCGGGTGTGGATTGCCACGTCACCTGCCACCGGGTGTGGATTGCCTCGTCACCTGCCACCAGGTGTGGATTGCCACGTCACCTGCCACCTGGTGTGGATTGCCACCTGCCACCAGAGGTGGTTTGCCACCTGCCAGTAGATTTTTTTGTCACCTGCCGTGGTGGCAGCACAGGCAGGTGAGGGAGAACAGCGGTAATGCGGGGCGGGCGGTGAGAGATTCTCTCTCTGCTCCCGCGCCTCGCTGCAGTATAGCAGCCCCGCTGTGTGGGCGGAAGTGCCGCGTTATGGGCGGGCGCCGAGAGATGATCTCATCTCTCTGCTCCCGTGCCTCACCGCAGTAGGAGCCCCGCTGTGTGGGCGGAAGTGCCGTGATCCGGGCGGGCGGGCGGTGAGAGATGTCATCTCTCTGCTTGCCCGCTGCTGCACCTCACACAGTGCAGCCTTTGCGGCCCATCTGCAAATAGGCCACGGCCCGGCAGTGGGCCGCGGACCGGGGGTTGGGGAACCCTGGTCTTCAGGACTTGGGCCTCATAATCCCAGACACCTGTTCTGCCATTATACAAGTCCTGCAGGAGGACTATATTAGGGTAAGTTTTCTCCATTAACATCACATTTTATGTATTTCATGTATGATAATGTATTGTATTTCTTTCATCCTTCCCTAATTACCATGATTGTAATATGCTGAGAATGTCCCCTTTGTCCCCATGCATGTTGGAAGCTTTTAAATGCCCCTTTTTTCTCCTCCATGCATATTTCCCTTCACTAAGCTTTCCAGCAGGGGCGCCTGTTGCTCCAAATGATTGGGGGTCCAACCCCAATTTAGGAAATAAACGTCCTCCTTTTTTGCGACTGTGCCTATTAAACGCCCCCAGTTGCCCCCTCCAATGCAGCCATTTTGTTCCCTCCAATGCAGCCATTTTGTCCCCTCCAATGCAGCCAGTTCCCCCCCAGCCCTGCACTTACCTTCTTGTGGTCAGCGCCATCCTTCTTCTGTCCTTGATGTCTTCTCCTGCCCTTGATGTTGCATCAGCCAATCATGTTACCATTAAACAGACTTGGTGAACATGATTGGCAGAGCAGCCTATCAGTGTTTACCCAAGGAATGTCCACCCCCCTGCGTCACTTATTTAACTTTTATGAAGCCAATTACATCCCTCAGGCTGTAATGTGCAAGCCTATTTGCCTCCCTGTCTCTGATATGCAATTTTCACCCCATAAATGCTGCAGTTATTCATATGTTGGTCGCTTAACAGGGGGCCATCCACCTGAATAGTGGGCGGCATTGACAATACATAGGTTAATGCAAGGCATGAACCAATGTATTGTTCGGAGTGACGGGCACAGGAGAGAGGGGGCAGTGCTCCAGCGCCCACTCTGGACGTACCGCCACTGCAATGCTATCCTGTGGCCAAACACATCTACCCCCCCCAAAATATTTTTTTAATGGACCATGAGAGGGGGTGATGAATATGAAACATGAGCCTTCCATTATACTTCTTAAAAACAGATTAATAAACGGAGAATTTGATTGATGTTGGCCTCTAATGTTTTTTTATTATAATCTCCTTGTAATGTAATATTTTAAAATTCTAATTTTTTTTCATCTTGTTTGACTCCCCAGCTTCCTTCCACGCCACAGGAATGGCAGACTGTGGCATCGGAGTTTGCCACGCGGTGGGACTTCCCCAACTGCGCTGGTACCATAGACGGGAAGCACGTCCGCATCGTGCCGCCACCCCGTTCTGGGTCCTACTACTTCAACTACAAGGGGTTTCATAGCATTGTGCTGATGGCGGTGGTGTCAGCACGGTATGAATTCCTCTATGTTGATGTAGGGAAGAATGGCCGGATGTCCGATGGGGGATCCTTCATCCAGACGGAGTTTGCCCTCCGTCTCCAGAGTGATGACCTTGCATTGCCACCGGATGCAGGGAATGTTGAAGGACTCCCCTTTGTTTTTTTTTTGGCTGATGAAGCCTTCGGGCTCGGACCGCATCTTATGAGGCCATTTCCTCAGAGGACCCTGACCCCAGAGAAGAGGGTGTTCAATTACCGGCTGGCCAGGGGCCGAAGAGTCGTTGAAAATGCCTTCGGCATAATGGCCATCCGGTTCCGCATTTTTATGACTTCCATCCACTTGGCGGACTACAAAATAAACTATGTAGTTTTATGCTGCTGTGTGCTACACAACTTTCTCAGCAGAAAATCCACTTCTTATATGGCCACAGTATTGCCTGAGGCTGGACTTTCATCTGCAAATCCCCTGCCGGGCCTTGAATCTGCCCGTCCTGGCTTGCCCCCCCAAAATGCCCGTGAGGTTCGGGAGAAATATATGCAATATTTCACGGGTAGGGGGGGCAATTTCTATGCCAGGCTATGCCTAAAGATTCATGGATTATGAGCTAAATAAAAATCTGATTTCAACTTTAAACTTTTGTTTGTTTCCTGTCTCTTAGTTTGTCTTAGTGCATTTGTAGTGCCAAGTGTATTTTCTTTTAGTAAATAACAACCATTTCACTATGTAACCTTAAAAAAAACACAAATAAGGTTAGGGCGTATTGAAAAAAGAAGCTACACGTTGTTTGTGTTCAAACATTTTACTCTGTGCACATTCACACACGTTTACTTTTTTAATTTTTTTTTTTTTGTCCTGGCCACAAACCGCCAATTCTTTTCTTAGGAAAATACAAAAACAGTTGCATTCCAAAAAGTACAACTTTGGATATCTCTGAGCAATCTGAGACATTCACTTACACAAACTATGTCTCTATGTGCCCGTCCTAATATGGGGTCTTGCCACCCCTTGCCCAGCCAAAAATTGAATATGCACACATTTTGTAGTAATTTCCAATAGGGATTTTAGACTCCTGATCCCTATTGTCAACATGTGCTATCTGCCATCAGGGGTGATCAATGGACGTGTTTTGGGTGTGCAACCCCTTCCTCAGTTCACCTACTTTAGATACGAGGAAGATACGAGGAAGGGGTTGCACCCCCAAAAGACATACATGGATATCCCCTGATGGCAGATAGCACATGTTGACACACTGTGTGCATAATTTTTGGCTGGTTTGATTGTCAAAAAGAGTTTAAAAGGTTGAAGAACAGTCATTCCTGAAACAAAAATGGGGGTTTGGTTGACTTATTCGATTCTCCCCAATACATCTAGAATGTCTTTAAATGTTTGATCCATCACATGAATTATTTGTTTTATTCTGTCCAGTTCCGTGCTACATTCCATCACTTGCTGTATTATTCGGAGGGCACTGTCAGCAGAGAAACGTGTACTATCCTTCACCACAACATTTACATCCCCTAAAAACAAAATACAAAAAGGTATTATAACTCTGCAGGCCTACATCTCTTACCTGAAGCTGTGGTGACAGATACTGACCTGTTGTGGTGACCAGTTCCACAACGTCATGCACCTCTCCTTCCTGCACTTCTCCTTCCTTCACCTCAACTTCCTCAACATCCTTCGGTTGTGGGTCTTTGGGAGTTTGGGGTTGTTGTGAAGCTGTGGGGTTCCTGTGCTCCCTGGAGTGTTCTCCTCCCAGTCTTCTCTCCCCTATGAGAATCAAACAAAAGGTCTATTTATCACACTGAAATTCTCTATGAAAAATAAAAAACAGGCTAAATTGTTTGGAAGTGGGGTACAAGTGTGTGTTTGTGCGGATTTTAAAGATGAATGCATTATTTGGAAATACACCTGCTGTAAATCCGCCATATCTGTCTGCGCGCCGAAAGAGAAGGGGCGGGGAAAAGATGTTAGTTAGAACGTCATGGGCGGGCGACGTGTGCGGAGCGCCGTGTGCGTAGTTTGACGCATGCGTGGTGTATATATAGCAAACACACATGTGACTATACTAGGTTCGTTGTGCGGAGAGAGGAGTTCAAGTGACGGACGTGCGAACGAAGGTATGTGATTTTGTGACTTTGACAAATTGTTGGCCTATACTGTCTGGAGAATGTTGTAGGATATATATGGTGACTACGATTTTAAGGAGGTTAGACTGTGTGCCTCACATTAGTTATATATTATTTATTTTACTTGCAGATACAATATGAATGTCTTTATTAGCGACAAAGAATTACTGGCGGAATTTATAGACCGGGTAAGGGAGCTGCCCGCTCTGTGGGAGACCAAAAACCCCATACACAAAAAAAAAAGGGGTGAGAAAAGCAGCGCTGGAGACCCTGCTCCCATTTGTGCATACCAAGGTGCCCACAGCCACAGCAAAACAGGTGGACACTAAAATTGGGAGCTTGAGAGGCACATACAGGAATGAACGCTCTAAGGTCCTGGCTTCTCAGAGGTCAGGAGCAGCAGCAGATGATGTGTATGTCCCCAATTTGTGGTACTACAGCAGGATGTCCTTTCTGGATGACCACATTGAGGCAAGGCCATCACTCTCCACTCTTCCCCCCAGACTTCCCTGCAGCCAACCTGAGCCTTCTCTGGAGCAAGAGGAGGCAGCCATCCTGGATGAACCTGATTTGGCCATCTGGAGCCAGGTATAGTATTTATAGAAAATGTATTGGGATAAAATTAATGTTTGACAAATATGTCAAGATGACTAACAAACTATTTTGGGTTCCACAAGTGAAATCAAGATCTCGAGACATTAGTCTGGCCTAAATTGGGTGCTAAATAGTCAATCTGATGTAGTTGTAAATTGGTCAAAATGATTTCTGGATTTACATTCAAATTGCTTCAATCATGATCTGAATTTTGGATGCAAAGATTAAACCAACATATTAAACTATGTCCCTTTTTCATACACAGGATGAAATCAGCCAGGAGGAGGGCCTGGAAACTGTCAGGCAGGAGGAGGCAGGGCCCAGTGACAGGCAGGAGGTGGCAGGGCCCAGTGGCAGCCAGGAGGTGGCAGGGCCCAGTGGCAGCCAGGAGGTGGCAGGGCAAAGGAGAAGCACCAGATCACAGGTGCCTCCCATCCGACTTCCCAAAAGAAGCAGGAGGGACAGGACCACCAGTGAGGCAGCAATGGCCCTTATTCGAGAGGCCCATGCCACCCTCAAGGAGCCCACATCCCCTGAAGAGGCCATTGCCGGCCTAGTGGAGACAAAGTTCAAGGTGATGAGCATGGAGCAACGCCTCCTATGCGAGCCCCTGCTCTTCACCTTGCTGAACAAGGGGGTGATGGAAAAAATTACCCCCAATACCGCTATTTGTGAGGTGGCACAACTGTCCCAACCTCAACCTCCTCCTCCACCTCCACCTTCTTCTTCTGCCCCACCCCCTTCTTCTCAACCTCCTCCTCCACCTCCACCCTGTTCTTCTGCCCCCCTTCTCCTCCACCTCCACCTTGTTCTTCTGCCCCACCCCCTTCTCCTCCACCTTGTTCTTATGCCCCACCCCCTTCTCCTCCACCTCCACCTTGTTCTTCTGCCCCACCCCCTTCTCCTCCACCTCCACCTTGTTCTTCTGCCCCACCCCTTCTCCTCCACCTCCACCTTGTTCTTCTGCCCCACCCCCTTCTCCTCCACCTCCTCCTCCTCCTGACAGGAGTACCCCTCCAGTGGCCCAGCCTCCAGCCAAACGAAGAAGGAAGGCTGCAGGGAAGGCTTCAGGGAAGGTTGCAGGGAAGGTTGCCGGGAAGACAAGGAAGTGATGGCCTTGCTTCATTGTGGTCGGACAGAAGGCAGCCTGTTGTAGTACCACACACTTGGGATATATATCTCACCTGCTGCTGTTCCTGACCTCTGGGAGGCCAGCATCAGATTGTGCTCAGAAATGTTGGCCTTCTCTCAAGCTCCCAATTTTAGTGTCCACACAGGGTTGATGTGTGCTCTGGGGTCCCTGGGATGCACAAATGGCAGCAGGTTCTCCAGCGCTGCCTTCTCTTTATTTTATTTCAAACATGAATAAATGTTATTTTTGTTTAAGTTCATACTTGAGTATGTATATTTTTTTTAAAATTTACATTTAGCTTTGGAGTAAGCAGAGACATTTGACAGCCAAAAAAAGGGACAGATAACAACCCCAAAAAAGAATAACAATCTTATTTAAAAAAATAGGGTGTAAAATTTAACAAATATATATTAAAAGATTCAATGGGAGATCACCATCAAAACATTGCCAAATTACAATTAACATCAGTTTGAAAAATTAAAAAATTTAAAATATTCAGAAGATCTTGCACGATATAATACACCTAAATCTTCTTAAGAGCAGCATGAAAAAGGTTAAAAAAAGATAGTCATAACTCTGTGTGAATATCAGCAGCAAAAGAAGTTCATTCGTTCGGATTAATGTAACATTCTAAAGAAGATTTTAATGCACAACATTTAAACGATGCAATAATTTGGAGCGTGACGAATGTGCTATCTCCATTACGAAGGCTTGTTTTACCAGAAGATGCGCTCCCGTCTCATACTTGCTTCTGAGCATGCGCGCTTTTTGAAGCGCCGTAAAAGCATACACACGAACCATTTTCTCGTCACAAAACAGGCCGACGAGAAACACGACGAGGAAATCTGGAATCCTGATGAGAAAATAGAGAGCAGGTTCTCTATTTTCTCGTCGAGATTCACAGCAATTTTCTCGTCGTAAAACCATACACACGAACGGTTTTCTCGAGGAAAAAGCTCTCGCGGCACTTTTCTTGCCGGTTTTGGACGAGAAATTCGGTCGTGTGTACGAGGCTTCAGACTCAAAGATTGTAGGATATGTAATGTCTTCACAGGAAGTGTGAGTTCTTGGACTACAATCAGAAGTCATGCATTAACCTATAGAGTGCGATGTCACATACTTTGTTTCTAAACAGAAATTGTTCACAAAGGATTGTAAAGATTTACTGTACAGTATGCTGTGTGCACAGGCCAACAAAGTACACTGTGAAACTACATGATCAAGCTACGTCTTGTGCAGGTGAAAAATGCAAAGTGCAGGTAGGAAGGCTTATAATTCTGTAGGGTTAGCTTGGCTAACATGTACAAAAATCCCAATTACCTGCCAGCTAAAAAATTTATTTAAAAATGTTAATTTTTAATGGATATTCTCCCTAAATTACTTTATCTATTTCAAACTCTTCCCATCCTTCTCCCAAATGCCTTTTTCCTGGTAGTCAAATTCCATTGGCAACACCACTCCCCCAGACTCAAACATAAAACACTGTGTGCCATCAAATTGCGGGGGGGGGGCATTGGTCTCCCAGACTTTCAACTATACCATTCCTCGGCCATATTTTCAAGACTTCTCGAAAGGTTTCCCCGACCCTTATCCAAACCATCCACAATAATCGAGCAAGACATGGCAAAGGTGGACCCTCAGGCCCTCCTTTGGGGATACCATGTTAAATTTCGTACAATGATTGGGATCTCCCCTCTGACCATGGCGGCGCTATCTATATGGTTCAGCAAGAAAACCACCTATGCACTCTCCACAGACGCTAGCCCGCTGTCACCTCTATTTGACAGTCCAACACTTCTCCCCTATAATACTCAAGGGCATTGCGGTTCTTATACGAGAGCGCAATGGCCCACAGCTAGACAGTTCGTCCACCCAACCACAGGCCAATTCCGGCCACAACCAGACATGCAAACCACCTCCTCAGACTGACTGGCTCTCCATGGTATCTCTAATGCAACACAGCAAGACTCTACACCTATCAGGACAGGTCCATAGACCTTTCACGGCATTTGAGGATTTGTGTAGTCTCTCTCAGACTCCCAAACACTCTCTATCTCTGATATATAAAGATATACAGTCCCAAACTTACGACTCACTCCCTAACTTCACGATATAGTGGTCCAGAGACCTAGGGGTGGAGATATCTCCAGGGCAATGGGGTACCTCATTCACACTCACACATAAATCGTCTATATCAGGGTTCTCCCAAGAGAAAAACTACAAACTACTCTCCAGATGGTATAGGGATCCAGTCATGGTGAACAAAATTTACCCCAATGCTTCAGATGCTTGCTGGCGATGTCACAGAGGAAAAGGCTCTTGCATACATGTTTGGTGGGAGTGCGACCCAGTTCGTCCATTCTGGGAAAAGGTTTTTGGTATATACAATGTCTCGCTTGTGCCCTCCCCTTCAGTGGCTCTTTTATCTATCCTGCCTGGCCCTATTATATCCCACAAGAAAAACCTCCTCAGATTATTTTTATCTGCAGCCCGCCATGTAATTTTGCAATACTGGAAAACAGACTCCATCCAAATTTTTGAATTCTGCATTTTCGAATTTCCGAAAAAAGCAAAAAAAAACGAAAAAATTCCAAAAATTCGGAATTCGGAAATTCAACTTTCCAAATTTCCCATTTTTGAATTTTAGATTTTCGAATCTCGAATCTCCGGATTTCCAAAATTTCGAATTTCCGAATTTCCAAATTTTTAAATTTACGAATTTTCTGATTTCCGAAATTTCAAATTTCCGAACTTCGGAAATTCAAATTTTCTAAAATTAGAAAATGGGAAATTTGGAAAGTTGAATTTCTGAATTTTTTCGTTTTTTTTTGCTTTTTTTGGAAATTCGAAAAATTTGTTTTTTTCGTTTTTGTTTTTTGGGAAATTCGAAAATTCGGAATTCCCCGAATTTCGGAAAAAAGGAAAAAAAACAAAAACGGAAAAAACAAATTTTTCGGCAGTGCACGTCTAATAAGAACTAATGTATAGAAATTCCAGTTGTTCTGAGAGTTATACTGCTGAGTCCCCCCCCCCCCTGTTACCCCCTCTTTCCTTGAACCCTTAACTCTCATACCCCCTCCCATTCGACAGTTGGCTAATTTGTTACATATCATAGGCAATGCCCTAGACACGAAGGGCGCCATGTCATAGGTTATCGTGTTGCTGAGAACTGTTTCACACGTTTATGTGTATGTGTTTTATAATGTTTTATATAATGGGCGGCATGTGCAAACCGCTTCCAGTGCCCCCCCTTTCTTTTTCTTCATTCTGTATCCCACCCCCCCTTATTCATGTTGATATTCTGCGATATTTCCATTATGGTAAATCCCGCAAAATACTACCCATCTCCCTCATGAACCCACAAACTGAAAATGAAATGTGGGAGGAGTGGTTATGAGATTATAATATTAGGAACGTCTTCCATTTGGCAGCCATTCTGAAAATTGCCAGTGTAGCACACCCCACATAGTAGCTGCAGATGAGCAGGGATCCCCCTCTCCTGTACAGCCAGGCACACCAAATCTTCACAGGCATGCAGCGTCAGAGAACAGTCTGTGGCTTGGTTTTTGTGTTTTATTATGGGGTTAGCAACTTGTATGGAGATAGGGAGCTTATGGGATGCCCACTTGACTGTAACAAGAACTTCAGGGACAAACTTCCTATTAACAACTTCTTCCTCCTGCACACACTTGCTCTACTTTGCTCAGCTTCTCCTGGTTCATTCCTGAGGAAACTTGACAGACTCCTTGTCAGTTCAGCAACTGCCCATTACAGGCAGGAACTCACAGTCCCTTAAAAGAAGCACATATATGGCGTGAAAACAGCGTGTACCCTTTCCTTCTGCTTCTTCTGTGGCCACTGATCCCAGCACCACTTCTTCAGGCAATGCTAGCCCACCTTGCTGCAGCTGTCCCTTTCCACCAGCCCCCCTGCCTGCCTCTTCACCTGTCCACCCGGCTGACTCTCTGGAGATCTCGCAGGGGAAAGGTTGAAGACTTAAGCCCACCACTGGCTTTCCACCAATGTCGCTATACTCACTCTGTCCTCTCTTTGCTCCTGTGTCTCCAGGAAAGCTTCCTCCCTTGTGTTTTTGGCAGGATGGCCCATGTCTTTTTATGGGGTAGTCCCAGTCCCCTGACAGGCCACTTCTGGGGATTGGCTGAGGCCCCACAAATATTCATGGCAGCCCCTCCTAACCCACACCCTCTAGTTCCAGAAAGGTTCTCCAACCTTCCAGAAACAAGGGGGAGGCCCCATAGAGCTGCCAAGATGAGTCATCCAGCCCTGGCCCTGGCCTCTAATAACCCTGACCCAATTTTGTATATCATGTTATTTCTAGCCCGAATAAATTTTGCCTGTTCTACCAACACTAGAAGCACACACTAGAGGGTGCTACACCAGTAAGATTATTGGCATAGTCTATGACTATAGAGCAGTGTTTCTCAACTTCAGTTCTCAAGGCGCCCCAACAGGTCATGTTTTCAGGATTTCCCTCAGATGAAACGGCTGTGGTAATTACTAAGGTAGTGAAACTCATCAAATCACATGTGCAAAATAATGAAAAGCCTGAACATGACCTGTTGGGGCGCCTTGAGGACTGGAAAGAAACACTGCTATAGACTTCTATCTCAATATTTAGATAATTGTTTTAGGTAAGAATTTGTAAATAAATATATCCTTCTAGGACTTTGGCTAAATGTAAGTATTATTGAAACCAAAAGCAAACATTTATTATACACGTTCCACTGCATTTTACCAATTCTTAATAGTGTAGTGGCTACATTATTATTCAGTTTCTTTTATTTTCACCTGGTGATCTCGCCAGTGAGTCTGTTTTTCAACAGTGCAAGTTGTCCTGCAGATGTAGCAGAGAGATGAGACAAACCATTTACCACTGACTGGAGTGCTAACAATTCGTTTTTTGGCAGATTAAAAAACACAAAAGGCAAATTGAGGCAAAATTGGAGTAAAATCGCAGCAACAGCACACTACATGCTTTTCTGCAGCTTCTCCGCTGAAATCTATTAAATCAAAAAAGAAAAAAAAAAAAAAAGCACCGCTTTGCATTTAAAAAAGTCCCTGACCCTTTCCAAAAAAGGCACTGGCTGAAAAAAGCATAGATGTGAACGTGTCCCGAAACCATGTTAAATAAACTGTACTGCTTTTCTGCAAAAAGCAAAAAACACCAACAAATAAATAAAGTGTGAAGCGAGCCAAAGAGCCCTTTCACACTGGGGCCGCCCATAAATCACTGCTTGTTTTAGCGGCGCTTTACCGCTGCTTAAGCTGCGCTGTTGCGCTGCTTTTTGGCCACTACCAGGAAAGGGGTTAAAAACTCCGTGATGCGGCGCTTCTGAATCGCTTTTCAGGCGCTTCCGAAGCGCTGCTCATTCATTGCAGGGGCGTTTTGGGAGCGATGTATACTGTGCTCCCAAACCGCCCCAAAAATGCTGCTTGCAGGACTTTTTCTAAGGATACTTTCACACTGAGGCGCTTTGCAGGCGCTATAGCGCTAAAAATAGCGCCTGCAAAGCTCCCTGAAAGAGACGCTCCTTTCACTCAAGGGCTTTCACGCTGGAGCGGTGCGCTGGCAGGACGCTCAAAAAAGTCCTGCTAGCCGCATCTTTGAGGCGCTGTAGGAGCGGTGTATACACCGCTCCTGCATCGCCCCTGCCCCTGAAATCAATGGGCAGTGCAGCCGAACCGCCGGCAAAGCGCCGCTGCAGTGGCGCTTTTAACACTTTTTCGGATGCTAGCGGGGGTTAAAAGCACCCCGCTAGTGGCCGAATAGCGCCGCAAAAACGACGGTAAAGTGCTGCTAAAAATAGCGGCGCTTTACCGCCGACGGCGCAACGCCCCAGTGTGAAAGTAGCCTTACGCCCCGCGAGCGCACCGGCGATTTACTGTCATTTTTGTGGCGCTATTCGCCCACTAGCGGGGTGCTTTTAACCCCCACTAGTGGTTAAAACCGCAGGCAAAACGCCGCTACAGCGGCGCTGCCCATTGATTCCAATGGGCAGGGGCGCTGTAGGAGCAGTGTTTATACCTCTCCTACAGCGCCTCAAAGAAGCTGCTAGCAGGACTTTTTTTTACCATCCTGCCAGCGCACCGCTCCAGGAGAGGCTCTTTTAAGGCGCTTTGCAGGTGCTATTTTTAGAGCTATAGTGTCTGCAAAGCACCTCAGTGTGAAAGCAGCCTAAGGGCTGCTAATAGACTCTGTACCCCACTGATTACCTTGACTCTGCAAATCCTCCCTTACCTCAAACTTCCTGTCACACAGACCTTCTGCTGGCAGAGTCAAAACAGCTGATCTAGGCCGCGCTAGCCCCTTATATATCCTCTCCCAGCAGTCTGTTCTGTTAACTCAGCATTCTGTTCCTTGTAGTTCAGATCAGTCATGCTGGCAGTCACTTCAGCATTCTGAACTACACGTCCCATGATGCTTTGCTCTATATCCTCACACAGGAAGAAAGGAAATTCACACATAGAGTCCGGCAAACACTAGAGGGAGCCAGCCCCACATTAACAACACAGAAAATGTCTCTAACTTATAAGCATAATAGCTGACCTTAGCTACATCTAGAAGCCATGTAAAAACTTGGGAAGCAGAAGGAACAAACTGGAGAGTAATGTAAACATGGCCAGGCACTACAATCCACATTTGTTTTAGTGTGAAACAGAAGAAATTGAAGCTGATGCGTCTGTCTCTGGCTGCTTGTGCCTGTTCTACAATTCAGAAGAAAACATCAGGAACATTGAGCAACAGGGAACAGTTGGCAGCAGAGTTTACAACTTATTATGGATGGTCCTTTTTATTTAGAAATGTCATTAAAGGGCAATTTCATACAGCGAGTGAAAACAATCAGTCAGCCACTAATGTTATCCAGCAAACACTGCAGCTGTGATTGAAGAGTGATTCCTGGCAACAAATTCAATCAATCAGTAAGATACTAATACTATCCAGCTAATAATGCAGCTGTGCTAAAGTTAGAAAATGAATCCAATTAATCTCACTCTGAATTGTTGAGAATTCATAGTATTAATAAACACACTGCTCCATAAAAGGGTCAGTGAGAATTTAGTAGAAGATAGTACACTGCTGTGTCACCAATCACATTTATATTTCCAAGGCAGGTTTAAATGAAAGTGAATCTAAGCCCTGGTTCACACTGGTGCGATTTGGCATGTCAAAACGGCGGTATTTGCCACAAATTGCCGGCAATGGCACCGATTTCAAAAAGTCGTTTCTGTTACCATAGAGTTGCCACCTCATCCCTTTAAACCCGAACACATATGAATTACACTGGTTCTGTGGCTGATTAAGGTGGTAATTAATCTCACTTGGTGCCTTATCTGCATTAAATTAGCCTCAGAACCTGTGTAATTCATATGTGTTCGGGTTTAAAGGGATGAGGTGGCAACTCTATTTCTGTACTACTTTTTGCGATTTCGGGCCGCGATTTACATTGACATCTGTGAAGAAACCTGCACAGATGTCTTTGTAATCGCAGCTGAAATCGGGACTGCCAGCGAGAGTGAAATGGTGCGAGTTCAGCTGAACTCGCACGGCTTCACTCCCGCAGCCCAGTGTGAACCTGGGCTAAAGTGTAAAATAAACTAACTGCCAGCAGGCAGGCTATTTATTGTAGAAGATACATTCAGATAGGAGTTTTAATTGTTCCCCACTCTATCTAACTAAAAATAAGAAGTTTTACATTTTAACCACTTCAGCCCCGGAAGGTTTTACCCCCTTAATGACCAGGCCATTTTTTTGCGATACGGCACTACGTTGCTTTAACTGACAATTGCGATGCTGTACCCAAGCTAAAAAAAAATCCCACAAATAGAGCTTTCTTTTGGGGGTATTTGATCACCTCTGCATTTTTATTCTTTACGCTATAAACAAAAAAAGAACAATATCATTTTTTTTTACTTTCTGCTATAAAACATTCCCAAAAAAACAAAAATTAAAAAAACAAACAAATGTATTCATCAATTTAGGCCAATTTGTTTTCTGCCACATATTTTTGCAAAAAAAAATCCAAATAAGCGTATATTGATTGGTTTGCGCAAAAGTTACAGCGTCTACAAAATAGGGGATAGATTTATGTAATTTTTATTATTTATTCCTTTTTTACTAATAATGGCGGCGATCAGTGATTTTTAGCGTGACTGTGACATTGTGGCGGACAGATCGGACACCTAACAGACATTTTTGTCACTTTTTTGGGTACCAGTGACATTACTACAGTGATCGTGCTAAAAAAATTCAGTTATTGTACTAATGACACTGGCAGGTAAGAGGTTAACATCAGGGCGATCCAAGGGTGTTCCCTCACTGTGTGTTCTAAAACTTGGTACACGCGATCGGATTTTCCGCGGACAAAGCGTATGACTTTTGTTCGAAGGGCGTTGGCCATGAACTTGTCTTGCATGCAAACGGCAAAGAATTGTTGGCCAACAAACACAAAACTAAAGCCTCGTACACACGGTCGGACTTCCATCGGACTTTTCCGTGGATTTTTGTCCGAACGGAGTTGGTTGGGAACACCCATAGCATACACACGCTCTGACTTTTCTGCAAACTTTCCCAAAACTTTTTGCAACATCACGTGTTTTTTCTGCTCTTTACCGCCACCCTTTGGTCAACTTCTGCTATTGTTGGTTGATTTTAACATTAGTTGTTTTGTCCATCGGACAAAAGTCCTATGGTTTTCTGTACACACGGTAGGACTTTGCTCCATAGGACTTTTGTTGGGCAAAAGTTTGTCCGTTTGCAGACCGAACTTTTGTCCGATGAAAACAAAACCAAACGAAAAAAAGTTTGTCCGATGGAGCGTACACACGGTCGGATTGTTGGTCCAACTTGCTCAAAATGAAGTTTGTTGGGCAAAAGTCTGACCGTGTGTACGGGGCTTTAGTGTTTTTTCAGCTCTTTAGCGCCACCCTTTGGGCAACTTCTGCTAATGTTGTGTTATGGTGAGCATTGCTTCTGAGCATGCGTGTTTGTACTTTGGAGTTTTGTCCGACAGACTTGTGTACACACGGTCGGAAAATCCGACAACACACAATTGTTGTTGGAAAATTTTAAAGCAAGCTATCCAACATTTGTCCACGGAAAATCCGACAACAATTGTCCAATGGAGCATACAAACGGTCGGATTTTTCCTCCAACAGCCTGTCATCACACAATTTTCTTCGGAAAATCCGATCGTGTGTATGAGGCTTAAGCCCTAATAAGGCTTAATAACTGCGGCGGCTGGTCGGCAAGATGTTAAGCACATCTGTTTAAAGTGTTTGTAAACCCACTCTGACAACTTGCACCTACAGGTAAGCCTAGATTAAGGCCAGTCACAGCGCCGGAGCGGCAATACACGGAAGGGACTCGAAGGCAAGATGGCGGCGGCGGAGGGGAACGAGGAGCGCTTCGGGGGCTTCGATCTCAGGTAAGTCATTCATAATGAGCTAGTATGCTATGCATACTAGCTCATTATGCCTTTCTCTTGCAGGGTTTTTTTTTTTTTTTAAAGAGGGTTTACTTCCTCTTTAACATGAAAATTCAGGTTGTTTTTAAAGCCTTTTGTTAAAGTAGAACTATAGGCAAAACATTTTTCTGTGCATTTTTGATGCAGAAAAAAAAGGTACTGGACTGCATGTGGTGTGAACTGGTCCTCAATAAGGACATGTGTGTTTCAGTGTGTTTTTGGTGCGTTTAGGTGGTACAGAAAAAATGCAGCATGTTCTTTTTTTTTCTGGAACTGGAAAGCCCTGGAACTGACCGCATTGGAAACCATATAACCTACTTTCCATGCGTTTTTGATGCAGAAAAAAACTCACGGGACTGCATGTGGTGCGAACTGGCCCTCTATATGGCCTGGTTCACACTTATGCATTTTTTTGTGCGTTTTCAGTTTTGCAGAAACACACTACAGTCCATATAACATGATTTCCTATGGATGTAGTTCACATCTGTGCATTTTATGGAAAGGCCCAGGGGCTTTTTCTGGTTTTTGGTTCCATAGACTTCAATAGATCAAAAATGTGTATTGAAAAATGAAAAATGCACCTGCAATATGCAAACTGCAACCATGCATAGGTGTGAATCAGGCCTTGGGACATGTGTGTTTCAGTGCATTTAGGTGCGTTCCAGTGTGGTTTTTGATGTATTTTACCGCGTTCCAGTATAGTTCAGTGCAAAAAAAATGCAACACCTTCTATTTCTTTTTCTGGAACGCACTGCAACTTACCACACTGGTGTGAACAACGCCATTTAAAACCATATAACCTACTATACATGTGTTTTTGATGCAGAAAAAAAATGCACTGGACTGCATGTGGTGTAAACTAGCCCTAAAAGCAAAACGGTGCATTTTTGGTTCAATAGATTAAATAAAGAAGCTGCAGAAAAGCACATAGTGTGTGCAAATAACCAAATAACAAGTTGGCCAAAAAAAAGCATAAAAATGCAAAATGAATCAAAAAACTTGAAAAATGCATTAAAACGTGTGTGCAAAAATGCAAAATGCACTGCAAAAAGCACCACAGGAACAGATCAAATACAAACTGCATAGGTGTGAACTATGCCTAATTGCTATGTTCACCTTTTGGAGCATGTTACAGGATACACCTGTATTTAATGGCAGTAAGTGGGGGTTCCTCTCCCCAAACCTTCTGCCGCATTGCTCTCCCCACATTCCACCTACACAGTCGCATCGTTCATCCTCAGGAATCTCTGAATGAGAAAACTACAAGTCCGGTCTTCCACCATGGCAGTTGGTTTGTAGTTCTCATTGGGCTGCGAAGGGCACTGATGATCATCCTCATAGTCCACTGACATGTTCTTCAGCTTTTTAATAGAAAGCCCATGCAGAGGCTGGAGGATATGTCTGCAGAGGCCCTACATTGCATCCAAAATCCACTGATTATGGGTGCAATGCTCTGCAGGCTTTTGTGGAAGCAATAATATGCACTTTTTTTTTTTCGTGCAAAAATATTTATGTTTTTTTATTTCTTGCAGAAAGACAAACGTATACCGGTACTTTCATTTTGTTCTTTTGAAGTTTTTTTCTTGGTAGGTGTGGCTGGAGCTAAAACATTGTTGTTGGTGGTGTTGGTGTGGGTATGACCATACGTGTGCGCAGACTATTGCATTAGGGTGTGCACCCCAAAGCCCAAACACACACACTACCGATCGCTCACAGTGTTCGTTCAGAAAGGGAAGGGGCTGGTAAATTACATATTTACTGGCCCCTTCCCCACTGCTAAAACATCCCAGCAGCAACAGCCGATAGGAGAGGAAGGAAGCTGGCAGCGCTGTGAGGGGAAAGGTGGGAGCCAGGGCAGTAGGGGGAATCTGTGCTGCACAGGGTGATTAGGGTGTGCCTGGGCACACCTGGCACACCCTGTGCGCACACCTATGGGTATGACTATGTAGCGGCCTCACCCCATCTCTCTTGTCTAGGGGTATCACACACAACAGGGTGAGATGCGCTACGGCCCATGTCCTCCCCATAGCTGTGGGTGAGGTGAAGGCCAGCACCAGATATTTCCTCGGGCCTATGTGTTTTGTTCTAGAATACAGTCCTGCTGTGTCAACACTTCCCTCTGCTCCCATTGACCAGAGTTCCACACACCGATCACAGTCCAACTCTTGTTTTATTGCATATCTCACAATAAACAGTGCTTCAGTAGCCAACTGGTTGAGACCCGATAACAGTTTGATACGGTGGAATGAGCAGGTCGAGGCACTATCCTGATTGTCAGCTAAACCACTGTGATTTCACCAGCGGTTACTATAGCCTTGGCTAGAGAGAACTTAGAACTTGAGAGTCTCTACCAGCGACTCAAGAGAACGTAGATAGGAGTACCTTCGCTGTGGCCCCTGTCAGGGGAAGATGTCCCTCCAAGGAAGTTACCAGCGGCCCATCCGTCACTGGGTTGATGCTGCTCCAGACTCTCCGAATGGGTAACCTCCCCGGCCTCCTCGCCTCAGACATGGGCCCCATCCACTTCAGGGACCCTCGAACTTCTCCACCCTCGCGGGACCCAGTCGAAGTCACTGGGCCCTAGGCCTCCTGGCTTAGTACCTCACCCCAGGCTGAAGGTGCCTGGGATGGACTCCAACTCCATTCCAGTCAGGCCTAGGGCACCTGAGCCAGAATTCAGAACCGCCCGCACCCAAGCCTAAGGTGCCTGGGCGCGTGATGAAGGAACTCCAAAAGAGCAAGACCTCGTGACCAGGGTGTCTCCCCCTTTTATCCCCTCCATTGACGTCACGGCAGGTTCCCCGCCCTTGCCGTACCACCTCCGAGAAGGGACAAAAAGGACAGCACTTTGGCAGCAAATCTACCTTGAGCCTGCGGACACCTGCCACCCACAGGCCAAGGAGACTATTACACCGCCCAATCCTCCACGAATACAAATGGTCCAATTACTCCCATAATTTACACACCTGAATCATATTACCACCCAGGTGTACCCCACCTAAATTTGGAGACCCCGTTACAACTATGTTTTTAATAAGATTTCCTAGTGTGTTGTCATGTACAATTAAGATACATCAGGTGACTCACCATTCACCTACTAGTTAATTGATTTCTATTTTCTAGTAAAGTCCACAATAAAACTACAAATATGTGACAGAACTAGAATACACTATTCTTCTATTATTCTCCATTTTGGATGACTGTGTTGCCCTGTATTATTCAGTTTTGCAGGTAGGGATTGATATTATAAAGGGAAAGACATAAGGAAAGTCCTAGCCAGCCTCCATTATAAATTCATAATTTGATGGAACCATCTGGATTATGACTTTTTCTTACCTGATGCTGAAAGTTATTAACATCACAAATAACACTTTTTAATAAAAGGCAATACATGGGTGAATCAAATTGTGAATTAGTTTTCCTTGCAATGTAAAGATATTTCCCCACGAAGGCTATATTGAAGAGAACGCTGAACTGGCACTAAGAAAGGTCAAAGAAATGAATACAAATCAGCTATGGAAATATATCATACTGAAGTTTAAACACATTGCATATTATTCATAATAACTACTCAGGATGACAAATCAAAGCCAGTGAGGCATGCAATCCATAATCATTTACTTGTGCAGATAGCAGTGGCACAGTATAGTATCAGGCTATCGTCTTTGACAAAGGCTGGGAAAAGATGGCATAGCAATCTGAATTTAACTCAGATTAATGTCATTTTGCCTTAGAACTGACTTCCAGTTCCTGCCAAGTGAATGGCAGAAGCTTAGCAAAATACAACTAGATAGAAGATACCTGAACCATTATCGCTCTAATTTTACTAATTAGAGACAAAACTCTACACTACTATATACAATTAGCTATAATAACATTAGACCTTCGTTTTGGAACTGTTAGTTGGTGTGAAAAATTAATTATTTTCTCAAATTTCAAGTGATGTGCCATATTTCTTTCACACATTTTAACCTGTAAATTGAAAATTCTGTACAAAACAACTTAATTTCACTGTATTATTTTTCAAAGTCAAAACAAATCTGAACCTGTGAGTAGTCTCGAGGGGGAAGTTTCATACGTGATAAATTCCTACCCCATATATAGTGAATATCTGTACCTGTGAGTAGTCTTGGGAACGAAGTTACATACGTGTGTAGCACCCTCTAGTTGTGCTAGGTATGTACGGATAGATTTTTGTTAGAGTAGGTAATTTTAAGCAGGCTTGGCTGGCAGCCAAGCCTGTCTGTTTTGATTATGGGTTGGCAGGAAGTCAGGATAAGCTGGATGACTCACAGGTAGCATCACTGAGACCCCTCCTCACCTTTCAGAACATGCTAGAATCTTCTGGAAAGGAAGGAGGAGAGGTGGAGCTGCCTGGAGTATTCTGAGGGTCCTGTCCAATCCCCACCTAGGATTGGCAGGGGGCAGGCCCCCTAAAATTCTCAGGGCCAGTCCAGTTGGGGAGGAGTTGTGATTGGGTGGAAGATGGAGATGGAGTGTAAGGCTGTTGGGGCCTTTGAGGGAGTTCCCCAATCTGGGGGGGGGGTGCAACCTTGGGCCTGGGCTCGGGTGCAGGCAGGACTCTCTTACAACCCACAGAGGTGTCCTGACCTGGTATAGGTGCAAGAGAGGACAGAATGTGAACACTGAAAGTCTCCAGTGTTCACACAGTCAGAAGGACTGGGAGGCACGCCTGAGAGGACTGGAAGAGTACAGTCTGGGATAGGTCCAGAGCTAGTGGAGTGGACTGTGGTGGCACAGGCAGGGGAAAGAGGCAGCTGCAGCCAGGCGGGCTGGCAGGGCCTGAAGATGTGGTGCTGGGATCAGTATAGCCACGGGGACAGCTAGCACAAGGACTACCACCAGTTTTTGCTACACCAAAGGGGCCCTCGAATTCTGCCTGCAAAGGACATTTACTCAGGCTTGGCTAAGCCAGTGTCAAGGCCAGGGATGAGCCGAACACCCCCCTGTTCGGTTCGCACCAGAACCTGCGAACAGACAAAATGTTCGTGTAAACTTTAGAACCCTATTAAATACAATGGACTCGAACGTTCGAAATCTAAAGTGTTAATTATAAAGGCTAATATGCAAGTTATTGTCCTAAAAAGTGTTTGGGGACCTGGGTCCTGCCCCAGGGGACATGTATCAATGCAAAAAGAAGTTTTAAAAACGGCCGTTTTTTCGGGAGCAGTGATTTTAATAATGCTTAAAATGAAAAAATAAAAGTGAAATATTCCTTTAAATTTCGTACCTGGGGGGTGTGTATGATATGCATGTGAAGTGGCGCATGTTTCCCGTGCTTAGAACTGTCCCTGCAAAAAATGTCATTTTTGAAAGAAAAAAATGCATTTAAAACTGACTCGCGGCTATTAATGAATTGTCGGCTCCTGGCAATACATACAAAAGTCATTGATAAAAAAATTAAAAAAAGCATGGGGGTTCCCCAGAATTCAATTACCAGGCCCTTCAGGTCTGGAATGGATATTAAGGGGAACCCCGCCGCAAATTGAAAAAAAAATTGACGTGGGGTTCCCCCAAATATCCATTCCAGGCCCTTCAGATCTGGCATGGATTTTAAGGGGAACTCCACCCCAAATTTTAAAAAAAATGCCGTGGAGTCCCCCTAAAAATCCATACCAAACCCCTTATCCGAGCACGCAACCTGGCTGGCCGCAGGGGAAAAGGGGGGGACGAGAGAGCGGCCCCCCTCCCTCCTGAACCGTACCAAGCCACATGCCCTCAACATGGGGAGGATGTCCCCATGTTGATGGGGACAAGGGCCTCATCCCCACAACCCTTGCCCGGTGGTTGTGGGGGTCTGCGGGCGGGGGGCTTATCGGAATCTGGAAGACCCCTTTAACAAAGGGGACCCCCAGATCCCGGCCCCCCCATGTGAATTGGTAAGGGGTACATTGTACCCCTACCATTTCACGAAGAAAGCGTAAAAAAATGTTTAAAAAAAACACACAAACACCTTGAAAAAGTCCTTTATTAAAAAAAAAAAAAAAACATTCCAGCGGTGAAATCCAGTGTCCCGCGGTGATCCCGATGTCCAGCGCTGTCCTTCATTGGTTGTGCCTGAGCGGACCTGATGGGGAACTCCCTCTCAGTATTTTAAATGTATAGACCCGCCCCTTCTAAAGTTCCCCATCAGGTCCGCTCAGCGGACCAGATGCGGAACATGAGAAGGGGCGGGTCTATACATGTATTACCAAAGTGAGAGCAGTTCCCCATCAGGTCCGCCCCCTCGGTATGTCGGACCCGCCTACGTCATTGGCTTGAGCGGGGAACTTCCTTCACTATGTAAATTTAAATTACACAGTGAAGGAAGTTCCCCGCTCAAGCCAATGACGTAGGCGGGTCCGACATACCGAGGGGGCGGACCTGATGGGGAACTTCTCTCACTGTGGTAATACATGTATAGACCCGCCCCTTCTCATGTTCCGCATCTGGTCCGCTGAGCGGACCTGATGGGGAACTTTAGAAGGGGCGGGTCTATACATTTAAAACACTGAGAGGGAGTTCCCCATCAGGTCCGCTCAGGCACAACCAATGAAGGACAGCGCTGGACATCGGGATCGCCGCGGGACACTGGATTTCACCGCAGTTTTTTATTTTTTTTTACATAAAGGACTTTTTCAAGGTGTTTGTGTGTTTTTTTAAACATTTTTTTACGCTTTCTTCGTGAAATGGTAGGGGTACAATGTACCCCTTACCAATTCACATAGGGGGGGGCCGGGATCTGGGGGTCCCCTTTGTTAAAGGGGTCTTCCAGATTCCGATAAGCACCCTGCCCGCAGACCCCCACAACCACCGGGCAAGGGTTGTGGGGATGAGGCCCTTGTCCCCATCAACATGGGGACATCCTCCCCATGTTGAGGGCATGTGGCTTGGTACGGTTCAGGAGGGAGGGGGGGCCGCTCTCTCGTCCCCCCCTTTTCCCCTGCGGCCGGCCAGGTTGCGTGCTCGGATAAGGGGTCTGGTATGGATTTTTAGGGGGACTCCACGCCATTTTTTTTTTAAATTTGGGGTGGAGTTCCCCTTAAAATCCATGCCAGATCTGAAGGGCCTGGAATGGATATTTGGGGGAACCCCACGTCAAATTTTTTTTTAATTTGCGGTGGGGTTCCCCTTAATATCCATTCCAGACCTGAAGGGCCTGGTAATTGAATTCTGGGGAACCCCCACGCTTTTTTTTTTTTTTTTTTATCAATGACTTTTGTATGTATTGCCGGGAGCCGACAATTCATTAATAGCCGCGAGTCAGTTTTAAAAGACTTTTTCTTTCAAAAATGACATTTTTTGCAGGGACAGTTCTAAGCACGGGAAACATGCGCCACTTTACATGCATATCATACACACCCCCCAGGTACGAAATTTAAAGGAATATTTCACTTTTATTTTTTCATTTTAAGCATTATTAAAATCACTGCTCCCGAAAAAACGGCCGTTTTTAAAACTTCTTTTTGCATTGATACATGTCCCCTGGGGCAGGACCCGGGTCCCCAAACACTTTTTAGGACAATAACTTGCATATAAGCCTTTATAATTAGCACTTTAGATTTCTCCCATAGATTTTTCAAATTTGCCGCGAACACCCCAATTTGTTCGCTGTTCGGCGAACGGGCGAACAGGCAATGTTCGAGTCGAACATGAGTTCGACTCGAACTCGAAGCTCATCCCTAGTCAAGGCTAAACTACAGTGCTAGGTGGTCCGGAATAAGCAGTAATCAAGTGATGTCCTGAAGCTCGAAGTGAGAAGGTGTATATACAGAGAGTGTATATAGTTCCATACCAAGACTTTAACTTTTCTTCAATCAGGTGGGCATCCTATACTTACCTTTACCCCATTCAAGTTGAATTCCCCCAATAAAAACAAAAAAACAAAAGCGCAAGGACTGGTTTTCTGCCTGAGAGTGACTGGGAACTGTGTGCCTGATTGTGCAGGGTGATAGACGGAACACATCTACCAGCAGCCCCTACTGGGGTACCACTACACATGATAAATCCGAGTGGGTGGTGAAAAACAACAATCCAATAATGCTTTTTGCTAGTAGGAATAATCAACTCATATATTCTCTCTCAATATTATAAACTGAGGAGTGACCAGGAAAGTCATGAGTATACAGGCTCCAGCGAAAAAAATACAGCCCTGAAAAAATGAAGCTGGAGTCGGTGACAACAGCAGTGGTGTTGCCTAACATCTGTTAAATTTTCCATGTAAATGGAACTATAACTGAATTGCAATTCATATCCACTGTCATACACGTCTTTCATAAAAAAAACGATAGTTACAAATGTCTCCCTCTTCCAAAAGTGTTTATGAGAGGCTATACCATGTAAATTGACCTTAAAGCGTAGCTCCACTTTTGTTGAGAAAAAAACATTCCCCTCTGGGTGATCTATATATATTGCAAGGATTATAACAAACTTTGCTGCAGATTCCTACCTTTTGTTATTCTGAAGAAATCCATGTGTGTTTGTCTGTGCCTCTGTGCCTCTGTTTAGAGTGGATCTAATGGGAGTGGTTTCATAATTACCAGTCAGCTGTGGCAACTGCAGGACACTAATGATGAAATCTGCTGGGCCTGCATCATGTCAGTATGGCATCCGCCACTGTCCTCTGTTCTGCAGAATCCGCCTGGATCGATTCCACTAAAGATGGATGGAGGAGCTCCTCCATCCATCTTCAGTGGACTCGATCCCGGCGGCTTCTGCAGAACAGAGGACAGTGGTGGACGTCATACATGATAAGCTTTTTTATTAGTTTCATCTTGTAAGTGTTTTTAACCATTGGCAATAAACCTCTCATTGTGATGCTGCACTTAGTTAGCGCTTTACCTTTTCCTTCCTTTCTTGTCTTCTTCACAGAGCTGGCTCAACTCTGAGGATAGCAGCCTCCATGGCTTCACTTACATGCCCCTATTTTTATACTGCCTGCAACAAAGGACTCTATAGACTATTACAGCCTATAGACCAGTGGTTCTCAACCTTTCTAGTGCCGTGACCCCTTGATAAAAATTTCCAAGTTGTGGGGACCCCTAACAGTAAAATAATTTTCGTAGTGTGGGTTGTCAGCACTCAGGGCAAGACAAGTAATTTGCGCCCCTAACCCACGGACATTTAGCGCTCCCCGAGTCCCTTCCACTCGTACAGTATCAAAACCCCTTATGGTACATTTTAGGATGTTCCACTCTTTCTCTTTGTTCTCCTTTCTTTCCCTTTTATCTCCCTATCCTAATTTCTTGTTTTTTTTTTTGCCGATCCCTCTCTTTCCGAGCCGTCTTTCTTGTTCTTTCTCTCCCTTTTTCTTTGTTCCTCCCCCTCTTTCCTCTCCCTTCTATGTGTTCCCAAATTTTTTCCTTCTCTTACTCCTTGATGGGGGCAATGGGATGAGTGGCACTGCTGGCGGGGAGTTGGGATGAGTGGCAGTGCTGGGGGGGGGGGGAGTTGGGATGAGTGGCAGTGCTGGGGGGGGAGTTGGGATGAGTGGCAGTGCTGGGGGGGGAGTTGGGATGAGTGGCAGTGCTGGGGGGGGAGTTGGGATGAGCGGCAGTGCTGGGGGGGAGTTGGGATCAGTGGCAGTGCTGGGGGGGGGAGTTGGGATCAGTGGCAGTGCTGGGGGGGGAGTTGGGATCAGTGGCAGTGCTGGGGGGGGAGTTGGGATCAGTGGCAGTGCTGGGGGGGGGGGGGAGTTGGGATCAGTGGCAGTGCTGGGGGGGAGTTGGGATCAGTGGCAGTGCTGGGGGGGAGTTGGGATCAGTGGCAGTGCTGGGGGGGAGTTGGGATCAGTGGCAGTGCTGGGGGGAAGTTGGGATGAGTGGCAGTGCTGGCGGGGAGTTGGGATGAGTGGCAGTGCTGGCGGGGAGTTGGGATAAGTGGCAGTGCTGGCGGGGAGTTGGGATGAGTGGCAGTGCTGGCGGGGAGTTGGGATGAGTGGCAGTGCTGGCGGGGAGTTGGGATGAGTGGCAGTGCTGGTGGGGAGTTGGGATCAGTGGCAGTGCTGGGGGGGAGTTGGGATCAGTGGCAGTGCTGGGGGGGAGTTGGGATCAGTGGCAGTGCTGGGGGGGAGATGGGATGAGTGGCAGTGCTGAGGGGGGAGTTGGGATGAGTGGCAGTGCTGAGGGGGGAGTTGGGATGAGTGGCAGTGCTGGGGGGGGAGTTGGGATGAGTGGCAGTGCTGAGGGGGGAGTTGGGATGAGTGGCAGTGCTGGGGGGGAGTTGGGATGAGTGGCAGTGCTGGTGGGGGGGTGGTATCAGTGGCAGTGCTGGTGGGGGGTGGGATCAGTGGCAGTGCTGGGGGAGTTCTGATCAGCCAACTTAGGTGCTCTTGATCAAGGTCATCTGCTGATCTGAGAACTGTTGTGGGGACTTTTAATGGCAACTCTAATCACAGGTAATGTTGCTCACTGTGTCTCCAGCTTCACGGTGTCTTGTAGCAGTGACACCTATGCTGAAATCAGGAGGTAGGGTCTCCTCCAGCCCCTCCCATTTCACATTCCTCACCAGTCAGCTGACCTCTAGTCTCTGCCCCCCCAGCCATGCCATGAACTGAATGGGCGGCTGCGAAGAGGCTGAGTGGGCAGGCGCAGGCTCCAGGAACAGCCCAAGTGGGTGGCCGCAAAAAGGCAGGGAGAGCAGTGCGGGCTTCAGGAACAGCCCAGGATTCGGTGACCCCTGGCAAATGGTCATTCGACCCCCGAGGGGGTCCCGACCCCCAGGTTGAGAACCACTGCTATAGACTATTATAATATATGTAGCGTTGTGTCACTTTAAGGAGCCCAAAAGACTACTATACCCAGTGTACAGAGGGACACCCACAGTGCATTGCCCGGCGCAAGGTCTGCTGGGGAAGGCCTATTTAAGGAGGAGCAGAGGAACACGCAGGTCTCTTTGGACATCGCTCACCTAGCAAGTGGAGCCTGCGTTGGATCTGTCATTGGACTGGGCCTGAGAGTCGGGCCTTGTGATCCAAAGAGCCTCCGGCCTTCACGAGAGAACCCAAGAGTCACCTCGTTCATCATCCTTCTAAGGACTGTCGGGAGGATCGGAGACTACGGGAGTTGTGAGACTGTGTACAGGAGCCCTGTTATGGAAGTCGGTTGTACGAACTGGTCCGGTCTGGTGAGAGAGCACTTGCTCAAGGATTAATTGACTAATCTTTAGGCTCAGGATCCCTTGTTCAGGGACCACAGTTTGCTGGAGTGTCGCATTCGCACGTAAGAGGGACAGTGTGTTGTGCAGCAATAGTTGAACCATTTATTGCATATCGAGTAAATGACTGTTCTTTTCCCTGTGGATTACAAATACCCTTTTTTTAAGTGCACCACCATTGCTAGCGAAGATCTCTCCCAACGGAGCATCGTATCTGCAATAGTCAGGCCTGACTCTAAAGCAATTAGACACTCTTTGGGCGCCATCTTTGCCCACGAGGGGGAAGCTCGCAAGCGTAGTTGATTGACATTGTGTGTGTGAAATACTATTAGAACTTATTGCTTGTTTATATGCTTAACAGTTATATTACAAGGCTCTGCTTAGGCATATGTACTATTGTCTAACTTCATGCTTTATATTCAGTAAAACGTACTTGTGGTTAAGCAAATACGCTGTGTGGTTATAAGTTTATTGCGGTATCCCATATTTACTGCTATCTGTGCCAAGGTAGGTTAGAGCCAGTTACTGGGGGTTGGCAGCAGTGTGTTACAGGCCCAAAATCTATACCAGTAGCCCTCTTAACTGGGGGTATTGCTACACGTGGGGGCTCAGAGTCTGGGATCCTGTACGCTGCAATCAAGCCTGCCAGAAGTACCGGAATGGATCCTTTAGCAGTGACCCAGTGGTGCGCATCAGCCGGCGCTGTTCCAGACAAGGCTGTAATCATTGAACTTCCCGGGGAAGACTGGTCCGGAAGCGATGTAGAACGGCTCATGGAGTTACTGTCCCCGAGCCAGAAGGCATGGTTACTTGACCTCAGGCCAGACGAGGAGACCTCCTATACCAGGGATATGCAATTAGCGGACCTCCAGCTGTTGCCAAACTACAAGTCCCATGAGGCATAGCAAGACTCTGACAGCCACAAGCATGACAACCAGAGGCAGAGGCATGATGGGACTTGTAGTTTTGCAACAGCTGGAGGTCCGCTAATTGCATATCCATGTCCTATACCTATGCATTGGTAGAATGAAGGGAGGAGATACCTGAGAGCTTCAGAGGCCAGAGTGTGCAGTCCATAGACCAGAAGATATACCGCTTAGCGCATGCAAAGCCTATAAAAAAAGAACCCCCTGAACCAACAAACAGGGGGAAGCAGACAAAAGAGACAACAACCTCCGTGGCGCCCGTGACCGCCATAGGCCCGGAACTTCTCAACGCTTTAGGGGACCTTGTCGTAAATTGTCAGAAGAGTAACACGGTGTGCGTGGAGACTGGGTACCGGAAGCTCAAAATGTTCTCGGGTAAGCAACCTGTGCCACTCGGGGAAGAGGACTTTGATACATGGATGGAACAAGCAATGCAGGCTGTGGAAGGATGGAAGATGACAGAAGCCCAGAAGAAACAGCGCATAAACAAAAGTTTAAGGGGGGCTGCTGCTGAAGCGGTGAAGAATCTCAGATTCAGCAATACTTCCTGTACTGCTTATGACTACCTAACCCTGTTGCAGGAAGAGTTCGGTCAGTTGGAGAAGGTTACTGACTTAATTTACAAATTTGAGCATACTCTTCAACAGCCCGGGGAACAATTTTCTGAATATGTCCGCAGGTTGAACAAAATGCTCTGCCAGATAGTCCTGAAGAAAGGGATGGTACCACAGGCCATAGATGCAGCCAAGATGCGGCAGGTCATGAAGGGAGCACTGCGCTCTGATCCAGTCTGGCTCCATCTGAAGACCACCGGCGAAGTCATGTCCCTAAGCTATCCAGACCTTGTGCGAATAGTGAGAGACGAAGAGGCTTTGCTCAAAGACCAACAAGTGACTGAGAAACCCACCCCTTCTCCCTCAGCCGTGGTTGGATCTGTTGTGGTCACGGAACGGGACTCTGAGGTGGCTGTCCTGAAGTCACAAATGACCCAAGTGTTGGAAATGCTGACTTCCTTATTGGCTATAAACCCAGGAGCCATAAACAAAGAAGAACAGAACATAGAAGTGTTTCAAAATGTCCCAACGCCAGTTTTCCAAAAAGCCGGAAGAGAAGAGATTTGTTTCAACTGTGGAGGGGTTGGGCATTACGGACGAGTGTGTCCCAGCCCAAAGAAGACCCAAGGCACATATCGCAAGCCGGCAGAAAACTTCAGAGGACCCCGGTGAAGGAGTCAACCGGGTGCCCGTCAGTTCCAGCAAACTCCACAGGAATCCAGAAGAAGATCCCAGGGATTCCTTGTACCTCTCTGCACCTGAAGTAGATGCCCCAGGACCATTGGAACACAATATACTTGACTTAGTAGAAGGAGAATTTGGTGGATCCACTGCGGTAGAAACTCCGGCCCCTAGAGAACAAAGAGAGAAAAGGACCACCCACCCCCCAAGAAGACTAATGTATACTCAGATGGGAGAGTGCTCGGAAGAGACTATTGCCACTGCAAGAAGGACAGTAGATAAGCCTGTCCCCTCTACTGTGAATTTAGTAGAGGGCAACCCTAGCTCGCTCCCTGGCACAGTTAGATGGGTCACTTCCACTAGTGTGACTTGTGGGCAAGACAACCTCTCACCCAAGGCTTGGTGGGAGGTTCCTCTGCCAGGCTTCTTTGTGGCCGTACATTGTGTTGAATGTTCATATGCTAACAAAGTTCATTAACTGTTTATCTTTGGGGACCAAAGACTCTAAGCGGGGGGAGTGTGTAGCGGGGTGTCACTTTAAGGAGCTTAAAAGACTACTATACCCAGTGTACAGCGGGACACCCACAGTGCATTGCCCGGTGCAAGGTGTGCTGGGGAAGGCCTATTTAAGGAGGAGCGGAGGAACACGCGGGTCTCTTTGGACATCGCTCACATAGCAAGTGGAGCCTGCGTTGGGTCTGTCGTTGGACTGGGCCTGAGAGTCGGGCCTTGTGATCCAAAGAGCCTCCGGCCTTCACAGGAGGACCCAAGAGTCACCTCGTTCATCATCCTTCTAAGGACTGTCGGGAGGATCGGAGACTACGGGAGTCGTGAGACTGTGTACAGGAGCCCTGTTACGGAAGTCGGTTGTACGGACTGGTACGGTCAGGTGAGAGAGCACTTGCTCAAGGATTAATTGACTAATCTTCAGGCTCAGGATCCCTTGTTCAGGGACCACAGTTTGCCGGAGTGTCGCATTCGCATGTAAGAGGGACAGTGTGTTGTGCAGCAATAGTTGAACCATTTATTGCATATCAAGTAAATAACTGTTCTTTTCCCTGTGGATTACAAATACCCTTTTTTTAAGTGCACCACCATTGCTAGCGAAGATCTCCCCCAACGGAGCATCGTATCTGCAATAGTCAGGTCTGACTCTAAAGCAATTAGACACTTTTTGGGCGCCATCTTTGCCCACGAGGGGGAAGCTTGCGAGTGTAGTTGATTGACATTGTATGTGTGAAATACTATTAGAACTTATTGCTTGTTTATATGCTTAACAGTTATATTGCAGGGCTCTGCTTAGGCATATGTACTATTGTCTAACTTCATGCTTAGCTAACGAGTTTCACAATCCCATATTTACTGCTATCTGTGCCAAGGGAGGTTAGAGCCAGTTACTGGGGGTTGGCAGCAGTGTGTTACAGGCCCAAAATCTATACCAGCAGACCCCTTAACTGGGGGTATTGCTACATATACTTTACTGCTGTATATTCAACCTGAATTGTTGTTTGCATGCATCCATTGCGCGTGAATGATCTGATTTTGTATATGCAGTAAAGCATGCTTGTTATACTCATTGTGGAACCTAAGGGGTTAATCCTGCGCATTGTGTAAAAAGATTGTTTTATCCTGTCTCCCTTTTTCAGTGTCCCCAATCCATCTGCTGATCAAACAGAGCCTTGGGGGGCACACTGCACATGCTCAGTTTTGTGTGTATTGCTAGAGAGTTTTTTTTCTTGGGAGGGTTCATGTGATCAGCACAGGGTCAATCAGCACTGTCCAGACAGAGGGTCAGGGGTCCTGCAGCCTCATAGGACAGTCAGAGTAGAACAAAGCTTTAGCCCGACACTGATAGACATCATAAGACTGCTATATACTGCTGATGCAAAAAGGTATTTAGCAGTTTATATTTACTAAAATAATTGCATTTCCATGTTCTGTGTACTGTGGGAGACCAGATATAGTGAATGCAGGGTTATGGGTTTAGTAACACTTAGACCTGGTTCACACAGGGGCGACTCGTCAGGCGACTCAGCCGCCTGACAAGTCGCGCTCCGCTCTCTTCAATGGAACCGTTCTAATAGAAGCGACGCAAGTCGCTCCGACTTAGAAAAAGGTTCTTGTACGACTTTGGGGGCGACTTGCATTGACTTCAATACAGAAGTCATTTTGCAAGTCGCCTCTGAAGTCGTTTTCAGATCGCCTTGCCGAGTCACCCCCAAAGTCGTGCCGCCTGTGTGTGAACCGGCTCTTTAAGATTTATTTTATCTTTGGACATTAAGGGATTCAAATAGTTTACGAGGCATAGCTTTTGGGTTCATTTTGAAATGTAAAGCTCCATAGAAGAATTTCTGTGCTCTGCTGTCATGCTTTTTGTTTTGAAAAGCTGGTGAAGATCAAAGTACAAATAAAGAGTTTTATTAAAACTGACATTTTGGGTGGAATTACCCCTTGATTAATCTCTCAGGCTATAGAGAAGTCCAGCGTTTATTCAGAAAACATTCAGGGTGAGAATGAAAAAGCTATTTTGGCTTATTTGCGGTTTGTTTAAACAATGCACAGTTGGACCAGCAGTCTAATGAATGGTCAGACTGTCTGAACATGGCCAGATTTTAATTATCAAACAAAGTATAACAGTGAACAGTAATAAAAATTCTGGCTAATTCTAGATACAATGTTCTCTAACTTCTAATTAAAATTTAGCAGTAGAGATGTAGGGGTGCTATACTTTCAGCTTGAAAGAGAAGAAAGATAATTACTTACAAGGAATCACACAGTTTGCAAGGACAAATAGATCTGGTTAACTCAGTCTGTTGCACTTAACTCTTCTTCATCAAAATTGATATACGGAACTCTCACAGTAGGCTCAGCACACACAAGACGCAATCAAAATCTATAAGAGGCAAGACTATGTTCTAATTTAAAATCATGCTGCCTCAAGTACAAGTGAATATTGATGCCCTTGCATACAAGGTCCACATAATTATTATTGCAAAAAATGAAATCCAGAATGGGAATTGGAGCAGCATGAATCCTCTTTTATATGCAGAAATACACTGATGTTCAATATAGTGCAACAACGAATAGCACACAGTGAAATAGCAGATACATGTATATTATCAGAGCCATATGACTCTTCGGTTGATGCCGTATCCTATCCTTGATTCACAAAATAAATAATTAAATACGTCTGTAACTGATCTGTGTTGCTGTTCCCTTTTACCCTACTGCAGTAGACACTGACCACAAATACCTTTGGTTACATTAGGCTCGATTCTTAAAGCTTTTACACAAGGATAAAGACCTTTATTTCAAGCCATGTGGGCTGAAAATAACCATATTTTTTTTTAAAATATCGTTATCCTGTTGTTTTAGCTTGTGATTGAACTTCTTGGGGTCGATTTTCCTAAAAACAAAGGTGTTGATCTACTAAAGCTGGAGAATGCAAAATCTGGTACAGCTCTGCATAGAAACCAATCAACTTCCAGGTTTTAAAGTTAAATTAAACAAGATGAAGTTATAAGCTTCCATGGCTACCATGCACAGCTGCCCCAGATCTTGCACTCTCCAGTTTTAGTAAATCGACCCCAACTAGACTGTTCACTTTGCAAGGAAATCTTCATTTTGCAAAGAGTTTTTTCCTAAGCTTATTTAATTATGAATTTAAGCTCTACTGACTTTCCTTCTTGTGATTGGGTATTCTTTTTACCACATTTACTAAGCTAAGCAAAAATTCCCTTGCAAAGTGCAAATTTGCTTGCTACGTGACTTTAGTAAATCAACCTTATTATGTTCAGCCTTGGTGGCCATCGGGGATGCCTGTCCTCAGTACCAGTATGTAGGAGATATGACAATTCTCGCAGTCGCTGTGTAAGCAAAATAGCTTGTAATTATTCACCCAGCTCACAAAGGGAAATAAGAACAGACAGAAAACACCATTTGGTTTGATTGTGTTTGCCCATGAAATTGAAAAATGTAAGTAAATTTGTCATGAAAGATACAAAAACTACTATCATTCTGTTGTTTTTAAATATGTAACCTCTGGGACTGTCATTCTCATCCTTGCATTACGATCCATTAAGATGCTCATCAGGAACAAGTATGGAGGCATGGGTGTCCGCTGAAATTTTTTCGGGGGGGGGGGGGGCGCTTCGGCAGCGGCGATACACAGTCGCATTTTACCCTTTCTTCGACCGCTAGGGGGGGGTTAAAAGCGACCCCCCACGTTAAAATGTAAAAACACCCCACTGTGCCCCCTGCATCTTTAAATATCTCTTTGCCACTACTACCCCCTCTGCACAACTGCACCTCTGCTCCCGTTTACATTACACAGCACCGCACAGCTCTGGCCCCCTTTATATTACACAGCACCCTGCGCCTCTGGACCCCGTCACACAGCACCCTGCACCTCTGGACCCCTTCACACAGCACCCTGCACCTCTGGACCCCTTCACACAGCACCCTGCACCTCTGGACCCCTTCACACAGCACCCTGCACCTCTGGACTCCTTCACACAGCATCCTGCACCTCTGGACCCCTTCACACAGCACCCTGCACCTCTGGACCCCTTCACACAGCATCCTGCACCTCTGGACCCCTTCAAACAGCACCCTGCACCTCTGGACCCCTTCACACAGCACCCTGCACCTCTGGACCCCTTCACACAGCACCCTGCACCTCTGAACCCCTTCGCACAGCACCCTGCACCTCTGGACTCCTTTGCATGGCATCCTGCACCTCTTGATCCCTTTACACAGCACCCTGCACCTCTGGACTCCTTTACACAGCATCCTGCACCCCCTGCATGTTACATAGACTGTGACAGCCCCCGTCCTACCTTAATCATGCAGCCAGAGGGAGAGACACAGCAGTGCGGGAACTGCTGAAGTTATTTTTCATATTACCTAGAGACTGAGAACATGATACAAGAGATGGTCAGAGGCTACAGATATGATACAAGAGATGATCAGAGGCTGCAGGCATGATACAGTAGATGTCAGAGTCTGCAGACATGATACAGGAGGTGTCAGAGGCTGCTGGCATGGTACAGGAGATGGTTAGAGACTGAGGACATCATACTAAAGATGACCAGAGACTGCAGACATAATACAAGAGCTCAATGCAGCCTCATCTGTGCCCATCAAATGCAGCCTCACTGTGCCCAACATTGCAGCCTTGCATTGCCCATCAATGCAGCCTCGCCGTGCCCATCAATACAGCCTCATGGTGCCCATCAATGCAGTCTCACGGTGCCCATTATTGCAGCCTCACTGTGCCCATCAAATGCAGCCTCCCTGTGCCCACCAATGCAGCCTCCCTGTGCCCACCAATGCAGCCTCCCTGTGCCCACCAATGCAGCCTCACTGTGCCCATCAATGCAGCCTCACTGTGCCCATTATTGTAGCTTCATGGTGCCCATCAATGCAGCCTCTCTGTGCCCATTATTGCAGCCTCACTGTGCCCATCAATGCAGCCTCACTGTGCCCACCAATGCAGCTTCGCTGTGCCCACCAATGCAGCTTCGCTGTGCCCACCAATGCAGCTTCACTTCATTGCAGCCTCGCTGTGCCCACCAATGCAGCCTTGCTGTGCCCACCAATGCAGCTTTGCTGTGCCCATTAATGCAGCTTCTCTGTGCCCATGAATGCAGCCTCAATGTGCCCACCACTGCAGCCTCTGTGCCCACCAATTGCAGCCTCTCTGTGCCCACCAATTGCAGCATTTGTGTGCCCACCAATTACAGCCTCTATGCCCACCAATTGCAGCCTCTGTGCCCACTCATTTCAGCCTCACCATTTCCTGGATAGGAGCTCCCCTCCCTCTGTCCTCCGGCGCTCGTATCATATGTTACGAAGCTGGGTCTGTGTGCAAGGTCCAGCCCCCCTAGGCTCGTGTGATAGGCGGAACACTAGAAGACTATCATACGAGCCGAACTAGGGGGCGGGACCTTACACACAGACCCAGCTCCGTGACATACGATACGAGCGCCGGAGGACAGAGGGAGGGGAGCTCTGCAGTGACAGTCGCCGCTTAAAGCGGCCCCAGGGCAGGCTCCCCTATCACCACGCCTCTGCACTGAGCCGCCCGCGCCCCCCGCTTCACTCGTGGGGGTGCCAGCCTGACACCCCCGCAGTGTGTGCATACCTCCCAACTTTTGAACTTCAGAATGAGGGACACTTGGGAGGAAGCGACCGACGGCGTGCTACATGCACTGCGACAAAAAGAAAGAGTCTCACTGACGCATACAAACCCCAGCACAGTCATTTAAAAAATTAAGAATAAAAAGCTTCCATTACAAGTGATTTTGCATAAACTATGGAAGTGTGCGTTAACAAAGTGTGGAAGGATTCAGGAATGTTTTATGTATAGAGTGCATGGTTCAGGAGTGCGCAATGTACAGAGTGCAGGGCTCAGGAGAGCACTAGGTACCTTTTTCAGTTTGTGTTACGCTCAGAGTGCAGGGTTCAGGAGAGGGCTAGATACAGAGTGCAGGGTTCTGGAGTGTGTTATGCACAGGGTTCTGGAGTTACATATAGAGTGCAGTGTTTTGCCGTGTGTTATGTACAGAGTGCAGGAGAGTGTTAGGCACAGTGCATGGTTCTAGAGTGCGTTACGTACAGAGTGCAAGGGTTCAAGCGTACTAGGTACAGAGTGCAGTCATCCATCCAGATCCCACTATTGCCCTTCTCCTCAACTATGACCTCTGCACCCCCCCTCCCTACACACACATATAACACACACATATAACACACACACACGCACACATATACACACACCACACACACACACACCACACACACACACACACATACATATACACACCACACACACACACACACATCACATATACATACCACATATACATACCACACACACACACATATACACACACCACACACATCACACACCCATATACATATACACACCACACACACATCACACACCCATAACACACACACATACATAACACACACACACACACACATACATAACACACACACACATACATAACACACACACACATACATATACACATCACACATACATACCACACACACACACATATACACACACCACACACACATACATATACACACCACACACACACACACACACATCACACATACATATACACACACCACACACACATACATACATACACATACATACAGTACATAACACACACACATACATAACACACACACACACACACACACATACATAACACACACATACATAAATAACACACACACATACATACAGTACATACACACACACTTTTGTAAAAGTAGAACCTTTCTGTAGATGTCTTATATCCAGTGTAGCCACAGCTTCCTTCTCCTTTCAGTGCACTGGGTATTTTCGGCTCCTGGAGCAGGAAGGAGGTAAAGATTTAGGGGGCAGCTCACCCCCTCCTCCCTCCTCGAACACGTTGCAGTCAGCCTTTCACTTGTCTCGACTTTCAGTGCAGAGCAGAGAGGCTGTTGAAGGAGCCGAGCTGTTACTTTCACTTTCAACTGCAGAACCCAGGCTTCTGTGTTTAAGTGAAAGTGGGGAGCTGCCTGTGAGTGCAGGGCTATGGAGGCTGAAAACACCCTGGGGGAGAGGAATAGACAGCTGATCCTGACCCTCTGCAACTCTGTCCTGGCCAGCAATATATGAATGCCGACTCTTTCCTATGCACTGGTTTGACAGAGGAGGGTCAGGGTAGCAGTCCCGCCCATACCCGACATCACACTCCCATTTTGACAGGTGAAGTCTCTCATTGAGGCTTCACAGTGCGCATCCAGCTGACCTGCTAGCCAATACCTGGCTGTACTGGATGTGCACACTGCTGCAGGTCCTACTGAGAAAGAACTTAGCTAGTCAATAGCATTATGCGGGAAAATATGTGTGTGGCACACCTCCAGGGGGGGGCGAGCGACCCCCCTTGCCCTATGGAGCGGACGCCCATGTATGGAGGCTGAGGTTTCTCCCTTTAATGGCTGCTGTCATCAACTAAGTCAGTGTATCATAAAGGTCTGAAGCAACGACGGTGAAATGATAGCCAGGAAACTTGTACAAGTGAACACTGCCAGCTATTCAACATCCCAAACTTAAAGTGGAACATCACCCTAAATGGAAGTTCCATTTTAACACCTCTTTCCCCCCTCCTCTCCCACTTTTGGAGGTTTTTTTTTTGGAGGGGAGTCAGTACCTAGCTTAAGCTGGTACTAGCTTTCACTCCCGCTATAACCACCCAGGCGATTGGAGTGGAAGTCCTTATGCCCCCCTCCCCTCCCCAGTCTGCAACCTTCTGGGACACATGACGGGTCCCAGGAGATTGCAGGACCATGCACAAAGCACAGTGTGGCTTCCACATGAACAATGGAAAGCTAGCTGTGAAGTAGTCACAGCTAGTGATGAGCCGAACACCCCCGGGTTCGGTTCGCACCAGAACCCGCGAACGGACTGAAAGTTCACACAAACTTTAGAACCCTATTAAATACAATGGATGCGAACGTTCGAAATCTAAAGTGCTAATTATAACGACTATTATGCATGTTATTGTCCTAAAAAGGGTTTGGGAACCTGGGTTCTGCACCAGGGGACATGTATCTGTAGCGGGGTCCTCAAATTGATGGGATACACCTGGGCAATAGTGTGACCCAGGTGTATAATTATGTTAGGATTCAGACCCCTTTTTGTTTCGTGGAGGATTGGAGGATGTAATATTCTCCTTTGCCTGTGGGTGGCGAGGTACCCACAGGCTTCAGGTAGAATCATCTTCGCAGTGCTCCCTGTTTTGTCCCTTCCTGGAGATGGTATGGCTGGGGCGGGGAACCCGCCGGGCCGTTGATGGGAGGAGATAAAAGGGGGAGACGCGCTTACCACGAGGTCTTGCGGAGAAGGAGGTCCTCGGAGGAGGAGGGTTGCGGTCCGCACCCAGGGCCCTTAGGCCTGGGTGCGGGAGATCCAGGAGTCTGGTCCAGGTGCCCATGGCCTGGTCCGGAGTCATGTTGGCGTCCATCCCAGGCACCTTTAGCCTGGGGTGAGGTACTATCGAGGAGGCCTGGGGCCCAGTACCTTCGACTGGGTCCCGCTAGGGTGGACTGTCCGAGGGTCCCTGGGCGGAGGGACTCGTACCTGAGGTGAGGAGGCCGGGGAGGTTACCCACTGGAGACCCGGAGCAGCACCAACCCGGTGACAGTGGGCCTCTGGGAACTCTCTTGGGAGGACACATCCCCCTGATAGGGGCCACAGCGTATCGAAGAGGGCTTCATTGCTGTTCATAGGGGTTGCTGGAAGAGACCCCATCCTTCCTGTTCTGTAACAGCCGGATTGGCTTAGGCGCCGCTGGTCATAGTACAGTGGCATAGAACTTAAACTTTAGGAAGTGCCTCGATCTGCTCGCCCCACCGTTGGCAAGGTTATAGGTCCCAACCAGTTTGTTGCAAAAGAACTGTTTATTGTGCTTTGCGTATTGGAGTGTCAAATAAACAAGTGTTGGACCTTTCTTCGGTGTGCGAACTCCAGTTACTGGAAGCAAAGGGGAGGCTGGTGAGCTTGCAATTACAGACTCAGTGCATTCACAGAACACACCGGCCCGAGGAAACATCAGGAAGTGGCCTTCACCTCCCTACTACAATGGGGAGGACATGGGCCGTGGCGCATCTCACTCTCACAACCCAGGAACCCCTAGACATGAGCTGGAGTGTAACCGATAAAGTCGAAGAGGGAGTGAGGCCGCTACACGTGGGGGCTCGTGAGTCCGGGATAGAGTGTGTTCTAGAGATGGACTTGAGAATGTCTACATTTGAACTTTGCTGCCCAGAGGAGTTCCGAGCAGATCGGCCATATTACTGGCCAAAGTGCGTCCCTGCTCGGAGTTGTGGAAATGACCCTAACACGGGAAAGGCCCATGCGGAGGAGCGGAAAAAGGGAGAGGTCCAGCCGTGTGACGTACTGCACGTGGGGACTGTTAACGCACTGCGCCACGAGGCACCCCATGGCGACATCGTTCGTGGGCGGAGTCAAGAGGAAGCCCGCGAAAATGTACAGCTCATGGGAGGAGTCTGGCCAAGTGTGGGGATACACGTGGAGACTCCGGCGCGGGGTCAGTGCATGATGGAGCAGCAGATAGTCGGGATGACCTCAAGTGCCCCGTGGATTATGGTTCCTCACCCCACGAGAATGACTTCCTTTGCTGCCCCCATCACAGACACGGGGATAAGACTTAGGCCCCGAGGGCGGTTGGCTCTGTACACTTGCAGAGACACGGAGGCCCTCGGTGTGATCTGTCCCGGCTGCTCGGGACTGGTGGTCACCCTGAAGCCATTCGGGCGATGTGAGGAGTGCAGAGAATTCCTTTTTGAGGTCGAGTCGTCCACAGCAAGGCCCCGGGCCCTTCGCCTCAACCACCTCACGGGTACTGCTACTCCGGAAGGGGAGGTCAAGGCCTCTGTCGAGGTTCCCGTGCGCGCTGACCAGGGCGATGGACTGCCCAACAGAGAAAAATCCGAGGATGCTGCCTCGGTCGCCACAAGTTCTCTGCTTCCACCACCGAAGAGGAAAGTTGGCCTCGTACAGGCATCCTATGGACGTGGTCGAGCTTCACCCCGCTGCTTGCCTGGCCTGGATGGCGCCGGTCGAGAAGGAAGTCCCGGACATCCCAGTCCTCTACAAGGGTCAGGTGAGCCAGGGGCTGGGACTGTGGTGGTGGTTGGAGGTGTCGGGGGCCCATTGGAGGTGGAGCCCCCCAGGGAGGTTGATTCTGTGTCCACCGGAAGATATCTGCCTGCGGAGATGTATGACACCTCCGACCTAGAGTCGCTGTCTGATTGCGGAGATGATGGCGAGATAGATGAACTGTTCAGCCGCAAGGGCTGGGATAGAGTGCCACTTCTTGCTTCCCGTGCGGTACGGGATTCACCTATGTACACAGGAGACAGCACGCCTCGGGTGGAAGACCCGCAGCTTACGAGGGAACCTACCCCTCCTCCTGTGTCCTCATCTACTGTTACCTCACCTACTTTGGTTGTGGGGACACCCCGCGCTTCTCTGAGAGCGCCGAAAGTCATTTCCAGGGAGCTGGTAAAGGTACCTCGGCATCCGGAAGCTATTGTGCTGCCTGGAACTGGAGAGAAAGCCACTATGCCACCTTTGGCCCGCTTGCAGAGACTGTTTTGCCATAAAGTAGCTCGGGAATATGGGTGGGAGTACCCGTATCTACCCCGGGACTTGCTGTATGAGGTGGAAGTCTGGAGAACAAGATGGTATGACGAGTTTGTGTGGGACAAGTTGAAGGTGCCCCATGCTCGCAGGTACCTGGAATGTGTGTCGGCAGTGTCTAAGAGGTTTGAGGACTGCAAAGCTGAATGGAAATTGGGGCGCCATATCCATGCTGACAAGATAGTCATTTGCAGAAGAGAAGGAGAAGATGTCGAGTATTCGATAGAGGCATTTGACAAACACCTGAAACCCCTGTACCTGCCGGATCCAAAGTTTTACTTATAGGAGAAAAGAACTCCTGTTTATTTCTTTTGTGCACTTGAACTTTCTGGAAGAGCCATTCCCAGACACGCAGGACTGTGCCCTGCTTTTGTTTTTGTTTGGGCTTTTTTTCTTTTTCTCGTTGGAGACTTGGGGACTGTTGTGTTTTCGTGTTTCCCCTTTTCTTCATGTGCCAAAGGCAAGGACATTTGGGAATAGTGGCAGAGTAGGGAAAAGCTGGAAGAACGAAGATTCGTTGAGTGTCATGACCGCGGCGTTGTCACCAGGTGGCAGTGTTGCGCAACAAATGTTTGAAAATATTTCACCCACACATCACCTTGCTTGTTGGAGTGAGTGGGTCTCTCGGCTGACGGGCCCACTCATCCCAAATGACACGAAATTATGTTAGGATGTTGTTTTCTTTCCCCTGCAGGAGAATCGTCAGTCAAGATCATTGAGAGTGGGTGGCTCTTAGACAGTGTGGGAGAGGGGCTGTGACTATGCAGATGTTTAAAGTGTTTTATGACATAAGTTGTTTTATATGTTCCCCATTCCCTGAGCAGGTCTTGGCACTTGGGAAATTTAGAGGAACTGCCTCAGGGGTTTCACTCCATGTCACCACTTTATGGGAGGCATAGGTGTGCACCTGACGCTGGGGACCAGCGTCAAATTACAGGGGGGAGTGTGTAGCGGGGTCCTCAAATTGATGGGATACACCTGGGCAATAGTGTGACCCAGGTGTATAATTATGTTAGGATTCAGACCCCTTTTTGTTTCGTGGAGGATTGGAGGATGTAATATTCTCCTTTGCCTGTGGGTGGCGAGGTACCCACAGGCTTCAGGTAGAATCATCTTCGCAGTGCTCCCTGTTTTGTCCCTTCCTGGAGATGGTATGGCTGGGGCGGGGAACCCGCCGGGCCGTTGATGGGAGGAGATAAAAGGGGGAGACGCGCTTACCACGAGGTCTTGCGGAGAAGGAGGTCCTCGGAGGAGGAGGGTTGCGGTCCGCACCCAGGGCCCTTAGGCCTGGGTGCGGGAGATCCAGGAGTCTGGTCCAGGTGCCCATGGCCTGGTCCGGAGTCATGTTGGCGTCCATCCCAGGCATCTTTAGCCTGGGGTGAGGTACTATCGAGGAGGCCTGGGGCCCAGTACCTTCGACTGGGTCCCGCTAGGGTGGACTGTCCGAGGGTCCCTGGGCGGAGGGACTCGTACCTGAGGTGAGGAGGCCAGGGAGGTTACCCACTGGAGACCCGGAGCAGCACCAACCCGGTGACAGTGGGCCTCTGGGAACTCTCTTGGGAGGACACATCCCCCTGATAGGGGCCACAGCGTATCGAAGAGGGCTCCATTGCTGTTCATAGGGGTTGCTGGAAGAGACCCCATCCTTCCTGTTCTGTAACAGCCGGATTGGCTTAGGCGCCGCTGGTCATAGTACAGTGGCATAGAACTTAAACTTTAGGAAGTGCCTCGATCTGCTCGCCCCACCGTTGGCAAGGTTATAGGTCCCAACCAGTTTGTTGCAAAAGAACTGTTTATTGTGCTTTGCGTATTGGAGTGTCAAATAAACAAGTGTTGGACCTTTCTTCGGTGTGCGAACTCCAGTTACTGGAAGCAAAGGGGAGGCTGGTGAGCTTGCAATTACAGACTCAGTGCATTCACAGAACACACCGGCCCGAGGAAACATCAGGAAGTGGCCTTCACCTCCCTACTACAATGGGGAGGACATGGGCCGTGGCGCATCTCACTCTCACAACCCAGGAACCCCTAGACATGAGCTGGAGTGTAACCGATAAAGTCGAAGAGGGAGTGAGGCCGCTACATATCAATGCAAAAAGAAGTTTTAAAAACGGCCGTTTTTCTGGAGCAGTCATTTTAATGATGCATAAAGTGAAAAAAAAAAAAAAGTCAAATATTCCTTTAAATATCGTACCTGGGGGGTGTCTAAAGTATGCCTGTGAAGTGCCACGTGTTTCCCGTGTTTAGAACTGTCCCTGCACAAAATTACATTTCTAAAGGAAAAAAAGCCTTTTAAAACTGCTTGCGGCTTTAATGTAATGTCTGGTCCCGGTAATATGGATGAAAATCTTTAAGAAAAATGGCATAGCTACACCATCACACACCCCCCCACCCCCCCACCCCAGCCCATTACCAGCCCCTTTGGGTCTTGTATGGATATTAAGGGGAACCCCGCACACAAAATAAAAAAGGCCCTATATACTCTGAACAGCCGTATACAGGCGGTGCATACAAGACAGGGACTGTAGGTTTGTTCTTATGTAGAATCTGTTTGTAATTTTGAACAGGTACATTGTTTAAGTGTAGCTCCAGGCAAGAAATCTATTTTAAAGCTTTTTGGAAAACATAGGGAAGGGTTATCACCCCTGTAACATTTGTTTTGCTGTCTGTGCAGTGTGCACCTGTTCAGAACAGTTCACCTCACTTTCCGTCCTAATGACAAATGTTTTTTGAAAATTTGGGGTTTTTATTGAAACAAGAATTGGTGATAAAGCATCAGTGGAGAGGAGACACTTTTTTTCCCATATAACTCTTACAGGAGAGAATTTGCCTTCCTAGGGGTAGATTTCCTCTCACTTCCTGTTGTATCCTTCCGTTTGCAAGGAGGAGCCGTTTGTAAGTTGGATGTTTGAAAGTAGGGGCCTGCCGTATATACTCAGCTGAAATTTGCCCCTTACATGTTGGTGTTGCCACAACACTGTGAGCCCTCACAGTTACTCTTGGTGGGCGCATGAATGGGCCCTGCTGTGAATTATTAGATCAAGAATTGTAATTGCATGCCCCTGTTGAACAGGGGCTGAAAAATTGGGCCTTTGGTGGTGGTGGTGGTGGTGGTGTTGACACAACACTGTAAGGCCTCACAGTCAGTCTTGGTGGGTGCAGGAATGGGCCCTGCTGTGAATTATTAGATCAAGAATTGTAATTACATGCCCCTGTTAAACAGGGGCAGAAAAATTGGGCCTTAGGCACTGGTGCCACAACACTGCAACCCCTCACAGATACTGTACTTGGAGCACAGCAATGAGCCCTGTTGCAAAGTATTGCATCAAAAATTGTAATTACACGCCCCTGTTAAACAGGGGCTGAAAAATTGGGCCTTTGGTGGTGGTGGTGGTGGTGGTGTTGACACAACACTGTAAGGCCTCACAGTTAGTCTTGGTGGGCGCATGAATGGGCCCTGCTGTGAATTATTAGATCAAGAATTGTAATTGCATGCCCCTGTTGAACAGGGGCTGAAAAATTGGGCCTTTGGTGGTGGTGGTGGTAGTGGTGTTGACACAACACTGTAAGGCCTCACAGTCAGTCTTGGTGGGCGCAGGAATGGGCCCTGCTGTGAATTATTAGATCAAGAATTGTAATTACATGCCCCTGTTAAACAGGGGCAGAAAAATTGGGCCTTAGGCACTGGTGCCACAACACTGCAACCCCTCACAGATACTGTACTTGGAGCACAGCAATGAGCCCTGTTGCAAAGTATTGCATCAAAAATTGTAATTACACGCCCCTGTTAAACAGGGGCTGAAAAATTGGGCCTTAGCCACTGGTGCTGGTGCCACGACACTGCAACCTCTCCCAGATACTCTAGTTGGAGTGCAGGAATGAGCCCTGCTGCAAAGCATTGCATTAAAAATTGTAATTACATGCCCCTGTTAAACAGGGGCATAAGAATTGGGCCTTAGGCACTGGTGCCACAACACTGCAACCCCTCACAGATACTGTACTTGGAGCACAGCAATGAGCCCTGTTGCAAAGTATTGCATCAAAAATTGTAATTACACGCCCCTGTTAAACAGGGGCTGAAATATTGGGCCTTAGCCACTGGTGCTGGTGCCACGACACTGCAACCACTCCCAGATACTCTAGTTGGAGTGCAGGAATGAGCCCTGCTGCAAAGCATTGCATAAAAAATTGTAATAACACACCCCTGTTAAACAGGGGCTGAAAAATTGGGCCTTAGCCACTGGTGGCGGCACCCAGAAACAAAAATGTTCTTCCAAGCTATCATCATCAATCGGATCATTGAGGAGGAGGAGGATAGTCAGTCAACATAACAGGACAGTCTCTCAGCATCAGCATCAGTCTTGAAGGGATGTGACATTTGAAAATAAATTAGTCTGTTATATCAGCTTCAGGTGTTTGGTAGCTGGTGGTGATCCAAGACTGGTTCATCTTTATGAAGGTCAGTCGATCAACAGAGTCGGTGGACAGGCGCACCCTGTGATCCGTGACAAATCCTCCAGCAGCACTGAATGTGCGTTCTGAAAGAACGCTGGATGCAGGACAGGCCAGTAGCTCAATTGCATACTGTGCAAGCTCTGGCCAGTGATCCATCCTCAAGACCCAGTAAGCCAGAGGATTTTCGGTGGGGAAGGTTTCCAAGTCTGACCTTGCCCCTAGGTATTCCTGCACCATGTATATCAGACGCTGGCGATGGTTGCTGGAACCAATCATACCTTGGGGCTGCGGACTAAAGAATTGTCTGAACGCTTCGGTCAGACGGCCACCTTCCCCACCGCTCCTTCCTTGACTGACCGAAGCCTCCGCAACTCGTTGTCCAGGACCAGGAGTTTGTAACCTCCCAGTCTCTGGGAACGCGTTGCACAGACCTTTCTGCAAGGCCTCCCGGAGTTGTCTCATCCTCTGCTCCCTCTGCGACGGTAAGATAAGGTCCGCAACCTTACCCTTGTACCGTGGATCAAGGAGAGTGGCCAGCCAGTAATGGTCCCTCTCCTTGATCCGAAGAATACGAGGATCCTTCCGCAGACTTTGCAGGATCAGGGAGGCCATGCAGCGTAGGTTAGCTGAGGCATTCGGTCCGGAGTCCTCTGGGTCACTAAGGACGACATGATCCGCAGCCACCTCCTCCCAGCCACGTACAAGTCCACTGGTTTCTTGGGACTGTAAATCATCCCTAAAAGACTGCTGCTGATGATGCTGAGTGCCAGGCTCCACCTCCATGCTGACACAATCCTCCTCCTCCTCCTCCTCTTCTTCCTGTACGATGGGTGGGACAGAAGGAACACTGTCTGGGTAAAGGGGGCCTTGAGAGGCAAGGAAGTCCTCCTCTTCCTGCCTCTGTTCTGCCTCAAGTGCCCTGTCCATTATTCCACGCAGCGTATGTTCCAACAGGTGGACAAGAGGTACAGTGTCACTGATGCATGCACTGTCACTGCTCACCATCCTCGTGGCCTCCTCAAATGGTGCCAGGACAGTGCATGCATCCCTGATCATGCCCCACTGGCGTGGTGAAAAAAACCCGAGCTCCCCTGACCCTGTCCTGGTGCCGTAGTCGCACAGGTACTCATTGATGGCCCTCTGCTGCGTGTGCAGCCGCTGCAGCATGGCCAACGTTGAGTTCCACCTGGTGGGCATGTCACATATAAGGCAGTTCTTGGGCAGGTTCAACTCCTTTTGCAGCTCAGCCAGGCGAGCACTGGCATTATAAGATCTGTGGAAATGCACACAGACTTTCCTGGCCTGCCTCAGGACATCCTGTAAGCCCGGGTACCTGCCCAAGAACCGCTGCACCACCAGGTTAAGGACGTGAGCCACACAGGGCACATGGGTCAGTTGTCCCTGTCGGAGAGCGGAGAGGAGGTTGGTGCCATTGTCGCAATCTACCATTCCTGGCTTAAGCTGGTGTGGCGTCAACCACCTCTCGGCCTGCCCCTGCAGAGCAGACAGAACCTCTGCCCCAGTGTGGCTCCTGTCCCCCAAACACACCAGCGCAAGCACGGCATGGCATCTTTTTGCCTGCGTACTTGCGTAGCCCCTTGAACGCCTACGGAGCACCGCTGGTTCCGAGGACAAAGCACAGGAAGAGGCCACGGAGGAAGAAGAAGAGGAGGGGGTGGAGGACAGAGGTGTGTCACAACCAGTAGTAGCATTTTGGAGGCGTGGCGGTGGAACAACCTCCAACACTACTGCACCTTGTCCTGCATCCTTCCCAGCTGCCAAAAGAGTGACCCAATGGGCCGTGAAAGAAAGGTAACGTCCCTGTCCATGCCTGCTGGACCATGAGTCAGCGGTAATATGCACCTTACCGCTGATTGCCCTGTCCAGCGAGGCCAAGACATTGCCTTCCACATGCCGGTAGAGAGACGGAATCGCCTTCCATGAGAAAAAGTGGCGTTTGGGAACCTGCCACTGAGGAACCGCACATTGCACAAACTCACGGAAGGGGGCCGAGTCTACCAACTGAAAAGGCAGCAGTTGAAGCGCTAGCAATTTAGCCAAGCTAGCATTCAACCGCTGGGCATGTGGATGGCTGGGAGTGAACTTCTTTTGACGGTCCAGCAGCTGGGGCAGGGAAATTTGCCTGCTAGAATCGGACGTTAGTGTACTGCTAGCAGAGTGCCCGCAAGTACTTGGCTGTGACACACCTAATTCTACACCTTCATTCCTCTCAGAGCAGGTTTCAGAGAGGACTGAAGGTATAGTGGGGTTGGAGATCCCAGCTGATGCGGTGCAAGAAGAGGTCAGCTTTGTTCTTTGGTGTGGGTCTTTAAGGTAGGCTTGCCAACGAGCTGCATGTCTGGTCAAGCATGTGGTGCCCAAGCGGGTGATGTTTTGGCCACGCGATATACGCTTGAGACATATGTTGCAAACAGCAGCTGTGCGATCTGATGCACTCGCCTCAAAAAAGGCCCACACCAAAGAACTTTTTGAATAATGGGCAGAGGTAGTGCCCTGCACAGGCGGAGCTCTGCGGTGTGATTCCGTCGGTGTGCTGCCCTTACGCTGGCCCCCCGAGGGAATCCTGCCTCGTTGGAGATGTGCCTCCTCCTCATCCTCCTCCTCCTCCTCTCTCCTATTAGGCACCCATGTGGAGTCAGTGACCTCATCAACCCCTCCCTCCTCATCACTGGAGCCAATCTGGCAGTATGCTGCAGCTGCTGGAACATGACTGCCAGATTGGTGTCCTTCTTGAGCATCCCCTCTCTCTGCTCTCACGCTACTGCCTTCCTCTAGCTGGGTATCATCATCAGACCCTTCGAAACGCTGGGCATCCTCCTGGAGCATGTACCCAACACTGTGCTCAAACAGTTCGGGGGACTCCTCAGGAGGACATGGTTGGTCTAGGGAAGGAGTGACTGATGATGACATTGATACCAGGGAAGAGGACGCTTTGGCAGCTGCTTTGCCAGTACCCTGAGCCTGGGTGAGAGAGGATGAGGGTGATGAGGAGGGCTTGGTCATCCACTCTACCAAGTCTTCGGCATGATGCGGCTCAACACGTCCAGCTGCCGAAAAGAAGGACAAGCGTGTCCCATGGCCACGTGCTGATGGCGATGCACCGCGTCCACGACCAGTACTGTTGTCTCTAGACACAGAGCCTGCTTGCCCTCTTTTTTTGGCTCCTGACTGTCTGCCTCTCCTTGTTTGCCTTCCAGACATTCTAATGGCCTGCAGGGAAATGGGAAAAGCAGCAATACAGGCTAAGTTAAGGTGTAATATGGTCAGGAGGCACACTCCGCCCGCTGTAAGTGCCGCAAAATCCTGTTGGTGTAACACACCAGGAAAAAGCAGCAATACAGGCTAAGTTAAGGTGTAATATGGTCAGGAGGCACACTCCGCCCGCTGTAAGTGCCGCAAAATCCTGTTGGTGTAACACACCAGGAAAAAGCAGCAATACAGGCTAAGTTAAGGTGTAATATGGTCAGGAGGTACACTCCGCCCGCTGTAAGTGTCGCAAAATCCTGTTGGTGTAACACACCAGAAAAAAGCAGCAATACAGGCTAAGTTAAGGTGTAATATGGTCAGGAGGCACACTCCGCCCGCTGTAAGTGCCGAAAAATCCTGTTGGTGTAACACACCAGGAAAAAGCAGCAATACAGGCTAAGTTAAGGTGTAATATGGTCAGGAGGTACACTCCGCCCGCTGTAAGTGCCTCAAAATCCTGTTGGTGTAACACACCAGGAAAAAGCAGCAATACAGGCTAAGTTAAGGTGTAATATGGTCAGGAGGTACACTCCGCCCGCTGTAAGTGCCGCAAAATCCTGTTGGTGTAACACACCAGGAAAAAGCAGCAATACGGGCTAACTTCAGGTGTATAATGTGCAGGAGGCTTAGCAACAATGACACTGACACTGTCCCCTGCCTATCCTTCTCTCTCCCTGCAGACAAGGTTTATCAAAGTATATGACACTGACACTCTCCCTGCCTATCCTTCTCTCTCCCTGCACACAAGGTTTAGCAAAGAATATGACACTGACACTGTCCCCTGCCTATTCTTCTCTCTCCCTGCACACAAGGTTTATCAAAGTATATGACACTGACACTCTCCCTGCCTATCCTTCTCTCTCCCTACACACAAGGTTTAGCAAAGAATATGACACTGACACTCTCCCTGCCTATCCTTCTCTGTCCCTACACACAAGGTTTAGCAAAGAATAGATTTGACAAGATTTGACACTGTCCCTGCCTATCCTTCACTTTCCCTGCTCCGGAACACACTACACAAGGCCGCCGCGCTGGCAGCCTTTTATAGTGTGGGGCGTGTACTAAACCCCCTCAGCTATAATTGGCCACAGGCATCCTGCCTGTGGCCAATCATTGCTCTCCTCGCTGCCGGCGCTGTGATTGGCCAAGCATGCAGGGTCACAGTGCATGCTTGGCCAATCACAGCGCCGGGATTACACTGCGATGGCGCAGTGTATTGTGGGCCGTTCGCATCACTCGAATTTGGCGCGAACGGCCCAAATCGTTCGTTGTTCGCCGAACGCTGCGAACAGCCGATGTTCGAGTCGAACCTATGTTCGACTCGAACACCGAGCTCATCCCTAGTCACAGCTGGCTTCCCTTAGTATACATGCAGGCACCGGGGATCTGAAGCCCGGTCTAGATGAGGCGAGCACTGGATCCCTGGACAGGTAAGTTCCCTTTTTTTAAAAGTCAGCAGCTACAATATTTGTAGCTGCTGACTTTTATTTTTATTTTTTGTAAAGATCCTCTTTAGGACAGCATACATCATTCATTTTATTTCTTATATCAGATCTAATAAATCACTTTCTGTTACAAATAAATCAGCATGAAAAATGGAACCCGTCACTTTTACAATATGATTAGAAAAAAAAGTATTATTTTCCTTTTGTAAAAAAAAAAATCTAATTTTTTCCTCCATTAGCAGTTACTTTATTTATACAGCTGTCAAACCATATGAATAGAGTTTCTGTTTTATTTATTTATATTCTTTAAAAGCACTTTAAAAACAATATGTAAAAAGTGCCCCGTGAAATTAAAGGGGTTGTAAAGGTTTGTTTTTTATTTTCTAAATATGTTCCTTTAAGCTAGTGCATTGTTGGTTCACTTACCTTTTCCTTCCATTTCCCTTCTAAATGTTTTTTTTCTTTGTCTGAATTTCTCACTTCCTGTTTCTCCTCAGTAAACTTCACACCATCATCCAAGTCGTGTTTAGTCAGCCAGAACAGCTTACTGAACAGCTTACTGAGGAGGTACAAGAAGTGAGAAATTCAGACAAAGAAAACAAAGAAAAAAACATTTAGAAGGGAAATCAAAGGAAAAGGTAAGTGAACCAACAATGTACTAGCTTAAAGTAACCTATTTAGAAATTTAAAAACAAACTTTTACTACCCCTTTAAGAGTTGGAATTAGCCACCCGGCTTTAGAAAAACGTTGAGATTTTAAAATGTACACATTTGCAGATGCCAAGGGCAGTTAGAAAAGGCACAATTATTTGCTATATATGTTTTTTTTTTTTAAATCAGTAAGCAGTCTGTACTACATGTATTGCCCAAGGAAATCCACGTTATGCACAGGCAGGACATACAAACTCAAAGCAAGTAGTATATGCTGAATAATTTACTGTGTTTTTGTTTATTTCATTTAAAAAACAATTTGTTAGTGGGAACCTTGATTCCGGTGTCCTTTGTGTGAACTGACCAGCCATTTTCTGTGCCTCTGGCTAGTTGTACATTGATTGAGCAGCTCGACTTTACTCTTTTTGTGATTTACTCCAAAATCGATATTTAGACATTGTAAATGGAATCTCTGTGAAAATGTTATTTACTCAAGGATTAACATTTGGAAAAAGAGCAGCTCACACTTCTTAAGGCCAGGATTTTGTTTTTTAAGTAGTTTTTTTAAAGTAGTTCAAACTTTAAGCCCACCTAGAACTAAGAAACTGCCCCACTTAATCAAGTCTCCAGGGGTAATTGCAGACTTCCTCCGACTACACGTTGAGCATTTTGGTCTTGTTGCTCGGGCTCCGATCTTCATTCATTTACAGGGCTTTTCATGTAGACTGAACAAGACTTAGGGGTCATCAGATATATCAAAAAGAGGCCTGCAGGCTATTGAGTTATCGCTTGTGGATATCCTTACACTTGGAACGTACTTTGCATGGAAATAAGCTCCGGAAGGTGCCTTCTATAAACAGAGGACCCTTATTTACCTTCTCACGCTCCTTCCCGCTCTTTGAAGTACCATCACCAAAGTAGTATGCTTCAGGGCTGTTTGATACTATATAAATATATTTCAGCTTAGCAGTCTTTTAGCTATGGGATTGCTGCTGTAGATTTAGAATATGCTTTGAGGCATGATTGGTCACCAGAGCCTGGTGTAAGGAATATTCAGTACGTACATTAAAAGAAAAAATGTCACTGTTTTTCACTTCTAGAAGACTGGCAATATATTTCCCTCCTCATTGATGGCTGTCATGAATCTCTTTACTTATGTACTGTTTATCTACAGAATAGCCTTTTCTCTGCATCACTTCAAATGCTGCAGCAGCACATTCAACATTTTTGTCATTCACTCTTTGCTGTGCGCTGTGTTGAACTCTAGATTTGTTACTTTTCTCCTTTGCGGTGCTGCCCTGAGCCTTTCTTCATGTTCTTTTCCACTGATGCATGTAAATAACTGACACCAATAAATGACGGGCTTGCAGCCAGAAGCTTGACACAAGAATATGGCTTAATAACCAATGACAGAAAAGACAGGAAATTGGTAAAGCTCTGTCAGGTTGAAGACTCCCTTAGGCAATGTTTTGCAAAGTGCACTGGTTGGTTCGCCAGTACAGTTGCATGCAGAGAAAAAAATAACTAAATAGTATTAACCTATTAAATCATAGCACACTGAAAAAGACAGAGGAAAGAAATCTCCCTCTGCAAATCCTTATAGTTGGATAAATCTCACACTGCTGTTCACAAATTGATTGAAAGTATTCTCCTAAGACAACCATTGTGCAATTCTTCAGATATGACATGTTCTTCATCCTGAATCTTAGCAACTGGAAATCATTATAATACCTGTATCTAGAGCTCCGCTTCAATAAAGGCTATCATTACTCTCTAGAATGTAAACTGTCACCAGCTAGAATGTTATGATCATCAGTTTAGGCGCTAGTCCTCACTGAACACTGCTAAAAGAGGCAAAAAGAAAAAAAAACCTGATACCAAATAATTACTGCTAAGGCGAATGTAAGAACGACTTCAATTACAAGGAAAGATTTATCTCCACTGAAAGCACAAGACCCTTATTTGCAACTTAACCCAATTAGATATGGAAGGGCAGCTCTAGGGTATGGTGCTCCCCCCACTAATTATCAATGTGTAATATATTTCTAATGAAGCAGATAAAAGGACAGCAATCAATAGTATTGCTTGTAGAGCTCATTTTAAAAATAGGTTGCTTTGAAACAGCCTGAAGATATCGAATGACCTGTTAACCGACAGCTACATTAACAAATCAAACGGGAGATGTGTTACATGTATTTTCTTAATCCTTCTGTTCCTCTGAGGAAAATTACCAGCTTAGTTTATTATCTATTTTATTTTATTAGGGTCATACTGCTTCACTTTCAAAGGATATCTGGTATAGAGGGGTTACATATGAGGTACATTGTACAGAGGCTTACTGGTTTTCAAGCCTATGCTGAAGAAAGTGACACATATTTAAATAAAATTCTCCATCGTCTTTTTTAGATTACTGAAACAAAAAGGATGAAAAAAAAAAATGTATTTGTCCTTATAATAATAGTGCTGATTTTGCATCCTGCTATAGGGTCCTTCTCCGATCAGGTCTGCCTGTCAGTTTTTCAGGCGGGCATGATCGGACCTTGCAGTCTCCTCTATGAAACGGCAGATGTCAGTGGACACACGTCCATGACACCTGCCACTATACGATCCGATCCTGTCTGCAAAATCCAGACGGATGGTGGTCCTATTTTTCATCTGTCTGGTGTATTGGATTGGATAGGATCGGATGAAAACGGCCAGGCGGTCCGTTTCCACCCGATTTCCCCATAGAGGAGAGCAGGACTGTGTCCATGTCCACTAGGCACAGTGGAGCGCACAGGACCTATCATCCACCTGCTCAGCTGGGATCACCGGAGCGATTCCTCGCTGAGCAAATGAAATCCGCAAGATGGAGGCGCCCGTGTGAGAGGGGCCATACATTGTTACTAAATAAACAGTCAGGCAGCTGGCATTAAGACAGCTTCTTCAAGTGCCTTACTGACGATTAACCACTTCCAGTCCAGGCCAATCCCGACATTCCTCTTCTACATTTAAAACAACTTTTTTTGGCAATTTTTAAAATGTAAATTTCTTGAAAAAATACACTTTAGTGCATTTTAATGCACAAAACACAATAAAATACCTAATTGCTTGGTAAAATATTGAGTAAATACATACGAAACATGTCACGCTTTAAAATTGTGTCTGCATGTGGAACAGCTCCAACTATGATACCTAAAAACTTCAGCAAAACTTTGGTAACAACTTCAGGGACATTTCCCTATATACAGTCTATATACAGTGTCCTTTACTCTCCTCCTGCACACACATGTTTGGCTCCAGCTGAATCACTGTTAGTTGACCTGGAAGGCTCTCAGTCAGATTTAGCAATGGCCCTTTACAGGCAGAAACTCGTAGCCCCTTGTGGTGTAGCAAAGACTACAGTGAATAGCTTGCACTTCTCTTCTGTGGCTACTGATCCCAGCACCACATCTTCAGGCACTGCCAACCCACCTTGCTGCAGCTGCCCCTTTCACAAGCCCTCCCAGGTAACTTCTCTACACCAGTTCTCCAGACTGGCTCTTAACCAGCCCACCCAGCTGAATCTCACCAGCCAACTCAGCTGACTCCCAGGAGATCTCCAAGGGAAGGATGAAAACTTAAGCACACCGCTGTCTTCAGGGACACTGGCTACATGTTGCAGTGATGTTGCAGTCTCCCCCCTTGTAAGTCCCCAGGCTTAGCCCTGAGCTAAACTAGAGTTTAACTATTCTAAACTCTAACACTACTTCTAGCACACTCTAGAGGGTGCTAAACTTACATATGCCTATGCCTGGTGAAGTCACTTGCCTCACGTTATACACAGAGATAAAAAAATCCTTCTACATATGTTGTGCCTGTATATCTGCAGCCATCTGTCCTCTACAGCAGTGGTCTTTAAACTGCGGCTCTTTGCTTGCCTTTATCCGGCCCTTGCGATACTATTCCTCCCTCTGACACCAACAAAGAGGCCCCATTTCTTCCATTGACACCAACAGTGGGGAACTATTCCTCTCACTGACACTAACAATGGGGACATTACTACCAATGATGGGACCATTTTCCTCCTTCTGGCTATGTAATATTTTAAACTCCCACTGAAGCTGGGGCATTTTCTACTCACACTGGCTACTCCAGTCCCCCTAAAGTCTGAAGGACAGTAAACTGGCCCTTTGTTTAGAAAGTTTGAAGACCCCTGCTCTACAGCCTTGTAAAACGTAAAATGTACACAGAATCTGTCAGCATCTCTCAGCAGCACAATGTAGGGCTAAGGGAGAAGAACTCTGAACCTGATTGGAGTGAATGGACACTCCCCTGTCCTCACACTGCACCATAGGTGTCAAACTGGTGGTCTTCCAGCTGTTGCCGAACTACAAGTCCCATCATTCCTCTGCCTGTGGGAGTCATGCTTGCAACTGTCAGCAACGCCTTTTGGGACTTGTAGTTCCGCAAGAGCTGGAGGGCTACCAGTTTGATACCTGTGCACTGAATGGAGCACAAGCACAGCTGTGCCTGTCAATCACAGACCACTTTTTTCTTTTAGTGTCAGAAAAAGCTTTAAGAAGTGACTCATGTAGATAACAGTAGAACAAGGCAGCAGAGAGAAATCACACTCAGAGCTTTGAATAGACGCAAGTACACAGTACTTTGTAGAAGGATGTGCTTTGTTAAGATTTCATATCTGAGGTTTACAACCACTTTAATGCCCATCTGCTGCATATACAGGTACTGTATATGTCACTGTCTTGTTCTTTCTGAACTGTGACTGAGCTGTCACTGATAGCTCACAATCAGCTGTTAATCAGGCTTAAGATGACAATATCATGTGCAGCCAATCACAGTGTTGCATGATCAATAGCCCCTCCTACCAGCCTTGATTATCATTGCCCATTTAAAGCACCAGCTCCCACAACATAAAAGGGTTAAGTGCCTACATAAGTGCTTTATTCTCAGCACCTTTCAATAACGTGCAAACAAATTCAAAACTTGACAATAAGCAGGGGATATTTTTAAAAGATTTTCCAAATACTTTGATAGAAGGGGGAAATTCCTAATATTCCCTCTATATATTAAACTACCATCCAATAATGTGAAGTGTATATATGAATATATATGATCCTTCCTATGATTATAAGGCAAGTCAGATCTGACTGCTAGTAGATGGCTGGCTATTTTTTCCCAGTTTTATGTTTTAATATTAATGAATTACTGGAAATTGAATAATGATGATGATAATAATAATTATTATTAGCAATAGTAGTTGTAAATTAGTCAAGTCTCTCCCATGGGGGCACAAACAGTAAAAAAAAACTTTTTTTCTAAAGTAGAAAGAGCATGGGGACCTTGCTAGCACCAACATACATTGCAAGCCATGCATTAGTACATAGAAAGATAAAATTTCGAGGTTTAAGTATAATAGTAACCAAATGTATTCTGCCATGGATTGGCACCAGGAAAGAAAAATGACAATGTTAATGATAGAATTTTCCATTTTTTATTTGGTCACTAGGGCAGGAAGTGAGGTACGGTATAGCTTTCCTAACAGTCACTCAGATAGCAAACTACACCCTTTAGCAATGTAACCAAAAATGTCTCTTGTCCCTGTCCGTTGCACTCTTCTTTTATTATGGTGTATGATGGAAGGAGCCTTTTTGCATAGCTTGGCATGTACCAAATAGGAACTAGGAATGAATAAAATGATTTGTACATATAGTGATTGTATCACCTTGACTGCTGCACAATGAGGCTTGAGGAAAAGAGAAGCCTCTTTATTGTGATATGCTTTCATCCACTAAAAATTTTTATTTTATTTTTTTCATTGATTGCTATTGGCAATGGAGACACTATCCACCATTTTATATGGAGTCATTTATCTTCTATGGTTTCATGAAAAGACATGTTTTCTTACCTTTTAGATTTTCATTTTGTCTAGACTGTGTGCTTGTTACCAAACTGCGTAAGGTTAATGGCAAACATAAACGTAGCAAGTTTATACTGAAAAGATGATGCAGTCTGCTATAAAAGAGCAAAAGGTGATTGTGCCGGGTTAAACTTGAATTAGCTCCTTTCATTTATACAGACAGCTATGTGGTAGTGGGTCACATGGATGAAAGGCATTTAATAGACTGTTACGCTGACATTTTAATAATACAAACACTAAGCTTCCATTGTACTGTGTACTGCATCATATATATCAGTATGAATAGTTGTGGATTACTCTACGGTAATAAATAGAGGAAATGTTCATATAAAAGTGGCAAGCAAAATGCAAAAACAGCATGATGAAGCTTTATAAACATTTGCAGGTCAAAAGTACAATTGACAAATGGAATAGCCAGCAAAACTCCAATATATGATTTAGTACAGTGTCCAGTATCCACTTAATTCTAAAATATGCTTTTAGTATAGAAGCTCAACAAGAGTTGATACCAAATGTGGAGGAATGGCACGCAGAGGCCCAAAGAAAGTGGCACAGTTATTATTATTATTTTTTTAAAGGGTAAATTTTATAAATTTTTTGTACATTCCACAAAGCATAATCAGTACATAGGAGAGTATTTCTCAGATATCAAAACAGCAACCAATACTTATAATATAAGAAACATGTAGCTAATACACATAACAGATATATATTGGTTAATCATCAGGACGCGGGGCCAACCCCCCCTATCTCCCTGTACACACCCCTACGTATGCTCATATAGCGAAGGAATATGCAAACCGTAGCATCAAAAAAAAAAAAAAAAAAGAGGGAGAACCAAAACAAAACAGAATCATAACATAGGGGGGACCCAAGACCATAAGAACATCTTGACATATATTTTTTTTCCACCTTTAGAGGCCAAACTGTATGAGCCTTATTCCCATGTCATCGCCCAGCCTGTCCCACTGAAGATGAGCATGATCCCCCTAGGGTCTGTCCAGACCCTCTCACACCTCTATCTCTCCTGACACCGAATTGATTCATCCAGCCCATACTTTGTTAAATTTTTTCGGAAACCCCCTGGAAATGTAAGTTAACTTATATTTTGGGAGGGCTCCATTAACCAAGTCAATCCAGTATTGGAGCGACGGAGGCCTAACATCCTTCCACTTCAAAGCCAGTGCTTTCTTTGCATGGAAGAAAAGTGTTCTCAAAAGAGTCTTTTTAGAGTCTGACAATTCCTCATCCCCAAAGACACCCAATATACATCTGGCCAGATCACAGATATTCGGGAGAGACAGTCTTTCCTCCAGGAATGACATAACACTCGACCAGAAGCCCCTCACCTGCGGACAAAGCCATACCATATGAAAGAAATCGCCTATCTCCACCTTACATCTGTTGCACTCAGGAGATTCCACCCTGCCCATCTTATGAAGCCGCTTCGGAGTGTAGTACACTCGGTGTAGGAAGTTAAATTGAATGACTTTATCTCTGGCCGAAATCACAGACTGCAATAAAGATGCAGTGACTGCAGCCCAAGATTCCTCAGTGAGAGCCGGGATATCGCCTTTCCACTGCGCCTCCACCTTTTCCATCCTAGGGGATGAGGATGTCATTAAAGATAAATAATATCTCAATACTAGTTTTGAATGGTCTTTCTCAAATAGCAGTTTCTCTAGCTCTGAGTTCCTCAGCTGAACCTCCCGCAGGCCGAATTGGGCCGCTACAGCATGGCGCAGCTGAAGATATCTATAAAAGTAAGCGTTGGGGCACTTATATTCAATCTGAAGATCCCTGAATGTCCTAAAAGTCTGGTTCCTGAACAGTTGATGCAGATACTTGAGGCCATACTGAGCCCAGCATGCCCCATCAGGGATTTTACAGATCTCTGTTAGTTGAGGGTTATACCACAAAGGTGTGTTAGGAGACAGGATTAGCGGGCCACCACCCGTTCGTTTATTACATATGTGAAAATTTTTATAGGAAAGTTTAAGAATCTCTGCACCCTGAGGTGGGTACGGGCCATTCCTGTAAAGTACATTAATGAGTGCCTCAAACGAATGCATCAGGGCCGCCTGAGTTTCCACCCAAGCCACCTCCATCTCAGGGAAAAACCACCAATGGATATGCGTCAATTGTGCTGCCAAGTAGTAGCATTGCAAATTTGGTAATGCCAGTCCTCCACTTTGGACTGGTAAAAACAGAGTATCCAAGGATACCCGTGGTGGCCTATTGCCCCAGAGGAAAGAGGCCAAGATGGAATTGATTTCCGTGAACAATTTTTTGGAAACATAAATCGGTGCATGCCACAGCACATACAGAAATCTAGGTAGGTAGATCATCTTAAATAAGTTAATACGACCTAGGAGGCCGAGGGGCAGCTTGGACCAGGTCTGTAAGTTATCCTTCAGGCGCACCATCATTGGGCGTAAGTTATTTTTGATATACACTTTCAACGGCAACTGCACCTCCACCCCCAGGTACCGAAATTTGGAAACGACTTTCAGAGGGACTTCATCTGGGAGATTCGGGGTATAGTCAGAGCCAACAGGGAAAATCACTGATTTATCCCAGTTGACTTTAAAACCAGAGTATCTACCGAACTTCTCAATCGTAGTTAATGCTGCGTTCAGGGAACCCTCTGCCTCCGCCAGGTATAATAGCATATCATCTGCATATAAGGAGGTTTTTTCCTCCTTAGAGTTTATCCAACAGCCCTTTACCTCTACATCTCCCCTCAACTGGACCGCCAATGGCTCTATAGCCAGAGCAAACAACAGGGGAGACAGCGGACACCCCTGCCGAGTGCCCCTAGGTATTTCAAAGGTCTCCGTCACAATGTTGTTAACCCTCAATCGTGCTAGCGGTTTAGAGTACAACAACTTTACCCAGTTAATAAATTTAGGGCCAAAGCCGAATCTTTCAAGGACTGCCCACAAATAGGGCCACTCAATAGAGTCGAAGGCTTTATGGGCGTCTAACGACACTACAATTCGGGTATCTGGAACGGGGCCTACAGATTGTAGTACCGTAAAGAGTCTCCTCAAGTTTATAGCCGTGGATCTCGTTGGGATGAAGCCTGTCTGGTCAGGGTGGACAATGATCCCTATTACTCCATTCAGACGCTGGGCTAGAAGTTTGGCTAAAAATTTTGCATCGACGTTGATGAGGGAAATGGGCCTATAGGACTCACACTGCTCATGGTCCTTATGGGGCTTCGGGATAAGCACAATCAATGCCTCCCGCATTGAGTCAGGAAGTATCCCCTCGTTCATAGCATCTTTATATACCTCCAACAGAGTGGATGCCATAAACTCCTTATAAGTAGTATACCACTCAGCAGGGTACCTATCTAAACCGGGGGTTTTGTTAGGATTCATAGAGAGCATCGCAGACAGGACTTCATCAGTGCTGAAAGGAAGGTCCAAGTCTTCTGCCATCTCTCTTGACAGCACCTTCAGAGGGACTGGCGCTAAAAACTGACAGACCTCCTCCTCTTGATAATCCACCCTAGTCTTATAAATGTCGGAATAGAACTCCAGAAAAGCATCAGCCATATCCTTTTGCTCGGTACATAGAAGGCGACTTTTGTTATATATCCTAGGGATAGAGGCCGAAGCCTGTTGCGAGTAGTGATGTCGCGAACATAAAATTTTCCGTTCGCGAACGGCGAACGCGAACTGCCGCAAATGTTCGCGAACGGGCGAACCCGGCGAACCGCCATAGACTTCAATAGGCAGGCGAATTTTAAAACCCACAGGGACTCTTTCTGGCCACAATAGTGATGGAAAAGTTGTTTCAAGGGGACTAACACCTGGACTGTGGCATGCCGGAGGGGGATCCATGGCAAAACTCCCATGGAAAATTACGTAGTTGACGCAGAGTCGGGTTTTAATCCATAAAGGGCATAAATCACCTAACATTCCTAATGTGTTTGGAATAACGTGCTTTAAAACATCAGGTATGATGTTGTATCGATCAGGTAGTGTAAGGGTTACGCCCGCTTCACAGTGACAGACCAAACTCGGACAGACCAAACTCCCCGTTTAACGCACCGCAAACAACTGCAAACAGTCCATTTGCACAACCGCAAGGCTTTAATGATCACCTTAGATGATCACAAAGAAAATTTATGTTTTTTCTATGCAAAATTATCAAGCCGATCGCTTTTGGTCTGTTCACAATGAAGCAACGACCTTACCATCTGGGGTGTGCCAACAACGCCATTGCCAACACACTCATAGAGGTGGTCGCTTCATTGTGATACGCAAGCCCCTTCACCACAACAAGGTAATGATCACGAAGGGGAATTGACACAGGTATGTGTTTTTTTGTTTGTTTTTTTTGCAGCCACAGTGCAGCACCAGAGGCCAGAAAAATTAGGCATGTACACATACCTGTAAAATTAGGTATTGTTGCAGCCGCTGCTGTAGCAGCGGCCAGAAAAAATTATGTTTTTCAGGCAGAAAGTGCCCTAAAACATTGCGGCTTGTGGACCATTTTTAGCCCAAGGCAGCTCATCTCATCAGGCCTTTTTTAGTCAAATGTATCGCCCACTGTCAGTCCCTTCGGGATCCATGCCTCATTCATCTTAATAAAGGTGAGGTAATCTAGACTTTTTTGACCTAGGCGACTTCTCTTCTCAGTGACAATACCTCCTGCTGCACTGAAGGTCCTTTCTGAAAGGACACTTGAAGCGGGGCAGGCCAGAAGTTCTATCGCAAATTGAGATAGCTCAGGCCACAGGTCAAGCCTGCACACCCAGTAGTCAAGGGGTTCATCGCTCCTCAGAGTGTCGATATCTGCAGTTAAGGCGAGGTAGTCTGCTACCTGTTGGTCGAGTCGTTCTCTGAGGGTGGACCCCGAAGGGCTGTGGCGATGCGTAGGACTTAAAAAGCTCCGCATGTCCTCCATCAACAATACGTCTGTAAAGCGTCCTGTCCTTGCCGGCATGGTCGTGGTAGGAGGAGGATTACTTTCACCTCTTCCCCTGTTAGATTCCCGTTGTGCTGTGACATCACCCTTATACGCTGTGTAAAGCATACTTTTTAATTTATTTTGGAACTGCTGCATCCTTTCCGTCTTCCTGTAATTCGGTAACATTTCTGGCACTTTCTGCTTATACCGGGGGTCTAGTAGCGTGGCCACCCAATACAGGTCGTTCTCCTTCAGCCTTTTTATACGAGGGTCCCTCAACAGGCACGACAGCATGAAAGACCCCATTTGCACAAGGTTGGATGCCGAGCTACTCATGTCCTGTTCCTCGTCCTCACTGATCTCACTGAAGGTCTGTTCTTCCCCCCAGCCACGTACAACACCACGGGTACCAGATAGGTGACAACGAGCACCCTGGGATGCCTGCTGTGGTTGGTCTTCCTCCTCCTCCTCAAAGCCACATTCCTCCTCTGACTCCTCTTCCTCAGACTCCTCTTCCAGCGTTGCCGCAGGTCCAGCAAGCGATGCTGATAAGGCTGTTTCTGGTGGTGGTGATGGTGACCACAACTCTTCCTCTTCCTCTTCACGCTCATCTACGGCCTGATCCAGCACTCTTCGCAGGGCACGCTCCAGGAAGAAAACAAATGGGATGATGTCGCTGATGGTGCCTTCAGTGCGACTGACTAGGTTTGTCACCTCCTCAAAAGGACGCATGAGCCTACAGGCATTGCGCATGAGCGTCCAGTAACGTGGCAAAAAAATTCCCAGCTGCGCAGAGGCTGTCCTAGCACCCCGGTCATACAAATACTCGTTGACGGCTTTTTCTTGTTGGAGCAGGCGGTCGAACATTAGGAGTGTTGAATTCCAACGTGTCGGGCTGTCGCAAATCAAGCGCCTCACTGGCATGTTGTTTCGCCGCTGGATATCTGAAAAGTGCGCCATGGCTGTGTAGGAACGCCTGAAATGGCCACACACCTTCCTGGCCTGCTTGAGGACATCCTGTAAGTCTGGGTACTTATGCACAAAGCGTTGTACAATCAGATTTAACACATGTGCCATGCACGGCACATGTGTCAACTTGCCCAAATTCAATGCCGCCAACAAATTGCTTCCGTTGTCACACACCACTTTGCCGATCTCCAGTTGGTGCGGAGTCAGCCACTGATCCACCTGTGCGTTCAGGGCGGACAGGAGTGCTGGTCCGGTGTGACTCTCTGCTTTCAGGCAAGTCAACCCCAAGACAGCGTGACACTGTCGTATCCGGGATGTGGAATAGCCCCTGGGGAGCTGGGGGGGTGCTGTTGATGTGGAGCAAGACGCAGCAGCAGAAGAGGACTCAGCCGAGGAGGTTATCGAAGAGGATGGAGTAGGAGGAGTAGAGGAGGTGACAGCAGGCCTGCCTGCAAGTCGTGGTGGTGTCACCACCAACTCCTCTGCAGAGCCACGCATTACATGCTTGGCAGCCGTCAGCAGGTTTACCCAATGAGCAGTGTAGGTGATATACCTGCCCTGACCGTGCTTTGCAGACCAGGTATCAGTGGTCAGATGGACCCTTGCCCCAACACTGTGTGCCAGACATGCCATGACTTCCTTTTGCACAATAGAGTACAGGTTGGGGATTGCCTTTTGTGAAAAGAAATTTCGGCCGGGTACCTTCCACTGCGGTGTCCCAATAGCTACAAATTTTTTGAAGGCCTCAGACTCCACCAGCTTGTATGGTAAAAGCTGGCGGGCTAAGAGTTCCGACAAGCCAGCTGTCAGACGCCGGGCAAGGGGGTGACTCTGTGACATTGGCTTCTTACGCTCAAACATGTCCTTGACAGACACCTGACTGTGGGCAGATGAGCAGGAACTGCTCAAGGCGAGAGACGTAGTGTCAGATGGTTGAGAGGGGGCAAGGAGGACAGCAGTGGTTGACGTGGCTGAAGATGCTGGACCAGGAGGAGGATGGTGGCTTTGAGCTTGTGTGCTGCTTGTACTCGTCATCATGTGTTGATCCCATAGGCGTTTGTGATGTGAGATCATGTGCCTTCGCAAAGCAGTTGTACCTAGGTGGGTGTTGGATTTCCCACGACTCAGTTTCTTTTGGCACAGGTTGCAAATGGCATCGCTGTTATCAGAGGCAGACACACAAAAAAAATGCCACACTGCTGAGCTTTGCAATGGCGGCATTCTGGTGGTGGCAACAGCATGCGTTGATTGGCGTGCTGTCTGGCTGACCCCGGGTGCCGATACATGCTGTCTGACTGTGCCACTAGCTCCTTGCGACAACCTACCCCTCCTTCCAACTCGTCTCCTCCTCCTCTCTGTCTCCCCATCTGAACTTTCCCCCTGTTCTTCTTCTCTTCGAGCGGGCACCCACGTGACATCCACATCGTCATCATCAACCGCTTCACTTGTATCTGACAACTCAGCAAAGGAAGCAGCAGCGGGTACAACATCATCATCATCACACCGTACATCCATGTGTGTAATGCTGCCTGACTGAGACATATCCCTTTTATCTACATCCTCTGGCAATAATGTTTGCGCATCACTCATTTCTTCCAACTCATGTGTAAATAACTCCTCTGACAGATCAAGTGAAGCAACTGTGGTGCTAGTGTTGGTGGTGGCGGCAGGCGGGCGAGTGGGAACTTGAGAGGTGCCCAAAGCTGAGCTGGAGAAGGATGGTGCGTCAAGGTTCCGAGCGGAAGCTGTAGAAGATTGGCTGTCCTGTGTTAGCCAGTCAACTATGTCCTCAGAACTTTTCGAGTTCAGGGTACGTGGCCCCTGAACACTGGGCATTATTCTTGGGCCAAAGGGAATCACAGCACCACGACCACGACAGCCCCTGCGGGGTGGCCTGCCTCTTCCTGTCATTTTTTTTAGATTAGTTTAGTTGTACTATGCGTGCAAGCTACTGTGACACCAGATATGAGTGGCACTGTGCACTGGCAGAAGTTGGCACAGTAGACACTGTAGGTCTGACACACACGCTGGCAGGCAACTGACTGCTCATCTACTGCAGTCAAAACTGTTGTGGTTTTTTTTATGTAAGCTACTGTGCCGGGGAAAAAAAACAAGCAGACTGGTGTTTTACCAGCCCTAAAAAGGGCTTTTTGGGGTGCTGTCAGGACGCTGTGCTTACAGCAGAGATCAGATGAGTCTTTCAGGAGTGGAGTGAACACTGAATACACTTGCCTATAGCTTTCCCTATAAAATCAGCAGCAGCTAAACTGTCCCTCCTCTGGCTAACACTGCAGCTTAAGTACAGACTGAATCTAAAATAGATGCTGTCCAGGAAAAAAAAAAAAGCAGACTGGTGTTTTACCAGCCCTAAAAAGGGCTTTTTGGAGTGCTGTCAGGACGCTGTGCTTACAGCAGAGATCAGATGAGTCTTTCAGGAGTGGAGTGAACACTGAATACACTTGCCTAGCCTAGCTTTCCCTATAAAATAAGCAGCAGCTAAACTGTCCCTCCTCTCGCTAAGACTGCAGCTTGAGAATGAATCTAAAATGGATGCTGTCCAGGAGGTGGGAGGGTCTGGGAGGGAGGGTATGCTGCTGATTGGCTGGAATGTGTCTGCTCACTGTGAGGTACAGGGTCAAAGTTTGCTCAATGATAATGAATAGGGGGCGGACCGAACATCGCATATGTTCGCCGGCCGCGGCGAACGCGAACAAGCTATGTTCGCCGGGAACTGTTCGCCGGCGAATAGTTCTGTACATCTCTAGTTGCGAGTGAGCCAAATATGCCAATAATTTGCTATTTTTGTCACCGAACTCAAGGATACGTTGTGATTGGTATAACAGCTTCTTCTGGGTTTTCTCCACTACCACCAAATCCAACTGCCTGGCCTTATCTCTCCATTCCCTAAAGTTGTGCGGAGTAGGATTAGCGATATACTCCACCTCCGCCTCCGCAGCAACTTGTTCACAGTCCTTCACCTTCCATTCCCTATAAGCTCTAAATTGTTTAATTAGCCCCGAGATAGATCCCCGAAGGGTGGCCTTAAATGCATCCCAGGTAGTCCTAAGCGGTACATCCCCTCTATTTTCCAACCAAAATTGAGATATTTCCTTGGCGGTTGCCCGTTCAAAACACTCCTCCTCCAGCCACTTGGGGCTCAGTCTCCAAGGCTTGGGACCCTGAGAGCTACACATGGTGACCGACACCAGCAAGGGGGAGTGATCCGAAATAGCCCTTGGTAGGTATCGCACATCAGCTACCCTTTGCAAGACCTCCCCCGTTACAAAACACATATCCAGTCTAGATAGAGTGTTATATGTGGAGGAGAAGCATGAAAACTCCCTCACATCAGCGTGTTTCCAATGCCATACCTCCACCAGACCATAGTGATCCATGCTACCAGCCAATGGAGAAGTGCAGCTGGAGACCGTTTTAAATCTATCCATATCAGGCGAAAGTACAGCATTAATATCACTCGCTATAATAATAGGCCCCTCGGCCACCAGGAGCACCTTCGCCATTATCGTATCCCATAATGCAATAGTAAACGGCGGCGGAATATAAATAGCCACAAATGTATGGGGGGTGTTATCTATATTAAGAATCACTATAACATATCTACCAAAGGGGTCAGTTACAATCTTTTCCAGGGTATAAATTAGTGACTTGGTTATTAAGATAGACACTCTAGCGTAGTTGGAGTAGGTGGAGTGAAAGGCATGTTTTACAAATGCCTTCTGTAAGGCCATAATCTTAGAGCCTACGAAATGAGTTTCCTGAAGGAAAATGATTTGGGGTTTGTGCCTCTGAATATAATTAAAGACCAGTGCCCTCTTAACTTTTGAATTGAGGCCTCTCACATTCCAGGAGAGGAGTTTGAAAGTACTAAGCTTGTCCGCCATATCGGGAGGCAATTACATTATGGGACCTGGTGAACTAGGACAATGGCGGAGAGATCCTCCCCGTTAATGAGAAGTATACGGTGAACAAGAAATGACGCGCAGTACAGAAAATGTCAATGGGTAAAGGTGGAATAATGATAACATGAGTCCCCAAAAATAAAAAAGAAACAAAGGAAAAAAAAACACATAAGTTTGAAAAAATGAAAACCAGGAAAAACAATGTCCCCTTCTGTAGGACTGGTGATCCGGAACACTGGACCACAAACTCCCCACCCCCCTCCCTGCCCACAGTCCCCAACATACTACAGGCTTTTTCCCCAAACATAAACATTAGTTTCACCCCAACAGGGGGAGCCCCTCCTTATCCAGCCGGATATTAAGGTCTCCTAAAGGGGGGTATATCTCCTGTGCCAGTCGGGCAGGAAGATTTTAGGGGTAAGTACGTGATGGGTAACAGAGCATTAAAGGAACCGCATTGATTGTAGAGCACAGTTAAGTAGTCTCACAGAGCTGAATAAGTACAGGATCAGTCAGACCGGAGATGTTTAAACATGGAAGACAAAGTATTATCTCAAAGGAAGAGTGTGCCCACTCAGCCTCCGCCAGTATGGCTTCAGCAGCCTTGGGGGTCCCCCCCGGGCCATGTAATGTACTTACATAACAGGGGAAAGGCAGATGTTTTATCCAGATCCCAGGGATTCCAGCCAGTGATTAGCCTCCCTGGGCGACATGAAGAATTGTGCCTTGCCCTTATGAATGACTCGCAGCTTTGCTGGGTATAGCATACTGTAAGGCAGGCTGTGCTCCCTCAGACGCTGCTTCACACTTTGAAATGCTGCTCTCTGCCTCTGCGTGGCCGCAGAGAAATCAGGGAAGATGGATATGCGGGTGTTGTCGAACAGCAAATCAGGCATGGTGCGTGCTTTACGGAGGATTGTTTCCTTATCCCTGAAGTAGAGAAACCGGGCCAGCAGAGGTCTAGGATATCTACCCGGCTGAGGAGCCCTCAGGGCGACCCTATGCACCCGTTCAATGGCAAACAGGTGGGAGAAGCTATCCACGCCAAAGGTTTGCTGGAGCCAGCATAGGAGAAACTCCTCCGGGTTCTTCCCCTCTGCACCTTCCGGGAACCCCAGGAATCGGAGGTTGTTCCTCCTGAGCCTGTCCTCAATGTCCCCCAGTTTGCCCTCCTGGGACCTGTGGTCCGCCGCCGTGTCTCTCACCTGGACCATCAAGGGGCGCACGTCATCCTCCACTGCGCTTATGCATTGCTCTGTCTGTGTAACCCTCTGCCTCACTTTGTGCACATCATCTTTAAGGAGAGCAAAGTCCACTCTGATGGTCTCTATCTGGGTAGTCAGCGCTGCATGGCAGCTTTTAATGGTGTCCATGATCTGCATCAGTGTCGGTTCACTCACCTGTGTACCGGAGCCACTCTCCTCCGGTTCTGATTGGGGAGAGGGCAGGGGATTCGCAAAGGGGTCTGTAGGTTCCGGCCAGTCCATCTCCCCCTCGGTACACCGGTGGCTGGCAGAAGTAGATGGAGCGCGCTGCTCTTTCGCAGAGCGGGCGCCATTTTGGGACGCCTTGTGTGCAAACTTCGCCAGCTTCTCTGCGGGTGTAGGGTCCACACTCGGTCCATATTTCACCATGGCTGGGGTCCCGATGTGTTCACCGAGCGGATCCGGTATGGTGACGGCGAAATTAGCAGGTCTGTGAGTATGCAGGATAGTGTAGGATGATAGTGCGGTCGGAGCTCCGAGGAAAAGCTACCTCACATACCGGAAGTTGGACACGCCCCCGCACAGTTATTATTTGGTTATGTTGTAGGTAGACAAACAGCAAGTGGAGTACAGCGCCAAACTACTTGATTAGCTAGTTCCATGGAATATAATACCAGGAGCACAATATCACAAGAACACGGTTGTGGGAGTTCTCAGCAATGTTAACGGCACATAGGCAAGGTGCCAGCAGTTAACAGATTGTCACTTTGGCAGGCTTAAGTTACCGGATCAGCATCTGAATTGAGGGGTGGCTGTAGGCAAAGTGGTACCGTATCGCAAATAGAAGACAAATACCGGTCTAAGTCACAGCACAGGAGTCCTGGGAATAACAGTACTGGAAGTGGTATCCCTATTCTGTCCCTCCTTGTCAGGAATAGTGATGAGCCGAACACCCCCGGGTTCGGTTCGCACCAGAACCCGCGAACGGACCGGAAGTTCGAACGAACATTAGAACCCTATTAAATACAATGGATGCGAACGTTCGAATTCTAAAGTGCTAATTATAACAACTATTATGCATGTTATTGTCCTAAAAAGGGTTTGGGAACCCGGGTTCTGCACCAGGGGACATGTATCAATGCAAAAAGAAGTTTTAAAAACGGTCGTTTTTCGGGAGCAGTCATTTTAATGATGCATAAAGTGAAAAAAAAAAAGTCAAATATTCCTTTAAATATCGTACCTGGGGGGTGTCTAAAGTATGCCTGTGAAGTGCCACGTGTTTCCCGTGTTTAGAACTGTCCCTGCACAAAATGACACTTCTAAAGGAAAAAAAAGCCATTTAAAACTGCTTGCGGCTTTAATGTAATGTCTGGTCCCGGTAATATGGATGAAATTCTTTAAGAAAAATGGCATAGCTACCCCATGACCCCCCCCCCCCCCCTACCCCAGCCCATTACCAGCCCCTTTGGGTCTTGTATGGATATTAAGGGGAACCCCGCACATAAAATAAAAAAGGCCCTATATACTCTGAACAGCCGTATACAGGCGGTGCATACAAGACAGGGACTGTAGGTTTGTTCTTATGTAGAATCTGTTTGTAATTTTGAACAGGTACATTGTTGAAGTGTAGCTCCAGCCCAAAAATCTATTTTTAAACTTTTTGGAAAACATAGGTAAGGGTTATCACCCCTGTAACATTTGTTTTGCTGTCTGTGCCCCTGTTCAGAACATTTCACCTCACTTTCCGTCCCAATGACAACTGTTTTTGAAATGTGGTGTTTTTCTTGAAACAAGGATTGCTGATAAAGCATCAGTACAGAGGAGACACCTTTCTCCCATATTTATTCTTACAGGAGAGAATTTTCCTTCCTAGTGGTAGATTTCCTCTCACTTCCTGTTGTCTTCTTGCGTTTGCAAGTAGGAGTCGTTTGTAAGTTGGATGTTTGAAAGTAGGGACCTGCCGTATATACTCTGCAGAAATAGGCCCCTTAGTTGTTGGTGTTGGCACAACACTGTAAGCACTCACAGTTACTCTTGGTTGGTGCTGGAACGCCCTGCTGTCAACTATTATATCAGGAATTTTAATTACATATAATTGTTGAACAGTGGTAGTAAAAATTGGGCCTTTGATGGTGGTGCTGGTGCCACAACACTGTAAGCCCTGACAGTTACTCTTGGTGGGTGCAGCAATGGGCCCTGCTGTGAATTATTAGATCAAGAATTGTAATTACATGCCCCTGTTGAACAGGGGCTGAAAAATTGGGCCTTAGGCACTGGTGGCACAACACTGCAACCCCTCACAGATACTGTACTTGGAGCACAGCAATGAGCCCTGTTGCAAAGTATTGCTTCAAAAATTGTAATGACACGCCCCTGTTAAACAGGGGCTGAAAAATTGGGCCTTAGGCACTGGTGGCACAACACTGCAACTCCTCACAGATACTGTACTTGGAGCACAGCAATGAGCCCTGTTGCAAAGTATTGCTTCAAAAATTGTAATTACACGCCCCTGTTAAACAGGGGCTGAAAAATTGGGCGTTAGGCACTGGTGGCGGCACCCATAAACAAAAATGATCTTCCAAGCTATCATCATCAATCGTATCATTGAGGACTCGGAGGAGGAGGATAGCCAGTCAACATAACAGCACAGGCACTCAGCATCAGCATCAGTCTTGAAGGGATGTGACATTTTAAAATCAATTAGTCTGTTATATCAGCATCAGGTGTGTGGTAGCTGGTGGTGATCCAAGACTGGTTCATCTTGATGAAAGTCAGTCGATCAACCGAGTCGGTGGACAGGCGCACCCTGTGATCCGTGACAAATCCTCCAGCAGCACTGAATGTGCGTTCCGAAAGAACGCTGGATGCAGGACAGGCCAGTAGCTCAATTGCATACTGTGCAAGCTCTGGCCAGTGATCCATCCTCAAGACCCAGTAAGCCAGAGGATTTTCGGTGGGGAAGGTGTCCAAGTCTGACCTTGCCCCTAGATATTCCTGCACCATGTTTATCAGACGCTGGCGATGGTTGCTGGAACCAATCATACTTTGGGGCTGCGGACTAAAGAATTGTCTGAACGCATCGGTCAGACGGCCACCTTCCCCACCGCTCCTTCTTTGACTGGCCGAAGCCTCAGCAACTCGTTGTCCAGGACCAGGAGTTTGCAACCTCCCAGTCTCTGGGAACGCGTTGCACAGACCTTTCTGCAAGGCCTCCCGGAGTTGTCTCATCCTCTGCTCCCTCTGCGACGGTAACATAAGGTCCGCAACCTTACCCTTGTACCGTGGATCAAGGAGAGTGGCCAGCCAGTAATGGTCCCTCTCCTTGATCCGAAGAATACGAGGATCCTTCCGCAGACTTTGCAGGATCAGGGAGGCCATGCAGCGTAGGTTTGCTGAGGCATTCGCTCCGGAGTCCTCTGGGTCACTAAGGACGACATGATCCGCAGCCACCTCCTCCCAGCCACGTACAAGTCCACTGGTTTCTTGGGACTGTAAATCATCCCTAAAAGACTGCTGCTGATGATGCTGAGTGCCAGCCTCCACCTCCATGCTGACACAATCCTCCTCCTCCTCCTCCTCCTCCTCCTCTTCCTGTGCGATGGGTGGGACAGAAGGAACACTGTCTGGGTAAAGGGGGCCTTGAGAGGCAAGGAAGTCCTCCTCTTCCTGCCTCTGTTCTGCCTCAAGTGCCCTGTCCATTATTCCACGCAGCGTGTGCTCCAACAGGTGGACAAGAGGTACAGTGTCACTGATGCATGCACTGTCACTGCTCACCATCCTCGTGGCCTCCTCAAATGGTGCCAGGACAGTGCATGCATCCCTGATCATGCCCCACTGGCGTGGAGAAAAAAAACCAAGCTCCCCTGACCCTGTCCTGGTGCCGTAGTCGCACAGGTACTCATTGATGGCCCTCTGCTGCGTGTGCAGCCGCTGCAGCATGGCCAACGTTGAGTTCCACCTGGTGGGCATGTCACATATAAGGCGGTTCTTGGGCAGGTTCAACTCCTTTTGCAGCTCAGCCAGGCGAGCACTGGCATTATAAGATCTGCGGAAATGCACACAGACTTTCCTGGCCTGCCTCAGGACATCCTGTAAGCCCGGGTACCTGCCCAAGAACCGCTGCACCACCAGGTTAAGGACGTGAGCCACACAGGGCACATGGGTCAGTTGTCCCTGTCGGAGGGCGGAGAGGAGGTTGGTGCCATTGTCGCAAACCACCATTCCTGGCTTAAGCTGGCGTGGCGTCAACCACCTCTCGGCCTGGCCCTGCAGAGCAGACAGGACCTCTGCCCCAGTGTGGCTTCTGTCCCCCAAACACACCAGCGCAAGCACGGCATGGCATCTTTTTGCCTGCGTACTTGCGTAGCCCCGTGAACGGCTACGGAGCACCGCTGGTTCATAGGACAAACCACAGGAAGAGGCCATGGAGGAAGAAGAAGAGGAGGGGGTGGAGGAGAGAGGTGTGTCACAACCAGTAGTAGCATTTTGGAGGCGTGGCGGTGGGACAACCTCCAACACTACTGCACCTTGTCCTGAATCCTTCCCAGCTGCCAAAAGAGTGACCCAATGGGCCGTGAAAGAAAGGTAACGTCCCTGTCCATGCCTGCTGGACCATGAGTCAGCGGTAATATGCACCTTACCGCTGACCGCCCTGTCCAGCGAGGCCAAGACATTGCCTTCCACATGCCGGTAGAGAGCCGGAATAGCCTTCCGTGAGAAAAAGTGGCGTTTGGGAACCTGCCACTGAGGAACCGCACATTGCACAAACTCACGGAAGGGGGCCGAGTCTACCAACTGAAAAGGCAGCAGTTGAAGCGCTAGCAATTTAGCCAAGCTAGCATTCAACCGCTGGGCATGTGGATGGCTGGGAGTGAACTTCTTTCGACGGTCCAGCAGCTGGGGCAGGGAAATTTGCCTGCTAGAATCGGACGTCGGTGTACTGCTAGCAGAGTGGGCGCAAGTACTTGGCTGTGACACACCTAATTCTACACCTTCATTCCTCTCAGTGCATGTTTCAGAGAGGACTGAAGTTATAGTGGGGTTGGAGATCCCAGCTGATGCGGTGCAAGGAGAGGTCCGCTTTGTTCTTTGGTGTGGGTCTTTGAGGTAGGCTTGCCAACGAGCTGCATGGCAGGTCAACATATGTCTGGTCAGGCATGTGGTACCCAAGCGGCTGATGTTTTGGCCACGCGATATACGCTTGAGACATATGTTGCAAACAGCAGCTGTGCGATCTGATGCACTAGCCTCAAAAAAGGCCCACACCAAAGAACTTTTTGAATGACGGGCAGAGGCAGCGCCCTGCACAGGCGGAGCTCTGCGGTGTGATTCCGTCGGTGTACTGCCCTTACGCTGGCCACCAAAGGGCATCCTGCCTCGTTGGAGATGTGCCTCCTCCTCATCCTCCTCCTCCTCCTCTCTCCTATTAGGCACCCACGTGGAGTCATTGACCTCATCATCCCCTCCCTCCTCATCACTGGAGCCAATCTGGCAGTATGCTGCAGCTGCTGGAACATGACTGCCAGATTGGTGTCCTTCTTGAGCATCCCCTCTGTCTGCTCTCACGCTACTGCCTTCCTCTAGCTGGGTTTCATCATCAGACCCTTCGAAACGCTGGGCATCCTCCTGGAGCATGTACCCAACACTGTGCTGAAACAGTTCGGGGGACTCCTCAGGAGGAGGACATGGTGGGTCTAGGGAAGGAGTGACTGATGATTTGTCTGACATTGATACCAGGGAAGACGACGCTTTGGCAGCTGCTTTTCCAGTACCCTGAGCCTGGGTGAGAGAGGATGAGGAGGAGGAGGAGGGCTTGGTCATCCACTCTACCAAGTCTTCGGCATGATGTGGCTCAACATGTCCAGCTGCCGAAAAGAAGGACAAGCGTGTCCCATGGCCATGTGCTGATGACAATGCACCGCGTCCACGACCAGCACTGTTGCCCCCAGACACAGAGCCTGCTTGCCCTCTTTTATTGCCTCCTGACTGTCTGCCTCTCCTTGTTTGCCTTCCAGACATTCTAATAGATGGCCTGCAGGGAGATGGGAAAAAAGCAATAAGGGCTACCTTCAGGTGTCCTTCTCTGTCCCTGGAAACAAGGACTTGCAGAGTGAAAGAAAAAAAACACTCTCCCTACCTACAGTTTTCTGTCCCTAGAAAAAATGTTTTTTTTAATCACAATATAGCACAAGGAAAATTAACTCACTGTCCTTACAGGTCCCTGGAAACAAGGACTTGCAGAGTGAAAGAAAAAAAACACTCTCCCTACCTACAGTTTTCTGTCCCTAGAAAAAAATGTTTTTTTTAATCACAATATAGCAAAAGGACAATTCACTCACTGTCCTTCCAGGTCCCTGGAAACAAGGACTTGCAGAGTGAAAGAAACTGACACTGTCCCTACCTAGAGTTTTCTGTCCCTGGAATAAATGTTTTTTTCAGCACAATATAGCACAAGGACAATTAACTCACTGTCCTTACAGGTCCCTGGAAACAAGGACTTGCAGAGTGAAAGAAAAAAAATACTCTCCCTACCTACAGTTTTCTGTCCCTAGAAAAAAATGTTTTTTTTAATCACAATATAGCAAAAGGACAATTCACTCACTGTCCTTCCAGGTCCCTGGAAACAAGGACTTGCAGAGTGAAAGAAACTGACACTGTCCCTACCTAGAGTTTTCTGTCCCTAGAATAAATGTTTTTTTTAATCACAATATAGCACAAGGAAAATTAACTCACTGTCCTTACAGGTCCCTGGAAACAAGGACTTGCAGAGTGAAAGAAAAAAAACACTCTCCCTACCTACAGTTTTCTGTCCCTAGAAAAAAATGTTTTTTTTAATCACAATATAGCAAAAGGACAATTCACTCACTGTCCTTCCAGGTCCCTGGAAACAAGGACTTGCAGAGTGAAAGAAACTGACACTGTCCCTACCTAGAGTTTTCTGTCCCTGGAATAAATGTTTTTTTCAGCACAATATAGCACAAGGACAATTAACTCACTGTCCTTACAGGTCCCTGGAAACAAGGACTTGCAGAGTGAAAGAAAAAAAATACTCTCCCTACCTACAGTTTTCTGTCCCTAGAAAAAAATGTTTTTTTTAATCACAATATAGCAAAAGGACAATTCACTCACTGTCCTTCCAGGTCCCTGGAAACAAGGACTTGCAGAGTGAAAGAAACTGACACTGTCCCTACCTAGAGTTTTCTGTCCCTAGAATAAATGTTTTTTTTAATCACAATATAGCACAAGGAAAATTAACTCACTGTCCTTACAGGTCCCTGGAAACAAGGACTTGCAGAGTGAAAGAAAAAAAACACTCTCCCTACCTACAGTTTTCTGTCCCTAGAAAAAAATGTTTTTTTTAATCACAATATAGCAAAAGGACAATTCACTCACTGTCCTTCCAGGTCCCTGGAAACAAGGACTTGCAGAGTGAAAGAAACTGACACTGTCCCTACCTAGAGTTTTCTGTCCCTGGAATAAATGTTTTTTTCAGCACAATATAGCACAAGGACAATTAACTCACTGTCCTTACAGGTCCCTGGAAACAAGGACTTGCAGAGTGAAAGAAAAAAAATACTCTCCCTACCTACAGTTTTCTGTCCCTAGAAAAAAATGTTTTTTTTAATCACAATATAGCAAAAGGACAATTCACTCACTGTCCTTCCAGGTCCCTGGAAACAAGGACTTGCAGAGTGAAAGAAACTGACACTGTCCCTACCTAGAGTTTTCTGTCCCTGGAATAAATGTTTTTTTCAGCACAATATAGCACAAGGACAATTAACTCACTGTCCTTACAGGTCCCTGGAAACAAGGACTTGCAGAGTGAAAGAAAAAAAACACTCTCCCTACCTACAGTTTTCTGTCCCTAGAAAAAAATGTTTTTTTTTATCACAATATAGCAAAAGGACAATTCACTCACTGTCCTTCCAGGTCCCTGGAAACAAGGACTTGCAGAGTGAAAGAAACTGACACTGTCCCTACCTAGAGTTTTCTGTCCCTGGAATAAATGTTTTTTTCAGCACAATATAGCACAAGGACAATTAACTCACTGTCCTTACAGGTCCCTGGAAACAAGGACTTGCAGAGTGAAAGAAAAAAAATACTCTCCCTACCTACAGTTTTCTGTCCCTAGAAAAAAATGTTTTTTTTAATCACAATATAGCAAAAGGACAATTCACTCACTGTCCTTCCAGGTCCCTGGAAACAAGGACTTGCAGAGTGAAAGAAACTGACACTGTCCCTACCTAGAGTTTTCTGTCCCTAGAATAAATGTTTTTTTTAATCACAATATAGCAAAAGGACAATTCACTCACTGTCCTTCCAGGTCCCTGGAAACAAGGACTTGCAGAGTGAAAGAAACTGACACTGTCCCTACCTAGAGTTTTCTGTCCCTGGAATAAATGTTTTTTTCAGCACAATATAGCACAAGGACAATTAACTCACTGTCCTTACAGGTCCCTGGAAACAAGGACTTGCAGAGTGAAAGAAAAAAAATACTCTCCCTACCTACAGTTTTCTGTCCCTAGAAAAAAATGTTTTTTTTAATCACAATATAGCAAAAGGACAATTCACTCACTGTCCTTCCAGGTCCCTGGAAACAAGGACTTGCAGAGTGAAAGAAACTGACACTGTCCCTACCTAGAGTTTTCTGTCCCTGGAATAAATGTTTTTTTCAGCACAATATAGCACAAGGACAATTAACTCACTGTCCTTACAGGTCCCTGGAAACAAGGACTTGCAGAGTGAAAGAAAAAAAACACTCTCCCTACCTACAGTTTTCTGTCCCTAGAAAAAAATGTTTTTTTTTATCACAATATAGCAAAAGGACAATTCACTCACTGTCCTTCCAGGTCCCTGGAAACAAGGACTTGCAGAGTGAAAGAAACTGACACTGTCCCTACCTAGAGTTTTCTGTCCCTGGAATAAATGTTTTTTTCAGCACAATATAGCACAAGGACAATTAACTCACTGTCCTTACAGGTCCCTGGAAACAAGGACTTGCAGAGTGAAAGAAAAAAAATACTCTCCCTACCTACAGTTTTCTGTCCCTAGAAAAAAATGTTTTTTTTAATCACAATATAGCAAAAGGACAATTCACTCACTGTCCTTCCAGGTCCCTGGAAACAAGGACTTGCAGAGTGAAAGAAACTGACACTGTCCCTACCTAGAGTTTTCTGTCCCTAGAATAAATGTTTTTTTTAATCACAATATAGCAAAAGGACAATTCACTCACTGTCCTTCCAGGTCCCTGGAAACAAGGACTTGCAGAGTGAAAGAAACTGACACTGTCCCTACCTAGAGTTTTCTGTCCCTAGAATAAATGTTTTTTTTAATCACAATATAGCACAAGGAAAATTAACTCACTGTCCTTACAGGTCCCTGGAAACAAGGACTTGCAGAGTGAAAGAAAAAAAAACACTGTCCCTACCTACAGTTTTCTGTCCCTAGAAAAAAATGTTTTTTTTAATCACAATATAGCAAAAGGACAATTCACTCACTGTCCTTCCAGGTCCCTGGAAACAAGGACTTGCAGAGTGAAAGAAACTGACACTGTCCCTACCTAGAGTTTTCTGTCCCTGGAATAAATGTTTTTTTCAGCACAATATAGCACAAGGACAATTAACTCACTGTCCTTACAGGTCCCTGGAAACAAGGACTTGCAGAGTGAAAGAAAAAAAATACTCTCCCTACCTACAGTTTTCTGTCCCTAGAAAAAAATGTTTTTTTTAATCACAATATAGCAAAAGGACAATTCACTCACTGTCCTTCCAGGTCCCTGGAAACAAGGACTTGCAGAGTGAAAGAAACTGACACTGTCCCTACCTAGAGTTTTCTGTCCCTAGAATAAATGTTTTTTTTAATCACAATATAGCAAAAGGACAATTCACTCACTGTCCTTCCAGGTCCCTGGAAACAAGGACTTGCAGAGTGAAAGAAACTGACACTGTCCCTACCTAGAGTTTTCTGTCCCTAGAATAAATGTTTTTTTTAATCACAATATAGCAAAAGGACAATTCACTCACTGTCCTTCCAGGTCCCTGGAAACAAGGACTTGCAGAGTGAAAGAAACTGACACTGTCCCTACCTAGAGTTTTCTGTCCCTAGAATAAATGTTTTTTTTAATCACAATATAGCAAAAGGACAATTCACTCACTGTCCTTCCAGGTCCCTGGAAACAAGGACTTGCAGAGTGAAAGAAACTGACACTGTCCCTACCTAGAGTTTTCTGTCCCTAGAATAAATGTTTTTTTTTAAGCACACTATAGCAGAAGCACAAAACACACTGACACTCTCCCTACCTATCCTTCTCTTTCCCTAAACTAAAGGAATCCAGGTTAAGCAAGAAAGAAATAACAGTCACTGTCCCTGCCTATGCTACTCTATCCCTGCTCCGGAACACACTACACTAGGCCGCCGTGCTGGCGGCCTTTTATAGTGTGGGGCGTGTACTAAACACCCTCAGCAATAATTGGCCACAGGCATCCTGCCTGTGGCCAATCATTGCTCTCCTCGCTGCCGGCGCTGTGATTGGCCAAGCATGCGGGGTCACAGTGCATGCTTGGCCAATCACAGCGCCTGGATGACACTGCGATGGCGTAGTGCATTGTGGGCCGTTCGCGTCACTCGAATTTGGCGCGAACGGCCCAAATCGTTCGATCTTCGTCGAACGATCGAACAGCCAATGTTCGAGTCGAACGTATGTTCGACTCGAACACGAAGCTCATCCCTAGTCAGGAACCTCTCCCTAGGCTAAATAAGCTGTATCTGTCCAGCATGGAGTCTATCCCTACTCTATCCACTTCGCAATTGAGCGTCAACAGCAGCAGAACATTGATATTTATTAGCATTGCCCTCATTTTAGATAGTCGCTGAAATCCTCCAGTGTTGCAGTGTCCAATTGGAACATGGCACTCCTTGTGACACCTATGTATGCTGCAGAATAACAATGTTTTCCTCACCCTACATTCCCTCTGCACATCAGTCAGTACATAGCTCCATCTACAGAGGAAGATACTGTAAACTGCACCTGCCAACACTAACCCCGACCCCACCCATCCTTTGACAGATGTGCATTGGAAGCACACAAATATAAAATACAACTTAGCATTTGGCACAAACTACAACAGTAACACATAATTTCACCCATTATCAGAATATTTTGCAGGCAGCTGCCCTCAGTTAGCCTGAATAGGATGACAGACCTTGAGCTCAATGTCTGAATTATACGTTGAGGTAGGTTGCTTGGAGGCCTCAGGTGTCTGGGGTTATCATGATTAGGCATTACACCCTCACCTGGACCAGCAACAGCATCCACAAACAGGTTCATAGGCAAAACAGGACACTCAATATCTTTAGGTAAGTCCTCAGCAATGTCCTAGTAGGAATTTCACTATCAAGATGATCAGGGCCCAGAGGCCAGAACTCAATAGGAGGCATATACTGTTTTATTGGAACTTCCTAGATGGATGGGATATCCATGTTACTAGATTCACCCCAATCAGTACTAGGTCTAGTGAAACAATCCCTGCTCAGCACACAGGCCTCAATAGTAGGTTCTAGGGGAGACATTTCCTGATAGGTTTGCAACCTTTGGTAAACCACTTTGATCACATGGAACGGGCAGAAACAGTTGTTTCTCATGCCGATATGGGTAGCTTCTCATCTAGTTTCCAATTTGCTACCTTTTTTAAACTTTGGGTTTTTATCTAACACCAGGTCCCACGCTCATAGCAGAAGCATCTCAAGGGTGGCATCTTCCGTCAGATTCTTGTGTCACTCCAGAACCACCTGTTTGGCCTTCTCCAGCCACTCCCACTGTTCCTGAACCTAATCATTGTGTGTATGGGAGGGAAAATAGACTCTTGTACCTAATAGCTAGTCTACTGCCCAAACATCAGAAGTAAAAGTGTGAATCACTGTGTGATTGTAAGCCCGTACAACGTCACCCACCTGTTGGAGCCCCAGGTTCTGAAGCCCCTGCTCCAGTGTCCATAACATGCTCAATAGTGTGCGACAGATTTCGAGAAACACATGTGATCCAAAGTTTGGTCCCTGATCTGTCAGCACTCACCTGGGACACCAATGAGGTTGTATTAAATGGTTCCAGAACAGCTTAGCAGTGGTAAGGCAGTCTGATATTTGGTGGCCAGGTACTATGACAGCAAATTTTGAGAAGTGATCCACAAAAACTACGGCGTAGCGGAATCCAGAAGAAGAAGCTGTTACTGTCAAGAAATCCACTGTAAGAAGTTCAAAAGGCTCTGATTTAATGATGGTCATGGGGGCAGTTTGCTTGGGGGTGGCCTTATGCAGAGTACAGGTCACACATTCACGACAGGCTCTCTGTACCCACTCTGACAACTCAGAAAAATCTCCTGACTTGGGCGTCTGTGCAAACCAACCCAAAATGTCTCATGACCGCATGCATTACACAACGATGTTCGACTCGGGGTCCATGATCTACAAAATGTCCCGCTTTTTAGTGGATATACGAGCTGAACAGTATAGAATGTCGTTCTGAATTTCCAATTGGTCCCATAGAAGGGTTCTGAACACTGTAGACAATCCCTGACTTTCTTGTGAGGTAGGGCTTTGCTGCATAGAGAGGAACTATTTTATCTGTGAGATATTGGGGTCCCTCAGCCTTTAGGTGAGTGGTCATCAACCCTGTCCTCAGGGCCCACTAACAGGCCAGGTTTGCAAGATAACTGAAATACATCACAGGTGATATCATTTGCTGCTCAGTGATTGCAATATTCTAGTCTGCATCTCCCCAAGGTAATACATAAAATAGTGGGCCCTGAGGACAGGGTTGATGACCACTGCTTTAGGTGACCCACTCTGAAAGAGATTATATTCCTGCCACCCATGAAGGCTGATTTGCAGTCTGCACCACAGATACACATGTGGGGGAGGCCCCTTGGAGTAGGACAAGGGCCACTTCTAAGTCCTCCTGACCATGATCCACATCTCCATGGGGCTGCTCAACAGGAAACCGAGAGAGGACATTGACATTGCTATTGAGTTGCCTAGACTTGTAGTGTATTTTGTAATTCCAATGCCCCTACTTTACCTGTCTCAAAGTAGGCCAGGGGATAATTGTCAGTATAAACTTTGATTTGAGCCCCTGTGAGGTATTCAGTTAATTTTCAGTGATACTGTACCTCAAACTTGAGCTATAGTTATTAAGGTTTTGTGGTAAAAGTCTGAGGTGGAGGCTTGCATATGCAAATACTCACTCATACTTATCCTGTTCTTAAACTAATATGGCCCCAAACCCTGGAGATTTCCATCTGTAAAGACTCAGATAGATTTAGTATAGTCTGTATAAGCCCAGAGAGGGGTTGATGTCAGGTTTCACTTTAGGTTGTTGAAGGCTTTTTCCTGTAGCTCACCCCATTGAGCCTGAAAGGCAGGAGAGGGTTGCCCCTTTTGCTGCGGAGGCTGTCTGCTCAATAGCTGGGAAAAGGGTGCAGCAATATGGGCGAATTTAGGGATAGAATATCTGTAGTAACCCACCAGTCCCAACACACCCCCAGCCTCAATGACGAGTATTGAATCTTCTTTCTTATCAAGAGACGCTTACTTAGCTTCATCTTCTGTCCATAAAGGTGCATGAACACCCGGTCCAAATGCTGAATGTGATCTTCAAAGGGTTTTAAAAAGTGATAATATCATCTAGGTAGATCAATACTGTTTCAAAGTTGTAGTCCCCCAGGGCATAGCTCTATCAGCTGCTGGAAGGTACTTAGGGTATTAGTCAGCCCAAATGGCATACGATTGAATTTGTACAGTCCTAATGGGGTTATAAAAGCAGTTTTTCCTCAATTTTGTCCCCTTACTGGGACCTGTCAGTAGCCACTAGCCAGGTCTAACATGGAGAAGTAACAGGCTTGGCCAAGGCCATGAGGGATTCCTTCACCCAAAGCAACTGGTAGGCTTTCTGATGGGTACAGGCATTAAGCTTGCGATAGTCCACACAGAAACACAAACTGCCATCTTTCTTTTGCACCAAGACTACAGGGGCAGCCCAGGGACTATGGCTCTCCCTCACTATTCCACTTTGCACCATGTTGCAAATTAAGTCTTTAACTTCCTGGCACAGAGCAGGTGGATAATGCCGGTATTGCTCCCAAATAGGTGCAGCATCACCTGTATGTGTAGGGTGGTCTATTGCTTCTGTGCACCCATAATCCTCAGGGCCAGCAGCAAAAACTAGTATGTTTTTCTCTAACAGCTGATGCTGTTGTTTGGACAGCAGGAATTCCTGAAAAGAGATAGCCAACTGATCAAGTTTGTATTGATTGACTTCCAAGCGAGTCATAGAGGCTTGCAGAGGAGCACAGCTAGCCTCAACCACAGGTTAGGATACAGCAATACAGAGCTTGGGTACCATTTACAGGTTTGCTAGTATCATCCGGTGGGGCAGAAGAATGGGAGTGGTCCCCAGGTTGATTAGCTGAAGCAACATCCTCCCTCGATAAACCTTAGTAAGGGTTTTGGCCATCAGCCATTCTCTGCATGGTTCGACCAGGATAGAGGCCACTTGGAGTTTTCTGTGGGCCCCAGCAGGAAGTGACCAGATGACTTCTTGCTGTGGAGCTAACAGCAGTTTTTGCTTTGGTAGTGTTTGGACAACACCTCCTCTCTCGTCAGCTATCTTTACGATAAAACTTGCAAGCGCAAATTACGTTTTGCCAGACTAACCGATAGTTACACCCCTGGTTAGGGTCACACAATCTTTCCATTTCTATTAACAATCAGGACAAGTCTAGGTTCTTAAGGACATTTATACCCATGGGTATAGAGGAAACCACGGACTGTGGGTGACCACCACCACCCTAGCCGCTTTACTACTTGGTCGTAGATCTGCATTGTAAACCTGGTGATGCTTTCTCCCACTACAGGTAAATTATTGGCCACTTTCAAGGACAACCATGACAGGTCCAGCTGGTTCTGGGCCCTGAACTACTTTACATAAAAGGCATACTTCAGACCTTATATCTATGAGATAGTGAACCTGCTGCCTCATGGCTGCCACATGGCCGCGTCATTCATACACACAGCTTTGTATGTGAACTACAAGACCCGACATAATTGGCAGCTTTCGGCTTTATAGTTCTCAATGAACTACCACAGCACTGTGGAGCGCTGTGGAATTTCATTAAGTCTTCCTGTCAGCGAATATTGGCTTACCCGTATGGGATGTACGGGCAAGCAGATACACTGACCGTGTGCAGGAGTTTTGCGTGACATCAGCGATCTGCTGATTGCTGGTGCAATGCTTTACATGCTCCTACTACAAAAAATAATAAATGCCCATTTTTTTTACATGCAAAAAGAGGTGCATTTATTATTTTTTATAGAAAGGTGAATTTATCCTTCAAATTAGTAATAAACCCCAAAACAAACGTTTCTTATATTGCAGCTTACGAATTCTTATACGTGATAGCTGCCTTAGTTTACTTTTTTAGACCTTCTTTCCTTTATTTGCACCTGCTGATCAAGCCAGTAAGTCTGTTGTTTTTCAACAAAACAATCTCTCTTGCAATTATAGCAGTTACAGTGTTGAGACAAACCATTTACCACTGAAAGGGGTGCTTACAATGATTAGCGTTTAATTATTCATGTAAAACCTTTATCTCAAAAACAAACTGTTTGCTGTAACTGCTGGTATAACTACAGTTATCTGCATAGGTGTGCGCAGCCTATAGCATTAGGGTGTGCACCCCAAAGCTCAAACACACTCACGATTTTCATTCAGAAAGGGAAGGGGCCAGTAAATGACATAATTACTTACTGGCCCCTTCCCCCACTCATTCTAAAGCATCCCCACAGCAACAATCGGCGGGAGAGGAGAGGAGGGAAGCCAGAAGTGCTGTTGGGAGAAGGGGAGGAGCTAGGGAAGTAGGGGGAATTTGTGCTGCACAGGGTGAATAGGGTGTGCCTGGGCACACCTGGCACACCCTGTGTGCACGCCTATGGTTATATGGAGTTTGTAAACATATCCATATCTGCTAGTCCATCTAACACTCTCCTCTTCTCAGACTGACAACGCCGCTGTCCAAAGGTGCTCTTGTGCTCTTTCATTTGGAGTAGAGGCAAAAAAGTTTAAAAAAGAAAACTAGTGCAGCCAGCACTAGTGATGAGCCGAACACCCCCGGGTTCGGTTCGCACCAGAACCCGCGAACGGACCGAAAGTTCGAACGAACATTAGAACCCTATTAAATACAATGGATGCGAACGTTCGAATTCTAAAGTGCTAATTATAACAACTATTATGCATGTTATTGTCCTAAAAAGGGTTTGGGAACCCGGGTTCTGCACCAGGGGACATGTATCAATGCAAAAAGAAGTTTTAAAAACGGTCGTTTTTCGGGAGCAGTCATTTTAATGATGCATAAAGTGAAAAAAAAAAAGTCAAATATTCCTTTAAATATCGTACCTGGGGGGTGTCTAAAGTATGCCTGTGAAGTGCCACGTGTTTCCCGTGTTTAGAACTGTCCCTGCACAAAATGACACTTCTAAAGGAAAAAAAAGCCATTTAAAACTGCTTGCGGCTTTAATGTAATGTCTGGTCCCGGTAATATGGATGAAATTCTTTAAGAAAAATGGCATAGCTACCCCATGACCCCCCCCCCCCCCCTACCCCAGCCCATTACCAGCCCCTTTGGGTCTTGTATGGATATTAAGGGGAACCCCGCACATAAAATAAAAAAGGCCCTATATACTCTGAACAGCCCTATACAGGCGGTGCATACAAGACAGGGACTGTAGGTTTGTTCTTATGTAGAGTCTGTTTGTAATTTTGAACAGGTACATTGTTGAAGTGTAGCTCCAGACCAAAAATCTATTTTTAAACTTTTTGGAAAACATAGGTAAGGGTTATCACCCCTGTAACATTTGTTTTGCTGTCTGTGCCCCTGTTCAGAACATTTCACCTCACTTTCCGTCCCAATGACAACTGTTTTTGAAATGTGGTGTTTTTCTTGAAACAAGGATTGCTGATAAAGCATCAGTACAGAGGAGACACCTTTCTCCCATATTTATTCTTACAGGAGAGAATTTTCCTTCCTAGTGGTAGATTTCCTCTCACTTCCTGTTGTCTTCTTGCGTTTGCAAGTAGGAGTCGTTTGTAAGTTGGATGTTTGAAAGTAGGGACCTGCCGTATATACTCTGCAGAAATAGGCCCCTTAGTTGTTGGTGTTGGCACAACACTGTAAGCACTCACAGTTACTCTTGGTTGGTGCTGGAACGCCCTGCTGTCAACTATTATATCAGGAATTTTAATTACATATAATTGTTGAACAGTGGTAGTAAAAATTGGGCCTTTGATGGTGGTGCTGGTGCCACAACACTGTAAGCCCTGACAGTTACTCTTGGTGGGTGCAGCAATGGGCCCTGCTGTGAATTATTAGATCAAGAATTGTAATTACATGCCCCTGTTGAACAGGGGCTGAAAAATTGGGCCTTAGGCACTGGTGGCACAACACTGCAACCCCTCACAGATACTGTACTTGGAGCACAGCAATGAGCCCTGTTGCAAAGTATTGCTTCAAAAATTGTAATGACACGCCCCTGTTAAACAGGGGCTGAAAAATTGGGCCTTAGGCACTGGTGGCACAACACTGCAACTCCTCACAGATACTGTACTTGGAGCACACCAATGAGCCCTGTTGCAAAGTATTGCTTCAAAAATTGTAATGACACGCCCCTGTTAAACAGGGGCTGAAAAATTGGGCCTTAGGCACTGGTGGCACAACACTGCAACTCCTCACAGATACTGTACTTGGAGCACAGCAATGAGCCCTGTTGCAAAGTATTGCTTCAAAAATTGTAATGACACGCCCCTGTTAAACAGGGGCTGAAAAATTGGGCCTTAGGCACTGGTGGCACAACACTGCAACTCCTCACAGATACTGTACTTGGAGCACACCAATGAGCCCTGTTGCAAAGTATTGCTTCAAAAATTGTAATGACACGCCCCTGTTAAACAGGGGCTGAAAAATTGGGCCTTAGGCACTGGTGGCACAACACTGCAACTCCTCACAGATACTGTACTTGGAGCACAGCAATGAGCCCTGTTGCAAAGTATTGCTTCAAAAATTGTAATGACACGCCCCTGTTAAACAGGGGCTGAAAAATTGGGCCTTAGGCACTGGTGGCACAACACTGCAACTCCTCACAGATACTGTACTTGGAGCACACCAATGAGCCCTGTTGCAAAGTATTGCTTCAAAAATTGTAATGACACGCCCCTGTTAAACAGGGGCTGAAAAATTGGGCCTTAGGCACTGGTGGCACAACACTGCAACTCCTCACAGATACTGTACTTGGAGCACAGCAATGAGCCCTGTTGCAAAGTATTGCTTCAAAAATTGTAATTACACGCCCCTGTTAAACAGGGGCTGAAAAATTGGGCGTTAGGCACTGGTGGCGGCACCCATAAACAAAAATGATCTTACAAGCTATCATCATCAATCGTATCATTGAGGACTCGGAGGAGGAGGATAGCCAGTCAACATAACAGCACAGGCACTCAGCATCAGCATCAGTCTTGAAGGGATGTGACATGTTAAAATCAATTAGTCTGTTATATCAGCATCAGGTGTGTGGTAGCTGGTGGTGATCCAAGACTGGTTCATCTTGATGAAAGTCAGTCGATCAACCGAGTCGGTGGACAGGCGCACCCTGTGATCCGTGACAAATCCTCCAGCAGCACTGAATGTGCGTTCCGAAAGAACGCTGGATGCAGGACAGGCCAGTAGCTCAATTGCATACTGTGCAAGCTCTGGCCAGTGATCCATCCTCAAGACCCAGTAAGCCAGAGGATTTTCGGTGGGGAAGGTGTCCAAGTCTGACCTTGCCCCTAGATATTCCTGCACCATGTTTATCAGACGCTGGCGATGGTTGCTGGAACCGATCATACTTTGGGGCTGCGGACTAAAGAATTGTCTGAACGCATCGGTCAGACGGCCACCTTCCCCACCGCTCCTTCTTTGACTGGCCGAAGCCTCAGCAACTCGTTGTCCAGGACCAGGAGTTTGCAACCTCCCAGTCTCTGGGAACGCGTTGCACAGACCTTTCTGCAAGGCCTCCCGGAGTTGTCTCATCCTCTGCTCCCTCTGCGACGGTAACATAAGGTCCGCAACCTTACCCTTGTACCGTGGATCAAGGAGAGTGGCCAGCCAGTAATGGTCCCTCTCCTTGATCCGAAGAATACGAGGATCCTTCCGCAGACTTTGCAGGATCAGGGAGGCCATGCAGCGTAGTTTTGCTGAGGCATTCGCTCCGGAGTCCTCTGGGTCACTAAGGACGACATGATCCGCAGCCACCTCCTCCCAGCCACGTACAAGTCCACTGGTTTCTTGGGACTGTAAATCATCCCTAAAAGACTGCTGCTGATGATGCTGAGTGCCAGCCTCCACCTCCATGCTGACACAATCCTCCTCCTCCTCCTCCTCCTCCTCCTCCTCCTCCTCTTCCTGTGCGATGGGTGGGACAGAAGGAACACTGTCTGGGTAAAGGGGGCCTTGAGAGGCAAGGAAGTCCTCCTCTTCCTGCCTCTGTTCTGCCTCAAGTGCCCTGTCCATTATTCCACGCAGCGTGTGCTCCAACAGGTGGACAAGAGGTACAGTGTCACTGATGCATGCACTGTCACTGCTCACCATCCTCGTGGCCTCCTCAAATGGTGCCAGGACAGTGCATGCATCCCTGATCATGCCCCACTGGCGTGGAGAAAAAAAACCAAGCTCCCCTGACCCTGTCCTGGTGCCGTAGTCGCACAGGTACTCATTGATGGCCCTCTGCTGCGTGTGCAGCCGCTGCAGCATGGCCAACGTTGAGTTCCACCTGGTGGGCATGTCACATATAAGGCGGTTCTTGGGCAGGTTCAACTCCTTTTGCAGCTCAGCCAGGCGAGCACTGGCATTATAAGATCTGCGGAAATGCACACAGACTTTCCTGGCCTGCCTCAGGACATCCTGTAAGCCCGGGTACCTGCCCAAGAAGCGCTGCACCACCAGGTTAAGGACGTGAGCCACACAGGGCACATGGGTCAGTTGTCCCTGTCGGAGGGCGGAGAGGAGGTTGGTGCCATTGTCGCAAACCACCATTCCTGGCTTAAGCTGGCGTGGCGTCAACCACCTCTCGGCCTGGCCCTGCAGAGCAGACAGGACCTCTGCCCCAGTGTGGCTTCTGTCCCCCAAACACACCAGCGCAAGCACGGCATGGCATCTTTTTGCCTGCGTACTTGCGTAGCCCCGTGAACGGCTACGGAGCACCGCTGGTTCATAGGACAAACCACAGGAAGAGGCCATGGAGGAAGAAGAAGAGGAGGGGGTGGAGGAGAGAGGTGTGTCACAACCAGTAGTAGCATTTTGGAGGCGTGGCGGTGGGACAACCTCCAACACTACTGCACCTTGTCCTGAATCCTTCCCAGCTGCCAAAAGAGTGACCCAATGGGCCGTGAAAGAAAGGTAACGTCCCTGTCCATGCCTGCTGGACCATGAGTCAGCGGTAATATGCACCTTACCGCTGACCGCCCTGTCCAGCGAGGCCAAGACATTGCCTTCCACATGCCGGTAGAGAGCCGGAATAGCCTTCCGTGAGAAAAAGTGGCGTTTGGGAACCTGCCACTGAGGAACTGCACATTGCACAAACTCACGGAAGGGGGCCGAGTCTACCAACTGAAAAGGCAGCAGTTGAAGCGCTAGCAATTTAGCCAAGCTAGCATTCAACCGCTGGGCATGTGGATGGCTGGGAGTGAACTTCTTTCGACGGTCCAGCAGCTGGGGCAGGGAAATTTGCCTGCTAGAATCGGACGTCGGTGTACTGCTAGCAGAGTGGGCGCAAGTACTTGGCTGTGACACACCTAATTCTACACCTTCATTCCTCTCAGTGCATGTTTCAGAGAGGACTGAAGTTATAGTGGGGTTGGAGATCCCAGCTGATGCGGTGCAAGGAGAGGTCCGCTTTGTTCTTTGGTGTGGGTCTTTGAGGTAGGCTTGCCAACGAGCTGCATGGCAGGTCAACATATGTCTGGTCAGGCATGTGGTACCCAAGCGGCTGATGTTTTGGCCACGCGATATACGCTTGAGACATATGTTGCAAACAGCAGCTGTGCGATCTGATGCACTAGCCTCAAAAAAGGCCCACACCAAAGAACTTTTTGAATGACGGGCAGAGGCAGCGCCCTGCACAGGCGGAGCTCTGCGGTGTGATTCCGTCGGTGTACTGCCCTTACGCTGGCCACCAAAGGGCATCCTGCCTCGTTGGAGATGTGCCTCCTCCTCATCCTCCTCCTCCTCCTCTCTCCTATTAGGCACCCACGTGGAGTCAGTGACCTCATCATCCCCTCCCTCCTCATCACTGGAGCCAATCTGGCAGTATGCTGCAGCTGCTGGAACATGACTGCCAGATTGGTGTCCTTCTTGAGCATCCCCTCTGTCTGCTCTCACGCTACTGCCTTCCTCTAGCTGGGTTTCATCATCAGACCCTTCGAAACGCTGGGCATCCTCCTGGAGCATGTACCCAACACTGTGCTGAAACAGTTCGGGGGACTCCTCAGGAGGAGGACATGGTGGGTCTAGGGAAGGAGTGACTGATGATTTGTCTGACATTGATACCAGGGAAGACGACGCTTTGGCAGCTGCTTTTCCAGTACCCTGAGCCTGGGTGAGAGAGGATGAGGAGGAGGAGGAGGGCTTGGTCATCCACTCTACCAAGTCTTCGGCATGATGTGGCTCAACATGTCCAGCTGCCGAAAAGAAGGACAAGCGTGTCCCATGGCCATGTGCTGATGACAATGCACCGCGTCCACGACCAGCACTGTTGCCCCCAGACACAGAGCCTGCTTGCCCTCTTTTATTGCCTCCTGACTGTCTGCCTCTCCTTGTTTGCCTTCCAGACATTCTAATAGATGGCCTGCAGGGAGATGGGAAAAAAGCAATAAGGGCTACCTTCAGGTGTCCTTCTCTGTCCCTTGAAACAAGGACTTTCACAGTGAAAGAAACTGACACTCTCCCTACCTACAGTTTTCTGTCCCTAGAAAAAATGTTTTTTTTAATCACAATATAGCACAAGGACAATTCACTCACTGTCCTTACAGGTCCCTGGAAACAAGGACTTGCAGAGTGAAATAAACTGACACTCTCCCTACCTACAGTTTTCTGTCCCTAGAATAAATGTTTTTTTTAAGCACAATATAGCACAAGGAGAATTCACTCACTGTCCTTCCAGGTCCCTGGAAACAAGGACTTGCAGAGTGAAATAAACTGACACTCTCCCTACCTACAGTTTTCTGTCCCTAGAATAAATGTTTTTTTTAAGCACAATATAGCACAAGGACAATTCACTCACTGTCCTTACAGGTCCCTGGAAACAAGGACTTGCAGAGTGAAAGAAAAAAAACACTCTCCCTACCTACAGTTTTCTGTCCCTAGAAAAAATGTTTTTTTTTAATCACAATATAGCACAAGGACAATTCACTCACTGTCCTTACAGGTCCCTGGAAACAAGGACTTGCAGAGTGAAAGAAAAAAAACACTCTCCCTACCTACAGTTTTCTGTCCCTAGAAAAAATGTTTTTTTTAATCACAATATAGCACAAGGACAATTCACTCACTGTCCTTCCAGGTCCCTGGAAACAAGGACTTGCAGAGTGAAATAAACTGACACTCTCCCTACCTACAGTTTTCTGTCCCTAGAATAAATGTTTTTTTTAAGCACAATATAGCACAAGGACAATTCACTCACTGTCCTTACAGGTCCCTGGAAACAAGGACTTGCAGAGTGAAAGAAAAAAAACACTCTCCCTACCTACAGTTTTCTGTCCCTAGAAAAAATGTTTTTTTCAATCACAATATAGCACAAGGACAATTCACTCACTGTCCTTCCAGGTCCCTGGAAACAAGGACTTGCAGAGTGAAATAAACTGACACTCTCCCTACCTACAGTTTTCTGTCCCTAGAAAAAATGTTTTTTTTAATCACAATATAGCACAAGGACAATTCACTCACTGTCCTTCCAGGTCCCTGGAAACAAGGACTTGCAGAGTGAAATAAACTGACACTCTCCCTACCTACAGTTTTCTGTCCCTAGAATAAATGTTTTTTTTAAGCACAATATAGCACAAGGACAATTCACTCACTGTCCTTACAGGTCCCTGGAAACAAGGACTTGCAGAGTGAAAGAAAAAAAACACTCTCCCTACCTACAGTTTTCTGTCCCTAGAAAAAATGTTTTTTTTAATCACAATATAGCACAAGGACAATTCACTCACTGTCCTTCCAGGTCCCTGGAAACAAGGACTTGCAGAGTGAAATAAACTGACACTCTCCCTACCTACAGTTTTCTGTCCCTAGAAAAAATGTTTTTTTTAATCACAATATAGCACAAGGACAATTCACTCACTGTCCTTACAGGTCCCTGGAAACAAGGACTTGCAGAGTGAAATAAACTGACACTCTCCCTACCTACAGTTTTCTGTCCCTAGAATAAATGTTTTTTTTAAGCACAATATAGCACAAGGACAATTCACTCACTGTCCTTACAGGTCCCTGGAAACAAGGACTTGCAGAGTGAAAGAAAAAAAACACTCTCCCTACCTACAGTTTTCTGTCCCTAGAAAAAATGTTTTTTTTAATCACAATATAACACAAGGACAATTCACTCACTGTCCTTCCAGGTCCCTGGAAACAAGGACTTGCAGAGTGAAATAAACTGACACTCTCCCTACCTACAGTTTTCTGTCCCTAGAATAAATGTTTTTTTTAAGCACAATATAGCACAAGGACAATTCACTCACTGTCCTTACAGGTCCCTGGAAACAAGGACTTGCAGAGTGAAAGAAAAAAAACACTCTCCCTACCTACAGTTTTCTGTCCCTAGAAAAAATTTTTTTTTTAATCACAATATAGCACAAGGACAATTCACTCACTGTCCTTCCAGGTCCCTGGAAACAAGGACTTGCAGAGTGAAATAAACTGACACTCTCCCTACCTACAGTTTTCTGTCCCTAGAATAAATGTTTTTTTTAAGCACAATATAGCACAAGGACAATTCACTCACTGTCCTTACAGGTCCCTGGAAACAAGGACTTGCAGAGTGAAAGAAAAAAAACACTCTCCCTACCTACAGTTTTCTGTCCCTAGAAAAAATGTTTTTTTAATCACAATATAGCACAAGGACAATTCACTCACTGTCCTTACAGGTCCCTGGAAACAAGGACTTGCAGAGTGAAAGAAAAAAAACACTCTCCCTACCTACAGTTTTCTGTCCCTAGAAAAAATGTTTTTTTTAATCACAATATAGCACAAGGACAATTCACTCACTGTCCTTCCAGGTCCCTGGAAACAAGGACTTGCAGAGTGAAATAAACTGACACTCTCCCTACCTACAGTTTTCTGTCCCTAGAAAAAATGTTTTTTTAAAGCACACTATAGCACAAGGAGAATTCCCCTCACTTTCCTTCTTTGTCCCTAGAAACAAGGACTGGCACAGTGAAAGAAACTGACACTCTCCCTACCTACAGTTTTCTGTCCCTAGAAAAAATGTTTTTTTTAATCACAATATAGCACAAGGACAATTCACTCACTGTCCTTACAGGTCCCTGGAAACAAGGACTTGCAGAGTGAAATAAACTGACACTCTCCCTACCTACAGTTTTCTGTCCCTAGAATAAATGTTTTTTTTAAGCACAATATAGCACAAGGAGAATTCACTCACTGTCCTTCCAGGTCCCTGGAAACAAGGACTTGCAGAGTGAAATAAACTGACACTCTCCCTACCTACAGTTTTCTGTCCCTAGAATAAATGTTTTTTTTAAGCACAATATAGCACAAGGACAATTCACTCACTGTCCTTACAGGTCCCTGGAAACAAGGACTTGCAGAGTGAAAGAAAAAAAACACTCTCCCTACCTACAGTTTTCTGTCCCTAGAAAAAATGTTTTTTTTAATCACAATATAGCACAAGGACAATTCACTCACTGTCCTTACAGGTCCCTGGAAACAAGGACTTGCAGAGTGAAAGAAAAAAAACACTCTCCCTACCTACAGTTTTCTGTCCCTAGAAAAAATGTTTTTTTTAAGCACAATATAGCACAAGGACAATTCACTCACTGTCCTTACAGGTCCCTGGAAACAAGGACTTGCAGAGTGAAAGAAAAAAAACACTCTCCCTACCTACAGTTTTCTGTCCCTAGAAAAAATGTTTTTTTTAATCACAATATAGCACAAGGACAATTCACTCACTGTCCTTACAGGTCCCTGGAAACAAGGACTTGCAGAGTGAAAGAAACTGACACTGTCCCTACCTACAGTTTTCTGTCCCTAGAATAAATGTTTTTTTTAAGCACAATATAGCACAAGGAGAATTCACTCACTGTCCTTCCAGGTCCCTGGAAACAAGGACTTGCAGAGTGAAATAAACTGACACTCTCCCTACCTACAGTTTTCTGTCCCTAGAATAAATGTTTTTTTTAAGCACAATATAGCACAAGGACAATTCACTCACTGTCCTTACAGGTCCCTAGAAACAAGGACTTGCAGAGTGAAAGAAACTGACACTCTCCCTACCTACAGTTTTCTGTCCCTAGAATAAATGTTTTTTTAAGCACAATATAGCACAAGGACAATTCACTCACTGTCCTTCCAGGTCCCTGGAAACAAGGACTTGCAGAGTGAAAGAAACTGACACTGTCCCTACCTACAGTTTTCTGTCCCTAGAATAAATGTTTTTTTTAAGCACACTATAGCACAAGCACAAAACACACTGACACTCTCCCTACCTATCCTTCTCTTTCCCTAAACTAAAGGAATCCAGGTTAAGCAAGAAAGAAATAACAGTCACTGTCCCTGCCTATGCTGCTCTATCCCTGCTCCGGAACACACTACACTAGGCCGCCGTGCTGGCGGCCTTTTATAGTGTGGGGCGTGTACTAAACACCCTCAGCAATAATTGGCCACAGGCATCCTGCCTGTGGCCAATCATTGCTCTCCTCGCTGCCGGCGCTGTGATTGGCCAAGCATGCGGGGTCACAGTGCATGCTTGGCCAATCACAGCGCCTGGATGACACTGCGATGGTGTAGTGCATTGTGGGCCGTTCGCGTCACTCGAATTTGGCGCGAACGGCCCAAATCGTTCGATCTTCGTCGAACGATCGAACAGCCGATGTTCGAGTCGAACGTATGTTCGACTCGAACACGAAGCTCATCCCTAGCCAGCACATTTAATGATTGGTAAGCTGCAATATATTACATTTTGGTTTTGGGTTTAATAGCACTGTCCCTTAGTGCGTCCCTCTAATTGCATATGTAGCTATTCTAAACAGAAGCTGCTCATAGAGTTTGATGTATACTGTAATCCTGCTCTAAAAAGGCAACTAGAATGGTAAGAAATAATATAAATGTAAGAATGTAAATTTTGTTTAAGTATACCTGGGTATTCCACACATGTGGAAATAACAGGACAAACATATTGTTGGGTTTTGCAAATTTGACTGTAAAAGCGGGGATACACTTTAAGGGCAGGGAGCAGTAGCGTACCGGTGGGGGGGGGGCGGTCCGCCCTGCGTGCTGCACATGAGGGGGTGTCAGCCCAGGGGTGTGCAGTGTGGGATGATCGCAGCAGGGCCATCCTAATGAGTGGGTGGCCCTGCACTTTCCCAGCTTGTAAACATCAGAAGTCCCTCCGGTCGGCAGAGGGCCCAGCGGTGCGGGGTAGGGCGGCTGCCTGTCTCCCCAGTCCAATCAGGTAGGCTGTCCCTCTGGGATCTTCAATATCTCCCAAGCCCGAGGCAGCTGAAGTTGGTCGGGGGGGGGGGGTCAGGGGGGTGGCTGCCTCCTCCACTCAGCCCAAAGACTCATTCACTGGCTAATCCTGCAGCTGAAGGAGGAGAAAGAGGAGAGCACACAGGAGCCCTTGGGTGTCTGCATCTCCAGGCATGCTGTAAGTGATTGAGCACATTGTCACTGTATACAGACCTAACCTGCCACTATAATACCTATACAGCCCTAACCTGCCACTGTAATGCCCTATACAGCCCTAACCTGCCACTATAATACCCTATACAGCCCTAACCTGCCACCATAATACCCTATACAGCCCTAACCTGCCACAATCATACCCTATACAGCCCTAGCCTGCCACCATAATACCCTATACAGCCCTAACCTGCCACCATAATACCCTATACAGCCCTAGCCTGCCACCATAATACCCTATACAGCCCTAGCCTGCCACTATAATACCCTATACAGCCCTAACCTGCCACCATAATAGCCTATACAGCCCTAGCCTGCCACCATAATAGCCTATACAGCCCTAGCCTGCCACCATAATACCCTATACAGCCCTAGCTTGCCACCATAATACCCTATACTACCCTAGCCTGCCACCATAATACCCTATATAGCCCTAGTCTGCCACCATAATACCCTATACAGCCCTAGCCTGCCACCATAATACCCTATACAGACCTAGCCTGCCACCATAATACCCTATACAGCCCTAGCCTGCCAACACAGCCCTTGCCTGCCACCATAATACCCTATACAGCACTAGCCTGCCACCCTAATACCCTATACAGCCCTAGCCACTATACTACCCTAACCTTCTTAATGGCACCCCAATCACACTATGATAAATCGCGTTGCAGTCGTGGCAAATCACAACACTCGACACTGTCGCTCAAAAGAAGCTCCTGCTCCTTTTTGAGTGACAAGATTTGCACGCTGCGATTTTGTCGGGGGGTTCCAGATATAGGATCCGCCCCGGTTGCCAAATGCCCTAGGTCCGCCCCCGGCAGGGAGTCCTGATTGCCAAGGAACCTAGCTACCAGGATTTGTCCAGCTCTGTGCTATGATGTAGTACCCAAAAGCAGTCTGCACTATAATTATAAAATAAAGTACTGAATAATAGCAAATAATAAATCACCTGTTCTATGATAATCTGAGTACACATGAAATAAGAAGTGGCATACCTGAATTTTGCTAAATTTAACAGACCTCCCAGTACTTTTCTTTCAGTAAGCTGCTAAATTAAACCATGTCAACAGACTATTACAATAAACATCTATATGACTAGACAGGACATCCGCTCTACTCTCTATGGAGATAAACATTTAGTAGGACTATATTGAAGATACTAAATAGAGCTTGAGGTATTGATTGTTTATGAGTCTGCATTTACTCCTACGCCACAGAGCTACCGATGGCTGTCAGTGATCATTAGGGAGTATGCAGGGGTCATGTGTGTACTGTCTGCACTCCAATATCATTTAGGCACAGAGGTTCATGCTATTTTCATCAAAACCAATGAATAAATATTTGGTGAGAATATTCTGTTTGCCAGCCGTGGTCAGTCTCCCGACGCAGCACAACTGTGAATTATTTGGTGCAGAGCAGTGATGTGAGCTAAGAAAGAAGATAACAAATCAGAATCTGAAAGAAATATAGTCAAGGCCTGTTTACAGAATAATGATCAAGAACAACCATAGAAACAAAATTTACTTCTTAGTACCCTGTACTGCGTAGAGAGTTATAATCATCTTGCCTACCTACAAGGTTCAATGCGGATGTTATAAACTGCCTTGTCAGTGATTATTAAAGGATTGGGCCTTCCAAAATCAGTATTTTAGGTTTGGTTAGAACTGACATGATGAATTACCTGAGGCTTATAATTCTTGGTTCTCGATTCCCAGTGATCTCTTAATTTCAAGAAGAGTATGTGTGTTTAATATATATATATATATATATATATATATATATATATATATATATATATATACATACACACACACACACACACACACACACCACACACACACTATATTGTCCTAAGTATTGGGACGTCTGCCTTTACACTAGCATAAACTTTAATGGTATCCCAGTCTTAGTCTGTAAGGTTCAATATTAGGTTGGCCCACCCTTTGCAGTTATAACAGCTTCATCTCTTCTGGGAAGGCTGTCCACAAGGTTTAGAAGTGTAAAAAAGAGGGGAAATTTGGGACTTTAAATGAAGCACACGACTATGCGGTGATGAAAAAAAATCTATATATAATATCATATTTATTGGTGCATATACTGTATATGTAATCTGGTATTTAATGCAAAGAAAGAGAGGGGAAGGAAAAGGGGAGGAGGAGAATCCCCCTTATTACTCACAAGTCAGCTATAGGTTTCAAATGGGGTGCTGAGAGCCGAAGACATAATGGGGGATTCATCTCCGAGAGCTGTGTCAGTGGCCAGCAGCATGAAGACAATACAAGCAATAATGAATAGACTACCATGGTAAAGGGGTCTCCATTGGAAATCAAAAGTGATGCAGTGTGTGTCGCAAAGGACACTCTGTGGAGAGTAATAAACAGAGCTCGAGTTCTGCGGGAAGGCATGGGAACGACATTCCTGCACTTTTCTCACAGCAGGAATGTTGTTTCCGTTAGCAGCCGCTTCCTGTAGGCCTGCGAGCAGGGCTGGACTGGCCTACCGGGATACCGGGAAATTTCCAGGTAGGCCGCCTGCACTGGGGCCGATTTGAGCTGCGGCTGCAGGGGGGCCAATCCCGGGTGCTGAAAATGTGCCTCAGAGTCCTCTTCTCCCTCCCTCCTCCTCTCCTCCCCAGCGGCAATCTCCTGAAATGTCATGTACCTTTGCGGCACTGTATTAAAGTCCTGCCTTCTAGACCGATGACTCCTATGATAGATGTCACACTGATCCAATTTCCTGGCATTGGATCAGTGTGACATCTATCATAGGAGCCTCCGTTCTAGTAGGCGGGACTTTAATACAGTGGAAGTCCCAGGCAATTCAGAGCAAAGCTCAGTGACACTGCAGGAGATTGCTGCTGTGTGTGATCCATGTGGGCACAGGTAGGCTGCATTAGTGGGTACTGATAGACTGCATTGGTGGGCACTGATGATAGGCTGCATTGGTGGGCACATGTAGGCTGCATTGGTGGGCCCTGGTAGGATGGATTGGTGGGCACTGATGATAGGCTGCATTGGTGGGCACAGGTAGGTTGCATTGGGGGGCACAGGTAGGCTGCATTGGTGGGCATTGATGATGGGCTGCATTGGTAGGCACAGGTAGGCTGCATTGGTGGGCACTAATAGGCTACATTGGTGGACACTGATGATAGGTTTCATTGGTGGGTACAGGTGGGCTGCATTGGTGGGCACTGTTACGCTGCATTGGTGAGCACTAGTAGGCTGCATTAGGGAGCACTAGTAGGCTGCATTGGTGAGCACTGGTAGGCTGAATTGGTGGGCACTGATAGGCTGCATTTGTGGGCACTGATGAGGCTGCATTTGATGGGCACTGATAAGCTGCACTTTATGGGCACTTGTAGGCAGCACTGATGGGCACTGGTAGGCTGCATTGATGGGCACTGGTAGGCAGAATTGATGGGTACTGGTAGGCGTCACTGGTGGGCTGCATTGATGGGTACTGATGGGGCTTAATTTTAATTTTTTTTTGTATAATCTGTATTTATTGAGCAAAAACATATACACACAAACAAAAGTGCAACTTATGGCTTACATGGTCCACATCCAGCATACAATCCTGTACGGTGCAAAAGGAATAACTCGGCATCAAAAGAAAAATGTACCATTTTCCAGACAATGCAATGAATCCATCGGGGGAAACCTCACCCCCCTAACTTGCGTACTAGTCCGCTAGCAATTACCGGGGTCATGTACCGAGCTAATGAAGGGGCCCTCACATCCCCGTGCCCTATATGGGGAGAGGGGGCCAAAATAGCCTCCATCAAACCCTCCCCGGGCCAAAACCGGCCCTTGGACACAAAGAGGTGGGGGGACCCTGCTCGTCTAGGAGTCTCCCCACCCAAGCAGAAGGAGAGGAAACTCCTACTGCTTAATAAGAGTTGACCCGAGCATGGGGCCGACCCCTGCAACCAGTAAACAACCTGAGCTGAACAAGTAAGTGAGGATCCACATATTGAGTAAATAATAAAAATAAAAATAAAAGCACAGACAAGACAAACAAACATAAACGGGAATCAGCAGGGTAAGAAAGCCAGAAAAGGGGAATAGAAGAGAGAAGTAGAGGGAAATAGGACTTCCTCCATCAGGCATGCTCCCCCAGCGCCGTGCGGCTCCTCCAACCAAGAAAAGGCTAGCAATGCTTATCTCACTAGCCGGGCTCCCACATCATCAGTCTCTGTCTCCGGGGCCTGCGCCACTACAACCCTGCGTCCCCGAAGAGAGGGCTCTGCTAGTTCCAACAGGGCAGTATCTAGACTAGATGGAACAAACTCCCCACCTGAAGTGTGCTGCAACCAGGCAGCCCAGATGGCCTGAAAGCGCTCACTCGTGCCACTACAATTCGCCACCCATTCTTCAGCTTCCTTAATTTCCCGCACCCTCTTGGACCAATCCTCGAGCCCCGGAACATGAGCCTGCTTCCAATAAATAGGGATCAAACGCCTAGCGGCATTCAGGAGATGTGGCAGTACACATCTCCTGTAACTACTGGTCGACACAGACGGCACATGGAGAAGGAAGTGTATGGGCAAAAGTGGGACATCTATATCCAGTATGGCCTTGATTTGTTGCTGAATTGTTTCCCAAAAGGGCTGAATTTTCGGGCATTCCCACCATATATGAATCAAAGTGCCACGGAGGCCACAGCCTCTCCAGCAACGATCAGATACAGTGGGGTATATGTGTGAGAGCACAGCAGGCACCCTGTACCACCTTGACAGTAACTTGTAATTTGTTTCTTGCGTTCTAGACTCTATGGAGCTAGAGTGGGTCAGGCGGTACAGGGGAGCCAGCTGCGCCTCTGCGAACTCTGTTCCCAGATCACACTCCCATTCCCTGATGTAGGCCGGCTTAGTCTCCGTCACGGATGAACCGAGTAGCTGATAGAGCTCGGATATCATGTGGGAGATGGGCTCCTCCGCGACAAAGAGAAGCTCAAAGGGCGAGAGTTGAGACGGGGTACGAATAGGGGTGACCTGTGTTGCAAAAAAGTGGCTAAGCTGCGCGTATCGCCAAAAATCCATCGGAAAAGTGCCATGGCGTGCCCTAAAAGAATCCAACGGGGGAGTTTCCCACCCTCCAAAAGTTTGCCACAGGGAGCATTAGGGTCATCCAACCAGTTCTTAAAAAAGGCCCTCTGCTCCCCCGGGGGGAACCAACAAAGGCCCCCTAGCGGGGCCAATGGGGACCCAGGAGGAGCTAAAGAGTATAGCGTGTTAATCCTGTCCCAAACCCTAAGGGCCTGTCTCGTTAGGGGGGATGACAAATCAGACAGCCCACTATGCTCCTTCGCTAGCCATGGGGCATAGGCCAAATCTCTGCCCGCCATGCTCTTTTCCAGGGGAACCCAAAGTCTAGTACGGGTGTGGAACCTCCAGTTCAGAATCCTTTGAAGGACAATGGCCCTGTAATACCGTCGAATGTCTGGGATCCCCAAACCCCCAGCCCTCTTAGAGCGTTTCAGCACCCTCATGGCTATTCTAGGCTTCTTTGCACTCCACACAAAGTCTATGAGCAAGCTATTGATTGTAGTGAAGAAGGTGCTCGGCAGGGGGATTGGCAACATCTGCAAGTAGAACAGGACTCTGGGGAGCACATTTATCTTAATAATGCTCACCCGCCCGAGCCACGTAAAGGCCGTTTTAGTCCAATGGGATAGGTCGGTCTTAATGGTCGTCAATAGGGAGGGATAATTGGCCTGATACAGGGTCTCATACCGGTCAGTCAGTTGGATACCCAGGTACCTTATAGAGGACCTAGCCCACGTGAAAGGGAACGCCGCTTTCAGGCTATCTTTGAGTGACAGGGGAAGCACTATCGGCAGAATCTCAGACTTTGAGTAATTCATTTTAAAATTGGACAAGGCTCCAAAATCATGGAGTTCTTTCATGAGGTTCGGCAACGAGATAAGGGGTTCGGTGAGATGGAACAGGACATCGTCTGCATAAGCCGATAGCTTATGCTCCATGTTCCCAACTGTCAATTCCTTGATGTCCTGGTTGGCCCTCACCCTGCGTAACAGAGGCTCCAGGGTAAGGGCAAACAGGAGGGGCGAGAGGGGGCAGCCCTGTCTCGTACCATTTTTAATCAGAAACCGCGAGGAGAGGATGCCATTTACCTTGACCTGGGCACTTGGGGTAGTGTAAAAGGCCATGATCCAAGTCAACATGAAAGGGACCAGACCCACAGACTCCAGGACCGCACGCAGAAAGGACCAGTCAACCCGGTCGAAAGCCTTCTCAGCGTCCGTTGAGAGGACCAAGTATGGGGACTGTTTTGGATTAGAGCGCACCCAATGAATCAGGTGTATAGCTCGCAGCGTGTTTTCTCGGGCCTCGCGCCCCGTGACAAACCCTGTTTGGTCTGGGTGTACTAGATTTGGAACTAGATGTTTAAGGCGATTAGCCAATATTTTAGCAAGGATTTTAACATCCAGGTTCAGTAGCGATATCGGTCTATAACTCTGTGCCAGAGAAGGGTCCTTGCCCTCTTTGGGAAGAACCGTTATGTGAGCCAACAAGGCCTCAGGAGGGATCGGGTCTCCCCTGGCAATCGAGTTAAAATATCTACACATGGGGCCGACTAAAATCGGGAGAAAAGTACTGTAGTACGCCTTTGAATATCCATCAGGCCCCGGGCTTTTCCCATTCGGCAAGGATTAAACAATCGCCTCGATGTCGGAGGGCTGCACAGGGGACTCCAACTTCGCCTGCTGCACCTCCGACAAGGAGGGGAGCCACGAATTTACCAAATATTCCTTAACAGCACTGTACTTAGAGGCCGCGGACTCCGGTGTAGCATCCAAATCCAAAGAGTAGAGCTTCGCATAGTAATCCCGGAACAAAGAGGCAATCTTGGAGGATTGACAAACAACTCCACCTGAAGTGGATTGAAGTTTGTGAATAAGAGTCTGGGCCCTGCGTTTTCTGAGGGCCCTAGCGAGCATCCTACTGCATTTGTTACCATGCTCATAATACTTATGAGAAAGGTAACAGAGCTGTCTGCAAACCTTACGGTTCAAGTATCGAGAAAAAAGTCCCCGAAGCTCCAGCAGTCTCTCCAAAGCCTCCGGGTCCCCACAACGCTTATGACGAAGCTCTGCCTGTTGGAGATTTGTCAAGATCCTCTGAAAATCTGCTTGTCGCGCCCTCTTGCATCTAGCCCCTTGTGAAATCAGCTCCCCCCTCATGACAGCTTTGTGACCCTCCCAAACCATCCCCTCACGTACACCATCCGTAGTGTTTTCCTCAAAATAGTGCGACATGACCTCCGAGACCTCCGCCACCACTACAGTGTCATCCAGTAAATTCTCGTTCAGGCGCCATGACCATGGGCGCTGCGCGCCCTGAGACACCTCAAAGGTGATTGTGATCGCAGCATGGTCAGATATAGTAATGTTCTCTATGGATGCCGCCTGCAGTAGCTCGAGGGTATGCTGATCTACAAATATGAGGTCTATACGAGTGTACACGTCATGCACTCTAGAATAATAGCTATAGTCTCTCGCTGAAGGTTGGAGCACCCGCCAGCTATCGAACAGGAAATAGGATTGGATAGTTTTCTTAAACCTTTTCAGGAACGCATGGGAATGAGCTGAGCGACTATGAGAAGTGTTGAATAAGGGATCTGGGCTAACATTAAAGTCCCCCCCTAAGATCAGACGGCCCTCCTGGAAATCAGTGAGGCGATCCAGTACGGCATTGACAAAGGTCAACTGGTTGGCATTAGGGGCATATACGTTCGCAAAGGTGTAAAGAGTCCCAGCTATCTCCCCTTTCAAAAGGACAAACCTACCCATGGGATCAGAGAAATGTGCTTTAAGGCGGAAGGGGCAGGACTTGTGGACGGCTATGGCCGTACCCTTGGCCTTAGGAACCGTGGACGCGCTAAGGAACCATTGGTTGAATAAATGAGTCAGGAGTTTCGGAGTGGATTGGACTGTAAAGTGGGTCTCCTGCAGAAATACTATCTGTACCCCCAAGCGTTTCAATTCCAGCCACAACTTGCCCCTTTTGTGTGGAGAGCAAAGACCCCGAACATTATAAGACACTACCTTAACAGAAGCCATGGGGACCGGGGATGTCCGTTAGAGCCAAGGAATAGCCGTTGAACACAACAGGAGCAATTCTGAGGAAGGAGTACCTGAGAAAACTTCAGACGAAAAAAAAGGAGGAAGTGGAAAGAAGAGAGGAAAAGATTAGGGCAGGCAGGGGAAACAACACAAAGACACACAATAAGCAACAACATGAGAACAAAAAAATGAACATTGTTAAGCGGGTCAGGAGGCATGGCCCGTCTAAGCGAGAAATGTCTAGCCAACTCACCCGAAAAAAACACTCGAAGCGAACCCGACCCGGTGTACCCTCCCACCACAAGGAAGGCCCCTGGTCGCAGCCCACCAACCCTTAAAGGGAAAACACCCACTGTGGGTAGGCCTACTGGGGGGACATAGACCAACATGGGGGAGATAAGAACTTCACTCCCCCCACACCGCCTCTATGAGGCAACAAAGTACTATCCGGGGGCACTCTCGGTGCATGTCCCAAGCCAAGTCTCCTAGACAGGAAGAGGTGATTCTGCAGATGACAGGGGGCTACAAAGCACAAAACAAAACCCACCCCCAACCCCCCTTAAAAAATGGGAGTCTGACAGCCCACGGTGCAGTCTATGGAGGCAGGACCACCCAAAACAAAACAAAACAAAAAGTTCCTGTAATGGAAACAAAACTATCTCAGGGTCCATCAACCCCAGTTAAGGAAGAAGGTGCAGATGGGTCATCTGATATAGAAGAGCAAGGGGCAAGGTCTCTGGTGGATGCAGGGCCAGAAGAGGTGCTGACATTGCGACGCCTGGTATTCCTCCTGCGTCCCAGACCTGGCGCAGTTTGCCAGGGCTGTGAGGGAGGGAGAGCCTGTTGAGACTGGAACTCCTCTCCAATCAGGAAAGTCCACATCCCCTAGGTGCAGGGCCCTGAGGAAGTGTGGCAGATCATCCTTAGTGCGTAGCGTCTCCTGGCGCCCCTCATGCATTACTTGAAGACTGAAGGAAAAGCCCCAGCGGTAGGAGAGGCCTGCATTCTGAAGAGCTGACAACAGGGGTCGCAGGGCCCTGCGTTGCATAAGAGTGCGCCGGGAGATGTCTTGGTAGAAGAAAAGTTTAGCTCCATCAAAGTCAAAATAAGGCTTGTTCCTCATTTTCTGCATTATGCGATCCTTTAAAGTGTACTTATGAAGTTTACAAATAATGTCCCGTGGGGATTCAGGGTCCTGGGAAGGTGGCTTCAGAGCTCTGTGAGCCCGATCAATCTCTATCGGAGTGGTGGCTGGAAGTCCCAGTATTTCCCTGAACACCCCCTCCAAAGAAGGGATTATATCCCGCGGCGCAGTGGCTTCCGGCATACCTCTGATGCGTATGTTAGCTCGCCTGCTGCGATTCTCAAAATCATCCAATTGGGATATAAAGGTCTCCATCTTGTAGCTCTGTGCATTACAGGTTTCTTGCAGTAAGGCTATGCTAGGGAGAGAGTCCTCAAAGCGCTGATCTAAGGTCTCCAGCCTGCCCCCCAAGTGTGCAGTGTCTGTTTTAAGCTGGGCTATATCCTGGGTGAAAGCCTTCTCAATCCTGGCAGTGAAACGCTCCAGGTCCTCCCTAGTAGGTAGAGACCATATGTGTCTCTTCAGGCGTTCATCACCCAGCAAGTCCATAGGATCCGGGCCTGATCCCTGTGGGGAAGGGGAGCCTGGGGATGCAGGGGGAGCCGTGTCACTCACCAGCTGAGGAGATAGAATAGGAGAGGCCGCCGGCCCAGAAGCTGCATCCTCGTGCAGTTTGGGGCCTTTCTTCTCCGTCGCCATCTTGGAATCTGGTCTCCCGGTCCGCCGCGGCTCCGTGCAGAACGAATCCATCGTTCCCTGTGTCGCCCGGTCTGCCTTCGGAGGCTGGGAGGATGCCCTCGTTCGCTGGGACATGCTCAGGTAAGTTCCCTGCCGATTATCCCCCGGGGAAAGCTGAAAAAAGCTGCGGTGTGAGCGGAGCTGAGAGCACGCACGTCCTCACTCCACCATAGCTTGGCCACGCCCCCGATGGGGCTTCATTTGATGGACACTGATAAGCTGCATTTGATGGGCACTGATAGGCAGCGCTGATGGGCACTGGTGGGTGGCATTGATGGGCACTGATTGGGTGGCATTGATGGGCACTGGTAGGTGGCATTGGTGGGCACTGGTAGGCTGCATCAGTGGGCACTGGCAGATTGCATTGATTGGCACTGGTGGGCTTCACTGATGAGGCTGCATTTGGTGGGCATTGGTAGGCTGAATTAATGGGCACTAATAGACTGCATTGGTGGGCACTGGTAGGCTGCATTGGTGGGCACTAATAGACTGAATTGGTGGGCACTGGTAGGCTGCATTGGTGGGCACATGTGGGCATTGATAGGCTGCATTGGTGGGCACTGGTAGGCTGCATTGATGGGCACTGATAGGTTGCATTGGTGGGCACTGGTAGGCTGCACTGATGGGCACTGATGAGGCTGCATTTGGTGGGCACTGGTAGGCTGAATTGATGCACACTGCTGGGCTGCACTGGTGGGCACTGATAAGCTACATTTGATTGGCACTGGTGAGGCTGCATTAATGCATTGATCTCTTGTAGCATGTCCGCAGACTCTGACCCTCTCCTGTATCATGTCTGCAGTCTCTAACCATCTCCTGTAGCATGTCTGCAGTCTCTGACCATCTCCTGTAGTATGTCTGCAGTCTCTGACCGTCTCTTGTAGTATGTCTGCAGTCTCTGACAATCTCTTGTATCATGTCTGCAGTTTCTGACAGTCTCCTGTATCATGTCTGCAGTCTCTGACTGTCTGCTGTACCATATCTGCAGTCTCTGACCATCTCCTGTAGTATCTCTGCAGTCTCTGACCATCTCCTGTAGTATGTCTGCAGTCTCTGACCGTCTCTTGTAGTATGTCTGCAGTCTCTGACAATCTCTTGTATCATGTCTGCAGTTTCTGACAGTCTCCTGTATCATGTCTGCAGTCTCTGACTGTCTCCTGTACCATATCTGCAGTCTCTGACCATCTCCTGTAGTATCTCTGCAGTCTCTGACCATCTCCTGTAGTATGTCTGCAGTCTCTGACCATCTCTTATATCATGTCTGCAGTCTCTGACCATCTCCTGTAGTATGTCTGCAGTCTCTGACCATCTCTTGTATCATGTCCGCTGATCAGGCTGCTGATCATGCTGCAATGATGGGGACACTGGTAAGGCTGCATTGCTGGGGACACTGGTAGGGCTGCATTGCTGGGCACTGGTGAGGCTGCATTGCTGGGCACTGGTAAGGCCCCATTGCTGGGCACTGATCAGGCTGCATTGCTGGACACTGGTAAGGCTGCTTTTGATGGGCATTGATCAGGCTGCATTTGATGGTCACTGAGGAGTTAGCAGCTTCACAATCAACAGAGGTATATATATATATATATATATATATTGTGAGGGGGTTAGCTTGGCAGCGGGTGTGTGTGACCCCCGGGATGGGCTCCCCACACAAAAACAGGCCCAGCAAACGGAGGTTGTGGTTTTCAAAATCAAAAAAAAGGTGCGGTTTATTTTCTATTTACAGTGACAAAACACAGCAAAGCCAAAAGAAACATAAACAAATTAAATCCTGGTCAACTTGACCTCTGACTAAACATACAGGTTTCCTAACTAACAACTGGGATCAGCCTAGTGCTGTCCTAGTCCCTAAGTCCCTGGTTTTAAATGTCCAAGCAAATAGCCACACAGGCTTTGTCTCACCGGACAAGGGTTCACTCTCTCCAGGAAGTCCACACAGGTCTGCTTCCAGGCATGAGCTAACATCTAATGAAGCTGGGAGTTCTTATAGAGGCCTAAATGAGCTGACAAGCTTCAGCTGGCCTCATCAACTCCCTGTCTGTACGACGCCCAGCCCTCTCCCTAGAGGTATGAGTCATCCATGAGCCCACTAGCCTTATACAACTCTCCACCTAGTTGTATAAGTCGGCGTAAAGCCTGAATCTGGGCGAAATATATCTACCCCCCTGGATGCAACCAGGTGACTTTACCTTCCTGCTGTCACATACCCCCCCCCCTCTTGTTTTAACCTCGGGGTTGGAACACCAGCAATCAGGCATTCATGTACTCGAGACAAAGCATCCACATTCCCCATTTGAACGCCAGGGCGATGTTTTACTGTGAAGTTGAATTCCTGGAGGGCCAGGAACCACCTATTCACTCTTCTATTTGTTTCCTTGTTTTGAGCCATCCACTTTAACGGAGCGTGATCCGTAACCATGTCAAAGTGCCTACCTAGCAGGTAGTACCGAAGGGAATCTAGAGCCCACTTCACCGCTAAACACTCCTTTTCAACGGTGGCGTAATTTACCTCATGGGACTTCAACTTCCTGCTGAGGTAAATGACTGGGTGCTCTTCCCCGTTCCAGACCTGGGACAATACTGCTCCTAACCCCACATCTGACGCATCACTTTGTACGACAAAGTCTTTAGAGAAGTCGGGTGAGTACAACACTGGCTGGCTACATAAGGCTTGTTTCAAGAATTGGAATGCTGCCTCAGCCTCGGGGGTCCATTTAATCATGACCGACCCTTTCCCCTTCGTTAGGTTGGTTAGGGGCACAGCCTTAGAGGCAAAGTGGGGAATGAATCGCCGATAATACCCAGCGATTCCCAGAAAGGCTCGTACCTGCTTCTTGCTGTTGGAACGTGGCCAACTCTGGATGGCCTCGACTTTGTTGAGTTGGGGTTTTATTACTCCCCTCCCAATGGTGTACCCAAGATATTTGGCCTCCTCCTGCCCAATGGTACACTTCTTGGGGTTAGCCGTAAACCCCGCTTCCCGAACAGAGTCCAGGACTGCTTGCACTTTTGGCAGATGTGAGGCCCAATCTGTGCTATGGACAATTACGTCATCCAGGTAAGCCGCAGCATACTTCCGATGGGGCCTCAGCATCTGGTCCATTTTCCGCTGGAATGTGGCCGGCGCATTCTGTAACCCGAACGGCATTCTTTTATATTGGAACGCCCCGTCTGGGGTTACAAATGCGGTTTTCTCTTTGGCCAATTTGGCCAGGGGGATTTGCCAATACCCTTTTGTGAGGTCAAGAGTCGTCATGTATCGGGCTGTTCCCAGCCGGTCGATCAACTCATCTATACGTGGCATGGGGTAGGTGTCAAATTTTGTAACTTTGTTCAACTGACGAAAATCGTTACAAAATCGCCAGCTCCCATCCGGTTTAGGCACCAACACAATGGGACTAGACCAATCACTTTGGGACTCCTCTATCACCCCTAAGTTCAGCATTTTCTGTACTTCCTCCCGTATTGCCTCCCGTCGGGCCTCTGGGATCCGATAGGGTTTTAACTTCACCCTTTCACCGGGCGGGGTAATGATGTCATGCTCTACCCCAGATGTTTGTCCCGGCAGCTCAGAGAATACCTCCTTGTTGCGAAGCACAAACTCCTTAACCTCCTGTTGTTGGGGTTGTGACAAGGTGGCTGCTATTCCAACCTCAGGAATCACGCAACCAGTTTGAGCTGGTGACCAAGTGTCTGCGACTAGGGACTCTCTATCCCTCCAGGCTTTCAACAGATTAACGTGATAGATCTGTTCGGGCTTTCGCCTTCCTGGTTGTCTGACCTTGTAATTCACTTCGCTCACTTTTTCCATTATCTCGTAGGGGCCTTGCCATTTGGCAAGGAATTTACTTTCAACCGTAGGGACAAGTACCAGTATCCTATCCCCCGGGGAAAAGGTACGGGTCTTGGCTCCACGGTTGTACACTCTCTGCTGTGCTAACTGCGCTTGGGCCAAATGTTCCTTCACGATGGGCATTACCTGTGCAATTCGGTCTTGCATCAGGGCGACATGCTCAATCACACTCCTGTGGGGAGAACTCTCACTTTCCCAAGTTTCCTTGGCAATATCCAACAGCCCTCTTGGGTGTCTCCCATACAGTAACTCAAAGGGGGAGAATCCCGTAGAGGATTGGGGCACCTCCCTAATAGCAAACATCAGATAAGGAAGTAGACAGTCCCAATCCTTTCCATCTCTATCCACCACTTTCTTCAACATTTGCTTTAGGGTTTTGTTGAATCTTTCAACCAGCCCATCGGTTTGGGGGTGATACACAGATGTACGTAATTGCGTCACTTTGAACAATTTACACAGCTCCTTCATAACCCGGGACATAAAGGGTGTACCTTGGTCCGTAAGCAGTTCTCTACAAATACCCACCCGGCTAAACACAAGAGATAGCTCTTTGGCTATGGTTTTGGCCGAGGTATTTCGGAGAGGGATCGCTTCTGGATAACGGGTGGCATAGTCCATTATAACTAATATGTACTGGTGCCCCCTAGCGGACTTGATTATAGGACCTACCAAATCCATGGCGATCCTCTCAAACGGGACCTCAATGATGGGTAGAGGGACCAGCGGGCTACGGAAATGTGGCATCGGGGCCGACCTCTGACACACAGGGCAGGAGGAACAATAATTTTCTATGTCCTTTATCACCCCCGGCCAATAGAATCTCTGTAATACCCTCTCTCGGGTTTTCTCTGTCCCCAGATGACCTCCAAGAATGTGCCCATGGGCCAACTCCAACACCAACTTCCTGTAAGGTTTGGGCACCACAAGCTGCTCAACGGTTTCTTCTGCCCTTTTTGCCACCCGATACAGTAGGTCCTTCTCTACGCTGAAGTATGGGTAAGTGCAGGTATTATCTGGGTTCACTAACTCGCCATCTATTTTCACTACGTTTTCCCGTGCCTTTATTAGGGCGGGGTCTTTCAACTGTTCTGTGGCAAAGTTTTCCCTGTGAACCTCAAGATCAGAAAACTCCACAGACGGTAGGTTTTCGTCTGAGGAGGTGGGCTCCTCTCCAGTTTCTTGAGTCTCCCCTGCCAATACTGATAAGGGAAATTCCGGAGAGTCCTCACCACTCTCAGGGGAGTTCTGGCTATCCCATTCCTGGTACATAGGGGCACCAGTGGGGGGCTCAGGATCATCCCACAGTTCCCAGAACTTCGGAAAATCCCTTCCCACAATGGCGTCATGCGGTAACTGAGATACTAAGCCCACTGGATGAGAGAGGGTACCTTTGGGGGTCTCGAAACACACTGTAGTCACTGGATACTCTCGGGTGTCCCCATGCACACAAATAACAGCTACCTTGCTATTCCCAGAGACCTCTGTTTTAACTAACTCAGCCTTTATCAGGGTCACAAGGCTACCTGAATCCAGCAATACCACAACATTTCTACCATTAACACACATTTTGCATAAATGTTTCTCAGTTCCTCGAATGGCAGTGCATGCGACTGTCGCACACAGCGACTGACGTCTGCCCATCAGAAAGTCACACTGCATGGGTTCCTCCACAACCGGGCAATTGGCTGCAATATGTCCCGCTTGCCGGCAGCGGTAGCAAACGATCCTTCTTGCCGCCTCTTGAGCCGCTGATTTCCCAGGCTGTTCTCGCCAAACTTGGGGTAGAGCTCCCACCCTCTCACTCTCTCCACCCTTACCCCTTGGAATCATCTTATCCGCCCCTGGGGATGGTCTGGTCTTAGGGTGGAAAGTCCGAGTGTCTCTGGAAGAGGCCGTCAGGTTCTCTGTAGCCAAGTATTTCTCCACACGATCCACAAGACCATCGGCCGTCTCTGGGTCTCCATGGCTTACCCACTTTTGGATGGCAGTAGGAAGAGCTCTCAAAAACCGATCCATTACAACACGTTCCACAATCTTTGGTGCGGACAAAGTCTCTGGCTGTAGCCACTTTCTGCTCAGGTGAATGAGATCATACATTTGAGACCTGGGGGGTTTTCCAAGCTGGAAAGTCCAGTTATGCACACGCTGAGCCCGGACAGCCAGGGTGACACCCAGCCTTGCCAATATTTCAGCTTTTAGCATCACATAGTTTTTTGCTTGGTCAGGCTCCAGGTCATAGTAAGCTTTCTGCGATTCACCAGTTAACAGAGGAGCCACCAGTCCAGCCCACTGCTCCTCAGGCCACTTTTCTCTTTCAGCAGTCCTTTCAAATGTGGTCAAAAATACCTCTGGATCATCCTCTCCAGTCATTTTTGTCAATAAACGACTCACCCCAAAGGACGCGGTATTAGTGGGACGGCTTTCCTCACTGGTCTGCGGACGTTGCTGCATTACTGCTTCCATTTGTTGTAGTCTCTGCTCTTGCTTCTGTAACAGGTCTATGAAGCGGGCCTCAGATTGCTGCTGGGCTTGTTGCTGAGCTTCCAGACTCTGTTGGTGAGCTTGCTGCTGGGCTGCAAGGCTCTGTTGATGAGCTGCAAGGCTCTTTTGCAAACCTGCATTTGTCTGCTGTTGATTGGCATTTGCTAGAGCCAGCTGCTTCAGTATCTCCTCCATGCTGGCTTAAAAAAAAACTGCCACTGGTTCTCCACCAACTGTGAGGGGGTTAGCTTGGCAGCGGGTGTGTGTGACCCCCGGGATGGGCTCCCCACACAAAAACAGGCCCAGCAAACGGAGGTTGTGGTTTTCAAAATCAAAAAAAAGGTGCGGTTTATTTTCTATTTACAGTGACAAAACACAGCAAAGCCAAAAGAAACATAAACAAATTAAATCCTGGTCAACTTGACCTCTGACTAAACATACAGGTTTCCTAACTAACAACTGGGATCAGCCTAGTGCTGTCCTAGTCCCTAAGTCCCTGGTTTTAAATGTCCAAGCAAATAGCCACACAGGCTTTGTCTCACCGGACAAGGGTTCACTCTCTCCAGGAAGTCCACACAGGTCTGCTTCCAGGCATGAGCTAACATCTAATGAAGCTGGGAGTTCTTATAGAGGCCTAAATGAGCTGACAAGCTTCAGCTGGCCTCATCAACTCCCTGTCTGTACGACGCCCAGCCCTCTCCCTAGAGGTATGAGTCATCCATGAGCCCACTAGCCTTATACAACTCTCCACCTAGTTGTATAAGTCGGCGTAAAGCCTGAATCTGGGCGAAATATATCTACCCCCCTGGATGCAACCAGGTGACTTTACCTTCCTGCTGTCACAATATATATATATATGTATGTATATAGTTGGTAGATTAGGAGGAAACACATACAAAATATTGGTATAATGTTCAGCGCTAAACGATCTGATGAAAAAGATTAAAGTTTAAAATTTAAATGAAAAGGCATGCATCTGCGTGCTGATACATGAAGGTGCAACCATGTGAATGGTGAGTGGATTGAAAGTTCTGGGGGGTAGACCCCTAAAAATTAGTCTCTAAAAAAGTCTCTAAATGGAGGCTTTAAAGGAAGCGAGGCTGTTTCAGGCGTGGGCTGGGGAACCCGATCACTGTGAACAAAAGGAAAGAAAAAGGAGGAGAGAGAAGCGCCAAGCCAATCCTTTAAACAGCTTATTTATTTAGTATATAAGTATAAAACAACACTAAAAACAAGCGCTGTGCGTTAGGAGGCTCCAGCTGCAGCTAACACACGGCGCTCATGGATCCCTCAGAGACTTACTGGCGGTCCTCTTGTGCTCCTGTGACACTGCATGTGGAAGCTCCCACCCGCTCTAGCACTCTGTAAGTACTCCAACATTTTTCACGCAAGTTTTTAGTGTTGTTTTATACTTATGTAGCACTTACCTCCATTTGAGGGACCAGATGGTTTTGTTTTGGTCTGTAAATTACCTCCATGGCTTCCGTTGTCAGGGAGTGAGAAGAGTGTTCAGAAAGGCCAATGTCCACACAATGTAAAACCCAAACAGTCAGGCTTTATTTTTCTTTTGCTGAGGAAACTTTAGAGGAAGAGTAGGACACGAGAGAAAAAAACGCACACAGGGGAAGGTTCAGGCACGCAACACTAAAATAGCACTCATCGCCACTCAAGCCTGAGTGGGTATTACTCACCTGGATAGTTTTGTTTAATGGTCCTAGCAGCCGGAATGCAGCACAATCAATCTTTCCTTTTTGTATTATGAATACGATCAGGAAATTCCCTGCCACAGGATTAAAGTCCCAATCCTCCCAGCCAGACAATAATGAAGAGAATCGTTAGGCCAGATTGGCGTATTGCAGGCTTCTGATTATGGATCCCTCTTTAGGCGAGTTTCCAGGCCTCTTCCCGAGACAGCAGTACTGTCGCTAGTCTCCTCTGGGACTGATCCTCCCCTGGTCTCCTTTCCTAACCGTGGGCTTCCTGTAGATGGGTAGCTTGGGATCCTTTTCTTGAAACATAAGCCTCAGCCAGCAGAGCTGGGCCTACAAGCAGCGATTTGGCCTCGGGCTGAAGGTGCTCGGGACCAGAACACACGCACCCCTTGCCATACGGGCCACGAGGCGCACGCACAGGACCAATGGGTCCCCAGGAACGAACGAATCCCAATGGCGTCTGCCCCTTATGTACCCCCTCCCAGCATGCACAGCAGGTATACCACGCCCACTGCATGGCTGCCGAGAGAGGACAGCCAAGGTGCTGTGACACCCCCTGTGGTTCAACCTATGCCGGCGGTGACAGTGCCACATACAGGCAACAGGGAACACTACTGCCAGGCAGCATCACACCCAGAGCAGAAGCAATAATGAATAATCAATTGATCTGAGCCCAACTACTAGCTCAGACTACCCCTAAATATACACACAGCGCCCCCAAATATTGGGGAGGGCGCTACACTTATATACTGAATAAATTCCTAAGCTGTTTAACCACTTCCCGCCCAGTCAATAGTGAATTGACGTCCGGGAAGTGGTTGCAATATCGATACTGGACGTCATATGACGTCCTGCAGGATATTGCCTTGCGCGCGCCCGCGGGGGCGCGCAGCGCGGTGATCGGGGACGGCATGTGTCCCTCGGACACAGCGCTTCCCCGATCACGGTAAACAGCCAATTTCATTGGCTGTTTACCATGTGATCGGCTGTGTCAAAGTCACAGCCGATCACCTGTCAAAACAAACTCGGCGGCGCGCTCCGTGCGCGCCGCAACAGGCTTGCAGAGCAGGGATCGGGGAAGGTGAGTGTCCCTTGGACACAGCGCGTCCCCGATCAGAGTAAACAGCCAATGAATTGGCTGTTTACCACGTGACCGGCTGTGTCCAATCACAGCCGGTCACAAATGTAAACAAACTGCAGGAGTTACTACCTGATCCCTGCTCTCTCCTCACACACCGATCTGTGAGGAGAGAGAAGAGATCAGTAAGTTAGCTCAGTGTAGTTTGTCTACATAAGTTTACAGTCCCCCCCCATAAAGAGGACCTGTCACACAGCCCAGCACATCAATCAGCCCAGCCAATCAGCCCATCTGTCAATCAGCCCATCTGTCAATCAGCCCATCTGTCAATCAATCAGCCCATCTGTCAATCAATCAGCCCATCTGTCAATCAGCCCATCTGTCAATCAATCAGCCGATCTGTCAATCAATCACCCCACCTGTCAATCAATCACCCCATCTGTCAATCAATCAACCCATCTGTCAATCAATCAATCAGCCCATCTGTCAATCAATCAGCCCATCAGTCAATCATCTGTCACAGGCCCACCTCCATCGGTACCGCCATTGGCACCGCCACACAGGCTACCAGTACCGCCATCGGTACCAGTACCACCACCAGTACCGCCACCAGGCCCAGCATCTATACTGCCACACAGGCCCGCTACCAGTATCACCACTAGTGCCGCCATCGGTACCACCACCAGTACCACCACCCGTACCACCGTCGGTAGTGCCACCACCACCTGTACCACCACCTGTACCGCCATCGGTACCATCACCACCCGTACCGCCATTGGTACCACCACCACCTGTACCGCCATCGGTACCACCACCACCTGTACCGCCATCGGTACCACCACCACCCATACCGCCACCTGTACCGCCATCGGTACAGCCGCCACCACCACCACCCGTACCGCCATCGGTACCACCACCACCACCTGTACCGCCATTGGTACCACCACCACCCATACCGCCATCGGTACCACCACACAGGCCCACCACTAATACCTCCATCGGTACTACCACACAGACCGCCACCACTACCACCAGCAGTACCATTACACAGGCCCACCAATAAGCACTGCCATAATGTCCCAAAGGGTTTACACACCTGAGGAGGCATATGCCATTCTTGCCATGTCGGATGATGAGAGCAGCGGGGAGCTCCCATTATCCGATTCTGGTTCGGAATACGAGCCAGTGGAGGATAGTGGCTCAGAGTCCGAGTCCCCGGAGGAAACCGTCCCTTCCAAAAGAATGCGATCGGCACCAAGATCAGCACCAAGATCAGCACCAAGATCAGGAGAACTGCCCACCACCAGCAGCGCCATACCCCAGGAAGAGGAGCCCAGTACAAGCAATGGAAATGCACGCCCAACCCGAAGAATCCAGCCCCAATCCTACCTTCCCGATGCCCTGGCAAACCCCTTATGGTTGCCTGCCAACTCAGGATCCGCTATCATCCCCCCTTTCACCGCACAGCCAGGTGTGCAGCCCGACACTACAAATTTTTCTAAATTTGATTATTTTTGTTTATTTTTCCCACAAGATTTGCTGCAGAATATAGTGGATCAAACGAATCTGTATGCATCCCAATTTATTGCTGCCAACCCCGATTCTTCCTACGCCCGCATGTTCCAGTGGCGGCGTCTAACATTGGAGGAATTTAAATTATTTTTGGGCCTTATGTTCAATATGGGGCTTACAAAAAAGAACGAAGTCCATTCATATTGGTCCAAACGCCTCATCCAACACATGCCCATATATTCCGCTGTCATGTCCAGGAAAAGATACGACATGATTATGCGCTTTCTCCACTTCAATGACAATTCACAGTGCCCTCCCCGAGATCATCCCAACTATGACAAATTGTACAAGATACGCCCCCTAATCAATGCCTTTTCCCAGCGATTTGAAGAAGTTTTCATCCCAGACCAAAAAATTTGTGTGGACGAGTCCCTCGTACATTTCACCGGCCGACTGCAGTTCAAGCAGTACATACCAAGCAAGAGAGCCAGGTATGGGTTAAAATTAAATAAATTATGTGATCGAGCCACTGGATACGTCTGCAAATTCAGGATCTACGAAGGCAAAGACTCCCAGCTCCAGCCCCGTGATTGCCCCACATATATTGGAACCAGTGGGAAAATTGTCTGGGAGTTGGCATACCCCCTGTTCGGAAAAGGTTACCATTTATATGTTGATAATTATTATACCAGCCTGCCCCTTTTTCGCCACCTTTACAGTAAACAAACCCCGGCCTGCGGTACCTTAAAAAAAAAAAACGGAAGGGATTCCCACAAAATTTATTGACAAAAAAATTGCGACCTGGAGAATCGGCATCCATGAGGAACGAGGAGGTGTTGGCCATGAAGTGGAGGGACAAGAAAGATGTCCACATCCTCTCTACGATCCACAATGACACCATGGTGGAGATCCCAAGAAGACGCGGCTCCATTGTAAAGCCTGAATGTGTCCACGACTACAATTTGTACATGGGGGGGGGGTGGATTTAAACGACCAGATGCTACAGCCCTACTTATCAACCAGAAAGTCCCATTATTGGCACAAAAAAGTTGCGTTTCACCTGTTTCACATGGCCCTTTTTAATTCATTTGTCTGCTACCAAAAAGCAACTCAAAATCACCGACTCCACTACCTCCAATATATCGAAGATATCATCGATGCCCTCATTTACCAACAAGATCCCGCCCCAGGAAGCATTCGCTCTGATAGTGTGAGTCGGCTTCACGAGCGACACTATCCCTTTAGCATCCCCCCCACAGAATCTGGAAGAAGACGCCAAAAGAAATGCCGTGTATGCAGCAGAGGAGGAGTAAGAAGAGACACCAGCTATTATTGTCCCGATTGTCCCTCCCAACCTGGCCTGTGCATCGGAAATTGCTTCAAAAATTATCATACATCCATTAGTTCCCCTTATTATTAACAGACTGCCATTTCCCTATTTGCCTGCTACCATGTTACTAACTACCTTCCATGTTAATTAACTGACCCTGGCCTGTTTACCGACGATGCCTCTGCCTGCCGATTTAAACCACGTTTCTGACTTCCACGTGTACCGACCTTGGCCTGTTAATCGACCATGTTTTTGCCTGCCACTTGGACTGATCTTTTGGCCATCTACTTTTAGTACACAGGGGTCTCACATATGTGAGGGGCTTCAGAATAGCGTTCTGAGTAGAGAAAACCAGTTTTTCGTTTTCTGTGCTCCAAGAACAGGGTCTGGTTGCCCGGAGGCTTCAAAGCGATTTGGGTGGGAGAAGCCTCTACCCCTGTCCCCCTGGCCCTAAGCTTGATGGTCCTTCCTGCTGCCTGGACCAATAATTTGGCTGTGCTGACCATATTACTGCCTGTAATGACCCATGACATTATGGACCATGTTTCTTCCTGCTGCTTGGACCAATACTTTGGCTGTGTTGACCATATATCTGCCTGCTGCCTCTACTGACTTTGGACAGCATTTCTGCTGGGACACCTCTGCCTGCTACCTGGACCTGTGCTTTGGCTGTGCTCTGGCTGTGCTGACAGTATCTCTGCCTGTGCGAACTATGGACAGTATTCCTGCCTGCTGCCTGGATGATTGCTTTTGCTGTCGCTGACCTCATCCCTGCCTGCTGCCTGGACCGATGCTCTCCTCTGTGGACCACTGCACTTCTAAAACCACAGGTAATCTTTTGTTATTTGGTATGTACCTGCTATGTGTTAGATATATGAAGGGCCTTCAAAAATGTGATCGGTAGTCAGAAAATGATATGTGCAATTAATGCTGCTAGAATGCCTGGAGGTGCTACTTGGATGTTGGGCCTCTGTATGTGGCCAGGCTGTGTAAAAGTCTCAAACATGTGGTATCGCCATACTCAGGAGGAGTAGCAGAATGCATTTTTGGGTGTAATTTTTGCTATGTACATATTATGTGTTAGAAATATCTTATAAATTGACAACTTTGTGTAAAAAAATGCATTTTAATTTTTTCTCCACATTTTCCAAAACCTTCTGGAAAAAAATGAACCGTTCAAAAGACTCATAATGCCTCATAGATTATACGTTGGGGTGTGTGCTTTCAAAAATGGGGTCATTTTGTGGAAAATTCTATTGTCCTGGTGCTCCAGGGCCTTCAAAATTGTAATAGGTGGTTGAGAAAGGATATGTGCGATTTATGCTTGTAGAACGCCTGAAAGTGCTACTTCAATGTTGGGCCTCTGTATATGGCCAGGCTGTGTAAAAGTCTCACACATGTGGTATCGCTATACTCAGGAGGAGTAGCAGAATGCATTTTGGGGTGTTATTTTTGCTATGTATATGCTATGTGTTAGAAATATCTTATAAATGGACAACTTTGTGTAAAAAAAATGCATTTTCATTTTTTCTCCACATTTTCCAAAACCTTCTGGAAAAAAATGAACCGTTCAAAAGACTCATAATGCTTCATAAATTATACGTTGGGGTGTGTGCTTTCCAAAATGGGGTCATTTTGTGGAAAATTCTATTGTCCTGGTGCTCCAGGGCCTTCAAAATTGTAATAGGTGGTTGAGAAAGGATATGTGCGATTTATGCTTGTAGAACGCCTGAAAGTGCTACTTCAATGTTGGGCCTCTGTATATGGCCAGGCTGTGTAAAAGTCTCACACATGTGGTATCGTTATACTCAGGAGGAGTAGAAAAATGCATTTTGGGGGGTTATTTTTGCTATGTATATGCTATGCGTTAGAAATATCTTATAAATGGACAACTTTGTGTAAAAAAAATGCATTTTCATTTTTTCTCCACATTTTCCAAAACCTTCTGGAAAAAAATGAACCGTTCAAAAGACTCATAATGCTTCATAGATTATACGTTGGGGTGTGTGCTTTCCAAAATGGGGTCATTTTGTGGAAAATTCTATTGTCCTGGTGCTCCAGGGCCTTCAAAATTGTAATAGGTGGTTGAGAAAGGATATGTGCGATTTATGCTTGTAGAACGCCTGAAAGTGCTACTTCAATGTTGGGCCTCTATATATGGCCAGGCTGTGTAAAAGTCTCACACATCTGGTATCGCTATACTCAGGAGGAGTAGCAGAATGCATTTTGGGGTGTCATTTTTGCTATGTATATGCTATGCGTTAGAAATATCTTATAAATGGACAACTTTGTGTAAAAAAAATGCATTTTCATTTTTTCTCCACATTTTCCAAAACCTTCTGGAAAAAAATGAACCGTTCAAAAGACTCATAATGCTTCATAGATTATACGTTGGGGTGTGTGCTTTCCAAAATGGGGTCATTTTGTGGAAAATTCCATTGTCCTGGTGCTCCAGGGCCTTCAAAAGTGTAATAGGTGGTTGAGAAAGGATATGTGCGATTTATGCTTGTAGAACGCCTGAAAGTCCTACTTCAATGTTGGGCCTCTGTATATGGCCAGGCTGTGTAAAAGTCTCACACATGTGGTATCGCTATACTCAGGAGGAGTAGCAGAATGCATTTTGGGGTGTCATTTTTGCTATGTATATGCTATGCGTTAGAAATATCTTATAAATGGACAACTTTGTGTAAAAAAAAATGCATTTTCATTTTTTCTCCACATTTTCCAAAACCTTCTGGAAAAAAATGAACCGTTCAAAAGACTCATAATGCTTCATAGATTATACGTTGGGGTGTGTGCTTTCCAAAATGGGACCATTTTGTGGAAAATTCCATTGTCCTGGTGCTCCAGGGCCTTCAAAAGTGTAATAGGTGGTTGAGAAAGGATATGTGCGATTTATGCTTGTAGAACGCCTGAAAGTCCTACTTCAATGTTGGGCCTCTGTATATGGCCAGGCTGTGTAAAAGTCTCACACATGTGGTATCGCTATACTCAGGAGGAGTAGCAGAATGCATTTTGGGGTGTCATTTTTGCTATGTATATGCTATGCGTTAGAAATATCTTATAAATGGACAACTTTGTGTAAAAAAAATGCATTTTCATTTTTTCTCCACATTTTCCAAAACCTTCTGGAAAAAAATGAACCGTTCAAAAGACTCATAATGCTTCATAGATTATACGTTGGGGTGTGTGCTTTCCAAAATGGGATCATTTTGTGGAAAATTCCATTGTCCTGGTGCTCCAGGGCCTTCAAAAGTGTAATAGGTGGTTGAGAAAGGATATGTGCGATTTATGTTTGTAGAACGTCTGAAAGTACTACTTCAATGTTGGGCCTCTGTATATGGCCAGGCTGTGTAAAAGTCTCACACATGTGGTATCGCTACACTCAGGAGGAGTAGCAGAATGTATTTTGGGGTGTAGTTGCAATTATGCATATGCTGTGTGAGAGAAAAAAACTGTTAATATGACCAGTTTGTGTAAAAAAAAAAAAAAAATTACATTTTCCCAAGAATTGTGGGAAAAAAATACAACTTCAAAAAACTCACTACGCCTCTTAGTAAATACCTTGGACTGTCTACTTTCCAAAAAGGGGTAATTTTGGGGTATTTGTACTTTCCTCGCTTGTTAGTGTCTCAAGAAATGATATATCCCTTCAGTACATCAGGCGTGATCAGATGTGATAAATTTTCAGTGATTGCCACCATAGTTTGTAGACTCTATAACTTTCACAAAGACCAAATAATATACACTAATTTGGGTTCATTTTACCAAAGATATGTAGCAGTATACATTTTGGCACAAATTTATGAAGAAAAATTACTTATTTGCAAAATTTTACAATAGAAACTAAAAAAAAGTGTTTTTTTTTTTAAAAATTGCTGTTTTTTTGCTTATATCGCAAACAATAAAAAACCCAGTGGCGATTAAATACCACCAAAAGAAAGCTCTATTTGTGAGAAGAAAATGATAACAATTTTGTTTGGATACAGTGTAGCATGACCAAGTAATTGTTATTCAAAGTGTGAGAGTACTGAAAGCTGAAAATTGGTCTGGGCGGGAAGGTGCATAAGTGCATGGTATTGAAGTGGTTAAAGGATTGGCTTGGTGCTTCTCTCTCCTCCTTTTTCTTTCCTTTTGTTGATAGATTGACTTTTGTTCAACCACAGTAGCAACACATGAATTGGAACTCGACCAGTCCCTGCTGACCAAGGATATGCATTTGAGACACTCAGGCTGTATGGGAATTAAGTCCTGTGCCCACCGCTGTGAGTGCTGGCCAGGAAGGGAGCTCGTCTATGCTCCAGGCAATGGTAGAGAGTGACTAAGTGTCCCGGGAGCCGCACATCATGTCAAGACCTGCTGTATCATGTGCAGCTCCCAGTCACTTTCTTCCAGTACCTGCTAAACCAGACAAATTTTGATCCATATATGACCAGCTTTAATATGTCCTCATATTTCTGGTTGAATGATGCTGGGAGCAGGGCATCTTGTGGCATAAGAGTTCTGCGCAGGTCAGCTCCGGTATGACTTTGAGTATTGCAGCCTGGGCTGCTGTTTTATTGTGCACCTTGCTTAGTTTAGCTTTTAGGCTCTTTTGCTGTTTGTTGGGAATTTGTTAATAACTTCATGTCTATAGTCCGGTCACAGGTGCACTTTAAACAAGTCTGCTAATATAAATGGAGCAGTACTGTGTTACAGCAGGCATGTAGGGTGCAGAAAAACAAACATTAACGTGTTATTAAACTCTAATACATGAAAGATATAGACTGCAAACTTCAGCCCCTAACATTCTGTCAAGTCCTTTCCTTTTCAGCTTGTTTTTCCCTCAATTCATACTCCAAAAATGGCCCATTCCTACATGTTGTTTTGAGATGTTGCCATCCTCATACAGTAACCCATGGAGACAACCTTGTTTATGCACTCCTGATGACACCTACTGTATGTGACCAATAGAAAAGACATTCCCTACTTCCCCCTCCCTTGTGCCTGTGTTGTTCCCTGTTCATACTTGTGTAGCGCCCTTCCCAAATGGTTGGGACGCTATGTGTAAATTTAGGGGTAGTCTGAGCCAGTAGTTGGGCTCAGACCTGAATGATTGTTCTAAATTTTGCTTCTGCTCTGGGTGTGATACTGCCTGGCAGTTATCTTCCCTGTCCGCCTGTAGGTGGCACTGCTGCCAAAGGCTCAGGCTGAAATACAGGGGTATCGCAACACCTTGAGTGTCCTCTCTCGGCAGCCGTGCAGGGGGCGTGGTTGACCCGCTGTGCATGCTGGGAGAGGGTACATAAGGGGCAGACGCCATTAGCGGTTCATTCGTCCTGGGGTCGTTCCTGTGTGTGCGCCTCCTGGCCCGCATGGCAAGGGGTGCGTGCGTGTGTTCCAGCCTCGGGCACCTTCAGCCCGAGGCTGCATCGTTGCCTGGTAGGTCCGGCTCTGCTGGCTGGGGCCTATGCCTTTGGAAGGGATCCCGAGCTGCCCATCTGAGGGAAGCCCACTCTTAGGGAAGGAGCCCAGGGGAGGATCTGCCCCAGAAGAGACTGGCGACAGTACTGCTGTCTCGGGAGGAGGCCTGGAGACTCACCTAAGAAGGGATCCATTATTACAAGCCCTGCAATATGCCAATCTGGCATAAAGGTTCTCTCTATTGCTTGGCTGGGAGGTTCGGGACTTTGATAATCCTGTGGCAGAGGATTCCTGATCGCATCCTTAAATTCTCAGATAAAGTTGATCCGTGCATCATCCCGGTTGCTAGGACCAGTGAACGGAACTATCCGGGTGAGCAATACCCACTCAGGCTTGAGTGGCGACGTTGTGCCTTTAGTGTTGCATGTCTGAACCTTCCCCTATTCTTCTCTCGTTTTCCTGCTTCCTCTACAAGTTCCCACAGCAAGAAAGAAAAAATAAAGCCTTCCTGTTTAGGTTTTACATTGGTGTGGACATTGAATTTTTCCTAGAGATTTTCTATACCCTGACAACGGAAGCCTTGGAGGTAGTCTGCATGACCCAAAACAAAACCAGCCGATCCCTTAAATGGGGGTAAATGCTACACTTACATGCCCCTAACATACATAGGGCCCACTAGGAAGTTTGGGGAAGTGAAGCAGTGTGGAAGAACAGAGACAACAGGTAAGTGTTTTGGTGCATTGGGACATGGAAAGTCAAGAATGCATTAAGGTAAAAAAAATGAGCCTTTAGTACTAATCTAAAGCAGAACTTTACCCATAAAAACTTGATAAAAAAAAAAATGTTCTTTAACAAGGAACATACATTCCATATTAATACTTATGCTAAATTAGTGTGTGCTGTAAACTGCCTCCAGCATTACTCCTGTATTCTTGCTGGAGGCTGCCATTTTGCTGAAGCCCAGAGCCCCTGAACAGCATGCAAATCATAAGTGCAACTAAACCAATTAATTCCTTTCAATTACATTCTCATTGATTCCTTTCAATTACATTCCTGGAATGTCGGGATTACTAACTGTTACATTTGCTTGTGTCCTCAACCAAACTGTCATACCATCAAATGGCTGGTGTCATAACTGATCACAGCAGCACCATGGCAATCAAATAAAATCAGCTTCCTTGGCTGTAAATGATATGAGGGTTTTATTTCAGCAGATCAGCCTCAACATATTTAGCAGTTCCTAAAAATAGAGAGCAACTGAGCATGTGCAGAGCAGAGTGAGACAGTGTATAACTGGATTTTAAAAAGTATAGGTACTTGTTTTTTTATGTTTTACATAGCTATACCTGTAAAATGGGCCAGTCTGAAATGATCCAGCAGGAATTATTTTTGAAAGTTTCACTTTAAATAAAAAAAAAAAAAAAAGTTCCAACTCAGATCCGACTGTCCATGTCAAGTGTTTTCCACAAGCTGTGGATTGTCAACTTGCCATGTCACCTGCCACGTCACCTGGCCACGTCACCTGCCACAAGTTGTGGATTGTCCACTTGCCACGTCACCTGGCCACGTCACCTGCCACAAGTTGTGGATTGTCCACTTGCCATGTCACCTGGCCACGTCACCTGCCACGTCACCTGGCCACATCACCTGCTACTAGTTGTGGATTGTCCACTTGCCACGTCACCTGCCACGTCACCTGGCCACGTCACCTGCCACAAGTTGTGGATTGTCCACTTGCCACGTCACCTGGCCACGTCACCTGCCACGTCACCTGGCCACAAGTTGTGGATTGTCCACTTGCCACATCACTTGCCACAAGTTGTGTATTGTCCACTTGCCACATCACCTGCCACAAGTTGTGGATTGTCCACTTGCTACAAGTTGTGGATTGTCCACTTGCCACGTCACCTGCTACAAGTTGTGGATTGTCCACAATGCAATCCAAGCAATAACATTTTATTTTATAATTTTTTTTAATGTTTTTTTCATCATTTGCCATCATTTTAGAAATTTCTAATGTAAAAAAATAGGTCACCTTTAAAAACGCTTATAAATGAAAACGCGGCTAAACGCCGGTACCGCGTTTAGCCGCGTTTTGCATCTGAAACGTGGAAATTTTTGCGTCTGAACGAATTTTTTTGCTTTCAGAAAAACGAGGTTAAACGCAACTGCATATAAACGGCAATAAATGAGACTTTGTACATGGTCACATAGGATAACATTGAATGAGTTCAGGGGCAGTTGAAAAAAGTGTCCAACGGCCTCTGAACGTGAGTTTAACAGCGTCCCATGTACATGGGGCCTAAGTGGAGCACTCATAGATCTGAGCAGCAACACAATTTTGGTATATTGCATATATATTTGTTTTGTTTTTTTCTCATCGGTGTGTGCAGGGGTATTTGTTTTTTGTTTTGATTACACCCATGAAGCCTAGTACACACGGCCGAGATTCTCCGTTGTTTTTCCTGACGAGATTCTTGACAAGAATCTTGTGCCGGCCGAGTGTACACACACTTCATTCCAAAGAACCGCCGTTCTTTTGAATGGAACGAACGCGGTGACGTCATCGACTACGACGAGCATGAGCTCGTCACATTTGATGCCATCGCCACCATCTTGCTACACCCTACCTATGCCTAGGAAGCTACCAAGCATGCGTCAAAGTCATTTGGAGCATGCACGGGCTTACCGGAGGACAGGTAAGCTTGTTGCTGCATACACACACACACACAGTTTTCTCGTCGGGAAACAGGCCGACGAGAATCCCAACGAGAAAATAGAGAGCAGGTTCTCTATTTTTCTCGTTGAGATTCCCAGCAGTTTTCTCGACGAGAAAACATACACACGACCAGTTTTCTCGGCAAGAAAGCTCTGCCAGCAGTTTTCTTGTAGTTTCTTGCCGAGAAAAACGGTTGTGTGTACGAGGCCTAAAACCTGAAAATTTGTTAGCAAACTTTTTTTTTTTTGCAGCTATCAGGTTCAATACTGCTTAACTCTTCCATTTCTAAAACCAGACACTTTTAATACAGCACAAGTTTGATACGGTGGTGGCTATGATACGTGGCCAGGTGATGTGGGCCCCACTAGCAAAAGAGCTGGAAGAAGATAGCGGAGGCCCGGCAGAAGGAAGAAAGAACCGGAGAGCGCAGTGACGACGCCGGAGACCCCCGAAGTCGGAAGAGACCCCCGGAGTCGGAAGAGACCTCCGGAGTCGGAAGAAGACCCCCGGAGCTGTGCAATAAATTACTTTAAAAACCTGTGTGACGCAGGGCAAAGTCGGATCCAAAGTAGGACGGCTATCGTGTCACACAAGTGTGAACCCAGCCTAAAGGGTATTAGATGGATGCAATCTAGACTCTTTCGGATCTTCTCCCTTTCAGTTGTCACCATATATGATAGTTCATATGCACTTGTCCCCTTTAGGAGTTTTAGATGGGTGTAATCAAGACTCTCTCGGATTTCCTCCCGCTCAGTTGTCACCATATATGATAGTTCAGATCACGCAAAGGCAAAATATATATCCAACATGGGGGGTTATTTACTAAAGGCAAATCCACTTTGCACTACAAGTGCAAACTACCAGTGAAAAGTGCACTTGAAATTGCACTGAAAGTGCACTTGGAAGTGCAGTCGCTGTAGACCTGTGGGGGGACATGGAAGGAAAATAAAAAACAGCATTTTAGCATGCACATGATTGGATGATAAAATCAGAAGAGGTTTCCCTCATTTCAGATCTACCCCTCAGATTTACAGTGACTGCACTTCCAAGTGCACTTTCAGTGCAATTTCAAATGCACTTTGCACTTGTAGTGCAAAGTGGATTTGCCTTTCGCAAATAACCCCCATAGTGTAATCCGTTAAAAAAGTATAGCAATTTTTTTTAACGTCTACATACAATTTACTCACATTTCTAAGTGCATTATTAGCTGGTGCACTACAGACAATCATATAGATTATTGAATCGATAGGGCATCATCCTTATAGATTGTAAAAAAAAAAATTGTGGGTAGATACCAGTGGCGGCTGGTGCTCAAAATTTTTGGGGTGGCGCAAACAAACTGAAAAAAAAAATCATCAATTGCCACCACTGTGCCCATTAAACGCAGCCACTGTGCCCAAACGCCACCAGTTTGCCCCCTCAAATGCAGCCAGTTTCCCCCCAAATACAGCCAGTTTGTCCCCAAATGCAGCCGGTTTGTCCCCAAATGCAGCCAGTTTGTCCCCAAAAACAGCCAGGTTACCCCCAAATACAGCCAGGTTCCCCCCAAATACAGCCAGTTTGTCCCCAAATACAGCCAGTTTGTCCCCAAATACAGCCAGGTTCCCCCCAAATGCAGCCAGTTTGTCCCCAAATACAGTCAGGTTCCCCCCAAATGCAGCCAGTTTGTCCCCAAATACAGCCAGGTTCCCCCCAAATACAGCCAGTTTGTCAGCAAATGCTGCCAGTTTGTCCACAAATGCAGCCAGTTTGTCCGCAAATGCAGCCAGTTTGTCCGCAAATACAGCCAGTTTGTCCGCAAATACAGCCAGTTTGTCTGCAAATAGAGCCAGTTTGTCCCCAAATACAGCCAGGTTCCCCCCAAATACAGCCAGTTTGTCCCCAAATACAGCCAGGTTCCCCCCAAATACAGCCAGTTTGTCCCCAAATACAGCCAGGTTCCCCCCAAATACAGCCAGGTTTCCCCCAAATACAGCCAGGTTCCCCCAAATGCAGGCAGTTTGTCCCCAAATACAGTCAGGTTCCCCCCAAATGCAGCCAGTTTGTCCCCAAATGCAGCCAAATTCCCCCCAAATACAGCCAGTTTGTCCCCAAATACAGCCAGGTTCCCCCCAAATACAGCCAGTTTGTCCCCAAATGCAGCCAGTTTCCCCCCAGCCCTGCACTTAACTTCCTCGGATCAGCACCGTCCTTCTTCCATTCTCAATGTCTTCTCCCACCCTCGATGTCACTTCAGCCAATCAGGTTACTGGTAACCAGACCCGGTGAACCTGATTGGCTGAGACGCCTGTCAGTGTTAACCAAGGAACGCACCCCCCGTGTGTCACCTGGTTAACCATTTGGAAGCCGATTACAGAGCTCAGGCTGTAATCGGAAAGCCTATCAGAGCCGCTGGCTCTGATAGGCACTTCCAAAAACCAACCAGCTGCTGTTATTCAGATGGCCGGCGCTCAACAGGGGGCCGGCCATCTGAATAGTGGGCATCAGCGGCGGCGACAATACATAGGTTCATGTAATGCATGAACCTATGTATTGTTGTTGTGAGTGACGGGCGCAGGAGAGAGAGGGGGCGGCGCTCCTGCGCCCACTATAGACGCACCGCCACTGGTAGATACATTAGGTACTGTCCCCTTAAACCACAAGCTGTCATATAAAAAAAGATGTCTCCTCCTCCGGATGATAGTTACAGAAAAAGGGTGTTACAAAGAGACAACAATGCAACTGCAAAACAAAAGGGTTGAAAAATTAAAAATACCTATCAAGTCAGCAAAGTGCAATCAATCAAGCCAGATGGTATAGTGGTTCTCATAAGACTTGACAGGGTTTCCTTAGCTTGAAGTTAAACGAGAGCTCTCGGAGATATTGCAAGCACCTACAGGTAAGCCTTAATGTAGGCTTACCTGTAGGTGCATTTCATATTTGTGGGTATACAACCACTTTAATTAGTAGCTGTTTGAGCCCAAACATCGCTACTCTAGGAAGTTCAGGGAACAGAACCGGCCCAATTCCTCTCCTAAGGCCCCTTTCACAGGGGCAGCCCCTCTTTTCTTTTGCGTGAGTGGGGGGTGTTGACAGAAATGATCTGACCAATTAAGTGGCTGAGAAGTGGCCACTCCTCAGCCACCTAATTGGTCAGATCATTTCTGTCAACACCCCCCGCTCACGCAAAAGAAAAGAGGGGCTGCCCCTGTGAAAGGGGCCTTAGGAGAGGAATTGGGCCGGTTCTGTTCCCTGAACTTCCTAGAGTAGCGATGTTTGGGCTCAAACAGCTACTAATTAAAGTGGTTGTATACCCACAAATATGAAATGCACCTACAGGTAAGCCTACATTAAGGCTTACCTGTAGGTGCTTGCAATATCTCCGAGACCTACACGGTCTCTGCGATATTTGCAAAAAAGAGTGCACCGCTATCTACGGCGCATGCGCGCCATAGATAACGGCGCAGGCGCACTGAGCGCAGAGGCTCTTTGAATGGCAGTCTGCCGGACACTGCCGGAATTCGCGCATGCGCTGGGATCGTGCCGTTCCCCGCGCATGCGCGGGAGTGACGTCATCGCCGCTCCGGCCAATCACAGCGCCGGAGCGGCGATACCCGGAAGTCACTCCGGGTATCATGGATGCGACGGAGGACGTGTCCGAGGACCGCTGCGGGGGCTTCGATCTAAGGTAAGTGATTGATAATGAGCTAGTATGCTAGTCATACTAGCTCATTATGACTTTGCCTTGCAGGTTCTGAAAAAAAAAAAAAAAGTTTTGCGGTATACAACCGCTTTAACCGAGAGAGGTAGATATGTCCCTATTCTAGCTGTACTGTTAATATTTCAGAAGTTATAAAATACACTGAAGTTTTAGGTTCCTCAGGATGAGATAGACAGGTTGATTTTGCTAATTGCTCCAGCTACACTGTTTATGATTGGGAGTTATTTGAGAGAATTTGGCTCCCATGGTTGAGACGCAGGATCTTTCATTCTATTACTAGGGTAGGACCCACTAATCAGGGTACTTTGTCGCAGTAAGTGGGCTTAGCACTATATGGTACCATATAGTGTGACCAAACCCCCGTATTTTTAGGAATATGTTAAAGCAGGTATTAGCACCCACTTCCATGCATACAGTCTGCGGGTAGACTGCGGGTATTGCGTCACTTTCCCCCCCCCCGTTGTGTTCTGGGAAACACACGGCTCCCAGAACACAACGGTGACCAAAGAAAGACGCGCAGCGCTGCTCTTGCATGCGCAGTAGGGAAGTGAAGCCACAACGCTTCACTTCCTGATTCCCTCACCCATGATGGCGGTGGGGAAGCCTGAGAGACGAGCAATCGCTCGTCTTCTGCTGCCGACGTCGCTGGACTCCAGGACAGGTAAGTATCCTAATATTAAAAGTCAGCAGCTGCCGTATTTGTAGCTGCTGGCTTTTAATATTTTTATTATTTACAGCAGAGCTCCGCTTTAAGGTGTTTTTAACTAGCCTTGCAGGATAATTGTCATTCTTGAATGTGTGCGCTATAATCTGTTTTGTACTGTTTGTTGGTCTTATAGCAGCACCACCTTGAATTTAAGCGCATTTTAGGGTGTGCCCCCCAAATATGTTTTTGTATATTGTAGTAGTCCCTGACCAGGTTTTTTTGGGCTGGAGCACCCCTCCACCTCCTCATTACCTCTTATTAGTGGCCACCAGTTCATAGGAGGAATCCCTTCAGTTCTCCCACATAGAGGAGTTTGGCTCCCATGGTTGAGATGCAGGATCTTTCATTCTATTACTAGGGTTGGACCCAGTGCCGGCCCAAGACATTGTGCTGCCTGGTACCAAAAAATAATAATCACGCCCACCAAAATGCCCCCATATTCATTATTTTATATCATGATAACTAAAGTGGACCTGTCATGGCTCTATACATGTATATAGAAGTATATAGAGGACCTGTCATGGCTCTATACATGCATAGGAGTATAAAGAGGACCTGTCATGGCTCTATAAATGTATATAGGACTATAAAGAGGACCTGTCATGGCTCTATACATGTATGTAGGAGTATAAAGAGGACCTGTCATGGCTCTATACATGTATATAGGAGTATATAGAGGACCTGTCATGGCTCTATACATGCATAGGAGTATAAAGAGGACCTGTCATGGCACTATACATGTTTGTAGGAGTATGAAGAGGACCTGTCATGGCACTATACATGTATGTAGGAGTATAAAGAGGACCTGTCATGGCTCTATACATGTATATAGGAGTATAAAATGACCTGTGCGTGGCCGCTGGCCGCGATGTCAGCCGGCCACTCGCGATCGCTCCACAGAGCCAGAACGGGGATCTGTCAATGTAAACAGACAGATCCCCATTCTGACAGGGGAGGAGAGACAGATCTGCTGTTCCTAGTGATTAGGAACAGAGATCTCTCTCCTCCTCCAATCAGTCCCATCCCCCCAGTTAGAAACATCTCCCAGGAAACACATTTAACCCCTTTCCTGACAGTGACATTTACACAGTAATCAGTGCATTTTTATAGCACAGATCACTGTATAAATGTCACTGGTCCCCAAAAATGTGTCAAAAGTGTCCAATCTGTCCACCGCAATGTCACAGTTTCGCTAAAAAAATATATAATAATAATAAAAATGCCATAAATCTATCCTCTATTTGGTAGACGCAATATCTTTTGTGCAAACTAATCAATATTATTGCGTTTTTTTTTTACCAAACATATGTAGAAGAATACATATCGACCTGATGAACTGATGAAGAATTTTTTATTTCTATTTTTTTGGATGTTTATTATAGCAAAAAGTTAAATAAAAAAAATATTTTCAAAATTCTCGCTATTTTTGTTTATAGCACAAAAAAAAAACGCAGAAGTGATCAAATACCACCAAAAGAAAACTCTATTTGTTTAGGTAAAACGTCACATGACCGCACAATTGTCAGTTAAATCGATGCAGTGCCGAATCACAAAAAAAAATGATTGAAGTGCATTATTTCTATTATTACATTATTATTTAAAATAAAATAGTTCAACTCACCATAATGCAGAATCAGTGGGAGCCCCGAGTGTGTCACTTGCCACCGTCGCCTGCCACCAGATGCAGATTGTCACTTGTTGCGGATTGTCACTTGCCACGATGCCATCTGCCACAAATTGCGGATGGTCACTTGCCACGATGCCGCACATTGCAGATTGTCACTTGCCACGATGTCACCTGCCACACATTGTGGATTGTCACTTGCCACGACGTCACCTGCCACACGTAGCGAATTGTCACTTGCCACAACGTCACCTTCCACACGTAGCGGATTGTCACTTGCCACAACGTCACCTGCCACACGTAGCGGATTGTCACTTGCCACAACGTCACCTGCCACACGTAGCAGATTGTCACTTGCCACAACATCACCTGCCACACGTAGCGGATTGTCACTTGCCACTTCACCTGCCACACGTAGCGGATTGTCACTTGCCATGACGTCACCTGCCAAACGTCTGACAGAGAGGAGGAGGGGGTGGCGGCTGACAGAGAGGAAGAGGGGGGTGGCGGCTGACAGAGAGGAAGAGGGGGTGGCGGCTGACAGAGAGGAAGAGGGGGGTGGCGGCTGACAGAGTGAAAGAGGGGGTGGCGGCTGACAGAGAGGAAGAGGGGGTGGTGGCTGACAGAGAGGAAGAGGGGGTGGCGGCTGACAGAGAAGAGGGAAGGCCGGCTGACAGAGAGGAGGGGAGGCCGGCTGATAGAGAGGAAGATGGGGGGCAGCTGACAGAGAGGAAGAGGGGGGTGGCGGCTGATAGAGAGGAGGGGGATGGCTGATAGAGAGGAGGGGGGCTGATAGAGAGGAGGGGGGCGGCTGATAGAGAGGAGTGGGGGGCGGCTGATAGAGAGGAGGGGGGCGGCTGATAGAGAGGAGTGGGGGGTTGCTGATAGAGAGGGTGGGGGCGGCTGATAGGGAGGAGGGGGGCGGCTGATAGAGAGGAGGGGGGGCTGATAGAGAGGAGGGGGGGCGGCTGATAGAGAGGAGGGGGGGCGGCTGATAGAGAGGAGTGAGGGGGCGGCTGATAGAGAGGAGGGGGGGCGGCTGATAGAGAGGAGGGGGGGCGGCTGATAGAGGGGAGGGGGGCGGCTGATAGAGAGGAGTGGGGGGCGGCTGATAGAGAGGAGGGGGCAGCTGATAGAGAGGAGGGGGGGGCGGCTGATAGAGAGAAGTGGGGGGGCGGCTGATAGAGAGGAGGGGGGGGGGCTGATAGAGAGGAGTGGGGGGTGGCTGATAGAGAGGAGGGGGGGCGGCAGATAGAGAGGAGGGGGTGGCGGCTGATAGAGAGGAGTGGGGGGAGGCTTATAGAGAGGAGTGGGGGGCGGCTGATAGAGAGGAGTGGGGGGTGGCTGATAGAGAGGAGGGGGGGCGGCTGATAGAGAGGAGGGGGGGCGGCTGATAGAGAGAAGGAGGGGGGCGGCTGACAGAGCAGATGAGAGAGACGGACCTCAGGAGGGGGGGCGGCTGATAGAGAGGAGGGGGGGCCGCGGGCGGCTGACAGGGCAGATGAGAAAGACGGACCTCAGGAGGGCGGGCGGCTGATAGAGAGGAGGGGGGCGGCTGATAGAGAGGAGTGGGGGACGGCTGAGAGAGAGGAGGGGGGGCTGATAGAGAGGAGGGGGGCGGCTTATAGAGGGGAGTGAGTGAGGGGCGGCTGATAGAAAGGAGGGGGGGTGGCTGATAGAGAGGAGGGGGGCGGCTGATAGAGAGGAGGGGGGGCGGCTGATAGAGAGGAGGGAGGGCCGCGGGCGGCTGACAGGGCAGATGAGAGAGACGGACCTCGGGTCTCCTATGACACACAGCGCTAGTTAGGACTCCGGGAGCATGCAGTCCAGCTCCTCCAGGCGAATCACAAGCCTCGTGTCCGCCGTCCATCCCGCCCACATGTCCTGCTCGGCCAATCACAGGACACCCGCCGCTGCCCATTGCTGAGCTTGGCTCAAACACAGAGCGCACCGATTTTTAGGCAGCAGTTTGAACATTGATTTGCCGCCCCCCTGAAAGTGCCGCCTGGGACCGAGGTACCATCGGGTCCCATGGTAGGGCCGGCCCTGGTTGGACCCACTAATCAAGGTACTTTGTCGCAGTAAGTGGGCTTAGCACTATATGACCATATAGTGTGACCAAACCTCCATATTTTTTTGAATATGTTCAGGTGTTTTTAACTAGCCTTGCAGGATAAATGTCATTTTTGAATGTGTGCGCTGTAATCTGTTTTGTATTTTTTGAGAGAATATCTGCTTACTTTTACAATATCTCTTAACCCTGGTTAAGACGTTTTATGACCCGCCACAGACTCTTGATGGGTTTGAAGTTTCAAGCCTGATAAAATTACCATGTGGTACGGTTTTATGAGAGCTATTAGACTAAAATGTGGATTCTGGTCAAAGGCTTTAGAGCAGTGGTTCTCAACCTGGGGGTCGGGACCCCCTCGGGGGTCAAATGATGATTTGCCAGGGGTCACTAAATCCTGGGCTGTACCTGAAGCCCACGCTGCTCTCCCAGCCTTTTCGCGGCCGCTCAGCAGGGCTGTCCCTGGAGCCTGTGGCCGCTCAGCTGGGCTGTTCCTGGAGCCCGCAGCGGCCCACTCAGCCTTTTCGCAGCCGCCCATTTAGTTCATGGCATGGCTGGTGGGCAGAGACTAGAGGTCAGCTGACTGGTGAGGAATGTGAAGTCGGAGGGGCTGGAGGAGACCCTATCTCCTGATTTCAGCATAGGTGTCACTGCTACGAAACCCCACACAGTCGGAGACACAGTGAGTTACACTACCTGTGATTGGAGTTGCCATTAAAAGTTCCCACTACAGTTCTCAGATCAGCAGATGACCTTGATCATGAGCACCTAATTTGGCTGATAAGAACTCCCTCCAGCAATGCCACTCATCCCAACTCCCCGCCAGGACTGCCACTCATCCCAACTCCCCGCCAGCACTGCCACTCATCCCAACTCCCCGCCAGGACTGCCACTCATCCCAAATCCCCGGCAGGACTGCGACTCATCCCAACTCCCTGCCAGGACTGCCACCCATCCCAACTCCCCGCCAGCCCTGCCACTCATCCCAACTCCCCACCAGCACTGCCACTCATCCCAACTCCCCGCCAGGACTGCCACTCATCCCATTCCCCCCACCCCCCCACCAAGGAGTAAGAGAAGTAAAAATAAAAATAGAGAATACATGGAAGGGAGAGGAAAAGAGGGGTAGGAACAAAGAAAAGGGGAGAGAAAGAATAAGAGAAAGAACAAGAAAGGCGACTAGAGAGAGGGATGGGGGAAAAAAACAAGAAATTAGCATAGAGAGAGATAAAAGGGAAAGAAAGGAGGACAAAAAGAAAGAGTGGAACATCCCAAAATGTACCATAAGGGGTTTAATACTGTGCAAGTGAAAGGGACTCAGGGAGCGCTAAATGTCCGTGGGTTAGGGGCGCAAATTACTTGTCTTGCCTTGGGTGCTGACAACCCACGCTACAACAATAATTTTACTGTTAGGGGTCCCCACAACTTGGGAAATTTTATCAAGGGGTCACGTCGCTAGAAAGGTTGAGAACCACTGCTTTAGAGGGTCTGCATGTTTCCTCTCAAGTAGGGATGAGCCGAACACCCCCGGGTTCGGTTCGCACCAGAACCCGTGAACGGACCGAAAGTTTGCACGAACGTTAGAACCCTATTAAATACAATGGATGCGAACGTTCGAAATCTAAAGTGCTAATTATAACGACAAATATGCATGTTATTGTCCTAAAAAGGGTTTCGGAACCCGGGTTCTGCACCAGGGGACATGTATCAATGCAAAAAGAAGTTTTAAAAACGGACGTTTTTCGGGAGCAGTCATTTTAATGATGCATAAAGTGAAAAAAAAAAGTCAAATATTCCTTTAAATATCGTACCTGGGGGTGTCTAAAGTATGCCTGTGTAGTGCCACGTGTTTCCCGTGTTTAGAACTGTCCCTGCACAAAATGACATTTCTAAAGGAAAAAAAAGCCATTTAAAACTGCTTGTGCCAGGCTCCACCTCCATGCTGACACAATCCTCCTCCTCCTCCTCCTCCTCCTCTTCCTGCGCGATGGGTGGGACAGAAGATACACTGTCTGGGTAAAGGGGGCCTTGAGAGGCAAGGAAGTCCTCCTCTTCCTGCCTCTGTTCTGCCTCAAGTGCCCTGTCCATTATTCCATGCAGCGTATGTTCCAACAGGTGGACAAGAGGTACAGTGTCACTGATGCATGCACTGTCACTGATCACCATCCTCGTGGCCTCCTCAAATGGTGCCAGGACAGTGCATGCATCCCTGATCATGCCCCACTGGTGTGGTGAAAAAAACCGAGCTCCCCTGACCCTGTCCTGGTGCCGTAGTCACACAGGTACTCATTGATGGCCCTCTGCTGCGTGTGCAACCGCTGCAGCATGGCCAACGTTGAGTTCCACCTGGTGGGCATGTCACATATAAGGCGGTTCTTGGGCAGGTTCAACTCCTTTTGCAGCTCACCCAGGCGAGCACTGGCATTATAAGATCTGCAGAAATGCACACAGACTTTCCTGGCCTGCCTCAGGACATCCTGTAAGCCCGGGTACCTGCCCAAGAACCGCTGCACCACCAGGTTAATGATGTGAGCCACACAGGGCACATGGGTCAGTTGTCCCTGTCGGAGGGCAGAGAGGAGGTTGGTGCCATTGTCGCAAACCACCATTCCTGGCTTAAGCTGGCGTGGCGTCAACCACCTCTCGGCCTGCCCCTGCAGAGCAGACAGAACCTCTGCGCCAGTGTGGCTCCTGTCCCCCAAACACACCAGCGCAAGCAGGGCATGGCATCTTTTTGCCTGCGCGTACTTGCGTAGCCCCTTGAACGCCTACGGAGCACCGCTGGTTCCGAGGACAAAGCACAGGAAGAGGCCATGGAGGAAGAAGAAGAGGAGGGGTGGAGGGGAGAGGTGTGTCACAACCAGTAGTAGCATTTTGGAGGCGTGGCGGCGGAACAACCTCCAACACTACTGCACCTTGTCCTGTATCCTTCCCAGCTGCCAAAAGAGTGAGCCAATGGGTCGTGAAAGAAAAGTAACGTCACTGTCCATGCCTGCTGGACCATGAGTCAGCGGTAATATGCACCTTACCGCTGACCGCCCTGTCCAGCGAGGCCAAGACATTGCCTTCCACATGCCGGTAGAGAGCCGGAATCGCCTTCCGTGAGAAAAAGTGGCGTTTGGGAACATGCCACTGAGGAACCGCACATTGCACAAACTCACGGAAGGGGGCCGAGTCTACCAACTGAAAAGGCAGCAGTTGAAGCGCTAGCAATTTAGCCAAGCTAGCATTCAACCACTGGGCATGTGGATGGCTGGGAGTGAACTTCTTTCGACGGTCCAGCAGCTGGGGCAGGGAAATTTGCCTGCTAGAATCGGACGTCGGTGTACTGCTAGCAGAGTGCCCGCAAGTACTTGGCTGTGACACACCTAATTCTACACCTTCATTCCTCTCAGTGCAGGTTTCAGAGAGGACTGAAGGTATAGTGGGGTTGGAGATCCAAGCTGATGCGGTGCAAGGAGAGGTCCGCTTTGTTCTTTGGTGTGGGTCTTTAAGGTAGGCTTGCCAACGAGCTGCATGGCAGGTCAACATATGTCTGGTCAAGCATGTGGTGCCCAAGCGGCTGATGTTTTGGCCATGCGATATACGCTTGAGACATATGTTGCAAACAGCAGCTGTGTGATCTGATGCACTCAACTCAAAAAAGGCCCACACCAAAGAACTTTTTGAATAACGGGCAGAGGCAGCGCCCTGCACAGGCGAAGCTCTTCGTTGTGATTCAGTCGGTGTGCTGCCCTTACGCTGGCCCCCCGAGGGAATCCTGCCTCATTGGAGATGTGCCTCCTCCTTATTCTCCTCCTCTCTCCTATTAGGCACCCACATGGAGTCAGTGACCTCATCATCCCCTCCCTCCTCATCACTGGAGCCAATCTGGCAGTATGCTGCAGCTGCTGGAACATGACTGCCAGATTGGTGTCCTTCTTGAGCATCCCCTCTCTCTGCTCTCACGCTACTGCCTTCCTCTAGCTGGGTATCATCATCAGACCCTTCGAAATGCTGGGCATCCTCCTGGAGCATGTACCCAACACTGTGCTCAAACAGTTCGGGGGACTCCTCAGGAGGACATGGTGGGTCTAGGGAAGGAGTGACTGATGATGACATTGATACCAGGGAAGAGGACGCTTTGGCAGCTGCTTTGCCAGTACCCTGAGCCTGGGTGAGAGAGGATGAGGAGGATGAGGAGGGCTTGGTCATCCTCTCTACCAAGTCTTCAGCATGATGCGGCTCAACACGTCCAGCTGCCGAAAAGAAGGACAAGCGTGTCCCATGGCCATGTGCTGATGACAATGCACCACATCCACGACCAGCACTGTTGCCCCCAGACACAGAGCTTGCTTGCTCTCTTTTATTGGCTCATGACTGTCTGCCTCTCTTTGTTGGCCTTCCAGACAAAGCAATGGCCTGCAGGGAGATGGGAAAACCAGCAAAAAGGGGTAGCTTCAGGTGTATATTTTGCAGGAAGCACACAACGCCCACTGTAAGTGCTGCAGATGACTGCCTGTGTTACACAACAGGAAAAAACAGCAATAAGGGCTAGCTTCAGGTGTTTATTTTGCAGGAAGCACACTCCGCCCGCTGTAAGTGCTGCAAATGCCTGTTAGTGTAACACAAAAGAAAAAAAGCTCCAGCAATAAGGGCTAGCTTCAGGTGTATAATGTGCAGGAGGCACACTCCGCCTGCTGTAAGTGCTGCAAATGCCTGTTAGTGTAACACACCAGGAAAACACAGCAATACGGGCTAGCTTCAGGTGTATATTTAGCAGGAAGCACACTCCGCCCGCTGTAAGTGCTGCAAATGCCTGTTAGTGCAACACACCAGGAAAACACAGCAATACGGGCTAGCTTCAGGTGTATACTGTGCAGGAGGCTTAGCAACAATGACACTGACACTGTCCCCTGCCTATCCTTCTCTCTCCCTGCACACAAGGTTTATCAAAGAATATGACACTGACACTCTCCCTGCCTATCCTTCTCTCTCCCTGCACACAAGGTTTAGCAAAGAATATGACACTGACACTCGCCCTGCCTATCCTTCTCTCTCCCTGCACACAAGGTTTAGCAAAGAATATGACACTGACACTGTCCCCTGCCTATCCTTCTCTCTCCCTGCACACAAGGTTTAGCAAAGAATATGACACTGACACTCTCCCTGCCTATCCTTCTCTCTCCCTGCACACAAGGTTTAGCAAAGAATATGACACTGACACTCTCCCTGCCTATCCTTCTCTCTCCCTACACACAAGAATAGCACAAATAATAGCACAATGACACTGTCCCTGCCTATCCTTCTCTTTCCCTGCGCCGGAACACACTACACAAGGCCGCCGCGCTGGCGGCCTTTTATAGTGTGGGGCGTGTGCTAAACCCCCTGCCTGTGGCCAATTATAGCTCTCCTAGCTGCCGGCGCTGTGATTGGCCAAGCATGCGGGGTCACTGTGCATGCTTGGCCAATCACAGCACCGGGATTGCACTGCGATGGCGCAGTGTATTGTGGGCCGTTTGCGTCATTCGAATTTGGCGCGAACGGCCCAAATAGTTCGATCTTCATCGAACAGCCGATGTTCGAGTCGAACGTATGTTCGACTCGAACACCAAGCTCATCCCTACTCTCAAGGAACTGATAAGAATATTCTGGTATACAGCCTAAAGTTTGTGTATTGTATCAGATGCCTTCCTAATGTCCATGTTCTGACACAGGGAAAGGTTACTGCTGATCTGTCTCTTGTTCTGAAAAAATTACATGGGTGAACTGGAACGTGAACAAAATGGCTGCCTCATACAGCTTTTCATGTGCAATACCATTATACCGCACACAACTGTGCTTGTGGAAAAGAGTCGGTACTTGACATAAACAGGTGGATCCAAGGTGAAGAGTGCAGTATGCACTTTAACCACTTATGGACAGGCACAGCGTTGTACCTGTACATTGCTGACCTCTTACGGGGTACCCAGGCCGCCAACTCCCACTGTGATTGTACACAATTTGTCATCAGGTTGCGGACAATGATTCATGGCTGGAACCTGCTGATTGGCTGTGTCCAATCACAGCCCAGAGCCCTGTCTTGAAAATCAACACAAGGCTCTGTACAGAGGAATAAAAACAAAAATATATTCTGTAAAAAGCAGCACACAGTACACACATTAACACTTGTTAGGAACACAGTTAACCCTTTGATTGCCTTAGATGTTAACCCCTTCTCAAGTGTCATTAGTACAGTGACAGTGTATATTATTTTCATTGATCACTGTATTAGTGTCACTGGTGTTGTCAGCGGCATTCAGTTCCCACTCAGTGTAAGCTATTGTCAGATTTCCCGCCACTGCCGTCCCATCAAAAGTTGCTGATGAGCACCATTAGTAGTATAAAAAAAGAAAGATTCCAGTACATATACAATCATTTTTAGATGCTATAACTTTCATGCAGACCAATCAATATACACTTATTGGGATTATTTACCAAAGACATGTAGCAGAATACATTTTAGCCAAAATTTATGAAGAAATTAGATTTTTACCATTTTTTTGGGATATGTTTATTAGTAGAACGTAAAACGGTCTTTTTTTTTTGTTTGTTTATATCACGAAAAATAAAGAACCCAGTGGTGATCAAACACCACATTTGGGTGCAGCGTTGCCTGACCATGCAATTACTAGTTAACCACTTGCTTACTGGGCACTTAAACCCCTTTCCTGCCCAGGCCAATTTTCAGCTTTCAGCACTGTCATGTTTTGAATGACAATTGCGCGGTCGTGCGACGTGGCTTCCAAACAAAATTGACGTATTTTTTTTCCCACAAATAGAGCTTTCTTTTGGTGGTATTTGATCATCTTTGCGGTTTTTATTTTTTGCGCTATACACAAAAAAAGAGCGACAATTTTGAAAAAAACACAATATTTTTTACTTTTTGCTATCATAAATATCCCCATTTTTAAAAAAAATATATATTTTTTTCCTCAGTTTAGGCCGATACGTATTCTTCTACATATTTTTGGTAAAAAAAAATTGCAATAAGCGTTTATTGATTGGTTTGCGCAAAAGTTATAGCGTCTACAAAATAGGGCATAGTTTTATAGCATTTTTATTAATATTTTTTTTTTTTACTTGTAATGGCGGCGATCAGCGATTTTTATTGTGACTGCGACATTATGGCGGACACATCGGACACTTTTGACACCATTTTGGGACCATTGTAATTTTTACAGCGCTCAGTGCTATAAAAAATGCACTGGTTACTCTAAAAATGACACTGGCAGTGAAGGGGTGCTGAAGGGGTTAAGTGTACCTAAGGGAGTGATTCTTACTGTGGGGGGAGGGGACTGACTGGGGGAGGTGACCGATGGTTGTCCCTATGTACAAGGGACTAGGGTGACCACGTGTCCCGGATTGCCCGGGAAAGTCCCGCATTTTGCAGGTGTGTCCCAGGCACCTTCATTCCAGGACAATACAGTGCCCCGGAATGAAACTGACACAGCCACCCCCCGGGCCAATCTGATGCCCCCAAAAAAGGTTGCCACATCACAGTTTTACTCACTGACAGTACTTGTCCTGGCCAGGAATGCCTGGAGGAGCACAATCCCCGCCCCCTGCTTGTGATTGGAGAAATCATGAATCCTGCCTCTTGTGTCTAATCACTGTGCTGTGATTCGTTACAGCACAAGCTGATTTTTGGGAAGGGAGGGTGTCCCTGAATGGTAGTTTGGAAATGTGGTCACCCTACAAGGGACACACCATCGGTCTCCTCTCCATGACAGGACGTGGATCTCTGTGTTTACACACAGAGATCCACGTCCCTGTCTCTGTAAATGCCGATCGCGGGTACCTGGCGGTCATCGCGGCCACCAGGCACGCGCATTGGCACCCGCGTGACGCGGCGGACACGGAAGTTCCCTGATGCGCGCTCGGGAGTGTGCGCCGGGGACGAGGAAAGGGGCGGACGTCAATTGACGTCCTCCCGGCATTCTAGGTCTGCGCTGTAGCCGTCATTTGGCTATAGCGTGGACCCCTAGTGGTTAAAGTAACGCCGTGCTAAATAGCAAAAAATGGCTGGTCATGGAGGGGATAAAACCTACGGGAGCTGTGTTGGTTGGTTAAATACATTTTTTTGTCAGAGATTAGACCGTGTATGCAAATGACACCCCTGTTCATGTCAAATTATAGAAGTAAAGTTACATATGACTTCTGCGTAGTAGTGGTTATGATTTAGAACAGTATATGACAATCTCATAATCTCCCTTTCTTCGTAAAGTACAAGGACAAGATATTAAAAATACAAGAGTACTGAAATTCTTACATTTCTGAAAGCAACTAATATCCTATATCTTAGAAAAAGCTCCTCTTCATGTGCAAATTAAACAGTGTCTGTTGAATACTAACAATGCTCATACGCAGTGAAAATACGATATAAACTAGATTGAATGGTTTTCTGGCTGATGAACAGGCATCTTTGACTTTCTTGAAAAACAACAATATACAATATATGAAAAACTGAATTGGGAGCTCTGGCCTTTTTTGCAATTCAAGAGCATATTGTCAATGGAAAGGGAAACATTAATTCCCTATTTCTAGGCTTTTTTTTTCCTGTGAATGTTTTAGCAATGTTCTACAACCGCATTGTAATATTAAAATCTCTGGTTCTCTAGAGGAAGTCCAGAGTCACTTAAGAGCTTACTGTCTGCAGAAATTAAACTGGAATGACTTACCAGCTAAAGCAATTTTAATTTCTCCCATGTTTGATTTTTCTGGTACCTTCAGCCGGATTGCAATGTGTTATCAGTGACTTTGTACTGCACTGTATTCCATCAGTTTCATTAAAAAAATGTAATGCTTTGATCTGTAGAACATGAATATTATAAAATCATCCTAATTGAATGGCATGTATGACTTAAAATGAATCTTTGAAGATAGAAATATGGAAGCTGCTGTTGATGACTTTTAAAGGTGCAGACTCATATGCTAAGGCAGTGTTTCTCAACTCCAGTCCTCAAGGCGCCTCAACAGGTCATGTTTTCAGGATTTTCATAAGATATAGCAGCTGTGGTAATTACTAAGGCAGTGAAACTGATCAAATCACCTGTGCAAAGTAATGGAAAGCTTGAAAACATGACCTGTTGGGGTGCCTTGAGGACTGGAGTTGAGAAGCACTGTGCTAAGGTGACCAGATTTTTAAAATAAAATCCGGGGACATTTTTTTTTTTTACTAGTAACGGCGGCAATCAGCGACTCTCTGCCCGTCGCCGACGCCGCCCGCCTCACAGCCTGTCAAGTCTCTCCGGGCCCCGGCTACTACTGGGTGGGGAGCGGAGGAAGATCACTCCGACAGGGAAGGCAAGGAGATAAACAGGCAGGCGGCTGGCCGGGACTTGAGCCAAGGCAGAAGAACATGCAAGCGGAGCTGAATGGGCATGCACCCGAAACTGAAGAAATATTCCCTCCGCCCTGACCAGCACATGATCATCAGAAAGGGGCACAGATAATGGAAAAAATACACCACCTAAGCTAGTAGGAGCGGGGGGGTGTAATTAAAAAATTGTATTTTTAATTCTGCACTGACTGTCTATGAAATTACCCCAGCCCCTGTTCAAATCCAATCTGGGGACAAAACTGGGTACAGACTTGGTCCGGGGACAGTGTCCTCAATCCGGGGACTGTCCCCTGAAACCGGGGATGTCTGGTCACCCTATCATATGCTGTCATTCTGATAATTGCTTCACTACACTATCCCTGTGTCACTGTGTAGACTAAAGACTCATCTCTTCTGAAGGATCTCAACGACACTGGATGCAAAGCGCCTTGAGGCAATTTAGTTCGCATTTTCAGCGCTATACAAGTTACTCACTCACTTACTCACTCACTGTCCTGGAGCAGTCACAAAGCTAATGGGGTTGATTTGCGAAAGGCAAATAGAGTGTGCACTTTGCAAATGCAGTTGCACTAATTTTCCCCAGAGCTTAGTAAATGTGGGGAAGTTCTGCTGATTTCCATCATCCAATCATATGTGCATTCTTTACACCAGATTGGGTATTCTTTACAGGTCGTCACATTCAATAAACTTTGGGGAAAATAAGTGCAACTGCATTTGCAAAGTGCACAGTTTTTTTTGCCTTTAGTATATCAACCCCACTAAGTTCTTAACCCCTATCCTGCATCGTACTAATGTAGTAGATCCAGTAAAAGGATGATGGCTCCTGCACCTTCAAAAACAATTCATGGCTACCAGCTGCCCCCATACATTTCCACAACTGCCATCACAGTTTAGCACACGTTTGCCAAACTGGGGTCAGGGAATCATTCACCACCATATTCAGACAGTCTTAAAATGTACTCACTCAACATGGCATCTCCACTGCATTCAAAACCCATCTCCAAGCAAAGATTTTAAAAATAAAATAATTTCAGAAGCTCTTTTATACTCACTACCCCAGCCATGTCTTCTATCCTAGCCACAAGAGTGTTGACTGCTGTATCTAGCACTGCAGCAGCTCAGTCACTTCTCCCTGGCATCATTATGCCATTGCAGTCTTTTTATGGTGAATGGGCTCCGTAGATGGACAGCCAATAGGAAGTGTCCACATCACTCAGGCAGTGATGAGGACCCCAGAAGAAGGAACCTTCTCCCAGTGGTGTATTTAGGTTTTGTGCTGCCCTAGGCCTGACGAAACTTGCGCACCCCCTACTTTATATATGACGCACCCCTTCCTGTCAAGACTAAACCCCTTCCTTTTTAAGACCCGCCCTGTCATTTTCATGGGAGGAGGACAGAGGGACAGGATGGGATGAGGACAGGGGGACAGGGTGGGATGAGGACAGGGGGACAGGGTGGGATGAGGACCGGGGGACAGGGTGGGATGAGGACAGGGGGACAGGGTGGGATGAGGACAGGGGGACAGGGTGGGATGAGGACTGAGGGACAGGGTGGGATGAGGACAGAGGGACAGGGTGGGATGGAGGACAGGGTGGGATGAGGACAGAGGAACAGGGTGGGATGAGGACAGAGGGACAGGGTGGGATGAGGACAGGGGGACAGGGTGGGGAGGGGCAGAGCATCTTTTAATTTGAGGGGAGAGGGGGTATACGGATATGTGCTGGGGAGTGATTTGGGAGGGGAGAGGATATGTGCTAGTGGGGGGGGGAATCAGACCCCCCCACTAGCACATATCTTCTTCCCTCTCAAATCACTCCCCAGCACATATCCCCATACCCCCCTCTCCCCTCCCATCACTTCATTAGTTCACCTCTTATCTGCCTGCCCCCCCTCCTTCCCTCCTGGTTACTGTGTCATCTCTCACTGAAGTTGTTTCACATACCAGCAGCACGATTCTCTCGGCTCTCTCACTGACTGTAGTTGTGTCTCTCCTCGGCTCCTCCTCCTGGCTGTGTACACAGGAACATTGAGCCGAGAGGGGGGAGGAGCCGAAGAGTGACTGTGTGCGATGTCAGTGGAGAGAGAGAGGGACGGCTGCTCTGTAAAGCTGATCGACGCTGCGGGACCCTGGGCGGCAGATGTCCTGGGTGACCGCGCCAGCGCATTCCTAGACTGACCAATTACCGGAGCTCAGTGCCAAAACTTGTCGTGGCACTGAGCTCCGGGATTCAGCTGTGCGGCTCTCCGTGCGGGAGGGGGGGCAGCTTTTTCGCCGCTCCCCACAAAGTGCCTCCCTAGGCCTGGGTCTTGTCGGCCTAGGCCATAATACAGCACTGCCTCCTCCTCTGAAGAAAAAAGAGAGAGGATGCTGAATCTGGTGATCATGTGACCATGGGTTAAAGTCAGAATGTAGGCTTTTATTTTAGGATTAGTTATGGGGTGAAGGGTTAATAACCAGAGTTAATGATAATGCTTGGTCAATGACCAATTTGATAAAATGAAAGTCTTTTATGTATACCTACAATTTATTTTTAAGGATTTAAGAAAACACTGTTGCAGAGTCTTAAGAATTAATGACTTACTGATGCCTCCAGGTACAGCCAGCCTCAATCCTCCTGCTACTACAACTCAGAACCCTGCCTTGTTTGACTGCAAATATATGAACTAAATTAAACCAAGTCTGTGAAACTGCTAGCGCCTACTTACCTACAGAGTCCTACCTATCACCATTTTTTGCTGGACTGTAGGGAAAACAAAAAAAACACACATTAAATGTATTGATTAAAATACCATCATCTGTATATCTAAATAATAGTTACCATATCTTAAATATCTCTTTACAAAAGCTCTATGTAATCTATCTTCCAGTGCTCAAGTTAAAAAGGAGGGGTCTGCATTAGCAGCAACTGAGGCTCTACAGCAGTACACCATGCCCTTAGTCTAACACTGGGACCATACTTACCAGATCAGAATACAGAGGGATGGCTTTATACTTTTAGAGACATGGGTATGCACATGCACATGGTATTGCTCGTAGAATCGTGACTAGGCACATGCATGCGTGCAGGAATGTGTGTGGACGTGCACGTGGATTCAGGAGCGCGTTTACAGTCCATTTTGGCACCAGATGGCCTTTTTAAAGAATGCCCTTTACCAGTGTCACTGCTGACAGATCTTCAGCTATTCCCTGAGCCTTGCTTGTATCCTGCATTTATCGTCCATTACTGACCCGTCTGGCCCCTGAACTGATCCTGGATTTCACTCCTACTTCTGCTCACCAGTTCCTGACCTAGGCTTGGTTTACGGTCCTGAACAACCAGAAGTATGCATGCCTGCCATAAACTAACTGGAAGCAGTGTCAAGCCCTGCCTCTTGACACACGGCACATTCAGAGTTCTTTCCAGACCCTGACTAGTTCATCTTGCTGCTTGGCTCATCTTGATGTTTGTCCAGATCTTCCAGCTCTACATCGAAAGCTGTAGGTTCTGCTACCAACATCTATCAGCACTTGCATTCTTCTTGTCCCTCGACACTATCTGTTCCGCTCTCAGTGGTGCCTGGGCTGGAGATACAAGAGAGGCCAGCCTCGCCATTTCAGTCTCCTATAAGATACATGATACCTTTACTGTCCAATCGGCAGAAGGGGACTGGGAGATGACTAAGAAAGCAGATCTTCTGCAGATATATACACTCACTGGCCACTTTATTAGTTACACCTTGCTAGTACTGTGTTGGACCCCCTTTTGCCTTCAAAAATGACAAGGAGTTGGAAACTTTCCTCAGAGATTTCCTCAGGGAACAGGAGCTGGAGAAGACAGTTGGTCCGCACATCCAGAGTAAAGTCATTCAGGAAGGATCCAGGACAGGTGTCGGTGAGTGGAAGGCACAGTGGAAAACTCTGGAAGAGGCAACCAGGGGAGCTGGATGTAGAGCCAGTGGGAGAGACTTTGGGAGTTGTGTCAAGTCGCTGCAGCCAGGAGGGCGGGCAGGATTTGCAAGTCAAACTTGCTGGGATCAGTAGTCCATCTACATTTAATCTTCTCAAGTAAAGGGTTACTGCAGGCCCCAGCCTACAAAGGGTGTGACAGGAGTACTAAAATTGAACAGTGAAGTAATGTGCTGGAGGAAGTGTGCTGGAAGAAGTGTTCTGAGGTAAAAGTCTGTCAAGTTTGGGGGCAGCCATTTTGTTCTGAAGAGAAGTGACACAGTTACTTTTACTCTACAAAGTCCAATTTATACTATGGGCATCCCATGTCCCTTTTCCCCAACCAAGTTCAATCCCCTAATAAAAACAACAAAAACAAGCAAGAGACTGTTCATTGAGTGAGAAGTGTGTCTAATGGAGGTCTGGCAGCAGGGTGAAATGTGTGGATGCTGTAATACGTAGAAACCCTGCGGTGCCATCGCTACACTGTGAATGCTCCAATTACATTGGTGGTCAGTGTAAATCCCCATTACATTGGTGGCCAGTGTAAAAACTCCTCTTTATATTGGTAATTAGTAAAAAAAATCAAAACTTGCATTCGTGGTCAGATTTGAATCCTCCTTTATATTGGTGGGCCACGTAGAAGCCCCCTTTAAATTGATGGTGAGTGTAAATCCACCCTTACATTGGTGGCCAGTTTAGAAATCCCCCTTTATTGGTTGTCAATGTATAATCGCTCATTACATTGTTTGTCAGTGTAAATTCTTCTTACATTGATGATCAGTGTACATTTCCCTTTACATTGGTGGTAAGTGCAAAATTGCCCTTACATTGGTGGTCAGTGTAAATCCCCTAACATTGGTGGTCGGTGTAGAAGTGTCACCTTACATTGATGGTCAGTACAAATCTCCTCGACAATGGTTGTCAGTGTAAATTCCCCCTTACATGAAGGTCGTTGTATATTCCCCCTAATGCCGCGTACACACGACTGTTTTTAAAGTCATTGAAAAAAACCATGTTTTTCTCGACATGATTCTTCTCAAGCCTGCCTTGCCTACACACTATCATGAAAAAAAATGCTCGAGCAAAGCGCGGTGACGTACGAAATGTACAACGGCACTATAAAGGGGAAGTTCCATTCGGATGGCGCCACCCTTTGGGCTGCTTTTGCTGATCCTCGTGTTAGTAAAGTTTGGTGAGAGACGATTCGCGCTTTTCAGCCTCGTGCTCTTCAGTCTGTTACAGCGTGACGAATGTGCTATCTCCATTACAAATGCTAGTTTTACCAGAACGAGCACTCCCGTCTCATCACTTGCTTCTGAGCATGCGTGTTTTTTTCACATCGTTAAAGCCTACACACGGCCGTTTTTCATGACGAGAAAAACGACGAGAAAAATTAGAGCATGTTCCAAATTTTTAATGACCATTTTTCACTTTGTGAAAAATGCTCTGGAACCCACACACGATCGACCAAATTAAAAAATTGCATTTTTCTCTTCATGAAAAACGGTCGTGTGTACGCGGCATTACACTGGTGGTTGGTGTAAATGCTCTTATTACATTGTATCAGTGTAAAAGTCCCTCTTTATATTGGTGGGTGGCGTAAAATCCCCCCTAACATTGTTGGTCAGTGTAAATCCCCCCTCACATTGGTGGTCATTGTAAATTCCCCATTACATTGGTGGTCAGTGTAGAATTCCCCACTATATACTTGCCAAAAATTGTACAGCTTTGTTCTACATGATTCAGAATTTGCTACAGTGTACTGCCTCCTAATAATCCCGACCCCCCACCACTACCACTGATCCCATCAACCCCCCAGCATTGCCACTGATCACACCAACCTCCCCCAGCATTGCCACTGTTCCAAGGAGTCATAGGATCCCTGGGAGTTTTTTGTCTATTAATGGGCCCCCTCATCTCCCCAGTCCATGGTGTGCAGGCAGTGAGGAGATGATGTGATGTAACCTTTAGCAACCAATGAGTGAGCAGTAATGATGTGCACTAACCTTTTTCAACCAATCACTGAACTTTAAGGATATGGAGTAACCTCTAGCAACCAATCAGTGAGCAGTAATAATGTGCAGTAACCTCTAGCAACCAATTAGTGAGTAGTAAGGATGTCCAGTAACCTCTAGCAACCAATCAGTGAGCAGTATTGATGAACAGTAATATAAAGCAACCAATCAACAAGCAGAAGGCATGTGCTGTAACCTCTAGCAAATAATCAGTAAACAATGATGTGTGCTGCACCCTCTAGCAGCCAGTCAGGGAGCGGCAATGATACACTGTAACCTCTGGCAACCAATCGCAATCGCTCCCTGATCTGATTCAGTAAACTGATTTTGAGTCCAGCTGCTATTTATGGATTGTGTGTCTCAGAGCAGGTGGAGAGTGAAATTGCATGGGGGGGGGGGGGGGCAAGAAAATGTTTACCCAGGGTCCAATCAATATTAAAGACGGCCCTGGCTCTACCACATGCCAAAGGTGCTCTATTGGATTGAGATCGGGTGACTATGGAGGCCATTGGAGTAAAGTGAACTCATTGTCATGTTCAAGAACCCAGTTTGAGATTATTTGAACTTTGTGATATGGCGCATTATCCTGCTGGAAGTAGCCATCAGAAGAGCAACAAAACTCAGGTAGGCCGTGACCCCCACACCATTACACCACCACCACCAGCCTAAACCATTAATACAAGGCAGGATGGATCCATGTTTTTATGTTGTTTACGCCAAATTCTGTCCCTGCTATCTGAACGTTGCAGCTGAAATCGAGACCCATCAGACCAGACAACATTTTCCCAATCTTCTATTGTCCAATTTTGGTGAGCCTGTGTAAATTGTACCCTAAGTTTCCTGTTCTTAGCTGACAGGAGTGGCACCTGGTGTGGTCTTCTGCTGCTGGAGCCCATCTGCTTCAATATTTTATGTGTAATGTGTTTAGAGATGGCATTCTGCATACCTTGGTTGTAACGAGTGATTATTTGAGTTTGCCTTTCTATCATCTCAAAACAGTCTGCTCATTCTCCTCTGACATCAACCAGGCATTTTGTTCACACAACTGCCACTCACTTGATATTTTCTCTTATTCAGACAAATTTCTGTGAACCCTAGAGATGGTTGTGTGTGAAAATCCCAGTAGATCAGCAGTTTTTTAAATACTCAGACCAGCCCGTCTGGCACCAACAATCATGCCACGTACAAAGTCACTTAAATCCCCTTTCTTTCCCATTCTGAAGTCTAGTTTGAACTTCAGGTCGTTCTAGATGCCCGTGTAGCGGGTATTTGAATTATGTGAGGACTCTGGTGGTGTGAGGTTCCTTGGGGCCCCTGGGTGGCGCTGTTGCCTGGGGGCGGAGTTGAACTCACACTGCGAACCGTGCCTTTTTGTCCTTCCCTGGAGCTGGTACAGCAGGGCGGGAACCCGCTGGGACGCAAAGGGAGAGGTCATAAAAGGGGCGGACGCCCTGTTTTGGGAGGAGAGTCAGAGGACGCGGCTGCACCCAGGCACCTTTAGCTTGGGTGCTGGCGTTCCGGTGTTCTAGGCCTAGGCGCCCTTGGCCTAGCTGGAGTAGGGATGGAGTCCATCTCAGGCACCTTTAGCCTGGGGTGAGGTACTATGGCGGATGCCTGGGGCTCAGTACCTTCGACTGAGTTCCGCGAGGGTGGAGGAATCCGAGGGGGCCCTAACTTCTTGGGTGCCAATGTCTGAGTTCGTGAGGACTGGCGCGCAGTAACTTCTCTGAAGAGCCCGGCGCAGCATCGCTGGTGACAGAGAGGCCTCCATTTCTCCCTTGGACGGATTTCTTCCTCTGACAGGGGCAAAGTGATCGAAGGTAAATTCACGTTCTACATTACCTAGTCAGTGGCAGTGACTATTCACCATGGTGACAGCACAGTGGGCAGCAGCAAGAAGGGAAAGGATTGTGCCTCGATCTGCCCCCTCATTTTCCAAAGGAGAAAGATTGTTTTATTGCTTGGCAAGAAGAATAAAACTGAGTTGTACCTATTCACTGTGTGGAACTTGGGTTACTCAAGCAAAGGAGTCGGGGACGAAGGACTGGACTTGACTCTAGGACACCTACACAAAAGCCCAATCTCTGGCCTTCATCTCCCAGTTACGGAGGACATGGGCCGTGGTGTGTATCATCTCTCTCTCCCAGGTACCCCTAGACAATAGCCATATAACCGATAAAGAAAGGAAGAGAGGTGAGGCCGCTACACCTAAATGCATTGAGTTGCTGCCATGTGATTGGCTGATTAGCAATTTGGACTACCAAGCAATCGAACAGGTGTACCCAATACAGTGGCCAGGGAGTGTATATGGAATATGTAGCGCTCCCCCCCCAAAATATTTGGGGCGCTATGCTTAAATTTAAGGTTAGTCTAAGCCAGTAGTTGGGCTCAGACAAATTGATTGTTCTAAAGTTGCTTCTGCTCTGGGTGTGATACTGCCTGGCAGTAGTGTTCCCTGTTCGCCTGTAGGTGGCACTGTCACCACCGCCATAGGTTGAACTACAGGGGGTATCACAACACCTTGGGTGTCCTTTCTCGGCAGCCATGCAGTGGGTGTGGTCTACCTGCTGTGCATGCTGGGAGAGGGTACAAAATGGGTAGACGCCATTGATAGGGGTCCTGTGTGTGTGCCTCGTGGCCCGCATGGCACGGGGTGCGTGTGTTTTCCGGCCCCGGGCACCTTCAGCCCGAGACTACATCGCTACTTGTTAGGCCCAGCTCTGCTGGCTGAGGCCTACACTTCAAGAAAGGATCCCAGGCTACCCACCTGTGGGAAGCCCACTCTTAGGAAAGGATGCCAGGGGAGGATCTGCCCCAGAGGAGACTAGCGACGGTACTGCTGTCTCGGGAGGAGGCCTGGAGACTCACCTAAGGAGGGATCCATTACTACAAGCCCTGCAATACGCCAATCTGCCCTAAAGGTTCTCTATTATTGCTTGGCTGGGAGGTTCGGGACTTTGATAATCCTTTGGCAGAGGATTCCTGATCGCATCCTTACGTTTTTCAGCTAAAATTGATCCGTGCATCATCCCGGCTGCTAGGACCAGTGAGAGGGACTATCCGGGTGAGCAATACCCACTCAGGCTTGAGTGGCGACGTTGTGCTTTAGTGCTGTGTGCCTGAACCTTCCTCTGTTCTTCTTTTGTTTCTACTTTCCTCTCAAATTCCCTCAGCAAAGTAAATAAAGCCTTATTGTTGGGTTTTACATCTGTGTGGACATTGGCCTTTCTAAAGACTTTTCTATACCCTGACAACGGAAGCCTTGGAGGTAGTTTGCAGACCCAACAAAACCAGCCGGTCCCTTAAATGGGGGTAAGTGTTACACATATATATATATATATATATATATATATATATATATATATACACAGTATATATAAATATATATATATATATATATATATATTTATATATATATATATATATATATATATATATACACATACACACAGTGCCTTGCAAAAGTATTCATACCCCTTGAAATTTTCCACATTTTGTCATGTTACAATCAAAATTGTAAATGTATTTTATTGAGATTTTATGTGATAGACCAACAGAAAGTGGCACATAATTGTGAAGTGGAAGGAAAAAGATAAATGGTTTTTCACATTTTTTACAAACAAATATCTGAAAAGTGTGGAGTGCATTTGTATTGAGCCCCCTTTACTCCGATACCCCTAACTAAAATCTGGTGGAACCAATTGCCTTCATAAGTCACCTAATTAGTAAGTCCACCTGTGTGTAATTTAGTCTCAGTAGAAAATACAGCTGCTCTGTGAAGCCCTCAGAGGGTCGTTATAGAACCTTACTGAAAAAACTGCATTATGAAGGCCAAGGAACACACCAGACAGGTCAGGTATAAAGTTGTGGAAAAGTTTAAAGCAGGGTTAGGTTATAAAAAAAAATATCCCAGGCTTTGAACATCTCACAGAGCACTGTTCAATCCGTCATCGGAAAATGGAAAGAGTATGGCTTACCTGCAAACCTGCCAAGACATGGCCATTCACGTAAACTGGCAGACTGGGTAAGGAGAGCATTAGTCAGAGAAGCAGCCAAGAGGCCCATGGTAACTCTGGAGGAGCTGCAGAGATTCACAGCTCAGGTGGGAGAAACTATTAGTTGTGCACTCCACAAATCTGGCCTTTATGGAAGAGTAGCAAGAAGAAATCATATTAGATGCCTAGGAGGAGGGGAGGAGGAGCTGGAAGCTGCCATGGAGCAGAGGACTCAGAGCTGAGCCGGTGCACCACACTGCCTGCCACTCGCTGGCTTCCCGCAGTTTGCGAGAAGCTATGTGGGGAACACAGCAAGCATGTGGAAGAAGGTGCTCTGGTCAGATGAGACCAAAATTTAACTTTTTGGCCTAAAAGCAAAACTCTATGGGGGTGATTTACTAAAGACCTGTGCCTGTGGTGCAGTGGAGAAATTGGAGCAATTGCACAAAAAACGGGACTCAAAACATTTATCAAAAATTATGGTGCACTTATATGCACCAAACCATAGTTACATAGAAAGCGCTGTTGCAATCTTTTGCGCCTGCCATTAGCAAGCGCAGCCAATGTAATCTTCAACATTTTTGTCTGAATACTGTAGATAACTTTACTAGTTTACCATCTTGTATTACCAGGCTAAAAAGTATGTATATAATATTGTTTAAATGCACAAATTCTGCCCAGAACATGTAGATCTGTCTTACAACTAATCAAGCCTTTTTACACCCCAAAGCACACCATTTTATGCTCGCCTGACAGGGCGCACACGCTTTAGCTTGTTAAATATGTGTGTTGCACACGGGCGCATCTGCATTCTCCAGAGTGCACAACTGCTTATACATTGGACTTGTGCTCATTGTAATGCTGATCATGTTAATGAGCTTTTCCTTATCACATGGAGAATATTGCTTCCACTTTTACTCCTTTCATTCATTTCTTTTTGAAACAACTCAATAAAGTGACAGCGCCACCTGCTGGGCCACAGGGAACTAGACATCACTGATGTCTTCACCAAAATTAAACACTTTGAAAAGTATATACCCACTACATTCTCCCCCTGGTTATTGGACACTGGTCCCCAGTATCTGGAGCAAACTATGCCCAAAAGGGGCCGACATAGCCCAATCCAGAAACCGACTAAAAATTCCAAAATTATAAAAGTTTTTTTTTTTCTAACTAAACAATTGTGCCGGAATCTGACATAAAAGGGGAGGGAAGGGAAACAAACAACACATAACAACATTTTGAAATCACATGTTCACATTAACATTTTTCCCCACCCATCCTGGCTAAGACCCACCCCATTCTCAGTGGTCTTGATGGGATGCTCTCCTGCAGAGGGGAAAAGAAATGTTAAACACACAGATCCCTGACACATATGTTCGTGTGAGAACAAAAAAACCTCTCTGCAGAGAAATCCTTTCCTTCTATAAGTGTGTGAGTGAACAGTGAATATCGGTGCGCAACACTGCCACCTGGTGACAGCGCCGTGGTAACTGCATTTGTTGAAGATCCCTTTTTTTTTCTTCTTCTGCAGCTCTAACTACCCCAAAGTCCATGATCACTTTGTGGGATGGAAGAATGAAGAACAAACAACGCCAACAGTCCTTCAATTCCTCCAAAGTACACAAACACCCATTAACTCGGGTACAGTCACTAGGTTTTCCGGGAAAACAACCCCGGAAAGTTCAGCAGCAACAAGGCAAAGCAAGAACTGAGTCTTTCTTTCTCCTACAAATAGAATTTTGGGTGCGGCAGGACAAGGGGATTTAAGTGCTAGTCCATTGTCTCCACATGGTATTCGACATCCTCCCCCTCTTTGCGCCGAATCAATACCTTGTCTGCGTGGATGTGCCGACCCAGCATCCATTCTGCCTTGCAGTCCTTGAACCGTTGAGAGGCTTTGGGGGAACACGCGAGGTACCGGCGGGCATGTGGGACCTGAATGTGCGTCCACACAAAATCATTGTACCAGCGTTCCCGACTGACTTCCACTTCATACAAAAGTTCCTTGGGTAAGTACGGGTACTCCCACCCGTACTCGTTGGCAACTTTTTGGCAGAAGAGGCATTGTAGTCTCGCCAGCGGAGGCATAGTGGCCCGGTCTCCCTCACCCGGTAGGACGATGGCGTCCGGGTGACGAGGTGCCTTGATCACCTCCATTCTGGGCATAGGCGCCCGCAGCAACAGTCTCTTTTCCCCAGTGCTAGATGCAGGTGGCACCGGAGGTAGAAGGGCAGGCTGGAGACTGGATCCCTCCTCAGACGCTGGTGCCTCCACCCGGGGTGTACTATCCCCTGTAGACATGGGTGGATCCCTGACTCTGCGGGACGAGGAGAGAGGCATCTTGTCCCAGCCCTTTTTAGCAAAAAGCTAATCTATGATGACGTTGTCTCCCGGATTGGAGAGCGACTCCAGGTCGGAGGTGTCACACTCCTCCGCGGGCTGGTAGCCTGTAGTGGAGGCTGAATTGCTACCCCCCGCGGGCACACAGGGCCGTGAATCCCCGACACCTCCGCCCCAACACCAAGTCCCTCCGCCCGGCTTACCTCGGCCCAAAGTTGAGAAGGGATGTCCGGGACTCTTCCGACCGGATCCATCCGGGCCGGGCGTAGGCGAGCAGGGTGATCCACCGCGACCGCTGGACGGGGCAACCAAGCCGGTCTTCCTCTTTGGCGGTGGATGCTGGGAAACAGTGGTGACCGAGTCAGCATCCTCGGATTTCTCCTGTATCTCAGTGATTGCGACCTCCCCTGCGGTCGCTGCAGTGCGCACAGGGATGGCTGTAAAAGCAGCGATTCCTCCTTCCTGAGTGGTGTTGCCTGTTGCGCGGTTGAGGTGGATGGTTCTGGGTTTCTCGATAGGTGGTTCCACCTCAAATAAGAACTCTCCGCAGGCCTCGCAGCGCCCGAATAGCTTCAGCTGACACACCAGTCCCGAACAGCCGGGACAAAATCAAACCCAGGGCCTCAACGTCCATGCATGAGTACAGGGCGAATCGACCCCGGGGCTTTAGCCGAATCCCCGTATCCGTTATCGGAGCAGCAGTAGTCAAACTTGTGGTAGGAGGATGAAGCAGAATCCACGATGCATTACTGAAAATGGCGACTCTCTGCTGATCCATTACGCACTGCATTGTTGGCGCCAAACTCCCCACGTGTAGTCCTTCACACGATTGGACTCCTCCCCTCTTGTGCTTCAGTTCGTGGGCTTTCTCCTTCCCTGGGTCACGCCCATGAACTGAGCAGGGAGGGTGTGCCTCGTGGCGCAGTGGCCAATATGGCCGACCTACTCGGAACTCTTTCAGGCAGACACGTTCAAATTTCAACAACTTCAGCTCAATTGTAGCACGAACACATCCCAGACCTGAGCCCCCATGTGTAGCGATACCCTCAGTTTAAGAGGGCTGCTTGTTTGTTTTGGGCCTTGTAATGCACCACTATCAACCCCTGGCAATCGGCTCTAACCTCTCGTGACACAGTTAGGAAAGGGGGGGGTGGATGGCACAACTGCAATATCTCTATTTTGTTATATGGTACAACCCCCTTTCCGTATCCCAGCACAGTAATTGACACTGACCACCAAATTACTTAACTATAACTTTTTACTATTGGTAAAAGTATAAAAGGTAATTTGCATACAATAACTCATGCAGATCCCTGCAATATAAATGCACGCATTAAAAGAGTATAACATTCAATAATGCAATGACAATATAATAACCCCGCTGCAGCTATCCTCCCTCGTGAGCAAAAAATGGCGCCCAGCAATGTCCTATACTACCCAGTCAGGCCTGACTATAACTCTGGGGTATAGTTTGTTGAAGAATCTTCGCTAGCAACTCTCGGTGGTGCACATAAAGAAACAAACTGTAATCCAATAGGGGTAGCAGATGATTCTTTAACTTGGTAAACCTGGAGAGACTGATAAACTCAGTTCATCAGACAGTCTCTCCAAAGCATAACTGTGGTCAATGATGGGCCTAGGCAAAGTTAATAGGCAACAAAGTTACATAGATGTGGTTCTGAGCTGGCGCTCACCCAGATCGGACCGACTCCTGTCCTCTTCCTCCGCTACTATGAGTGCCTTCACAGTGCCCACGATGCACCGGGTCTTCAGTCCTCCAGAAGATGGTGGCACCTCAGGTGGATCGGATGCTCCGCAGGCTCCTCGGCGGAACGTAAGGCTCTCTGGAACAACGTGCGAGGCCCAGGCTTCAGGCCTTGCACGCGCAGCAGGTGTGTGCAGGGATCCTCTTGCAAGGAGGGTGGCGTTCCAAGAGAAAGAGCGAGGCCCCTCCTCTCCCTTTTAAAGTCCACCCCAGCAGTCCTTGCGTGGGGAAATGCACCCTGGGTGCCACAAAGCGTGCTGGGAACTGTAGTCTTGAGGGTGAAAACGATACATATACATATATATATATATATATATATATATATATATATATATATATATACACACACACACTCTCACACACACCTTATACATACAATATATTGTGACGATGAAGAAAAAATTTATTCAGTTTAAGCAAGAAAAAAAACAATTTATAACAAAAAAGTAAATGCCAGAATTGTTATTTTAGAAAACAGCCGTACTTCCCCGTGTCTTGTAGTGCATAACACTCAGTAGCTCCCTCTATACTGCTAGAAAGATATTCCCCCAAAGCTTTCTTTTGCCTCCTACCTATGTTCTCTTGCTGTCATTATGATGAACTAAGCTAGTACATGTCCTATGCTTTCGTCTCCTGCACTCACAGGCTCTGCTGTATTTGATGGTAAACTTGCCTGCAATCATATGGAATATATCTCTTTAGATCTGCCTTTCAGCTCTGCAGATTTTTTGTGTACAGTTTACTGAGGTTAGACACATTGAGTGGTGTAACCTTTTGTTCTCGTCAGCAAAATCCGTGTTTATGCACAATGACATCAAACAAAGCCTTGAAGCTAATTTTTTTCTGCTCTCCTGAGGTTTTCTCTTTGTTTTCCAACTCAGAGAAAGTTCATTGTCACATGCATACAATACATCTGTTGTATAAAGCGGGATTCACATGTGCAAGGTTGTCAGAGATTTCAGCCATAAGCAGCAGCAGTGGCCAGAAGAACTAGTTGAGCAATATAAACTGTCTTGCAACATCTAGCAAAAGCCTTTTTGTATAATTAGCCAATGGCCATCTTTACATATTGGTAGACACTTGATAATGCAATTAGTGGACCCGCATATTTAGAGCAATTTCAGGAAATTATTTTCTGTCTCGTATATTTGACAGGTGCTATGATTTCTTAGTGTCGTGACAAGATTTGTTCTACAGTTAACAGCATTAAAATACCAATGGAAAACATTGGTTGACCTCCAGCTTCTCTAAATTTATACCTCTGCATTTTGACTGACCTTCCCTCCACTAAGACCTCCAACCAGAGTCATTTGTTTTATGTGGTCTGCCTCTGAATGTTGACTTTGTTATATATTTACAGAACCTTCTGCGTCAATCACCTAGCCCATAGCTTCTAAATTAAACTTGTCTGCCAGAGAGGGCTTTCCGTCAAATAAACTTCCAGGTTAAGTCACAGGAATAAGAAATGACTAATCTAGTTCTTGATCAATCAATCTGTACGTAACTACTTATCCTTATTTCATATGCTGCTGTCACATCTAGAGCTGTTGTGTATATTTACAAGGCATTTTCCATTTGTCATCTTAAGTGAAATGGAAACTTTACTTAGGTCATAAATACTGGTAAATACATAAATTATAAGGCTATGTTTGAGGTACTTTTTCTGATGATTCCAGGTATACTACAGCAAAACAAATTTCTCTGAATTTGTATGGAGAATTGGTCCTCATGCACACTAGGGTGTTTGCCCAGCTCTTCTAAATGCCTTTCACCTGGGAGGAGAAAAGTGGCATCAAAAATGTGCCTAAAGACCCGTTTTGCAAATGTGCTTAGGCACATTTAAGCGCGTCAATCGCTTTGGCGTTTATTCATTTCATTGTCCAGCATATACATTTATTATGGCCATTGAAATGAATGAACACCAAAGTGCTTGACACGCCTAGCACTTAAAGCAGAGTTTCACTCAAAAGTGGAACTTCCGCTTATCTGTCTCCTCCCCCCCCCCCCTCCGGTGCCACATTTCTCACCTTTCAGGGGGAAGGGGGGGAAGGGGGACCTGTCTTTGACAGGTCCCCCTTCCCCACTTCCGGAGAAAGCGCCAGTGCGTTCAGCTGCTCGCAGTGGTTTTTTTTTCTGCCTCTAAACACCCCTGCCTCTAAAAAGCCTGTAAACACTTATGTGTGCATGAACACATAGGGGGAGATTTACTAAAACTGGAGAGTGCAAAATCTGGTGCAGCATGGAAACCAAGACAGGAATAAGAAAATGTATTCTTGGACAGCCACACTCAGAACAAACGTTGCCTTTATTAAAATAGAACAGCACTAAAAGCCACAGAAAAACAGCAAAACTATTCCTAGTGTTTAATCATAGCTTGCGATAGTGTCCATGATAGGCTGGTTTCTGGAATGGTATAATAAACAAGATGGGTGGATGAAAATAGCAGGATATCCTCCGAGCTGGCGAGCAGTGGATGCAAAGTCCAAAAATAATAGGGGGAAGGGAGGGTAGCCGCTCCAGGTAGGAGACCTTGATGATAATCCACCTCACAGAAGCCACAGGTGAGACGAATAACAAAATATATTCTTGGACAGCCGCACTCAGAACAAACATTTCCTTTATTAAAATAGAACAGCACTACAAGCACAGCAAAATAGCAAAACTGGACAGCTGACAAGTTTCACGCTATTCCTAGTGTTTAATCATAGCTCAGCAGCATGGAAACCAATCAGTTTCTATGTTTTTTTGTCAAAGCTTGATTGAGCAAGCAGAAGTTAGAAGCTGATTGGCTACCATGCAGAGCTGCACCAGATTCTGAGTGCTCCAGCTTTAGTAAAGTTCCCCCCTCCCCCATTGAGGGGCCAACAGCAATACTCCTGCACATACATGCATGGGCCCAATAGTGACTGTTTCACCATGCCTATGTGGATGTTCTTCGATAGTCTTGCTGCCCTCTAGGAATAGGGTTGTCCTTACAGCACTGCAGAAATTAATAAAAGAAAGAGGGTGCACTGGCCTAGTGCATTATCCAACAAATGTATATTAAAAATGGTAAACAATTAAAATCTACTCACAAACAAAAGGTGATAAAATATGCCCATGTGCTGAACACTCCCAGACTGCCTGAACCACTAGTGTGTGGAGGAGCCCAGCCTTGATTCCTGCTGGCTGATGTGTTTTGGAGGAAAGTCCTTTTTCTTCAGAGCCCTGAGGGGCATTTAGAGGCAGACAAAACCCCACAAAAGACACCTCTAGAAAAAACGCCCACTGTGCATGAGGCCTTACAATGACCACCAAATAAACTCTCTGCTGGAACAAACCATTATATGCACATTGGCTAGCTGTGTCTAGAGGCTTTTGTAGCTGTTATATATAAACAGGATAGTATTGCCACACAAGTGTCACTGAGAAACTTTCTGGATCTTCACCCTCAACCTATTAGCCCCAATGGGGTTAAATGATAAACTTACGGTGAAAAACTATAATTTTATATATTTTTTCATACCCAATGAGAGGGTTTTACCTTGTAGTTCTACTGGTGTATGAAGAACTTGTTCTATTATACATATAGACATAAAAAAATGTATATGGAATTTTTCTATCAATATTACTTCAGGCTTAGACCAGGAGTGTCCAACCTACGGCCCAAGGGTTGGAGCCCCAGACAGCTATGAATGCGGTCCAACACAAAATCATAAACTTTCTTAAAAATTTAAATTTTGGGGAATTTTTTGCAAAAATGCATTTACCCTTGGCAAACACATGCCACCGGAGAGAATTTTGACCGTGTCTGGACTTTTATAAGCTTTATCTTCCCAAAGAAAAATATCTCGCTTTTCACAATCCCACCTTATTCGTGTCATCAATTTTCAACAGCACCTGTATTTGTGAGCAACTGTTTGCAAGAATGAAGCACGTGAAGGACAAAATTAGAATCAATATATCTGATGAGCACCTTGAGAATTCATTGACAATTGCTACTACATCCATTGAACCAGATATTGATGCGTTCGTTTATTAAAAACAGTGACAAATATTGTACTAGTTTTATGTTGCCTTCTTTTACTTTTACAATAAAAAACAAATTAAATGTTATAACTCAGATAGGTACATATCTACAGTATCTCACAAAAGAGTACTCCCCTCACATTTTTGTAAAAAAATGTATTATATCTTTTCATGACAACACTGAAGAAATTACACTTCGCTACAATGTAAAGTAGTGAGTGTACAGCTTGTAAAACAGTGTAAATTTGCTGTCCCCTGAAAATAACTCAACACACAGCCATTAATGTCTAAACCGCTGGCAACAAAAGTGAGTACACCTCTAAGTAAAAATGTCCAAATTGGGCAAAATTAGCCATTTTCCCTCCCCAGTGTCATGTGACTCGTGTTACAAGGCCTCAGGTGTGAATGGGGAGCAGGTGTGTTAAATTTGGCGTTATCGCTCTGACTCTCTGATACAGGTCACTGGAAGTTCAACATGGCACCTCATGACAGAACTCTGAGGATCTGAAAAAACGAATTGTTGCTCTACATAAAGATGGCCTTGGCTATAAGAAGATTGCCAAAACCCTGAAACTGAGCTGCAACATGGTGGTCAAGACCATACAGCTCTTTAAAGGACAGGTTACACTCAGAACAGGCCTCACCATGGTCGACCAAAGAAGTTGAGTGCACGTGCTCAGCGTCATATCCAGAGGTTGTCTTTGGGAAATAGACGTATGAGTGCTGCTAGCATTGCTGCAGAGGTTGAAGGGGTGGGGGGTCAGCCTGTCAGTGCTCAGACCATACGCCGCACACTGCATCAAATTGGTCTGCATGGCTGTCCTTCCTCCCTCTTCTAAATATGATGCACAAGAAAGCCTGCAAACAGTTTGCTGAAGACAAGCAGACTAAGGAAATGGACTACTGGAACCATGTCCTGTGGTCTGATGAGACCAAGATAAACCTATTTGTTTCAGATGGTGTCAAGCGTTTGTTGGGGAAACCAGGTGAGGAGTACAAGGACAAGTGTGTCTTGCCTACAGTCAAGCATGGTGGTGGGAGTGTCATGGTCTGGGGCTGCATGCTACCGGCACTGGGGAACTACAGTTCATTGGGGGAACCATGAATGCCAACATGTAACGTGACATACTGAAGCAGAGCATGATCCCCTCCCTTCAGAGACTAGGCCGCAGGGCAGTATTCCAACACGATAATTACCCCAAACACACCTCCAAGACGACCACTGCCTTGCTAAAGAAGCTCAGGGTAAAGGTGATGGACTGGCCAAGCAGATCTCCAGACCTAAACCCTACTATCTGTGGGATTTGTGGAGCATCCTCAAACGAAAGGTGAAAGAGTGCAAGGTCTCTAACAACATCCACCAGCTCCGTGATGTCGTTGTGGAGGAGTGGAAGAGGACTCCAGTGGCAACCTATGAAGCTCTGGTGAACTCCATGCCCAAGAGGGTTAAGGCAGGTTAACTCTTTTCCTAATATCCTTTATGGGCACAGTGATTTGCCTGTGTGCCTCCTACCTGACCTTGATGCTGACTTCTGCTGTAATTCTGTTACTGTACCTGCATTCTGTGACCTGCTACTTCATATCTGCTTCCCTTGTTCCCGATCCTAGTTCTGGCCTCCTTCCCTATTGCATCCACTGTCTTACCCTGATTATACGTGTTCTTTTTTTATATATCTTGCATTTTAATTAGGTGGCTAGTAAGGTTTTTTTTGTAACATAATTTATGGTTCGTGTACAGTCTATCATTACTTTTGCTGTGTATTCTGTTTGCTGTTGTTGGATGGGTTTTGTTTCATTATTAAAAAATCTGTATTAAATCATACACGGTCTAGTTTTAGCTTCCCAAGTGGAGCTACACTGAACTGGTCGCCCCTGCTGCTGGATACCTGCACTTGGTATCCCTTACAACTGTGCTCACATTTTACTGCAATCTTCCTCCTCTGATGCACCCCCACTAGAAGATTATGGTCATGAAATGAAAGATTAATTGCCTGCAGCTACAGAGGTCAGTCAGTGCTTAACCATTTAAGCCCCGGACCATTTTGCTGGCCAAAGACCAGGCCACTTTTTGCGATTCGGCACTGCGTCAATTTAACTGACAATTGCGTGGACGTGCGACATGGCTCCCAAACAAAATTGATGGCCTTTTTTTCCCACAAATAGAGCTTTCTTTTGGTAGTATTTGATCACCTCTGCGGTTTTAATTTTTTGCGCTATAAACAAAAATAGAGCGACAATTTTGAAAAAAATTCAATATTTTTTACTTTTTGCTATAATAAATAACCCCAAAAAATATATAAAATAACAATTTTTTTTCTCAGTTTAGGCCGATACGTATTCTTTTACATATTTTTGGTAAAAAAAAAAAATCGCAATAAGCATATATTGATTGGTTTTGCGCAAAAGTTATAGCGTCTACAAAATAGGGGATAGAATTATGGCATTTTTATTATTATTATTTTTTTTTACTAGTAATGGCGGCGATCTGCGATTTTTATCGTGACTGCGACTTTATGGCGGACACATCAGACACTTTTGACACATTTTTGGGACCATTGACATTTTTACAGCGAACAGTGCTATAAAAATGCACTGATTACTGTGAAAATAACACTGGCAGTGAAGGGGTTAACCACTAGGTGGCGCTGAAGGGGTTAAGGGTGCCCTAGGGAGTGCTTCTAACTGTTTGGGGGATGGGCTGTGTGTGACACGAGAGTGATCACGGCTTCCGATTACAGGAAGCTGTGGTCACTGTCCTGTCACTAGGAAGACTGGGGAAATGCTTGTTTACATCAGCATTTCCCAGTTCTTCCTCACCGTGACACGATCGCGGGTATGCCCACGGACATTGAGTCCGCGGGACCCGCGGTCGGAATCACGGAGCTCGCGCCAGGCGCGTGCGTCCACAATGCCGCTTCTTAAAGGGGACGCATATATATATATATATATATATATATATACGTCCTTATGCCTGCCCGTGCCATTCTGCCGACGTATATCTGCGTGCGGCGGTCGGCAAGTAGTTAAAGTCTTTTTACTACTGAAGAATATGTAAATACTAGAATGTCCATAGTCTGGGTACAGGTGCACTTTAAATAGGTGTCTATGTTATTATTAAAGACATCTGAGGTGAGACAATTGGGCCAATCACACTGGGAGAAATGTAACGGATCTCATGCAGTTTTAATTAGACAAGACAATATTTGGATTGTTAGCTAACATGAAATAATGGATGTGATATGTTAACTACATTTGTTAGCTACAAATGATATGTTAGCTACATTTCTTATCAGTCTTGCCTACGTTTTTTCACCAGGAACTGCTTAGTGGGTCAGTGGAGTGTTTTAATAAATCAAAAAATATAGCTATACTAGGCACACCTGGTTTCTGTATTTGATCTCTTTAAACCAAAAACCAACCCAATGGAACTTTTAAGGTAAGATAACAATGTCAATCTTTTTGAAATAATATTAAAAATAGTTAACTGTTTTAAATAAATAAAAATATTACAAAGGAGGCACAATAAAAAAGAGCGCACTATACAAATAAAGATTAAAAAATTAGCTAAGAAACCCCCATTCTGGGCCCATCAACACATCTTTTAATAGCCAATATGATTTTTTTTATCTCTATATTTGTTATGCAGTCACAAATATATATCAAGATGTATTGGGTTCACAACACCTTAATGCATTTAGTGGACAAAGAAACTTCTTCAGGAGGAGAATTAAGGAGGTATTCATTTTATGGTAAACAAGTGTAAATAGTCATATGACAATATGGATGGTTACAAAATATAACATAACTCAGTATATTTCAAATCTCTTACATGTATAGTGTCTCATATTGATAACATTTATAAAATATTATATAATATTATATTGAGCATTGGATCTGCATTCCCAGCAAGCATGTAAGTCTGGCGGGACCCCAGGAGCTATAAAAAAAAAAAATATATATATATATATATATATATATACAGTATATATATATATATATCTATATCTATCTAGCGCACTCACCCCAGACTTTACCCGCTTTTTCTTTTACTTGGCTCCTCCGCAGAAAAGAATGAGGCACACCGCACTAGCAGCCCGTACCCTCCTGGATGGGGAGGTTGAGCGGTGTTAGTTTTTTTCGGGCCTGCTTGCGGCTAGTGTTAGAGTCCTCCCAAGCTGATCTTGTCTCTGCATTAGCCAGAGACAAGTCCTTAATTCTCCCCAGTAAAGTAACTGTCCACACCAACTGAAAGTCCAACCTTAGTATTTATTTCACCACGGATAATAAATAGTCTCTATGAGAGCAGACAGGTTGACACGAGACACAGGTCAGATAAGGTGGGAGGAGGTCCAGGCACAAACTCAATTTAGGCTTCTCTTACTGTTCTGCTTTCATGAATAGGCTTGGGCGCACGGTCTCTGCCACAGACCGGGTGAATATGAAAAGTCACTGACTTGTTGAAGTCGGTCACTGACCTGGTGAACAGTGCCTTGCCCTGTTTGGTCACTGCCACTGACCTGGTGTGCGTAGAGTCACTGCCACTGTGACCTACAGAACATGCACTTCCTTCTTGGAGAAACTTGGCCCTTGTTAAGGAGAAGAACCTAAGAACCACCCTCCGGAGAGTTACCAGAGGCCCCCACTGTCACCACGACTCTGCGCTGGGTCTTCAGAAGGGGTCACCTCCCTGGCCTCCTCGATCCTGGATATGGGTCCCCTCGCAAGGCGGCACCCTGGGAGCCCTCAATCCTGGGCGGAACCCAGCCGAAGCCGCTGGGCCCTGGGCCTCCAAACTAGTACCTCACCCCAGACTGAAGGTGTCTGGGGTGGAACAGGAACTCGGCCTCCGGGCCTAGGGCACCCGGAGACGACACACCACCACCCAGGCTGAAGGTGCCTGGGCGCAACCCCCCTGGAAGATGGCCGCGCCTTTATATACCCTCTCCCGACAGGCACAGCAGGTTCCCCGCCCCGCCATACTACTGCCGAGAGGGGACAAGAAAAGGCACAACCTTGTATCGGTGGTTCAACCCCGGCCTACGGCAACAGCGCCACCTGTAGGCCACAGGGAACAGCACACCAACACTATCTCCCAGGGACAGAAATGGTCCAAGAAACCTGACAATTGGTGTATCTGAGCCATATTACTACTCAGATACTCCCCCTAAATATAGCACCCTGCCACACATACACATATATATATATATATATATATATACTCAAATCCCAATAGCCTATACATATATGTAATCCATCAGGTGCTAAAGGGGTGTTATTGGTGCATTTTGGAGAGCAGAGTAAGGACTGGCAAGCGAGGGATTACTTTGACGTAGTTGGCCATCTTAAACATGTATTTCAATGCATGTGAACAAAAAATCTCTGTTTTTAGGCAAAGTTTGCTAGAAAGGGTGTACTACCAGGAGCTATAAAGGAATGTAGGACCACCTAACATAGGTCAAGATATCTAGAATAAACATTATGGTCAAATCAGCATCCATAATCAAAAACAATATCACCCAGACAGCTTGCTTACCTAGCAATCAATAGAAGAGTAGGTACTTTGAATATGGATCATGCATCCATACTGTCTTCACCATTTTATGAGGGATAGCAACACTCTGATAGCAAGAAACTAGATCCTGTAGAAACAATTATTTTGTATTTAAGTGTAAATGTCTTAATTAGATGGCTCATTGTCATTGTTCCCAACTAAGTGGTCTGTGTTCTTTAAATAAATGGTAGTACATACAATATAGTATCTTCCAAATGGAGGGGTAGTATTAGATCCCCCTCCCTATATGATATAGCCAGATGTGCCAGTTCTCTTCATAGAAAATATGAAACAGCGCTGGCAGCATATATTATTCAATACATATCATGGTGATTAGTGCCATATGCATCAATGTGTTTGTGCCGTACAAAATCAAAATGCAACAAAATTAGATATAATATAATATGCACAAATCTATAAAGTGCTTGGTGCTTATAAGAAAAAAGTGCAACGGCGCTCCAAACTTTGCAAAATGTGAGGTGACTCTCCCTTCAGTGACCCCACTCACCAGAAACAATGGACCCTCAGCTTCGCAGTCTGGGGTAAAAAAACTGTGATCTATTGATCTGGGGATGTGTAGGATGGTTCCCCAAAAAACTCTTCCAAGTGGGTACTTTACAACAGAAAGGATACGCCACACTCCATAGATGGGGAAATAGAGAAAAAGCTCATAGTGAAAAAACGCTAACATGGATTATCAAGAGCATTAAAGGCGCCACTTACAGGATATTTGGCAAAACAGGCATCAGCGAAAACTTTCGAGTTCACCGCTGTATGGCATGCATTCCACGGAGGCGGAAATTGCGTCAATGGTTAACGTGAACCGGAAGTTCGTCTACGTGTTTCACCCTTCCTCCAGGGCATCATCAAAGGACATCACGTCTGGTTCCGTGCAATCTATTTATACCTGAGGAAAGATCACTCCTCCCTCTGGGGAGGATGAAGCGATTAAGTACGATCAGTGTAAAAAAAAAACAACTTCCTCCTCTAACATAATTTCCTGTTGCCAAATATATATAAAAAAACTTTAATATAAACAGAAGCCGCAATGGCAAATATGCCTATTGGCTATCATACTACAATGAATCATATAATGCGATAGACATTTTTAAAAGATTTCCAATACATGATTAAAAAATAATTAAGTGTAAAAAATCAATGAATGAAAGAAGAAAATGAGAAATTAAAAAAAATTATAATAATAAAAATAAAAAATAAAATAAAAATAAAATAATTGAAAAAAATACAAAAATTAAAATAAAATAAAAATACACAAATGAAAATAAAAATAAAAATGAAAATAAATGTAAAAGTAAGATAAAATAAAAATAGAAATAAAATAAAAATGTATATCTCTAGACAATTCATTTGAAAAAACCTCTTAAATAATATTACCAGTTGGACAAGACGCAATTAAAATCCAAATCAATTTTGAGGTCGTGGGGACTTAAAGTTCGAAGCCTATGGATCCATTGGGCCTTATTCTGTGAGGTAGCTCTCTTAAGATTAAGATTGGATCCTCTCCAATGTTCCTCCACCCTATCTATCCCACAGAATGTAAGGCCCCTTGGATCCCTAGTATGGAACAATCTGAAATGATTGGACAGACTGTGATGCTTATAGCCCTTTTTGATTCCGATAACATGCTCCCTAAGCCTTATCCCCAATTTCCTTGTGATCCTCCCCACATACTGGAGACCACAGGGACAGGACAAAAGGTAGGTGACATGTGTGGTGCCAGAAGTGATGAATTTTTTTATTTCAAAAGACCTACCCTGAGAATAGGAACTGATGTGGTTAGTTTTCCTTTTCCTATATTTAGAAGTCTTACACATCACACATTTGCCACAACTGAAAAAAACAGTTTGATCTAGAAAAGTGAATAGCTTCTTGGGGGGATAAATGACGTTATGTGCCAATTTTAGCCTAAGTGCTGGTGGTTTAGTGTAAATAAACCTAGGTTGTGCAGGCAAGATACTTTTAAGCTCTCTGTCTTTCAATAGCAGAGGCCAATGTTCCCTTATTATCTTTTCAAACTGTCTATACTGTCAAATATAGCCAGTCAGAAAAGCCACGCCGTAATCTTTCTTCTTTTTGACTTTATTTATTTTGAAACAAAATTTCCCTATCCATCTCTCCAACGGTTTCTTTCGTTCTTTTTAGATCTTTTAAATGATATCCCTTTTCATGAAATCATTCAAAAATCAATTCTGCATGTATATCAGTCTTTTTTTATTGCAAATCATTCTTACCCTTAGCATCTGGCTTTTCTGAATGCCTTTTCATGCTTTTCATAGTTCCAGAAGTACCCTGTCTGCCTTCACATACATTGAGAGGCAAACAACCAAAATCCATCCTGCACATAAGGTCCTCCACATCTACAACATCGCTCAACAGGACCAAGCACAGATACATGACTTTGCAGTCATAAACATCCCTAAACTAGCAATAGTGTGGTGTATGTAGGGGGAACCTACGTGTAAGATAGATTCTGCTCAAGTCCCTTTACCAAGGGAATTTTTCAAAGAACAATGTTCTTTGGTGACAAAACACATGATTAACAGAGATGTGAGGAGTACCCACGTGACAGTGGAGTAGAGAAGTGCACCTACACAGACTCACTGGAGTGAAAGTAAAACACTAAGCAGGGAACACTGTCTTGGGTGTGGTATTGAACACAGGCAAGCAGCAAGTGGCTGAGAAGCTTTACAAAGTGGTGGTCCAGCTATTACAAGCTCTTTAGACTTTTTATTGTTTCAATGTCATATAATTCTGGTGACAGATTCTGAAGCACACAGCAGGTAATGTTTTTTGCATAAGGCGGAATATAAAAAAGAAGCACTTAGGCGTTTTGAAAAGGCTTTGTCCACCGGTCCAACGGCGCTCGCGGCTCCTCCCCGTATCGGTAAACCCCCTAGGAGAAGCGCTCTCCCTGGGGGTTACCGTGCTGGTGAACTCCCGAGTCCAGCATTTGCATCCAAAGTCACAGAATGCCGGACTCGGCCCCGCCCCCTGGCGCCCACGTCATTGGATTTCATTGACAGCAGCGGGAGCCAATGGCTGCGCTGCTATCAATTTATCCAATCAAGAGCCGAGAACACCGGCCAGAGAGGTAGAGCACGTCTCTGGCGTGGGAACGAACTGGCTCAGGTGAGTAAAACATGGAGGGGCTAGGGGGGCTGGTCAGTGTCAGAAGTTTTTATACCTTAATGCATAGGATTTACAACCCCTTTAAAGCAACACTCCAATTCATTAGTGCTGAGTACACCCTATACCATGCCTTTTACATTGCCTTCTCATACAAGCATCCACTCTCTGCAGAGATCTTTTGCATGTACTCATCCTCAAATTCTTCTACATTACTTGAATATGGACCTACTAATCCATCTTTATATGCCTGAATGAAACCAGTGTAACAAAGGGATATTGTCAGAACTGTATGGTGTTTAAAGTAGATCTTGCATCCGAATTCTAGCCCAACTCTCCAGGCCAAAATGTTGAAATTTATTTAAAAAACATTAGCAAATATACTTCTGCCTGCACACTTAGGGTGTCATGGTCCTTCTAGGCAGGGCCGGCCCAAGACATTGTGCTGCCTGGGACCAAGAATTAAATGCTGCCCCCCCCCCCAAAAAAAAATCACGCCCACCAAAAGGCCCCCACATTCATTATTTTATATCATGATAACTAAAGGGGACCCGTCATGCTCTATACATGTCAACAGGAGTATAAAGAGGACCTGTCATGGCTCTATACGTGTATATAGGAGTATGAAGGGACCTGTGCATGGCGGGCGGCCGCAATGTCTTTTGCGCAAACTAATCAATGTACGCTAATTGTGTTTTTTTGGTACCAAAAATATGTAGAAGAATACATATTGGCCTAAACTGATGAAGAAATATTTTTTTTTTTATAATTTTTTGGGATATTTATCATAGCAAAAAGTAAAACATATTGTCAAATATCACCAAAAGAAAGCTCTATTTGTGGGAAAAAAAGGACATCAATTTTATTTGGGTACAGTGTCGCATGACCGCGCAATTGTCAGTTAAAGCGACACAGTGCCGTATCGCAAAAAATGGCCTGGTCATTAAAAGGGGTTGTAAAGATTTGTTTTTTTTTCACCTTAATGCATCCTATGCATTAAGGTGAAAAAACACCTGGCAAGTACTGCCCCCCAGGCCCCCCGTTTTACTTACCTGAGCCCGTTCACCTGCTGTGCGCGTCCCCCGGCGTCCTCTTCTCCACGGAGGCTGGCCGTTTATTGGCTAGATTGGATAGATTGATAGCAGCGCAGCCATTGGCTCGCGCTGCTGTCAATCACATCCAATGACGCGGCCCGTGGGGGGGCGGGAATGAGTCGTACACGCTGTGTCTATGGACGCAGTGTGTATGACAGGGAGCGCGCCCACAAGCTAACCTCCTTGGGAGAGCGCTTCCCAGAAGGGGGTTATCTGACGCAGGGAGGAGCCGAGACAGCCGCCGAGGGACCCGAGAACAAGAGGATCGGGGCCACTCTTTTCCAAACTAACTGCACAGTGGAGGTAAGTATAGCATGTTTTTTATTTAAAAAAAAATAAAAAACAAAGCCATACAATCGCTTTAAGTGGGCGAATCCTTCCGGTCCTTAAGTGGTTAATCAGGGCTGGGCAAGGCAAGTCCCTCTCAGGCTCTCATGTCTCATACAACTTGTGATGTGTGTTTGTACTTACAGTTTTGCTTTGGACTCCACCACCAGATGCGGGTTGTCACCTGCCACACGTTGCGGGTTGTCACCTGCCACACGTTGCGGGTTGTCACCTGCCACACGTTGCGGGTTGTCACCTGCCACACGTTGCGGGTTGTCACCTGCCACACGTTGCTGATTGTCACCTGCCACACGTTGCTGATTGTCACCTGCCACACGTTGCGGATTGTCTACTGCCACACGTTGCGGATTGTCACCTGCCACACGTTGCGCATGGTCACTTGCGTCACATGCCACATGTTGCGGGTTGTCACTTGCCACATCACATGCCACACGTTGCGGATTGTCACTTGCCACGACATCACCTGCCACACGATGCAGATAGTCACGTGCCACACGTTGCGTATTGTCACTTGCCACACGTTGCGGATTGTCACAACGTCACCTGCCACACGTTGCGCGTTGTCACTTGCTGTGTCCCAGAGTGCACACGGCTGCACAGTGAGGGTGGAATTGTGGTGATTCAGGGCGGGCGGTGAGAGATGACATCATCTCTCTGCTCCGCTGCGCGCTCACTCACTGACTGCTCCTAGCCCCCCCCGGGCTGCGAGTGTTCTGCCCCTGTCACCACTAACAGCAGCGGCGCTGGGCTCCTCACAGGCAGCGGCGCCTGCCCGCTCACTCACTGACAGCCCCCACCTCCCGGGCTGTGAGTGTCCTCACACAGGCAGCGGCGCCTGCTCGCTGACTGCCCCCCCCCATCCCCGGGATGCGAGTAACCTCACAAGCAGCGGCGCCTGCCCGCTCACTCGCTGACTGCCCCCCCCGCCCCTGGGCTGCGACTGTCCTCACAGGCAGCGGCGTCGGGTTCCTCACAGGCAGCGGATCGGGCGGAACAGGCTGGCTGGCGGGCATCAGTTTGCCGCCCCCCTAAAAGTGCCGCCTGGTACCATGGTACCACCCGGTCCCATCATAGGGCCGGCCCTGCTTCTAGGGGGATTTTAGGAATTCTGAAGATTCCACATTTTGCAAGAAGATGTTCCTGCACTGCACTGGAGAGTCTTGCCTCCTCTTTGGATGCCGGGTGTTAAGTAAGATTTTTTTTTTCTCTAGAGACTATTTTGTTTGTTTTTAAGTGAATTTCAGTGTTTTGTCATGAGGGGTGGGCCTTGCATTTGGCTGCACTTTAAAGCCCTGTACACACGATCGGATTTCCTATGGTTTTTTAACCAATGGATTTTTCCATCGGAAAACCGATGAAGCTGACTTTCATCAGTCTTGCCTACACACCATCAGTCAAAAAACCGACCGTTCCAAATGCGGTGACGTAAAACACTCCGATGAGCTGAGAAAAGTTCAATGCTTCTGAGCATGCGTCGACTTGATTCTGAGCTATGTGGGATTTTTATCCAATGGAGTTCCCCACAGACGATAGTAATTTGCTATCGGTTTTTTAACCATCGGATAAATTTAAAACATGTTCTATTTTTAAACACTGATGGAAAAAAGACTGATGGGGCCCATACACGATCGCTTTGTCCGATGAAAAAAATCCATCGGACTGTTTTCATCTGTAAAACCTATCGTGTGTACAGGGCTTAAGATACACTTTAAGTACTACTTTATTTTCATCTCCTACATAAGATTTGTTTTTCGTTTTATTAAGAACATGTATAGCTAACATGTATAGCTAAGTATTTTCTCCACAATAAAAAGGTTACAAATTTAAATAGTATAGGCTAGTTGTTAGTTATAAAAACTTGCAAACATGTGCAACTTATTAGCTAGTAAAGGTGAGTGTGGGAAAATGATATCCTATATATTATTAGTGAGTGACTTTTGTTTTGTATGTGTCCTCCGATGAACTAAAATTTACTTGCATCATGTGCAGATCAGTGAAAAACAGTAAAAGCTATTAAAATAACATAAATATATTAGACTCCTAATGGGATATTGTGGTCTGTGCATCCTAAACATAAAAGTGGATTTACTTTATTTACCATATATATTTTTTCTTTAGCTTTCACATAGTAATAATAGATGTGATGTACAATGATGGCTGCGGGAATAAACAAGCATTATGCAAAAATTTTAATTTAAATTATTCCTTTAGCAGAATGAAAACACGGCCTTCTGTTATATTGTGGTTATGAATCTTCCTGTGCAGTGCTGTAAAATTTTATGGTACCAAAGCTATGCTTAAATAATGTGCATTTTGGGATATTGATGCATTCTGCATGGTAAATGCCAAAGCAAATATTTTGTGACCTGAAGTTTTATATTGTGTGTTCACAAAGGATTTTTTATGTTTATATCAAGAATTTTGTAAAACCATGAAAAATAAAAACCTAGAGATTTCTGTTATGTTTATTACAAATCCCAGGCACCCAAAAAAATTTAATTACTACCACAATTAATAAAAACTCGCTAAGTCAAGATAATTTTATTTTTTTTCACTATTACATTTTACAGCTCCAACCAAAATAAGAACCTATTCTGGAGCCAAACTCCAGACAAAACCTAATCAGAATGACAGTATGTAATATTTCCAAGTCAATTACTTAAAAAGAACACTTTGACCTCAGCTGCTTTTAAGCAGCTCTGATGTTATTATATATATCTTTAGAATGATCTCTTTTTCTATGTTACCAGTTGTTAAGTCAATCAAGGCTCCATATTAGGGATGAGCTTCAGGTCCAGTTGAACATAAATTCAATCCAAATCCAGTTTGCTCCCAGTTCACAAATAGCGAACAAACTGGCCATATAGAGTCTGTCATTTAGGATCACTAGGCCTACAATTGCTAAAAGACATGAAAGATCCTGAGCAGCTTCTGTTTGTAGACGAGCTAGTCATAACAATATTTGGTCAATGATGTGACCCGGTATTTCTCCCTCTGAACTGTTTTACATACTGAGATCAGGGGTGATCTGTTATTTTCAACATTGGGTCACCAAGGCTGCAGGTCATTGTGATTGACATGGATCTACATCACTGGAGGATATGTTTGACATTGGGCTTACTATTTACATTTATTTTGTTCATGCATAACAATGGGAAATATGTATCCTTTACTCATTTACCTAGGGGTGGGCTGATATCTGGGGCCCCCTTATTCTTAAGTGGGCTTCCAGATCCTGATAAGCTCCCCCTGCAGACCTCTACATTCCTTTTGGGGGCGAGATGTCATCATGGAGAAAAAAATGCCCTGCAAGGTTGGGAGGCTTTGCCACTCCCCTTTGCAATGTACCCTTCCAATGCTGAAGTCATGTGGCCTGATATGGTTCAGGAGAGGGGTGATTGTTGTGGCTCTACATCACTAAATGACATGGTTGACATTGGATTCACATTGTGGGATATTGTTTTTTATTTTATTTTAATAAAGGATTTTTTTGAGGTTGGTCTCTGCCACAGACCGGGTGTACAAGGCCCCTGCCACGGACCTGGAGAACTTTGGTCTCTGCCACAGACCAGGGTGTATAAGGCCCCTGCCACGGGCCGGGTGAATAAGGCCTCTGATACACTCAAGATGACCTTGAGCTTCTCCTTCTACGTACCTATCCCATATCAAGGGGAAGACATCTCTCCAGGGAGTCAACAGACCCTTCCTTCACCGTGACTCCCGCATCGGTCCATCAGAATGATCCTCCCTTCCCTGGAACAGGGTCCCCTACACGAGGCAGCACCCTAAGACTCCTCGACCCTTAGCGGACTCCAGACGAAGGCTCTGGACTCCAGGCTTTACTCCCGCCCCTAGGCCTCCATACCCAGGGCAGCAGGAACTCCAGGATAGTACCACACCCCGGGCTAAAGGTGCCCGAGATGGAACAGGAACACATGCACCCAGGCCGAAGGCACCTGGGCGTGGACCCCACTGGACATCAGCCCCCAGGTCAAAGGTCTGCCCCTTTTTATATGCTCTCCCGGCATGCACAGCAGGTTCACCGCCCCGCTGTACTACTGCCAAGAGGGGACACAAAAGGCACAGCACTGTATCGCGGTTCAACCCTAGCCTACCATGGCAGCGCCACCTGTAGACCGCAGGGAACTGCACACCAATACTGTCCCCCGAGGACAAAATGGTCCATGAATCCTACAGAATTAGGGTGTTTGAGCCTATTTACCACTCAAACACTTCCCTTAAATTTAGCACCCCACTACATTTTTATTTCAAAGTATTTTATTTTCCCACTAGCTTATCCATTAAATTGAATAATTTATTCCAGAAAGGGCGTATTCTGGGGCATTCCCACCATATGTGTGGCATCGTGCCGTTGAGTTTCTGAGGTTCTTAATGACTTCCCGTACCTCTTCTGCTGAAAAGGGGGCCTCCAGCATATTTTTTTATTTTTGTATTTTTTTTAATGTTATTTTAAGTTATTTCCCTATCCACATTTGTTTGCAGAGCACTTGCTATGCTCTTAACAACATTTTGCTGCCATTTGCAGCCCTCTAGCCCTTTCCATGACTTTTTTAGAGCCTTTTTAGTCCTCAGAAGTCCGGGTCCCCATTGACTTCAATGGGGTTCGGGTTCGGGTTCGGGTTAAAGTTCGGTCCCGAACCCGAACTTTTTTCCGAAGTTCGGCCGAACCCGTCGAACCCGAACATCCAGGTGTCCACTCAACTCTATTGTTTATTAATGCCACATGCCGATTTTAGTATAATAGGTAATCACACTACTATTTACATGCCGCTAAGCACTGTTATGTGTTCCCACACCACAAAGAAAAAAAAAAGTGCAGAGCTAACTTACTGATCAATAACTTAATAATGGTAGAACCCTCTAATGTATGGAAATCTCAATAAACTTCAATATTATCACAATACCGGTCTCTGTGATACGCAACTTCACATAATACACATCAAGCTGAAAATAAGACATACTGTATAAAAATAAACTTAACAGGGATGGTGGAAACCCCTCCTATAAATATTTACCATACAGATTAATCTCAAGTGAAACAACCTTTTGGTTGGGAGGCTTCCACCATTATAGCACTTTGGAATTTTAATTTTTTAGATTGTTACACTTAATTTTAGATGTTTTAGTTACGATTATAATGTGAATTTTTGCACTCGAAGATAATTTTTCACCACCCTTGCTAAATCCCTGTCTTTATGGACCTTGCTTTGTGCACTGGTGCACAGTCATGTTGGAACAGGAAGGGGTCATCCCCTAACTGTTCCCACAAAGTTGGTAGCATGAAATTGTCCAAAATGTCTTGGTATGCTGACATCTTAAGGGTTCCCTTCATTGGAACTTAGGAGCCAAGCCCAACCCCTGAAAAACAACCCCCACACCATAATCCCCCCTCCACCAAATGACTGTGCACCAGTGCACAAAGCAAGGTCCATAAAGACATGGATGAGTGAGTTTGGGGTAGAGGAAATTGACTGGCCTGCACAGAGTCCTGACCTCAACCCAATAGACCACCTTTGGGATTAATTAGAGCAGAGACTGCGAGCCAGGCCTTCTCACCCAACATCAGTGCCTAACCTATCAAAAGCGCTTCTGGAAAAATGGTCAAACAACATGGTGAAAAAACATCCGAGGATTAGTGGCCCCCCCGAGCCCCCGTTTACTTACCTGACCCCTCGAAAGTCCCACGCAATGAACACGCTGGCTTCTCGGCTGGGCTTCTTGGCTTATTCATTGGTTGATTGAAAGCAGCACAGCCATTGGCTCGCGCTGCTGTCAATCACATCCAATGATGCAGCGCGCAGGGGGGGGCGGGGCCGAGTGATACAGTGAGCGGCTATAGCTGCCGGCTGTATCAAGGGAGCATGCCCGGGAGCATGCAGGGAGGAGCCCAGACAGCCGCTGACGAACCCCAGAAGACCAGGTTCAGGGCCAATCTGTGCAAAACGAGCTGCAGAGTGGAGGTAAGTATAACATGTTTGATATTTAATAATAAAAAAAATTGCCTTTAGTATTCCTTTAAAGTTTGTGTGCGTGTAAATGCAGGCGTCCCAATACTTTTGTCTGTTTGAGCTTTGGTGTACACACCCTAATGCAATAGGCTGCACACGCCTATGCGCATGCTCCGAACCAATGCTAACCATAAGACAACATTGCAGAAGTTGCCCAAAGGGTGGCGCTAAAGAGCAGAAAAGACACGTAGTTTTGTGAATGTTGGCTGAAAATGTTCTGCCGTCTGTATGCAGAACAAGTTCACGGCCAACGCCCTTCGGGAAAAAAACCAACGGATTTGTCCGATGGAAATCCGATCGTGTTCATGAGGCTTTAGGGTGTCTCCACTCTGGATGGAGGAACGATGGAGCCACCTTTTGACAACAGCATTATCAATTTGGGGAAAGGGAAATGTCATGCCGCGTACACACGATCGGAATTTCCGACAACAAATGTTCAATGTGAGCTTTTGGTCGGATATTCTGACCGTGTGTAGGCTCCATCGGACATTTGCTGTCGGAATTTCGGAGGTTCTCTATTTTTCTCATACGAAAAAACATACACACGACCGAGAAAACCGGTCGTGTCTACGAGGTCTGACTCTAGCTAACACTTTTTAAGCTGTTACATAAAGTTTTTTTTTCCTTTTGGGAGAAAAGATTTTACATATATTAACCGCTTCCTGCTCGCCCAGCGTCAAATGACGTCATCGGTACGGACAAGCCGAACACCCACCGGTTCGGTTCGCAACAAAACATGCGAGCAGGCCAAAAATTTGTTCTAACACGCGAACACCGTTAAAGTCTATGGAACACGAACGTGAAAAAACAAAAGTGCTAATTTTAAAGGTTAATATGCAAGTTATTGTCATAAAAAGTGTTTGGGGACCCAGGTCCTGCCCCAGGGGACATTTTTTTTCGGGAGCAGTGATTTTAATAATGCTTAAAGTGAAACAATAAAAGTGAAATATTCCTTTAAATGTCTATAGTATGCCTGTAAAGTAGCGAATTTTTCGAGCTTTCACATTGAAGGCTACAGGCACGAATTTTTCATGCGGTATAATAGCGCTAATATTAGCGCTAAACCACATGAAAAACGCCCCAGTGTGAAAGGGGCCTAAAGGAAAAAAGTCATTTAAAACTGCTCGCGGCTATAATGAATTGTCGGGTCCTGCAATACAGATAAAAGTCATTGAAGAAAATGAACCAAACGAACCAAAATGTAAAAAAAAATTGCGTGATACCTCTTAAATAGCTGAGGGCGTGGCCACCCGTGACGTGCGCGGGTGACGCTGACCCCACAGGAAAAATACGCTACTTTACAGGCATACTATAGACACCCCCCAGGTACGAAATTTAAAGGAATATTTCACTTTTATTGTTTCACTTTAAGCATTATTAAAATCACTGCTTTCGAAAAAACACAGTTTTTAAAACTTTTTTTTGCATTGATACATGTCCCCTGGGGCAGGACCAGGGTCCCCAAACACTTTTTATGACAATAACTTGCATATTAAACTTACGTTCGACTCGAACATCGGGCTCATCCCTAGTCATCAGGTTTGAGCGGTGATATCTGAATGATGCCTGCAGTTACAGGTTTTTTATTCAGATATCATCTTTTTCAGCCGGCGATTCCCTGCACCATAAGAACAATCATAGCGGCTGTTCAGCCGCTTGATCGTTCTTATAGGTGGTGGGAGGGGACGTTCCCCCCCCCCCTTCCCGCTGCCCTTTGGTGCTTCTCCCGGCTCGCCCCTGCCATCGGCGAACCGTAGAAGTAACCGACCGGCGGCGGATGTTGACCATAGAGAGTTTAAAGAGAGTTTAGCTCCACTTTAAATGATACCTCAACACATTAGCTCTGTAAGTCTACAGCATGAAAATTCTGCCACAGTGACCCCTGTGGTGGGATGACTGTTGTACAACATAACTGAACCAGAACTTGCAGCAGACTTGCAGAATTTTTGCAAAGAAAATTTATCTGGAGTCATGCAATGCGGACTTGCTGCAATTGTGCAATAAAATTTTGAAGCCTGTCAAGTTTAGCAATAGCTTAGCAAGTCATTTTCAAACTTGCAGAACAATTGCTTGCTATCTGGGTAGCCACGTGGGCTGCACAGATATCAAAAGCTCTTTTGGCCATTCTTCTCCCATGGGTCATAGGAGTGAACTTATGCCGCGTACACACGATCGTGATTCACGGCGGTGAAAACACCGCCGTGAATCACGACATGAAATAAAATGAAAAACGAGGGAACGGCATTTTCCCCTACACACGACCGTTTTTCCCGTCATTTTTTTCTTTGTCGAGAAAAACGACCGTCTGTGGGCTCCGCGGCAGTGTCTCCCTATGGGAAAACTGCCGCGGGAAAAAATGATGGAAAAAACGATGAGAAAATTTAGAACATGTTCTAATTTTTCTCGTCGTTTTTTCTGCCGTTTTTCTCAACGAGAAAAACGACATAAAGCCCACAGACGATCGTTTTTCTCGGCGAAAAAGAAAATGCAGTTTTTCTCGTCGAGAAAAGCGGTCGTGTGTACGCGGCATTAGTTCTGCTCTCCTGTGACCCAGATTAAGCCAACATAGTTACATAGTTGCATTGTTAGTCTGGTTGAAAAAGATCATCTAGTAAAGTTCAACCAATAAAAGGGGGAATAAGAAAAAAAAAGACAATCCTATATACACAATCCTATACCCACAGTTGATTCAGAGGAAGGCAAAAAAAAAAAACAGCAAAACATGACCCAATTTGCTCCAGCAGGAGAAAATGTACTTTCTATTCCCCAAGAGGCAATCTGATATTCCCTGGATTAACTTTAGCTAAATTAGTATCCAGTTATATTATTTACTGTACATTTAGGAAATAATCCAGGCCTTTTTAAAGCAATCCACCGGGTGCTGGACAGAATCAGCTCTTGAGGGAGTCTATTCCACATTTTCACAGCTCTTACTGTGAAGAAGCCTTTTCCTATTTGGAGCTTAAATCTCTTTCCCTCCAGACGTAAAGTGTGCCCCCTTGACCTTAAAGTGCATAATTTAAAACCAAGTTTACTATATGGACCACTTATGTATTTATACATGTTGATCATAGCCTCCCTTATTCTCCTATTAAAATCAGTTCCTCTAATCAATCCTCATAGCTGAGCTCCTCCATGCCTCTTATCAGTTTGGTTGCCCTTCTCTGCACTTTCTCCAGTTCCCCGATATCCTTTTTGAGAACTAGTGCCCAAAACTGAACTGCACATTCCAGATGAGGTCTTACTAATGATTTGTACAGGGGTAAAATGATATCTCTCTTTCTCTCTGAAGTCTATACCTCTCTTAATACAAGAAAGGATTTTGCTTGCTTTAGAAACCGCTACTTGACATTGCGTGCCATTATCAAGCTTATGATCTACCAGAACACCTAGATACTTCTCCACCATTGATTCCCCCAGTTGTACTTCCACTAGTTTTTATGATGCATGCATATTCTTAGCCCTCAAGAGCATAACTTTACATTTATAAACATTAAACCTCATTTGCCACATAGTTGCCCAAATAAACAGTGCATTGGAGTCTTAAGTCTGCTGTCAGCTGATGTCACAGAGCTGGTCCAGGCTCTGCAGGGACCCCAATGATAGTGTTGGGATCCACCCATATTTCTGACTGGCAGCTGGCTCAGGCTCTCAGCGAACTGTTGAGAGCCTGAGCCAGCTGCTCCCTCCACAGTTTGGCACTCCAATGAGTGTTGGAGGAGCAGAGCAGAGAGCTGGTGACTGACAGTCACTAGCTCTCTGTTCACTGAAGACAGAGAACCAAGCAATGGCTCGGTTCTCGATCTTAGAGGTGGTGGGGGACAGCTGCAGTATCGGACCGATGCTGCATCCATGTAAGTGACTGTGGTTGTTTTTTTTTCTGAAAGCCTGCACTTCTCTTAGAAGGGAACTGAAACTGGAACATGCACAGTAGATGTGGCAATGTCTGATCTACACAATCTTAGGTTGCAGCAGGGACACAGCCAAGGAGAGAGAAACAAAGAACAGCAGGATCAACCAGTTTTTCTGCAATCTTCAGAAAATTAATGTTCTAGTGGCAAAGTAAGTTTAAACACACTAAAATATAGTATGTATTGACAGTTTATAATAATTTTGGTTTAATGACACTTTAACCACTTACGGACCGCCCGCCGCAGGAATACGTCACTACTTTGAAGAGGAATACCGTTGTTATGGTAGCAGCTAGCTACCATAACCCCGGTATTCTCTTCTTCAGCGGGCGATCCGCTTCCAGATAAAAGTGGTCTCTGGTATTTTATCGGTGGCGGGAGAGGGCCACCCTCCTGCCGCTCTCTGGTGCCCTCCACCGCTTACGGAAGCCGTCGGCAGCGGCGGAGGTGATCGGGTCTGCTCCCTGGGCTGACATGGAGACGAGTGAGGGGAAGATGGCCCCCACCCATCTCCATATCATTGCATTGCATTTTTGTGTAAATATTAGATCTGAGGTCTTTTTGATCCCAGATCTCATATTTAAGAGTTCATGTCATGCTTTTTTTCTATACAAGGGATGTTTACATTCCTTGTAATAGGAATAAAAGTGACCCCAATTTTTTTTTTTTAAAACTGTATCAAAATAAAAAATATAAAGCAAAATAAATAAGAATTCTTTTTTTAAAGCGCCCCGTCCCGACGAGCTCGAGCGCCGAAGCGAAAGCATACGTGAGCAGCGGCCGCATATGAAAAGGGTGTTTAAACCACACGTGAGGTATTGCCACGATCGTTAGAGCGAGAGCAATAATTCTAGCCCTAGACCTCCTCTGTAACTCAAAACATGCAACCTGTAGAATTTTTTAAACGTCGCCTATGGAGATTTTTAAGGGTAAAAGTTTGTCGCCATTCCACTAGCGGGCGGAACTTTGAAGCGTGACATGTTGGGTATCAATTTACTGAGCGTAACATTATCTTTCACAATATAAAAGAAATTGGGTTAACTTTAGTGTTGTCTTATTTTTTAATTCTAAAAAGTAAAACATTTTTTTTTAAAAAGTGTACTTGTAAGACCGCTGCGCAAATACGGTGTGACAAAAAGTTTTGTAACGACCGCCATTTTATTCTCTAGGGTGTTAGAAAAAATATATATAATGTTTGGGGGTTCTAAGTAATTTTCTAGCAAAAAAAAAAATGTTTTTAACTTGTAAACACCAAATCTCAGAAAGAGGCTCGGTCCTTAAGTGGTGTAACCTGGGGGACAGGTAGTAGGTACAAAAAACTCCCTGGGATGAGCAGGCACAGATACCAAGTCCATTGGATCAGTGAAAACAGTGTTGTTTATTGGTGCTATATACAAAGTCTAATGACAGGTGCTGTACAGTGTGCTGAAAACAAACAGAAGAAAAAATAGCTAAACAAAAGCCTAGCCGTGTCTCGGCTCTAACTACACAGTATGTACAGGCCCTCACTACCAGGCTGGACAAGCCTAACGCTTGTCAGCTTCCACATTCACAGAGTAACAATGTTTTACCAACCTTCTTGCTCTCACAAACCAACATTGTCTGTGTTTCCCAGGCTGAGCCAAGGCTGTCTGCTCAGGTGAGCTTTTAATTAACCTGTGGGAGAGAACCAACACCTGAACTGGACCCTGGCTCAGAGATCCCTGAATGTATATGAGAGGAGCCTGGGAGATGTATAAACCCCGAATAGGACTTTCCCAGGCTCTCTCTGGGATGCTCTGTCACACATCCTCCCCCCTTGTTTCAACCCCAGGGTTGGAACACCTGTAGCCCAACAGGAGTGAACACGGGAGAGGGCATCTACATTCCCCATCTCAACACCTGGCCTGTGTTTTACTGTAAAGGCGTAGTCTTGTAGGGCCAAAAACCACCGGTTCACCCGCCTATTAGTCTCCTTCTTTTGGGCCATCCATTTCAGGGGAGCATGGTCAGTTATCAACTCAAACTGGCGCCCCAACAAGTAGTACCTGAGCGCGTCCACGGCCCACTTTATGGCCAGACACTCCTTTTCAATGACTGCGTACTTCTTTTCATGGTCATTGAGCTTTCTGCTTAAGTACACCACAGGGTGTTCTTCCCCATTGTGTACCTGTGAAAGTACTGCCCCGATACCCACATCAGATGCATCCGTCTGGACCAAAAAGTTTTTGGAGAAATCGGGGGAGTATAGGATTGGCTGTGCACAAAGAGCCTTCTTCAGTACTTGAAAAGACTCTTCTGCTACTGGAGACCATTTCACCATTACGGAGGCTTTCCCTTTTGTAAGGTCTGTCAGTGGGGCAGCTATAGTTGCGAAATTTGGGATGAATCTTCTATAGTACCCCGCAATGCCAAGAAAGGCCCTGACCTGCTTCTTGTTTGCAGGACGTGGCCACTCCTGGATGGCTTCTATTTTATTCACCTGGGGCTTTATGACACCCCGGCCAATAGTGTAGCCCAAATACCTGGCTTCCTCTAGCCCAATGGCACATTTTTTGGGATTTGCCGTAAACCCTTCTTTGAAAAGGGAATCCAGGACAGCCTGGACACGGGGCAAGTGAGACTCCCAGTCAGTGCTATGCACCACTATGTCGTCCAGATAGGCTGCAGCATACTGTCGGTGAGGTCTTAGGGTCCTGTCCATAGCCCTCTGAAATGTTGCAGGGGCATTTTGCAACCCAAAAGGCATTTTCTTATACTGAAACGACCCCTCCGGGGTCACAAATGCAGTCTTTTCTTTGGCCCTACCAGTCAGGGGTATTTGCCAATATCCTTTGGTCAAGTCCAAAGTGGTCAGATAACGGGCCTTGCCAAGTCGGTCTATAAGCTCGTCTACCCTGGGCATTGGGTATGCGTCAAACTTTGTTACCGCATTAAGCTTCCTGAAGTCGTTACAAAACCTCCAAGTGCCATCCGGTTTTGGGACTAATACAATGGGGCTAGACCAGTCACTATTGGATTCCTCAATAACATCTAGCTCCAACATCCTTTTAACTTCCTCACTGATGTCCTTTCTTCTAGCTTCGGGAATTCGGTATGGTTTGAGTTTGACACGGACCCCAGGTTCAGTAACAATATCATGCTGAACTGCTGAAGTCGTGCCCGGCAACTCTGAAAATTTCTCTTTATTCCTTATCAGGAACTCTCTAGCTTCCTGTTTCTGGGAACATGACAGGGTGTCTGGAATCGTGACCTCAGGAATCAGAGGGGATTCAGTACCCTTAAGGGTTACCGGGAGAGACCTGGCAGTTAATGCCAGTCTATCCTTCCAGGGCTTTAACAGGTTTATGTGGTAAATCTGTTTGGGCTTCCTTTTACCTGGTTGATACACCTTGTAATTGACCTCCCCAACTCTTTCAATTACTTCAAAGGGTCCCTGCCACTTAGCCAGGAATTTGCTCTCAACAGTGGGAACTAACACGAGGACCCGGTCACCAGGTGAGAAAACACGAAGTTGGGCCCCCCTGTTGTATATCCTCTGTTGGGCGGCTTGGGCCTGCAGTAAATGTTCTTTTACTACCGGCATGATTGCTGCAATCCTATCCTGCATTTGAGCGATATGCTCAATAACACTTTTGTGAGGTGTCTGCTCCCCCTCCCAAGTTTCCTTGGCTATGTCTAAGAGTCCCCGAGGGTGTCTCCCATAAAGCAGCTCAAATGGAGAGTACCCCGTAGAGGACTGGGGAACTTCCCTGATGGCGAACATCAAGTAAGGTATCAGGAAGTCCCAGTTTTTCCCATCCTTATCAACAACCTTTTTTAACATACTCTTTAATGTCTTATAGAAGCGTTCCACCAAGCCATCCGTTTGAGGATGGTACACTGAGGTACGCAACTGCGTCACCTTAAATAACTTGCAGAGCTCCCTAGTTATTCGTGACATGAATGGGGTACCTTGGTCTGTAAGGACTTCTTTCGGGATGCCAACCCGACTGAACACCATAAACAGCTCTTTGGCAATGTTTTTAGCAGATGCAGTGCGTAAGGGAACGGCCTCGGGGTAACGGGTAGCGTAATCCATGATCACGAGGATATGTTGATGACCGCGGGCAGATTTGGGGAGTGGACCCACCAGGTCCATGGCAATCCTTTCAAAGGGCACTTCAATAATGGGCAAGGGCACTAACGGACTTCGAAAGTGGGGTTGGGGGGCTGACATCTGACATATAGGACAGGATTGACAATAATTCTCGATATTTTTCCATATCCCAGGCCAGTAAAACCTGCACAACACCCTTTCAGTGGTTTTCTCAACCCCTAAATGGCCTCCTAGCAAATGCCCATGGGCAAGTTCCAACACCACCCGTCTGTATAGCTTAGGGACTACCAACTGTTCAACCACTTCATCATTAGTTTTACATACACGATACAGTAAATCCTCATTGCTGCAGAAATATGGAAAACAGGGCCCGTCCCCCGGTTCGACAGGTACCCCATCAACCACCACCACATTTTCCCAGGCCCTGGCAAGGGTAGGGTCTTTTCTCTGTTCCGTACCAAAATTTTCCTTGTGCACATTTAGATCGGTAAACTCTAACGTAGGCTCAGATTCAGCAGACGGCTGTCCAGCTCTACTGGTTGTGGGGACTTCTTCAGGCTCCCCCAGCTCTCCTGCCATAACTGAGAAAGGATCACCCGGAGAGCCCTGAGAAGAGTCCCCTGAACTCACAAGGTCAGTAATGGCCATGAGTTCTGGCTCTGCGACTGAGTTAGGTACTGCGACTGGGTCGGGACAATCCCACAGTTCCCAAAACTTAGGGAAGTCCCTACCAATGATAGCCTCGTGCACCAAGTGGGGCACCAGTCCGACCGAATGGGTCACCGTACCTAAGCCAGTTTTAAACTGAACAGTGGCTATTGGATACTCGCGGGTATCCCCATGTACACAGATCACAGCAACTTTTTTTGCATGAAAATTCACAGTTTCAACCATCTCAGCTGTAACCAAAGTAACTAGACTTCCTGAGTCCAGCAAGGCCGTAATAGGCTTATTATTAATAGTCACTTGACACATGTGTTTTCCCACATTTGGCACTGCAGCGCATGAAACGGCAGCAAACATAGACTGCCTTCTAAAAGATAGATCACACTGCATTGGTTCATCTGTTAATGGACAGTTTGCTGCAACATGTCCCAGTTCTTGGCAACGAAAACACCTGATGTTTCCCCAATCTGGTTTGCTGACAGGCAGTGGCTTCCCTTGCTTGGGCCGCCAAACTTCAGTCCTGGCACCAAAATTCCTCCCCCCTATTTCCCTGCCATGCTTACCACCCACTTCCCCTGGAACAGTCTTACCGGTTGCCTGGGGAGACCGTGGTTTTGGATGGAAAGTCCGTGCGGCTGTAGGGGTGGTGACCAGGTTCTCTGCAGCAAAGTACCTCTCAACGAGCTCCACCAGGTTGTCTGCTGACTTGGGGTCTCCTTGACTCACCCACTTCTGCAGGGGAATTGGCAGTGACCTCAGGAATTGGTCCATGACCACACGCTCCACTATTTGTGGCGCAGACAGGGACTCCGGCTGTAGCCATTTCCGCACCAGGTGGATCAGATCAAACATCTGCGATCTTGGGGGCCTCTTTTCTTGGAAGAACCAGCTGTGGACCCGCTGAGCTCGAACAGCCAAGGTAACGCCAAGTCGTGCCAGGATTTCCCGCTTGACCTTCTCATAATCTCCCGCTTCTGCTGACTCCAGATCATAGTAGGCCTTCTGCGCTTCTCCAGAAAGTAAGGGGGCGATCAGTCCTGCCCACTGGGTTTGGGGCCAACCTTCCCTCTCAGCGGTCCGTTCAAATGTTAGTAGGAAAGCCTCTGGATCATCATCTGCCGTCATCTTTGAAAGAAAGCGACCCACATGGATGGTTGAGGGCTTGTCTCCAATATCCTTCATTATCGCAGGTGACCCCTGTGCTAGCGTCTCCAAAACCTCAGTAAGGGTTTTCCTATCCGCTTTTGCAGCAGTGGCAAGCTGTTCAAACAGCCTCTGCGATTGCTCCTGTACAGCACCAATCTGTTGGAACAGCACCTTGGTTTGCTCCTGTGCGATAGCGTTGGCTTGCTGTTGTGCAGCGTTTGCTTGCCACAATTCAGCATTAGTTTGCTGTTGTGTAGCGTTTGCTTGCTGCCATGCAGCGTTAGTTTGCTGTTGTGCAGCATTTGCTTGCTGCAACGCGGCATTTGCCAACACCATTTGTTTGAGGAGGTCCTCCATGTTGTCACTTTAGGTACTGGCCTTTTAAGTAGTAACTTACTACAGCTGCCCGCATTCTCCACCATATGTAACCTGGGGGACAGGTAGTAGGTACAAAAAACTCCCTGGGATGAGCAGGCACAGATACCAAGTCCATTGGATCAGTGAAAACAGTGTTGTTTATTGGTGCTATATACAAAGTCTAATGACAGGTGCTGTACAGTGTGCTGAAAACAAACAGAAGAAAAAATAGCTAAACAAAAGCCTAGCCGTGTCTCGGCTCTAACTACACAGTATGTACAGGCCCTCACTACCAGGCTGGACAAGCCTAACGCTTGTCAGCTTCCACATTCACAGAGTAACAATGTTTTACCAACCTTCTTGCTCTCACAAACCAACATTGTCTGTGTTTCCCAGGCTGAGCCAAGGCTGTCTGCTCAGGTGAGCTTTTAATTAACCTGTGGGAGAGAACCAACACCTGAACTGGACCCTGGCTCAGAGATCCCTGAATGTATATGAGAGGAGCCTGGGAGATGTATAAACCCCGAATAGGACTTTCCCAGGCTCTCTCTGGGATGCTCTGTCACAGTGGTTAAACAGCAGGATCAGTATTGACGATTTTACATGAACTCAGAATGTGCATTGAGTATCCATGTGTACGTAGCTGTACTGTGTTATTGCTATAGGACATGTTTGCCATTTTGTAGCAACTAAATTACTGGATTTGGCTATTTTCTGAAAGACATCTATACCACCAAAGCACAAATGTGTGCAGAAAGATTTGGCTTAGGTCAGCATTCAGTATTGCATTAATTTAGGTGCTTCAAATGTTTCCCCAGATAAAAAATTGAGGCTTAATTAACAAAACAGCCAGATGAAGCCATCAATGAACTACACAGTACCTGCAAAAAAATCAGTCTATGAATACTCTCAAGGTACCCATAGACAATTGTAAAGACGACAAGCGTTTTCCCAGCAGAAATTGTTTTGTTGTTGTACAGTGAGCAATAAACAAATTCAGCTGATATTATCAAGCTAGATTGTTTTTGTTGTTCTTTTCCCTGAAATAAAACAGAATCCAACATTCTTCATTACACAAGGCCAGTCATTTTTAAAAAAAATCTTTAGTTCATCACTGTAGAATTTCGATTGATATCGTTTTTTTTTGTAGTTCACTGTTGTCTTTCCTCCATTGCATTAATGTGCCCTATTTAATACATTGGAATCTACATTACAGCCTATAATAATTGCATGTGTAACCCTAGGTTGTTTGACTAGTCTTCACTAAATAATTAAAAAAATCAATCACATTGCACTCTAAAATGTAAAAGATGTTAAAATGTTTACAATGTATAAGACTAAACACATCCCTTTGTTACCCGTATGCTTGTCAAACATGTAACAATATAATCATTTAAAAATTGTTTTAATCAGGACTTTTCTTCTCTGATCATAGGTGCAGGTACTCCCTATTCTGGGTAACCCCTTGCCTCCACCCCCTACCCACCTCAGAGCACTGTACATTGGTTCCACCCTCCACCCTCCATCCACCTTCCAGTATCAACATTTTTAGAGAATACAGAACCAAGTATTTTGTGGCCCTAAGTAATTTGTTAATGAAAACATGAAAAGTAGTAAAATAGATCCCCTACAGCCAGCAAAAAATAGATAGCAGCCAGCATTGGGAGACCCATCCCGCAACAGTAGATCCCTCGCAGAAATGACTGCCCCTCCCAGCAACAAAATCCCCCACCAGAAACAATAGGCCATCCTGAAACAATAGATTCCCACAAGCAAGAATAGATCCCCAGGTAGCAACCATCAATAGACCCACCAGCACACCCAATCATGCCAGTACATACATTCAGTGCTGGAGGTGCCAGAACTGTGTTCCCTGCGTTCCCGCTGAAAGGTTGCCCTGGTTTTAATGAAAAAATTTAACCTTTCAGAAATTTATTTAGTTAAACCATGATTTTAATCAGCAAAGTTTGGTTGGTCATGGTGAAAAATACTGTAGATTCAAGCAAATTGAACTTTTTGTTAAAATAGAATTCCAGCCTCAACCTAATTAGTAGGGATGGGCCGAACACCTCCCCGGTTCGGTTCGCACCAGAACATGGGAACAGACAAAAAATTTGTGTGAACATGCGAACCCTATTAAAGTCTATGGGACACGAACATGAAAAATCAAAAGTAGTAATTTTGAAGGTGTATATGCAAGTTATTGCCATAAAAAGTGTTTGGGGGCCCGAATACTGCCCCAGGGGACATGTATCAATGCAAAAAAAGTTTTTAAAACAACAGTTTTTTCAGGAGCAGTAATATTAATAATGCCTAAAAGTGAAACAATAAAAATTTAATATTCCTTTAAATATCATGCCAGGGGAGTCCCATTAGTCTGTCTGTAAAGTGGCGCATCTGTCTGATGTGCTTTACAGTGCCGCAGCAAAATGACATTTTTAAATGAAAAAAATGTCATAAAAAATGGCTTGCGGCTGTAATGTATTTCCGGTTCCTGGCAATATAGATAAAAATCTATGAAAAGATCGGCGTGCCCCCCCCCCAGTCCATACCAGGCCCGTCGGCTGTAAATATATATTGATAAACCGCCTGAAGTGTATTATATACTGTACTCCGCCAAATGCACTGTATACATAGTCTACACTGAATGCAGAGTATATACAGTATATATATATATATATATATATATATTTTTTTTTTTTTTTATATATTTTAATACACCGCCTGAAGTGTATTATATACTCTACACCGCCGAATGCACTGTATGTATATAGTCTACACTGAATGCAGAGTGTATATATATATATTGTGAGGGGGTTAGCTCGGCAGCGGGTGTGTGTGACCCCCGGGATGGGCTCCCCACACAAAACAGGCCCAGCAAACGGAGGTTGTGGTTTTCAAAATCAAAAAAAGGTGCGGTTTATTTTCTATTTACAGTGACAAAACACAGCAAAGCAAAAGAAACATAACCAAAATAAATCCTGGTCAAGTTGACCTCTGACTAAACATACAGGTTTCCTAACTAACAACTGGGATCAGCCTAGTGCTGTCCTAGTCCCTAAGTCCCTGGTTTAGTAAAAGTCCAAACAAATAGCCACACAGGCTTTGCCTCACCGCACAGGGGTTCACTCTCCCTAGACAGTCCACACAGGTCTGGTTCCAGGCATGAGCTAACATCTAATGAAGCTGGGAGTTCTTATAGAGGCCTAAATGAGCTGACAAGGTTCAGCTGGTCTCCTCATCTCTGTCTGCACGACGCCCCACACTCTCCCTAGAGGTATGAGTCATCCATGAGCCCACTAGCCTTATACAACTCTCCACCTAGTTGTATAAGTCGGCGTAAAGCCTGAATCTGGGCGAAATATATCTACCCCCCTGGATGCAACCAGGTGACTTTACCTTCCTGCTGTCACATACCCCCCCCTCTTGTTTTAACCTCGGGGTTGGAACACCAGCAATCAGGCATTCATGTACTCGAGACAAAGCATCCACATTCCCCATTTGAACGCCAGGGCGATGCTTTACTGTGAAGTTGAATTCCTGGAGGGCCAGGAACCACCTATTCACTCTTCTATTTGTTTCCTTGTTTTGAGCCATCCACTTTAACGGAGCGTGATCCGTAACCATGTCAAAGTGCCTACCTAGCAGGTAGTACCGAAGGGAATCTAGAGCCCACTTCACCGCTAAACACTCCTTTTCAACGGTGGCGTAATTTACCTCATGGGACTTCAACTTCCTGCTGAGGTAAATGACTGGGTGCTCTTCCCCGTTCCAGACCTGGGACAATACTGCTCCTAACCCCACATCTGACGCATCACTTTGTACGACAAAGTCTTTAGAGAAGTCGGGTGAGTACAACACTGGCTGGCTACATAAGGCTTGTTTCAAGAATTGGAATGCTGCCTCAGCCTCGGGGGTCCATTTAATCATGACCGACCCTTTCCCCTTCGTCAGGTTGGTTAGGGGCACAGCCTTAGAAGCAAAGTGGGGAATGAATCGCCGATAATACCCAGCGATTCCCAGAAAGGCTCGTACCTGCTTCTTGCTGTTGGGACGTGGCCAACTCTGGATGGCCTCGACTTTGTTGAGTTGGGGTTTTATTACTCCCCTCCCAATGGTGTACCCAAGATATTTGGCCTCCTCCTGCCCAATGGTACACTTCTTGGGGTTAGCCGTAAACCCCGCTTCCCGAACAGAGTCCAGGACTGCTTGCACTTTTGGCAGATGTGAGGCCCAATCTGTGCTATGGACAATTACGTCATCCAGGTAAGCCGCAGCATACTTCCGATGGGGCCTCAGCATCTGGTCCATTTTCCGCTGGAATGTGGCCGGCGCATTCTGTAACCCGAACGACATTCTTTTATATTGGAACGCCCCGTCTGGGGTTACAAATGCGGTTTTCTCTTTGGCCGACTTGGCCAGGGGGATTTGCCAATACCCTTTTGTGAGGTCAAGAGTCGTCATGTATCGGGCTGTTCCCAGCCGGTCGATCAACTCATCTATACGTGGCATGGGGTAGGTGTCAAATTTTGTAACTTTGTTCAACTGACGAAAATCGTTACAAAATCGCCAGCTCCCATCCGGTTTAGGCACCAACACGATGGGACTAGACCAATCACTTTGGGACTCCTCTATCACCCCTAAGTTCAGCATTTTCTGTACTTCCTCCCGTATTGCCTCCCGTCGAGCCTCTGGGATCCGATAGGGTTTTAACTTCACCCTTTCACCGGGCGGGGTAATGATGTCATGCTCTACCCCAGATGTTTGTCCCGGCAGCTCAGAGAATACCTCCTTGTTGCGAAGCACAAACTCCTTAACCTCCTGTTGTTGGGGTTGTGACAAGGTGGCTGCTATTCCAACCTCAGGAATCACGCAACCAGTTTGAGCTGGTGACCAAGTGTCTGCGACTAGGGACTCTCTATCCCTCCAGGCTTTCAACAGATTAACGTGATAGATCTGTTCGGGCTTTCGCCTTCCTGGTTGTCTGACCTTGTAATTCACTTCGCTCACTTTTTCCATTATCTCGTAGGGGCCTTGCCATTTGGCAAGGAATTTACTTTCAACCGTAGGGACAAGTACCAATATCCTATCCCCCGGGGAAAAGGTACGGGTCTTGGCTCCACAGTTGTACACTCTCTGCTGTGCCAACTGCGCTTGGGCCAAATGTTCCTTCACGATGGGCATTACCTGTGCAATTCGATCTTGCATCAGGGCGACATGCTCAATCACACTCCTGTGGGGAGAACTCTCACTTTCCCAAGTTTCCTTGGCAATATCCAACAGCCCTCTTGGGTGTCTCCCATACAGTAACTCAAAGGGGGAGAATCCCGTAGAGGATTGGGGCACCTCCCTAATAGCAAACATCAAATAAGGAAGTAAACAGTCCCAATCCTTTCCATCTCTATCCACCACTTTCTTCAACATTTGTTTTAGGGTTTTGTTGAATCTTTCAACCAGCCCATCGGTTTGGGGGTGATACACAGACGTACGCAATTGCGTCACTTTGAACAATTTACACAGCTCTTTCATAACCCGGGACATAAAGGGTGTACCTTGGTCCGTAAGCAGTTCTTTACAAATACCCACCCGGCTAAAAACAAGAGATAGCTCTTTGGCTATGGTTTTGGCCGAGGTATTTCGGAGAGGGATCGCTTCTGGATAACGGGTGGCATAGTCCATTATAACTAATATGTACTGGTGCCCCCTAGCGGACTTGATTATAGGACCTACCAAATCCATGGCGATCCTCTCAAACGGGACCTCAATGATGGGTAGAGGGACCAGCGGGCTACGGAAATGTGGCATCGGGGCCAACCTCTGACACACAGGGCAGGAGGAACAATAATTTTCTACGTCCTTCATCACCCCCGGCCAATAGAATCTCTGTAATACCCTCTCTCGGGTTTTCTCTGTCCCCAGATGACCTCCAAGAATGTGCCCATGGGCCAACTCCAACACCAACTTCCTGTAAGGTTTGGGCACCACAAGCTGCTCAACGGTTTCTTCTGCCCTTTTTGCCACCCGATACAGTAGGTCCTTCTCTACGCTGAAGTATGGGTAAGTGCAGGTATTATCTGGGTTCACTAACTCACCATCTATTTTCACTACGTTTTCCCGTGCCTTTATTAGGGCGGGGTCTTTCAACTGTTCTGTGGCAAAGTTTTCCCTGTGAACCTCAAGATCAGAAAACTCCACAGACGGTAGGTTTTCGTCTGAGGAGGTGGGCTCCTCTCCAGTTTCTTGAGTCTCCCCTGCCAATACTGATAAGGGAAATTCCGGAGAGTCCTCACCACTCTCAGGGGAGTTCTGGCTATCACATTCCTGGTACATAGGGGCACCAGTGAGGGGCTCAGGATCATCCCACAGTTCCCAGAACTTCGGAAAATCCCTTCCCACAATGGCGTCATGCGGTAACTGAGATACTAAGCCCACTGGATGAGAGAGGGTACCTTTGGGGGTCTCGAAACACACTGTAGTCACTGGATACTCTCGGGTGTCCCCATGCACACAAATAACAGCTACCTTGCTATTCCCAGAGACCTCTGTTTTAACTAACTCAGCCTTTATCAGGGTCACAAGGCTACCTGAATCCAGCAATACCACAACATTTCTACCATTAACACACATTTTGCATAAATGTTTCTCAGTTCCTCGAATGGCAGTGCATGCGACTGTCGCACACAGCGACTGACGTCTGCCCGTCAGAAAGTCACACTGCATGGGTTCCTCCACAACTGGGCAATTGGCTGCAATATGTCCCGCTTGCCGGCAGCGGTAGCAAACGATCCTTCTTGCCGCCTCTTGAGCCGCTGATTTCCCAGGCTGTTCTCGCCAAACTTGGGGTAGAGCTCCCACCCTCTCACTCTCTCCACCCTCACCCCTTGGAATCCTCTTATCCGCCCCTGGGGATGGTCTGGTCTTAGGGTGGAAAGTCCGAGTGTCTCTGGAAGAGGCCGTCAGGTTCTCTGTAGCCAAGTATTTCTCCACACGATCCACAAGACCATCGGCCGTCTCTGGGTCTCCATGGCTTACCCACTTTTGGATGGCAGTAGGAAGAGCTCTCAAAAACCGATCCATTACAACACGTTCCACAATCTTTGGTGCGGACAAAGTCTCTGGCTGTAGCCACTTTCTGCTCAGGTGAATGAGATCATACATTTGAGACCTGGGGGGGTTTTCCAAGCTGGAAAGTCCAGTTATGCACACGCTGAGCCCGGACAGCCTGGGTGACACCCAGCCTTGCCAATATTTCAGCTTTTAGCATCACATAGTCTTTTGCTTGGTTAGGCTCTAGGTCATAGTAAGCTTTCTGCGATTCACCAGTTAACAGAGGAGCCACCAGTCCAGCCCACTGCTCCTCAGGCCACTTTTCTCTTTCAGCGGTCCTTTCAAATGTGGTCAAAAATACCTCTGGATCATCCTCTCCAGTCATTTTTGTCAATAAATGACTCACCCCAAAGGACGCGGTATTAGTGGGACGGCTTTCCTCACTGGTCTGCGGACGTTGCTGCATTACTGCTTCCATCTGTTGTTGTAGTCTCTGCTCTTGCTTCTGCAACAGGTCTATGAAGCGGGCCTCAGATTGCTGCTGGGCTCGTTGCTGAGCCTCCAGACTCTGTTGCAAAGTTGCGTTTGTCTGCTGCTGGGCTGCAAGGCTCCTTTGCAAACCTGCATTTGTCTGCTGTTGATTGGCATTTGCTAGAGCCAGCTGCTTCAGTATCTCCTCCATGCTGGCTTAAAAAAAACTGCCCGCATTCTCCACCAACTGTGAGGGGGTTAGCTCGGCAGCGGGTGTGTGTGACCCCCGGGATGGGCTCCCCACACAAAACAGGCCCAGCAAACGGAGGTTGTGGTTTTCAAAATCAAAAAAAAGGTGCGGTTTATTTTCTATTTACAGTGACAAAACACAGCAAAGCAAAAGAAACATAACCAAAATAAATCCTGGTCAAGTTGACCTCTGACTAAACATACAGGTTTCCTAACTAACAACTGGGATCAGCCTAGTGCTGTCCTAGTCCCTAAGTCCCTGGTTTAGTAAAAGTCCAAACAAATAGCCACACAGGCTTTGCCTCACCGCACAGGGGTTCACTCTCCCTAGACAGTCCACACAGGTCTGGTTCCAGGCATGAGCTAACATCTAATGAAGCTGGGAGTTCTTATAGAGGCCTAAATGAGCTGACAAGGTTCAGCTGGTCTCCTCATCTCTGTCTGCACGACGCCCCACACTCTCCCTAGAGGTATGAGTCATCCATGAGCCCACTAGCCTTATACAACTCTCCACCTAGTTGTATAAGTCGGCGTAAAGCCTGAATCTGGGCGAAATATATCTACCCCCCTGGATGCAACCAGGTGACTTTACCTTCCTGCTGTCACAATATATATATATATGTAGCGCACCAACCCCAGACTTTACCTGCTTTTCTTCTGCTTGGCTCCTCCGCAGGAAAAGAATGAGGCACACCGCACCACAAGCCCGTACCCACCTGAATAGGGAGGTTGATCTGTGTTAGTTTCTCGGGGCTGCTTGCAGCCAGTGTAAAAAAGCCTCCAGTGCTGACCTAGTTTCTGCAGTAGTCAGAAACAAGTCTTTAATCTCTCCGGTAAGCAACTGTCCACACCAACTGAAAGGTCCAACACTTATTTATTCCTATAAAAACAAAAAATGCAGCGCCCAAAAAGTGTATGAAGGCCCAAACACACAAAAGGATTGGGGCAAACAACAAACAGTGAAAAATATACAGCCCACAAAGAGGCCAAGGATAATGAAATCCAAATGTGCTTCACTCCAAATAATACCTACACATATATATAAAAACTCATATGTAGTTATGTACAGTGAACTAATATAAAAGTCCAATAAGAGTGACAATGTGTAGACTGGAAACGGATGACAGAAATGTTACATAAATGTTGAAACATTAGAGCATTGTCCCCATAAAAGAAATCCAACGAAACTTCAAGATCATAGGACACGTATGTTCATAAATCCATAGCACCCGGGGATGTGACTCCAACACCAGGGATGGGGGAAAGAAATGGATACTCTTACCCCTATATGTGGACGCACACACCAGCGGTGGTGAGTCAAACAGGCAGAAGGTATAAGTGTAGACTACACTGGATCTGTCCTCCTGGAGCAGCAGCAGATGAAGCAAACTCAGGGAATCCAATCCTCTCCAGGATACAGGCACGAAATATAAAAAGACATCAGTATATCAAAGATCAGATAAAAAAATGGAACAAAGGAGGCTCCTCATAGTGCAGGATCAGATGGCAAGATAAAAATCACATTTATTCAGGAACAAGTCACAAAATACACATGGTGTAAAAAATAAAACAAGAAATCATGCAGGCTTCCATGCAGAGACTTGCAAATATGGTGATCACAGAAATGGTATCAAATAACGGCGTAGCAGCAAGGCAGGTTCATGTACCCGACATGTTTCGCATAAAAAATGCATCAACTGGGGCATGAACCTGCAGGAAAATACCACGCCATAATATACATAGAACATGATTGCTTGAACTCATCACAGCTGATGTGTAACCTCCCTGTAAGAGAGGCTGTCCAATCACAAACAAGGGTTACCCACCTACGTACTCGTCATTAAACAAAGACAGACCAAGCGAACAGGGGCCACGCACGGAGATGAGACATGACGTCTCAGCTGGCATGCGTCATCACGCCGCCAATCCGAGGAGTGAATGCGTTCCTTGTCCCACGTGCATCGTATCATGTAAGCGACGCACGTAATGACGTCATCATAATGACGCTGGGGAACATCATCACGCAACTCCTCCAGGAAGTGCTTGCGTTCCATACCTCCGTCGCAAAGTCCATAGCATGAACCGCAACAGGAAGTGCGTCCAGCGACAGACAGCCAAGTAACAGCACCGATAACAGCCCCTCGGCGCTTTCAAAGTCAGCACAAACACAAGCAGAGCTTGGCTAATAGAAATGACGGACATAAAAGGGGGCAGACATAATTGATCTACACTGAAAAGTATTGGTCTATAACGCCAGTACAATGCAGGGATCACTCATAGCACAAATGAGATCTATACAAATAAATGTAAAAACATTCTGAAGAGTGAAAAAGAAAATAAAAAGCATATACTTAAAAAAGGGTACAATATTGGCAATATATGACAACTATACAGATATGTAAAAAAAAGTCATTAATACCAAAAAAATGTGGATCATTAATCTATTGTACCACTAGGTGCAGATAACCCACTACAGATAGCATCCACATCGTATGAATAGACATGAGATGTGCAGCAGGAATAAAAAACATTAAATATTAAAAATAACCATACATATAATACATATGAATAATAATATAAAAATCATGTATCTATATGAGGATATATGAAAAAGGAGTATACTGTAGCTGACAGTAGTAAATGGAATAATGGAATGATTAATCCTAAAATGAGATGATCTATAACACAAATGGAACCAGGAAAATAGAAGGTGAATTACAAATAAAAGGAAGGCATGGATGATCGCCCACACCAATATAGAAATGAGACATGGGGATAGGTTAATCTAAGTTAGGCCGTATTAATGAAAGAATTAATGTCCCAATCAATGTTAAGCCCAAACGGCGAATAACATCGAAGTTGGTAAATCCAGAAAGTTTCCAATTGGGAAACACCCCTGACACGAGACTCCCCTCTCCAGTGAGGGACAAAGTGGTCAATCACCTGGAATTTGGTACCTATAACCTTCTTATTATGAACATGAAGGTAGTGTCTAGGTACACTATGGTTGGTGCGACCTTTTTTGATACCGGTAATGTGTTCGTTAACACGAATAGAGAAGTTACGAATAGTGCGTCCCACATACTGCTTATTACATGGACATGTAATAAGGTATACGATAAAACTTGTAGTGCATGTGGTAAACTGTTTCATATGGTATATGGTGGAGGTAGTAGAGGATGTAAAACTGGCACTTCTACTACGCCCAATGACATTGTGAATACACACATTACAGCGTTTACACGGATAGTAACCCTTCATGTTAGGAAAAAGAGACGGACATGATTTGTCCGGAGGGTCGACTACATTAGAAGCAATCTGGTTGCGAAGAGATGGAGCTCCTCTATATACAACACCTGCCCGATCTGGGAGCACTGGGCCCAGCAGGGGATCGTTCATAAGAACTCCCCAGTGTGGGTTCAGAATATGCTTGATCCGTCTGTGCTGTATAGAGAATTGAGTCACAAAGGACAACCTAAATCGTGGATCCGGTGGACGTTTAGGACGTTCAACAACTAGAGACTGTCTGTCTAGCAGAGACACCTTGGCGATTTCTGTATCAATAGCAGACGGAAGATATCCTTTCTCAACAAATCTTGACTTGAGGGTGTCTGCTTGTATGTAAAAATCGTCAAGATGTGTACAGTTTCTCCTGACTCTAAGTAGTTGACTAAATGGTACAGATTTGAGCCAAGAGCTGTAATGACAGCTGTCGATTGGGATGTACCCATTCTGATCTGTTGGCTTAAAAAAAGTTTTTGTCACCAATCTTTGGTCCACAACTGAAATCTCTAAATCCAAAAAATGAATAGTGTTACGACTCATCTCATAGGTAAGCACAATACCCATGTCATTATCATTCAGGGTGACCATGAAGTCATGTAAAGACTCCTCATCACCCTTCCATAGGAGGAGGATGTCGTCAATATACCTTGCCCACAGAACTAGTTCTGGGAGTTGCAAGGCATAGACGACATCCTCCTCCCACAGGGCCATAAAAAGGTTCGCAAGACTAGGGGCGAACTTGGCGCCCATTGCGACACCTTTAGTTTGTAAAAAAAATTGGCCATGATACCAAAAGTAATTAGACTGAGTGGCAAATGTTAACAAATCCATAATATATATGTGTAGGTATTATTTGGAGTGAAGCACATTTGGATTTCATTATCCTTGGCCTCTTTGTGGGCTGTATATTTTTCACTGTTTGTTGTTTGCCCCAATCCTTTTGTGTGTTTGGGCCTTCATACACTTTTTGGGCGCTGCATTTTTTGTTTTTATATGTTATTTTTGCAATATGTCTATTTGCTGATGCTGGCAGCCACGATTACACTTTACTCACCCAGTAGCGCAACTTTTTTCTTTTTTGTATTTTTTCCTTAGACCAATTTATTGTTGCAGCTTCTTTTACACATTCTTTGGAAATGGATGTGTTTGATTATAGAACAGCTCGTTCCTTTAATACGGAAGGGGTTTTTGTCCCTTTGAATGCCAACTCAGAGGTCAGTGGTCTCTTTATGAGGCTTAAAAATCTTATGGTCTCAGAGATTCATTTGGAATGGGACATTGCGTTCCTTGAACAATATACAAAGGAACACATGGTACCCAGAGGGTTACGTTGGGATGTACATCCCCAACAGGGCGATCCCGACATAGATGTTTGGTTTCGTTATTTTAATGAGGCGGGTATCAATTTCCTAAGCTTTCTCGTTGACAGAAAAAAAACTAAAATGTCTATCATTGATAAGGAGATTAGGGAACTAAGAGATTCACTTCTCCCGCATAAAACCACATCCGAGTATATTTCTCTTTCGTCAAGTCTCAAAACACTTCTTGAAAAGGAAGAAAGAGACCAACGTACTAAAAAACAAAAGAAATATACTCGTGATGTCAATGATTATAAAACCAATTTTGTTTTTAATTGGCAAAAAAAAGACATTATCTCTCAGTCCGATCCCTCTGCTTCTGTGCAGATGGATATGTCACTTCCACCAGTGATGGCTGGGCCATCTGCATTTATATTACCCCCCACCCAAGCTCCTGTGGTGAATAGGATTGAACATCCACGCACTCCTAATGTCCCTCATGGTCGGAGAGCTAATGACCATGTCCCCAATAGGGGTAATGGAGATAACAATCCACCTCGTGGGAGAGGAAGCATTATGAGAAGTAGGGGGAGAGGGACCCAACACGGGAGGAACGATGGCTCAAGGCATTCTGATTACCATGATAGGTCATCTTATGGCCATAATGCTAATTATGGTGACCAATATCAGGAACCTTATTATTCACAACACACTCCTATTCGTACTCATAATAGGTTCTCACCCCTCAGAGAGGGTCCATTACGGAACAACCAAGAACCTTATCATCCTTATATGCAAAGAGAATATGATCAATATGTTAGATCACCATACACCTACAATGATACATACACTGCTCCCCACTCGGATTTTCCCAGAGCTCTTGCGGGTCCCAAATGAAGAGGAGAACCAGACGAGGCAGCCGAGGCGGGAGGCGGGCCAGGAAAAAGAAGGAAAGTCTAAATTCCAATATGAGTGGTATTTTTAATTTGAGTAAAGCCACGTTTTCAGAAGCTGAGATGCGTATCTTGGACAAAGGTTTAAAATACGCACCCTCCAAGACTTTGAATAAATATAATACATTTGTGGACGTACATAAATATGTCCGCAAACTGAACATACAGAGGCATTTCATTGCTAACCCATCCCTACCCAGAGATGGGTTAACCCCTCCCAATTTAATCCTCCTAATGTCTCTGCTCCATCTATTAGGGTGTTTAGAGATTTGGTCCTTAGAGACCTTGAGGCATTACCTAAGGCCAAAATCTATGATCATCCAGATATCAAAGCAGGTTTAAAAACCTTATGTGAACGCAAGGACATCATAATCCGCCCTGCCGATAAGGGGGGTGGTCTAGTTGTGTGGGATAAATTAGATTATCACACCGAAATGTGCAGAATCCTTGATGACACTAGCACTTACATGCCCCTGAATAAATATCCCACTAAAGTATTGAAGAAAGATCTGAATAATTTGTTAGATAAGGGATTCCAGCTAGGAATTTTGGACAAAAAGGAGAGAGACTTCTTGGTGCCGATCGCACCTAGACTTCCCATTATGTATTATCTCCCGAAAGTCCATAAAAACATTTTACACCCTCCTGGCAGACCCATAATAAGCGGGATTGACTCTGTGACGTCTCGCATTGGTCGTTACATTGACTTACATCTACAACCGCTTGTTCAATCCACTCCATCTTTTCTAAAAGACACGGGAGCCACTATACGTATTTTAGAAGATGTTGATTTTAGTGGGGATTGCATTCTTGTTACCGCAGATGTAACATCACTATATACGTGCATACCGCACAGATTAGGATTGCACGCAGTGAAACATTTCATGGCTATGTCTGGTCTGATACCTCAGGTCCAACAATGCTATATTATGGATTTGTTAACATTTGCCACTCAGTCTAATTACTTTTGGTATCATGGCCAGTTTTTTTTACAAACTAAAGGTGTCGCAATGGGCGCCAAGTTCGCCCCTAGTCTTGCGAACCTTTTTATGGCCCTGTGGGAGGAGGATGTCGTCTATGCCTTGCAACGCCCAGAACTAGTTCTGTGGGCAAGGTATATTGATGACATCCTCCTCCTATGGAAGGGTGATGAGGAGTCTTTACATGACTTCATGGTCACCCTGAATGATAATGACATGGGTATTGTGCTTACCTATGAGATGAGTCGTAACACTATTCATTTTTTGGATTTAGAGATTTCAGTTGTGGACCAAAGATTGGTGACAAAAACTTTTTTTAAGCCAACAGATCGGAATGGGTACATCCCAATCGACAGCTGTCATTACAGCTCTTGGCTCAAATCTGTACCATTTAGTCAACTACTTAGAGTCAGGAGAAACTGTACACATCTTGACGATTTTTACATACAAGCAGACACCCTCAAGTCAAGATTTGTTGAGAAAGGATATCTTCCGTCTGCTATTGATACAGAAATCGCCAAGGTGTCTCTGCTAGACAGACAGTCTCTAGTTGTTGAACGTCCTAAACGTCCACCGGATCCACGATTTAGGTGGTCCTTTGTGACTCAATTCTCTATACAGCACAGACGGATCAAGCATATTCTGAACCGACACTGGGGAGTTCTTAAGAACGATCCCCTGCTTGGCCCAGTGCTCCCAGATTGGGCAGGTGTTGTATATAGAGGAGCTCCATCTCTTCGCAACCAGATTGCTTCTAATGTAGTCGACCCTCCGGACAAATCATGTCCGTCTCTTTTTCCTAACATGAAGGGTTACTATCCGTGTAAACGCTGTAATGTGTGTATTCACAATGTCATTGGGCGTAGTAGAAGTGCCAGTTTTACATCCTCTACTACCTCCACCATATACCATATGAAACAGTTTACCACATGCACTACAAGTTTTATCGTATACCTTATTACATGTCCATGTAATAAGCAGTATGTGGGACGCACTATTCGTAACTTCTCTATTCGTGTTAACGAACACATTACCGGTTTCAAAAAAGGTCGCACCAACCAAAGTGTACCTAGACACTACCTTCATGTTCATAATAAGAAGGTTATAGGTACCAAATTACAGGTGATTGACCACTTTGTCCCTCACTGGAGAGGGGAGTCTCGTGTCAGGGGTGTTTCCCAATTGGAAACTTTCTGGATTTACCAACTTCGATGTTATTCGCCGTTTGGGCTTAACATCGATTGGGATATTAATTCTTTCATTAATAAGGCCTAACTTAGATTAACCTATCCCCATGTCTCATTTCTATATTGGTGTGGGCGATCATCCATGCCTTCCTTTTATTTGTAATTCACCTTCTATTTTCCTGGTTCCATTTGTGTTATAGATCATCTCATTTTAGGATTAATCATTCCATTATTCCATTTACTACTGTCAGCTACAGTATACTCCTTTTTCATATATCCTCATATAGATACATGATTTTTATATTATTATTCATATGTATTATATGTATGGTTATTTTTAATATTTAATGTTTTTTATTCCTGCTACACATCTCATGTCTATTCATACGATGTGGATGCTATCTGTAGTGGGTTATCTGCACCTAGTGGTACAATAGATTAATGATCCACATTTTTTTGGTATTAATGACTTTTTTTTACATATCTGTATAGTTGTCATATATTGCCAATATTGTACCCTTTTTTTTAAGTATATGCTTTTTATTTTATTTTTCACTCTTCAGAATGTTTTTACATTTATTTGTATAGATCTTATTTGTGCTATGAGTGATCCCTGCATTGTACTGGTGTTATAGACCAATACTTTTCAGTGTAGATCAATTATGTCTGCCCCCTTTTATGTCCGTCATTTCTATTAGCCAAGCTCTGCTTGTGTTTGTGCTGACTTTGAAAGAGCCGAGGGGCTGTTATCGGTGCTGTTACTTGGCTGTCTGTCGCTGGACGCACTTCCTTTTGCGGTTCATGCTATGGACCTTGCGACGGAGGTATGGAACGCAAGCACTTTCTGGAGGAGTTGCGTGATGACGTTCCCCAGCGTCATTATGATGACGTCATTACGTGCGTCGCTTACATGATACGATGCACGTGGGACAAGGAACGCATTCACTCCTCGGATTGGCGGCGTGATGACGCATGCCAGCTGAGACGTCATGTCTCATCTCCGTGCGCGGCCCCTGTTCGCTTGGTCTGTCTTTGTTTAATGACGAGTATGTAGGTGGGTAACCCTTGTTTGTGATTGGACAGCCTCTCTTACAGGGAGGTTACACATCAGCTGTGATGAGTTCAAGCAATCATGTTCTATGTATATTATGGCGTGGTATTTTCCTGCAGGTTCATGCCCCAGTTGATGCATTTTTTTATGCGAAACATGTCGGGTACATGAACCTGCCTTGCTGCTACGCCGTTATTTGATACCATTTCTGTGATCACCATATTTGCAAGTCTCTGCATGGAAGCCTGCATGATTTCTTGTTTTATTTTTTACACCATGTGTGTTTTGTGACTTGTTCCTGAATAAATGTGATTTTTATCTTGCCATCTGATCCTGCACTATGAGGAGCCTCCTTTGTTCCATTTTTTATATGATCTTTGATATACTGACGTCTTGGAAATTTCGTGCCTGTATCCTGGAGAGGATTGGATTCCCTGAGTTTGCTTCATCTGCTGCTGCTCCAGGAGGACGGATCCAGTGTAGTCTACACTTATACCTTCTGCCTGTTTGACTCACCACCGCTGGTGTGTGCGTCCACATATAGGGGTAAGAGTATCCATTTCTTTCCCCCATCCCTGGTGTTGGAGTCACGTCCCCGGGTGCTATGGATTTATGAACATACGTGTCCTATGATCTTGAAGTTTCGTTGGATTTCTTTTATGGGGACAATGCTCTAATGTTTCAACATTTATGTAACATTTCTGTCATCCGTTTCCAGTCTACACATTGTCACTCTTATTGGACTTTTATATTAGTTCACTGTACATAACTACATATGAGTTTTTATATATATGTGTAGGTATTATTTGGAGTGTAGCACATTTGGATTTCATTATCCTTGGCCTCTTTGTGGGCTGTATATTTTTCACTGTTTGTTGTTTGCCCCAATCCTTTTGTGTGTTTGGGCCTTCATACACTTTTTGGGCGCTGCATTTTTTGTTTTTATATGTTATTTTTGCAATATGTCTATTTGCTGATGCTGGCAGCCTCGATTACACTTTACTCACCCAGTAGCGCAACTTTTTTCTTTTTTGACTTATTTATTCCTTCTTGCACAATAAACAGTCTCTTTGAGAGCAGACGGGTTAGGACAAGACACAGGTCAGATAAGGTGGGAGGAGGTCCAGGCACAAACTTGAATTTGGGTTTCTCCTGTTCTGATTAGCACGAACAGGCTGGGCGCACGGTCTCTGCCACAGACCATGAGGTTGGTCACTGCCACTGACCGGGTGAAAAAGGTGAAAGTCACTGCTACTGACCTTGGGTGCGTAGTATCACTGCCACTGTGATTTAAAGAACACGCACTTCCTTCCGTTAGTGAACTAGCCCTTATAGGACAAGAACATCCCTCCGGAGAGTTACCAGAGGCCCCATCTGTCACCACGACTCTGCGCTGGGTCTTCAGAAAGGGTCACCTCCCTGGTCTCCTCATCCTGGATACGGGTCCCCTCGCAAGGCAGATCCCTGGGAGTCTCGGTCCCCGGCGGATCCCAGCCGAAGGCTGATGGGCACTGGGCCTTTCTCCAAAGTACCTCACCCCAGACTGAAGGTGTCTGAGATGGAACAGCAGCTCCGTCTCTGGGCCTACGGTACCCAGAGACAACTCGACCGGGCCTAGGGCACCCAGAGGCAACACACGCGCACCCAGGCCTAAGGTGCCTGAGCGCGGAACCGATGACCCCCCCTGGAAGATGGCCGCCCCCTTTTATATCCTCTCCCGACAGGCACAGCAGGTTCCCCGCCCCGCCGTACTGCTGCCGAGACGGGACAAAAAGGACACAACCTTGTACTGCGGTTCAACCCGGGCCGATGGCAACAGCGCCACCCATAGGCCCCAGTAAACTTACACACCAGTACTATCTCCCAGGGATAGAAATGGTCCATGAGAACTAACAACTTGTGCATCTGAGCCTAGTTACCACTCAGATGCTTCCCCCTAAATGTAACCACCCGCTACATATATATATATATATATATATATATATATATGTATATATATATATTAATACACTGCCTGCAAGCCACTAACTAACTGCCTAATCTAGCTCACGTTAACTCTAGCTCCGTTCCACTCCAACACAGTACATACTGCCACTGTGTAAGCAGCCTTATTTAGTGTGGGGCTTGAACTTAGCTCCCTGGGCCATGATTGGCTAAAGGCACCCTGCCTTTGGCTAATCATGACTCTCGCAGCAGAGCTCGCTGTGATTGGCCAAAGCATGCAGGAACATTGGGACCATCCTTACTAATTAGTCTTAAAAATGTCCCCTCTCCCACCTAACACCTATGCTGTTTAATCACTTCACCCCCGGAAGGTTTCATCCCCTTCATGACCAGGCCATTTTTTGCGATACAGCACTGCGTTGGTTTAACTGACAATTGCACAACGCTGTACCCAAACTAATTTATGTCCTTTTTTCACACAAATAGAGCTTTCTTTTGGTAGTATTTGATCACCTCTGTGGTTTAAAAATTTTTGCGCTATAAACAAAAAAAGACGAAAAAAAAATCGAATTTCTTAATCAGATTAGGCCGATATGTATTCTGCTACATGTTTATTGATTGGTTTGCACAAAAGTTATCGCATCTACAAACTATGAGATATTTTTATGGCATTTTTATTTTTACTAGTAATGGTGGAGATCAGCGATTTCTAGTGGAACTGCGACATTACGGCAGACAAATCGGAATAAGTGACACTAATACAGTGATCAGTGCATCAAAAATGCACTCTCACTGTAGTAATGACACTGGCAGGAAAGGGGGTTAAGATCAGGGGCGATCAAAGAGTTAAGTGTGTTCCTAGGGAGTGATTACTAACTGTGTGGGGGGTGGCCTAAATGGAGGAATCCGTTTTTTCTGCTTAGCGTGTTTCTGCTTCCTCTCTGACAGAACAGCAGCCTGCCTCTCCTGTCAATGATCGGCAAGTCCCGGCAGACATCACATCCACCAGACCCACTGATTGGCTCCCGCTGTGTCTGATCACAGCGGGGGTGGGTCGCCGATGGCGCGTGCTCGGGACCCGGAAGAAGACACAACCTACAGGTACGTTGTTTTGCGCAGCCAGGCCACAGTAAATGTGCGGTGGGCGGTCCGGAAGCTGTTAACCTGTGGGAAAAAAGATGTATATACTTACCTATTCTTAGCCCACTCTGGCCCGGTTACATAATTTCGTGTGTCAGTCAGTGGTGGCTCCAGGGGAGAGGAGAGAGCGCTTGGCTATGGCTAGAATACCTGGTAGTTGTAAAATCAGTCATAGGCTCCTATGGCCTATCCATTGTTGCTGCTCCAGCCTTCAGCTGCTGCTGGTTGACATAGGGGAGCTGGATCATGTAACTGGACCAGAGCAGGCTGAAAATAGGTAAGTACTGTATGTAGATCTTTTTTACACAGGTTGGTCAGCATAGGTGTTGTTGAGGGGGCATTTTTAAGACTAGCTAGGTTTAGGCTGGAATTCAATTTTAATGTTTAGAACAACCATTTTAGATCAACACCTTCCCTCCATCTATATAAATGTTCATTAGTACAATGCCCTTCCACAGGAATAACACCTGTGGCTAAATTGTTCTATGGAGTCACCGCCAGCAAAACAAGCCTTAAAGGGGTTGTAAAGGTTCATTTTTTATTTTCTAACTAGGTTCCTTTAAGCTAGTGCATTGTTGGTTCACTTACCTTTTCCTTTGATTTACCTTCTAAATGTTTGTTTTCTTTGTCTGAATTTCTCACTTCCTGTTTCTCCTCACTAAACTTCACACCATCATCCGAGTGGTGTGGAGTGAGCCAGAACAGCTTACTGAACATCTTACTGAGGAGAAACAGGAAGTGAGAAATTCAGACAAAGAAAACAAAGAAAAAAAATATTTAGAAGGGAAATCTAAGGAAAAGGTAAGTGAACCAACAATGCACTAGCTTAAAGGAACCTATTTAGAAAATAAAAAACGAACCTTTACAACCCCTTTAATGGAGGTTCCATCACATCCATACTCGTTCCAAAGCTAAAAGGTTTTGGTTGCAATTGGGCTTTAAGTTGTATCCATATCCAAAACTTTTTTTTTCTAGTTTTGGATAGAATGGGGAAGGGTTAGAACCCTAGTCAGATTGTTCTGCTGTTCAGGGAGTGATTTGGAGAGATTTTCATCGCCTCACTTCCTGTCCTGTAAAATGTCAGGACATAAGGGAAAAATCTGCTACAGGGAAACAGAAAACAATAAAAAAAACTCATACAGGTTTTAGCATTCCCCTACAAAACTTCTGTCTGTTGTTTTTGGAGAATTCCCTTCATTTCCTGTCTTGTCCATGGGAAAACTTCTCTAATGGATTCACGGACAGCACCTGGCAGATGTTCTAATCCTTCGCCATTCTATCCCAATCTGGAAAATATAACGTTTTTCCTATAGATACTACTGTTACAGTGGATCTGTCTACTGCCATAGTTAGAAATACATGACAGAGGGCGATTGTAATCCAGAAATAAAAAATCAGGACACACTGTACAATTTAGGACATTTGGTCACCCAACTATTATTCAGTTTTCTATTGTGCATTAAAGATGCATCAAAAACGAAGAAGTGTCAGCAGGACCTTGGTGAGGCACACATGTACAGCTGAATAATACAAAGACAAGTGATTAGGACCTTGGAATGGATATTGTATGCAATTTATCAGTGCTGAATTCTCTGTCTGTATGCATCACCCACATTATACAAGTTCAATAAAACGTATGGAAGGTTTTAATAAAAAGCGATGGAAATGTCATGATATAGAGAAGTGCCCAGGCTTGCACATGTATTAATCTGTTCCTCTGTACCCTGGACTAGCCTTTGTTGTGTCTTAATTCTAACTCCAATCGAGTTCATTGCAGAGATTTAAGCTGTTAAATCATTTTTAAATCAACAGTTTCAAACAAATTACCAATTATCTGTATTTAACGGCTCTCTGCACTCCATTTAACATTCTCTGATAGACATATACCATGATAATTCTCTGAAACATAAATTAGATAGGCCTTTAGAGTGGTTATTAGCTGTCCTAGTTATAGGAAAACAAAATAGGCTGGGAGCAGAGTGTACATTTTGAGATTGCAAATATCGGACAGGATAAATGCTAAATAATGCTCACAAGCTACATAATAACAACCCTTTTTAAATAGCGTATTCCAAAACTGAAATCTGCTTCACAATAACATAAATTCTCAAGCTTGTCAAAATAGGGAAAAAGAATCCAAAACATATTCAGTAACAGCTCCCATTTTTTTTTTTTAAATCATATAATTTTTTTATTGAAATTTTCATACAAAAAAGAAAACCATACCAAATTGAGGGCCTATACATGTGTTCAAAATTGTACATGTTATATATTATAGGTACAATATAACACCATGAAAGTATGTATCTGAAATACAGTGTTATAGTTGGACCAATGTTCATTACACAGGGTTCATCGCTTGTTGACAGTTTTCTCGTTTCACATAAGAAAAAAAAAAAAGAACATCACCAAAAGTGTAAAGCCCTGTACACACGATCAGATTTCCTATGGTTTTTAAACCGATGGATTTTTCCATCGGAAAACCGATGAAGCTGACTTACATCAGTCTTGCCTACACACCATCAGTCAAAAAACCGACCGTTCCAAGCGCTCCGATGAGCCGAGAGAAATTAAGTTCAATGCTTCTCAGCATGCGTCGACTTTATTTTGAGCATGCGTGGGTTTTTTAACCGATGGACTTGCCCATAGACGATCGGAATTTGCTATCGGTTTTTTATCCATCGGAAAAATGTGAAACATGTTCTATTTTTTGACACCGATGGAAAAAAGACCGATGGGGCCCATACACGATCGGTTTGTCCGATGAAAAAAATCCATCGGACTGTTTTCATCGGTAAAACCGATCGTGTGTACGCGGCTTAAGTGTGACACGTATGTAGGCCACATCCTTTTCTCTGTTCCCCATAAATAGGGAGAGAAAATAAAAGGGGTGAGAGGAAAAAAAACAAGCAAACTTGTAAAATGTAAAAAAAAAGTAAATACACTGTTTAAAACTACAGAGCAATTAAAAAAAGAAAACTAACAACCAGCCTCTGTCTTTCAAGGTATAGTAACTATATAATTGTAGCAAATTTATTAATAATAATTTGGGAGGTCCATATAGGAGTAGTGTCCCGAACCATATATTATTACTTTTCTAGCAACTGATTTACACCAGTCCAGAGGACACTCTTCAGCCTCGTACACACGGCCGAGTTTCTCGTCGTTAAAAACACGTCGTTTTTTCGACGAGATTCTTGTTAACCTTGACGAGTTTCTCATCAAGCTTTCCATGCGTACACACTGACAATTCCAAATTTCCTCGTTGTTCAGCGTGGTCACGTCCAGCACGTACGACGGCAGTATAAAGGGGAAGATCGATTTCCCTGGCGCCACCCCTTGGGCTGCTTTTGCTGATCTCGTGTTACCGCGTGTGAAGTAAAAGTTTGGGAAGAGACGATTCGCGCTTTTCAGTCTTCGTGCTTTTCAGTTCGTTTTCTGCGGTTCAGTTTGTGCTTGTGGGTTCGTATCTTGTCTTTCAGGGCGTGTAGGCAGGTCGTATCTGTTTTACAGTGCGTTCTTGCTCGTTCGTTTATGATTTTCAGTTCGTTCTTCATAGGCCTTGCTGTTATAAAGTGCGTTCTGTTCTGTACATTCTGATCAGACGATCGTTTCCTAGCCATGCCGCGGGTACGTTCTCGTCGTCGAGTTCGTGCTGTGCGGGCGCTTGGTGTTGGTCTGCTTGTTTTGGACCAAGACCAGTCCATGAACGGGGTGAGGAGGAGTTCATGGACCAAGAATTGGTTGCTCCAGTGGGACCAATTCTGCCATATGCCTCTGCTGCGGGAGATCGTCGAGAATAATCCTGAGGACTACAGGAATTTTCTGCGGATGTCTGACCCCGTTTTTCAGCATCTGTTGGCTTTGGTGTCCCCCTATATTACCAGGCAGGACACCGTTATGCGGGAAGCCATCAGTGCTGAGCAGAGGCTCATCGCCACGTTACGTTACCTGGCGACAGGGAGAAGTCTTCAGGACTTGAAGTTCACGACAGGCATCTCCCCCCAGGCTCTGGGCCTCATAATCCCAGACACCTGTTCTGCCATTATACAAGTCCTGCAGGAGGACTATATTAGGGTAAATTTTCTCCATTAACATCACATTTTATGTATTTCATGTATGCTAATGTATTGTATTGTATTTCTTTCATCCTTCCCTAATTACCATGATTGTAATATGCTGAGAATGTCCTCTTTGTCCCCATGCATGCTGTAAGCTTTTAAATACCCCTTTTTTCTTCTCCATGCATATTTCTCTTCACTAACCTCTCCATCAGTGGCGACTGCTGCTCCAAATGTTTGGGGGGCCACCCCCAAATTAGATATATAAACTTCCTCCTTTTTTGCGACTGTGCCTATTAAACGCCACCAGTTGTCGCCTCCAATGCAGCCATTTTGTCCCCTCCAATGCAGCCATTTTGCCCCTTCCAATGCAGCCATTTTGCCCCTTCCAATGCAGCCATTTTGCCCCTTCCAATGCAGCCATTTTGTCCCCTCCAATGCAGCCATTTTGTCCCCTTCCAATGCAGCCATTTTGCCCCTTCCAATGCAGCCATTTTTCCCCTCCAATGCAGCCATTTTGCCCCTTCCAATGCAGCCATTTTGTCCCCTCCAATGCAGCCATTTTGCCCCTTCCAATGAAGCCATTTTGTCCCCTCCAATGCAGCCATTTTGTCCCCTCCAATGCAGCCATTTTGCCCCTTCCAATGCAGCCATTTTGCCCCTTCCAATGCAGCCATTTTGTATCCCCAAAAATTCAGCCATTTTGCCCCTTCCAATGCAGCCATTTTGCCCCCTCCAATGCAGCCAGTTCCCCCCCAGCCCTGCACTTACCTTCTTCTGGTCAGCGCCATCCTTCTTCTGTCCTTGATGTCTTTTCCTGCCCTCGATGTTGCATTAGCCAATCATGTTACCGTTAAACAGACTTGGTGAACATGATTGCCAGAGCAGCCTGTCAGTGTTTACCCAAGGAATGCCCCCCCCTGCGTCCCCTATTTAACTTTTAGCAAGCCAATTACATCCCTCAGGCTGTAATCGCCAAGCCAATTTGCCCCCCTGTTTCTGATATGCAATTTTCACCCCATAAATGCCGCAGTTATTCATATAGCCGTCGCTCAACAGGGGGCCATCCACCTGAATAGTGGGCGGCATTGACAATACATAGGTTAATGCAAGGCATGAACCTATGTATTGTTCTGAGTGACGGGCGCAGGAGAGAGGGGGCAGTGCTCCAGCGCACACTCTGGACGCACCGCAACTGCAATGCTATCCTGTGGCCAAACACATCTCCCCCCCCCAAATTTGTTTAGAATGGACCATCAGAGGGGGTGATGAATATGAAACTTGAGCCTTCCATTATGCTTAGTCAAAACACCTTTAAACTGAGATTTTGATTGATGTTGGCCTCGAATGTATTTTCTTATAATCTGCTTGCAATGTTATGTTTTAAATTTCTAATTTATTTTCATCTTGTTTGACTCCCCAGCTTCCTTCCACACCACAGGAATGGCAGACTGTGGCATTGGAGTTTGCCACGCGGTGGGACTTCCCTAACTGCGGTGGTGCCATTGACGGGAAGCACGTTCGCATCGTGCCGCCACCCCGTTCTGGGCCCTACTACTACAATTACAAGGGGTTTCATAGCATTGTGCTGATGGCGGTGGTGTCAGCACGGTATGAATTCCTCTATGTGGATGTAGGGAAGAATGGCCGGATGTCCGATGGGGGATCCTTCATCCAGACGGAGTTTGCCCTCCGTCTCCAGAGTGACGACCTTGCATTGCCACCGGATGCAGGGAATGTTGAAGGACTCCCCTTTGTTTTTTTGGCTGATGAAGCCTTCGGACTCGGACCGCACCTCATGAGGCCATTTCCACAGAGGACCCTGACCCCAGAGAAGAGGGGCCGAAGAGTCGTTGAAAATGCCTTCGGGATAATGGCCAGCCGGTTCCGCCTTTTTATGACTCCAATCCACTTGGCGGAGTACAAGATAAACTATGTCGTTTTATGCTGCTGTGTGCTCCATAATTTTCTGTGCCGAAAATCAAGTAATTATATGGCCTCAGTATTGCCTGAGGCAGGACTTTCATATGCCAATCCCCTGCCGGGCCTCGAATCTGCCCGTCCTGGCTTGCCCCCCCAAAATGCCCGTGAGGTTCGGGATAAATATATGGAATTTTTCACGGGTAGGGGGGCAATTCCTATGCCAGGCCATGAGTAAAGATTGGTGCATAAAGAAATCAGTAAAAATCATTTTTTATCTTGGAACTTTGTTTGTTTCCTGTCTCCTAGTTTGTCTTAGTGCATTTGTAGTGACAAGTTTTTTTTTCCTTTAGTAAATAACAACCATTTCACTATGAACCTCAAAAATATACACAAATAAGGTTAGAGCGTATTTGAAAAAGAAGCTACACTTTGTTTGTGTTCAAAAATTTTACTCTGTGCACATTCACACACATGGTAAATACTTTTTTTTTTTTTTTTTTGGCTGGCCACAAACCGGCAATTTTTTTTTAATGAAAATACAAAACCATCAGTTGCATTCCAAAAAGTACAACATTGGATACCTCTGGGCAATATGAGACATTCACTTACACAAAATATGTCTCTATCTGGCCGTCCTAATATGGGGTCTTGGCACCCCTGGCCAAGCCAAAAATTGAATATGCACAAAATTTGAAGTCATTTCCAATAGGGATTTGAGACTCCTGATCCCTATTGTCAACATGTGCCATCTGCCATCGGGGGTGATCAATGGACATGTTTTGTGGGTGCAACCCCTTCTTCAGTTCACCTACTTGAGATACGAGGAAGGGGTTGCACCCCCAAAAGCCGTACATGGATATCCTCTGATGGCAGATGGCACATGTTGACACACTGTGTGCATATTACATTTTTGGCTGGTTGGATTGTCTAAAAGAGAATAAAAGAGGGAAGAACAATCTGTAAACAAAAATGGGGGTTTTGATGCCTTATTCAATTCTCCCCAAAACATCTAGGATGTCTTTAAAGGTTTGATCCATCACATGAATTCTTTGTTTAATTCTGTCCAGTTCTGTGCTACATTCCATCACTTGCTGTATTATTCGTAGGGCACTGTCAGCAGAGAAACGTGTACTTTCTTTCACCACAACATTTACATCCCCTAAAAACAAAATAAAAAGGTATTATAACTCTGCAGGCCTACATCTCTTACCTGAAGCTGTGGTGACAGATACTGACCTGTTGTGGTGACCAGTTCCACCACGTCATCCACTTCTCCTTCCTGCACTTCTCCTTCCTCCACCTCTTCAACTTCCTCAACACCCTCAAGTTGTGGGTCTTTGTGAGGTTGGGGTTGTTTCGAAGCTGTGGGGTTCCTGTGCTCCCTGGAGTGTTCTCCTCCCAGTCTTCTCTCCCCTATGAGAATCAAACAAAAGGTCTAGTTATCACACTGAAATTCTCTATGAAAACTATAAACAGGCTAAATTGCTTGGAAGTGGGGTACAAGTGTGTGTTTGTGTGGAATTTTCACATGAAGACATTATTTCTTCCCAAAAATATTTTTAGTATTCACCTTTGGCTGTCAATTTTGAGACATGGAGGCACCACAAAAATTCACTGATGCACCTTTGTGGGACACCCAAAAAAGGCGGTTCTGTTGTGCTCAAAAGTACAGATGTGGAACCAGCTGCTGAGTGTCCTCTCCTTTACACTGATTAAAGTTTGCAGTTCATTCTCTTTACAAATACATCATCTAGCCAACAATGTAAGAACAACAATTGAATCAAAACAGGCAGATGTCTAATTTAATTTAACCCTGTAAAATCTCCAAAAAACGAGGATAGTGGGCGAACGATGTGTCTGTAACGAACGATTACTGTGCCCAACCAAGTTCAAACTATGACATTTTGTAAGGTAGTACTATAGAAAAATGCAATAACATGGAGCAACATGTAAGTTGTGAAATACAATAATAGGAAAAATGTGGAAAAAGTACTTACTTTTTCCTAGCATTCTCTTAATGCTCCTTAACTGCTCTGGCTCCCTCAGTTTGAGGTCTGACTACCTCTTTCTGAGCTGCTCATTTGATCGTTTCACCCCGAAATTCTTCTTCAGACTCTTCACGACTTTCTTCATGATTTTAGCCTTCCTTCTATTAGGTTTGCTATACGGCCCATGCTTTGCGTCATAATCCGACTTTAGCAATATGTCCACCATCTCCGCCATCTCCGCATAAGACATATTAGATGCCATGAATCTCCTCCTTGATCGTGACGTTTCCTCAGTCTCCGGGCTTGTCTCCTCCTCGTTATTTGAGGAATTATCAGACACCTGCTGTGAATCCGCCATATCTGTCTGCACGCCGAAAGAGAAGGGGCGGGGAAAAGATGTTAGTTAGAACGTCATGGGCGGGCGACGTGTGCGGAGCGACGTGTGCGTAGTTTTACGCATGCGTGGTGTATATATAGCAAACACACATGTGACTATACTACGTTCGGTGTGCGGAGAGAGGCGTTCAAGTGACGGACGTGCGAACGAAGGTATGTGATTTTGTGACTTTGATAAATTGGTGGCCTATACTGTCTTGAGAATGTTGGAGGATATATATGGTAAATAAGATTTTAAGGAGGTTAGACTGTGTGCCTCACATTATTTATTTTAATTTTTTTTGGACTTGCAGACCCAAAATGAATGTCTTTATAAGTGACAAGGAATTCCTTGCGTAATTTATAGACCGGGTAAGGGAGCTGCCCGCTCTGTGGGAAACCAAAAACCTCATCCATAAAAAAAAGGGGTACGAAAAGCAGCGCTGGAGAGCCTGCTCCCATTTGTGCAGACCAAGGTGCCCACAGCCACAGCAAAACAGGTGGACACTAAAATTGGGAGCTTGAGAGGCACATACAGGACTGAACGCTCTAAGGTCCTGGCTTCTCAGAGGTCAGGAGCAGCAGCAGATGATGTGTATGTCCCCAATTTGTGGTACTACAGCAGGATGTCCTTTCTGGATGACCACATTGAGGCAAGGCCATCACTGTTCACTCTTCCCCCCAGACTTCCCTGCAGCCAACCTGAGCCTTCTCTGGAGCAAGAGGAGGCAGCCATCCTGGATGAACCTGATTTGGCCATCTGGAGCCAGGTATAGTATTTAACCACTTAACGACCGCTCACTGTATATATACGTCGGCAGAATGGCACCGACAGGCACAATCACGTAGAGCATACGTGATTGCCTTTGTATAGTTGGGGGGGTCCAATCGGACCCCCCTCCTATACAGTGAGCGGTGGCTAAGTGTCCGGGAGCGTTCCGGGATGAGGGGGCAGCCATTTGTTTCTGGCCACCCCCTCGCGATCGCTCCCGGCGAATGGAAATGCCCCCTCTGTCTGTGTCAGACAGAGGGAGCAGGAGGAAGTGATGTCATCTCTGGTGCGGCGCTCACATATACTGAGCGCCGTACAAGAGAAGACATCAGGTCAGTGCACACAACACTACACTGACACCAGGACACATAGGGACATAAATCGCCCCCCCAGGCCCCCCCAGACACCCCAGATCACCCCCCAGATCACCCCCCCAGCCCCCAGTCACAGTGTCACTGATTGCAGTGACCATTTATTTAGTGATCACTGCAATCAGTGACATTTGTGACTGTAAAAGTGTCACCAAAGTTTAGTCTTAGGTCCAGTGTAGCCCCCTAACCCCCCCTAATAAAGGTTTAACCCCCTGATCACCCCCCAGATAACCCTTTCACCCCCTATCACCACTGTCGCTAAGCGATCATTTTTCTGATCGCTGTCTTAGCGTCAGTGATGCCGATCGGCAGCCAGTAATTTTTTTTAGGTTCGCCGCATGTTTTTATAGCGTCAGGTACCCCAATATATTATCTAATAAAGGTTTAACCCCCTTGATCGCCCCCCAGGTAACCCTTTCACCCCCTATCACCACTGTCGCTAAGCAATTGTTTTTCTAAACGCTGTCTTAGTGTCGGTGATGCAGATCGGTAGCCAGTAATTTTTTTTAGGTTCGCCGCATGTTTTTATAGCGTCAGGTACCCCAATATATTATCTAATAAAGGTTTAACCCCCTTGATTGCCCCCCAGGTAACCCTTTCACCCCCATCACCACTGTCGTTAAGCGATCGTTTTTCTAAACGCTGTCTTAGTGTCGGTGATGCAGATCGGTAGCTGGTAATTTTTTTTAGGTTCGCCGCAGGTTTTTATAGCGTCAGGTACCCCCATATATTATCTAATAAAGGTTTTAACCCCCTGATTGCCCCTAGTTAACCCTTTCACCAGTGATCACCATATAAGTGTTACGGGTGACGCTGGTTAGTTAGTTTGCTTTTTATAGTGTCAGGGCACCCGCCGTATATAACCCAATAAAGGTTTAACCCCCTGATCGCCCGGCGGGTGATATCAATTAGGTTTTAGCGTCAGAGAGGGTCTGAGTCACACCCCAGGCAGCGTCAGGTTAGTGCCAGTAACGCTAACACCCACGCGTGAAGCATACACCTCCCTTAGTGGTATAGTATCTGAACAGATCAATATCTGATCTGATCAGATCTATACTAGCGTCCCCAGCAGTTTAGGGTTCCCAAAACGCAGTGTTAGCGGGATCAGCCCAGATACTTGCTGGCACCTGCGTTTTGCCCCTCCGTCCAGCCCAGGCCACCCAAGTGCAGTATCGATCGATCACTGTCACTTACAAAACAAAAACACACATAACTGCAGCGTTCGCAGAGACAGGCCTGATCCCTGCGACTCCAGTGCTGTAGGAGGTGATTTCACCACCACAGTTAAAAAAAAAAAAGCAAATATGCCGAAGCATTGGGTCAGCAGGGGCGGAGGAGCGATTTTGCTCCTAATGCCGCGTACATACGGTCGAAATTCCGACGGAGGCTTGCCCGTGGAAAAGTCCGACCATGTGTGTGCGGCATAACTTTTTTGCGGGAGGATGCCCCCATGCTTCGGCATATATAAATGGTGCGTGTATGCCCATCATTGGAAGTGGGTGGATGAAGGGCGGTATTCTAATGGTGGGCATACCCACCGATCAATCTCTTTTTTCGTTCAGCCAACTGGCTGCATGAAAAAAAAAGATTACAATACATGTCCAACAAGGACCAGCAACGTACTGGTATGTTGCTGGACTTTGAATGTTTATACCAGAATGATGCCTGCGGGTTTAGGTATCATCTTGGTATCATTCTTTTCAGCCTGCGGCCGGCTTTCATGTAAAAGCAATCCTAGTGGCTAATTAGCCTCTGGACTGCTTTTACAAGCAGTGGGAGGGAATGCCCCCCCCCGGATATAAAAAGCGCCATTGGGAAATTGGGAAAGCATTTTATCACACCGATCTTGGTGTGGTCAGATGCTTTGAGGGCAGAGGAAAAATCTAGGGTCTAGAAGACCCCAGTTTTTTCAAAAAAAGAGTACCTGTCACTACCTATTGCTATCATAGGGGATATTTACATTCCCTGAGATAACAATAAAAATGATAAAAAAAAAAAAATACTTGGAAGGAACAATTTAAAAATAAAAGAAAAAAGCAAAATTAATAATAAAAAAAAAAGAAAAAAAAAAAGCACCCCTGTCCTGCCCTGCTCTTGCCCAATGGCGAACGCAAGCGTCGGTCTGGCGTCATATGTAAACAGCAATTGCACCATGCATGTGAGGTATCACCACGAAGGTCAGATCGAGGGCAATCATTTTAGCAGTAGACCTCCTCTGTAAATCTACTGGGGTAACCTGTAAAGGCTTTTAAAGGCTTTTAAAAATGTATGTAGTTTGTCGCCAATGCGCGTTTGTGCGAAATTTTAAAGCATGTCGTGTTTGGTATCTATGTACTCGGCCCAAGATCATCTTTTTTATTTCATCAAACATTTGGGCAATATAGTGTGTTTTAGTGCATTAAAATTAAAAAAAGTGTATTTTTTAACCCAAAAAATGCGTTTGAAAAATCGCTGCGCAAATACTGTGTAGAAAAAAAAAATGCAACACCCACCATTTTAATCTGTAGGGCCTTTTCTTTTTAAAATATATATAATGTTTGGGGGTTCAACATAATTTTCTTGCAAAAAAAAAAATGTTTTCATGTAAACAAAAAGTGTCAAAAAGGGCTTTGTCTTCAAGTGGTTAGAAGAGTGGATGTAAGTTTCCTAATGTTGTGTATAAAATGCCAGAACAGTTCAAAACCCCCCAAATGACCCCATTTTGGAAAGTAGACACCCCAAGCTATATACTGAGAGGCATGTCGAGTCCATGGAACATTTTATATGTTGACACAAGTTGCGGAAAAACAACAACAATTTTTTATTTATTTTTTTTGCACAAAGTTGTCACTAAATGATATATTGCTCAAACATGCCATGGGCATATGTGGAATTACACCCCAAAATACATTCTGTTGCTTCTCCTGAGTACGGGGATATCACATGTGTGAAACTTTTTGGGAGCCTAGCCACGTACGGGACCCCAAAAACCAAGCACCGCCTTCAGGCTTTCTAAGGGTGTAAATTTTTGATTTCACTTCTCACTGCCTATCACAGTTTCGGAGGCCATGGAATGCCCATATAGCACAAACCCCCCCCAAATGACCCCATTTTGGAAAGTAGACACCCCAAGCTATTTGCTGAGAGGTATTGTGAGTATTTTGCAGATCTCGCTTTTTGTCACAAAGTTTTGAAAATTGAAAAAAAAAATATATATATATTTTTTTTCTTTCTTCATTTTCAAAAACAAATGAGAGCTGTAAAATACTCGCCATTCCTCTCAGCAAATAGCTTGGGGTGTCTATATTCCAAAATGGGGTCATTTGGGGGGGTTTTGTGCGATTTTGGCATTTTATGGCCTTCGAAACTGTGATAGGTAGTGAGGAGTGAAATCAAAAATTTGTGCCTAGAAATCCTGAAGGCGGTGCTTGGTTTTCGGGGTCCCGTACGCGGCTAGGCTCCTAAAAAGTCCCACACATGTGGTATCCCCGTACTCAGGAGAAGCAGAAAAATGTATTTTGGGGTGTAATTCCACATATAACCATGGCATGTGTGAGCAATATATCATTTAGTGACAACTTTTTGTAATTTTTTTTTTTTTTGTCATTATTCAATCACTTGGGACAAAAAAAAATATATTCAATGGGCTCAACAGGCCTCTCAGCAATTTCCTTGGGGTGTCTACTTTCTAAAATGGGGTCATTTGGGGGGGTTTTGTGCTATTTTGGCATTTTATGGCCTTCGAAACTGTGATAGGTAGTGAGGAGTGAAATCAAAAATTTGCGCCCTTAGAAATCCTGAAGGCGGTGCTTGGTTTCCGGGGTCCCGTACGCGGCTAGGCTCCCAAAAAGTTCCACACATGTGGTATCCCCGTACTCAGGAGAAGCAGCAAAATGTATTTTGGGGTGAAATTCCACATATAACCATGGCATGTGTGAGCAATATATCATTTAGTGACAACTTTTTGTAATTTTTATTTTATTTAATTTTTTAAGTCATTATTCAATCACTTGGGACAAAAAAATAAAAATTCAATGGGCTCAACATGCCTCTCAGCAATTTCCTTGGGGTGTCTACTTTCCAAAATGGGGTCATTTGGGGGGGTTTTGTACTGCCCTGTCATTTTAGCACCTCAAGAAATGAGATAGGCAGTCATAAATTTAAAGCTGTGTAAATTTCAGAAAATGTACCCTAGTTTGTAAACTCTATAACTTTTGCGCAAACCAATAAATATACGCTTATTGACATTTTTTTTACAAAAAACATGTGGCTGAATACATTTTGGCCTAAATGTATGACTACAATTGAGTTTATTCGATTTTTCTTATAACAAAAAGTAGAAAATATCATTTTTTTTCAAAATTTTCGGTCTTTTTCCGTTTATATCGCAAAAAATAAAAATCGCAGAGGCAATCAAATACCATTAAAAGAAAGCTCTATTTGTGGGAAGAAAAAGACGCAAATTTCGTTTGGGTACAACATTGCATGTCCGCACAATTTACAGTTAAAGCAGCGCAGTGCAAAATTCTGAATTCACCTCTGGTCCTTTAGCTACCAAATGGTCCGGGGCTTAAGTGGTTAATGCAAATGTATTGGGATAAACTTAATGGTGGAAAAAAAAGTCAAGATGAAAATCATAAACTATTTGGGGTTCCAAAAGTGAAATCAAGATCTCAAGACATTAGTCTGCCCTAAATTGGGTGCTAAATAGTCAATCTGATGTAGTCCTAAAAAAATTAAGTTTTTTTCTTGATTTACATTCAAATTGCTACATTCATGATCTGAAAGTTGTATGAAAATAATAAAACAAAATATTAAACTATGTCCCTTTTTCATACACAGGATGAAATCAGCCAGGAGGAGGGTCTGGAAACTGTCAGGCAGGAGGAGGCAGGGCCCACTGTGAGGCAGGAGGTGGCAGGGCCCACTGTCAGCCAGGAGGTGGCAGGGCCCAGTGGCAGCCAGGAGGTGGCAGGGCCCAGTGGCAGCCAGGAGGTGGCAGGGCCCAGTGGCAGCCAGGAGGTGGCAGGGCCCAGGAGAAGCACTAGATCTCAGGTGCCTCCCATCCGCCTTCCAAAAAGAAGCAGGAGGGACAGGACCACTAGTGAGGCAGCAATGGCCCCTATTAAAGAGGCACATGCCACCCTCCAGGAGCCAACATCCCCTGAAGAGGCCATTGCCGGCCTAGTTGAGGCAAAGTTCAAGGTGATGAGCATGGAGCAACGCCTCCTATGCGAGCCCCTGCTCATCACCTTGCTGAACAAGGGGGTGATGGAGAGAATTACCCCCAATACGGCCATATGTGAGGTGGCACAGCTATCACAACCTCAACCTCCTCCTCCACCTCCACCTTCTTCTTCTGCCCCACCCCCTTCTCCTCCACCTCCTCCTCCACCTTCTTCTTCTGCCCCACCCCCTTCTCCTCCACCTTCTTCTGCGCCACCCCCTTCTCCTCCACCTCCTCCTCCTCCTGACAGGAGTACCCCTCCAGTGGCCCAGCCTCCAGCCACACGAAGAAGGAAGGCTGCAGGGAAGGCTTCAGGGAAGGCTGCAGGGAAGGCTGCCAAGAAGACGAGGAAGTGATGGCCTTGCTTCATTGTGGTCGGACAGAAGGCAGCCTGTTGTAGTACCACACACTTGGGACATATATATCACCTGCTGCTGTTCCTGACCTCTGGAAGGCTAGCATCAGATTGTGCTCAGAACTGTTGGCCTTCTCAAGCTCCCAATTTTAGTGTCCACACAGGGTTGATGTGTGCTCTGGGGTCCCTGGGATGCACAAATGGCAGCAGGTTCTCCAGCGCTGCCTTCTCTTTATTTTGGTAAAAACATGAATAAATGTTTTTTTGGTTTAAGTTCATACTTGACTATGTTTATTTTTTCACATTTTTAATTTAGCTTTGGAGTAAGCAGATACATTTGACACCAAAAAAAAGGGACAGATAACAACCCCAAATAAAAAAAATAAAAAAATTCTTTAAAAAATATAGGGTGTAAACTTGATACAAAAAATATTCAAATATACAATGGGAGATCACTATCAAAACATTGACAAATTACAATTAACATCTGTTTCAAAAATATAAAACATTAAAATATTCAGAAGATCTTGCACGATATAATACACCTAAATCTAATTAAGAGCAGCATGAAAAAGCTTTAAAAAAGATAGTCATAACTCTGTGTGAATATCAGCAGCAAAACAAGTTCATTCGTTTAGATTAATGTAACATTCTAAAGAAGATTTCAATGCACAACATTTAAACGATGCAATAATTTACAGCGTGACGAATGTGCTATCTCCATTACGAAGGCTTGATTTAGCAGAAGATGCGCTCCCGTCTCATACTTGATTCTGAGCATGCGCGCTTTTGAAAGAGTCGTAAAAGCATACACACGAACCATTTTCTCGTCACAAAACAGGCGACGAGAAACACGACGAGGAAATCTTGAATCCTGACGAGAAAATAGAGAGCAGGTTCTCTATTTTCTCGTCGAGATTCATGGCAGTTTTCTCGTTCGTAAAACCATACACACGAACGGTTTTCTCGACAATAAAGCTCTCGCGGCACTTTTCTTGCCGGTTTTGGACGAGAAACTCGGCCGTGTGTACGAGGCATTCCACTTAGAACTCTATCTTTGACTTGTCGAAAGGGAGTACCAAGCCAATCATCACATATATGTGTAAATTTTGTTGATATACCAATTTCTCCCTTATCAGAGCATTATTTACAGCGGTGACCCACTCTTTGTGAGAGTGGTATGTTGTAGAGAGACATTTTTGGGCTATACGTTTCTGAGTAATAAATAGGACTCTAATAGATATATATGTATGGGGAGTACACAGTTCTTCGTCCAGCCAACTTGGAGGAAGAACTGTGTACTCCCATACATATATAGCTTAGGATCTAAAGGAAGAGTGAGATTCCATATACTCTTAATAGATCAAATTACTTTTTTCCAGTATCTTATCAATTTTGGACACTTCCATAGCATGTGAATAAGAGTGCCATTGTCTACTTCACATCTCGGGCATACAGGAGAGTCCTTTCTGTGCCAAATATGTAGTTTTTGAGGAGTACCGTAAGTGCGGTGTAGGATGAAGAGCTGAGTAAGCTTCTGGGCTGGTGATAGAGAAACATTAGGTACGTTATCCAGGGGCGGATCCAGAGTCTTTTCTCAGGAGGGGCACTGCCAAAAAATATGTTTTTTTTTTGTGGGAAATTTAGCGGGGAAATGGCTGGTGTCGGCGCTTCAATCATCCCGGCACCATGGTTGTTATGGTGTCAGGATGATTGAAGCGCATTATTTCTATTATTACATTGTTATATAAAATTAAATAGTTCAATGCAGAATCAGTGGGAGCCCCGAGTGTGTCACTTGCCACGATTGCCTGCAATTAGTGGGAGCCCTGAGCGTGTCACTTGCCACACGTTGCGGATTGTCACTTGCCACGTCACCTGCCACACCTGGCGGATTGTCACTAGCCACACCTTGTGGATTGTCACTTGCCACGTTACCTGCCACATCTTGCTGATTGTCACTTGCCTGCCACCAGATGCAGATTGTCATTTGCCACGTCACTTGACACAATTTGCGGATTGTCACTTGCCACGTCGCCTGCCACACCTTGCGGATTGTCACTAACTTGCCTGCTAAGGTGTAGTTTTGGTTGTCTCTTGCTGTGTCCCAGACTCCCAGAGTCAGGCAGCAGAGAGATAATGTAATCTCTCTGCTGCTTGCACAGTGAGGGCGGAAGTCACTGCAGGAATGCAGGGCAGGCACGGGCGGTGAGATATGATCTCATCTCTCTGCTCCCCCGCTCCCGGCTAGCTGATTGGCCAGCTGCCACACTGAGCCTGCTCTCTCACTCTCACCTGCGCTGCCAACACACTGAGTAGCACGGTCTGTCCACAAACCGCGCCGCCTGCTTTCTTACCCATCTGTGGAGCCACACGCTATTGCACCTGCCCGCAGAGCAGCCCGACGTGACTCCCTGACGTCACTCGTTGCTAGACGCTAAGCGGCCCAGGCGTTAGCAACGAGTGCAGGGAAGAGGCTCCACCCACCTCCTCCTCCGCTCCTGGTATCGTGTCAGTGCGCCGCGTAACTACATTAGACGAGTCTCTCTCTCAGCGCCGCTGATCGGCTGATGTGAGAAACTGAGAGAGAGACTCAGAGAGGCAGCGGCAGCCACAGAACAAGTACTGTATATACTCGAGTATAAGCCGACCTGAATATAAGCCGAGGCACCTAATTTTACCCCAAAAACTGGGAAAACATATTGACTCGAGTATAAGCCTAGGGTGTCCATCTGCATGCCTCACTGTGCCTCACTGTGCCCATGCTTCACTGTGCCCATGACTAGACTGATGTTTAACATGGGAGTCTATGGAAGGGGTGCCCGGCTTTGAAAAATCGGTTCTCCCCGGCCGTAGGTCTTCCAGACACCAAACTTTGCACACTTATAGAGGAGACATGGGGCTACATGTGTGCCAAGTTTGGAATCCAGGGGACCTAGGACCGGCCGGTACCGGGTCGGCAAAGTCACCAGAGAAATTACCGTTTAACATTGGAGTCTATAGAAGGGGTGCCCAGATTTAAAAAAATCAGTGCTCCCCGGCCGTAGGTCCCCCAGACACCAAACTTTGCACACTTGTAGAGGAGACATGGGGCTTCATTTGTGCCATGGCCGGCTGGTACCATGTCCCCAAAGTTCGGGAGATCAGGCGCAAAAAAAAAAAATAACAGAGCAAGTAAGTGAGTGTGACAGATGGTCTCGGGGGGGGCAATTGCCCTGTTGCCCCCCCCTGGATCCGCCCCTGACGTTATCAAGTATAGTGGACCATTCCTCATCTGAGATATTTCCTATGTCCTCTGACCATCGTATTCTACAAGTGAAAGACGTGGCATTCGAAATTTGAGACATAAGAGAACTGTATATTGAAGAAATGAGTCCCTTTCTAGAGGAAGAGGTTAAAAGTTGCGTAAGTATCGTAGGTTCAGCTAATACCCAATTGGATATTTTGGACTGAGAAGAAATAGCATGCCGAAGCTGTAAGTATTGATAAAATATACTGGTCGGTAGGCCATATTCCTCTTTTAGTGTCTGACAGTCTTTTAATAATTGACCATGGTAAAGCTGTGGCATGTAGGTAAGACCACACTATATAGTCAATATAACTATCAATATAGTTGTTGTTATTAAAGATATAGTTGTTATTAAAGAGTGAAAGTGGTGAATCCCAGATAATTGAAATGTTATTTAGCTTTACACCAGATTTTGTCCATCAACACGAAGGTGAGTTACTGAGTCTTGGCTATAAATTCCCCTGCTTCCAGACAACCTACCTGATTATCGTTAGACAGCACTCTGGCCAGTATTTGCTTGATGGGACCATGAGTGGTCTCTTAATGTAGATGTTATGTCAGGGAAATTCTCCATCTGTTGTCACCAATCTGCGCCCAGCGTGCATGCGCGGCGGGACGGCGCTTCGGCGTTCTCGTGTACGTTCATTGGCGCTTCGGCGCACGCCAGTGCGCGCTTCGGCGCACGCGCGTGCGCAATGGCGTGCCAATAGGATTACAGGCGGGCCTATTTAAACAAGCTCAGTGACACTGTCTGGTTGCTGGTTTGTCAGCGTTCCTGTGTTTCCAAGTGCCTGAAAATAAGTTGATCTCCTGTTGTGACCCGGACCGGCTTGATTACTCTCCTACTTCTCCTGGACCTGACCCCTTGGCTTGCTTTACGGACTTCCACCTTTCTCCAAGTGTTTGACCCTCGGCCTGTGACTCGGATCTGCTGCTTATCTCCAACCCCTGACCCTCTGCCTGCACCCGGGACTTCTTTTGTTTAACCTGCCTACCAGTCTCTGCCTGGACTTGTTGCTTGCTGCTAAGCTCCTGCCTGGACTTATTCTCCTGCTACTGGTTCCTGTCTGAGCCCGTCTACTCCTGGTGTTTGACCCCCGGCCTGCTTTCAAGTCAACCCGTCTCTACCAGACCCTACAGCAAGATACTCCTACCTGCTGGTGGCCAGTGCTCCCTCATGCTTTCCTCTCCCTGTCTCACCTCCAGGGGGCGGAGTGCGCTTGGGTGCAAGGGTGAACCACTCTCGGCATCTCGGCCTCGGTAAGTATTCGCCTGACATGTTACCACAAACTGAAAGACATTTAAAGAGTAAAATCACTCCCAACCCCCAATCCTCCAACTTTTTCCCCCCTCTACTGTTGCCTGTTGTGCAGGGTTGTCCTCAATTCACATACTCCCCTGACTCAGTGTTTTCCTGCTGCTATTCACTTCTCAGCTGTCCCAGCCTGGGTCGTGCACCACCTCTTACAAGTTGTTACTCCCCCCCCCCCCCCCGCAATGATGCAGCTATAAGTCCATGCCCAGGCTAGAATGGCAGGGAGTGGGCCATAAGGGAGTGGGCACAAAAAGTAAGCTACAACAAAAAAAAATGGCTTTTTGTATTGCAAGGATGGAGAGGTTGTCGGAAGCAAAACTCCCTTTTGGAAGCAAAGGTCCACTTAAATTTGCTAAAGCACTGTTTATCATAAAAGGCTGAGTTTTTTTAAAATAATATACTAGTTTTAACCTTTTTCAGCTCCTCCTCCTTTGCTGCATATCAGTGTTGCTAATTTCCTGCAGTCTCTTTGCAGTCACTTAATATCTACATACATGCGCTCCAATGATGGTTACATGGTATATCTCAGGGTGGGTTTCCTGATGGTGACAACAGTGGACCATGCCTGCCTAACGTGTGTTGAAATGGCCACATATAGCCCTGTGACTGGGTGACAGTGGATAGTTGGGAGAGTAAAGAGTTGTCATCCTATAACAGGATGCGCTTAAACAAGCACCTTCCTAGCAGAATCACCAGGTATTATGTTTAAAAATACATGAACATGTTTAAGCTTATAAGAGATTTTAATGATTAGGTTTACATATATTTTAACCACTTAAGCCCCGGACCATTTTGGCTGGTTAAAGACCAGGCCACTTTTTGCAATTCGGCACTGCGTCGCTTTTACTGACAATTGCGCGGTCGTGCGACATGGCTCCCAAACAAAATTGATGTCCTTTTTTTACACAAATAGAGCTTTCTTTTGGTGGTATTTGATCACCTCTGCGGTTTTTATTTTTTGCGCTATAAACAAAAATAGAGCGCCAATTTTTAAAAAATGCAATATTTTTTACTTTTTGCTATAATAAATATCCCCAAAAAATATATAAAAAAACATTTTTTTTCTTCCCTCAGTTTAGGCCGATACGTATTCTTCTACATATTTTTGGTAAAAAAAAATCGCAATCACCGTTTATTGATTGGTTTGCGCAAAAGTTATAGCGTTTACAATATAGGGGATAGTTTTATGGCATTTTTATAAATTATTTTTTTTTACTAGTAATGGCGGCGATCAGTGATTTTTTTTGTGTGACTGTGACATTATGGCGGACACATCGGACACTTTTGACACATTTTTGGGACCATTGTCATTTTCACAGCGATCAGTGCTATAAAAATGCACTGGTTACTGTGAAATTGACACTGGCAGTGAAGGGGTTAACCACTAGGTGGCGCTGTAGGGGTTAAGTGTTCCCTGCATTGTGTTTCTAACTGAGGGGGGTTGGGCTCTGTGTCACATGACACTGATCTTCGCTCAGAGTACACAGAGCCGAGATCAGTGTCATTGTCACTAGTCAGAGCGGGGAGATGCTTGTTTACACAAGCATCTCCCCGCTCTATACCTCCGTGAGACGATCGCGGGGATCCCCGCGGCGGTCGAATCCGCGGTCCAACTCACAGGGAAGGGTCGCGAGCGTGCCGCCGCCGGCGCGCGCGCAACCACACGGCAGGCATTTAAAGGGCTATGTACAGGTACGTGATTATGCCTGTCCGTGCCATTCTGCTGACGTATATATACAGTGGGCGGCCGTTAAGCTTTTAAGCAACCCAATTCAAGGTTAAAGTGAATCTATAGCCATTTTTTTACTTTGAATTGAGTGGGGAAGGATTAGAACTTCTGTCAAGTTTTACTGCCATGATATTTTTCATGTATAGTTTTTATTGTGTGTTTTGCATGTTCTGGAGGAACCCCTCTCCCATTTAGGTTGTTTTCAACTAGGGCTGTGGAAATTAACTATTAATTCCTCGATTAATCGATTAATTGTTTTGATCGATCAAAATTCTTTTGATCGATCAAAATTCTTTGGGCTTGCCGTGTCCATCTAAAGGGCTCCTTTGCTGTGCCTTCATATCTGCATGCCGGCGGGACCTTACTATCTGCCACACGCAAGGGCTGTTACACTTCCCTCTATCACTTCCCTCTATCAACCTGGGATTCTACAGCCATCCACTGGGAGTTGTGATGGTTCCCTTCACGGGACATCTACATGCCGACAGACTGATGTTAGCCCCTCCTCATCTGGATTCAGCAGTGTTATTGTTGTACACATTTTTATACCAGTATCATACTTAGCTACATGTTTTTATGACTGCTTTTGCTACCGTTTGGTATTACACCATTTTTACAGTTTATGTAGCTACATCGATTTTATCTTGAGTGCAATATTTATTTTGTTACCTACTTGAAGACTATAAAAGTTTTAATGCTATTCCCATCGAGCGCTGCCTTTGTGTGTTTTTTGTATCCTGCTATTGATTTTTTCAGTGGTTGGTAGCTGCACTGGGAATCGGCCTGCAAGGAGATCAGCTAAAAGTAGTTGGATCCATGTGCGTTATAATTAATCAAAATTAGTCGATTAATCGATTAAAAAAAAAACGATTAACCACTTAACGACCGCTCACTGTATATATACGTCGGCAGAATGGCACCGACAGGCACAATCACGTAGAGCATACGTGATCGCCTTTGTACAGTTGGGGGGTCCGATCGGACCCCCTCCTATACAGTGAGCGGCCGTTAATCGTTGGGGAGCGTTCGGAGATGAGGGGGTGACCATTCGATTTCGGCCACCCCCTCGCGATCGCTCCCGGCCAATGAAAATGCTTCCTCTGCCATGTGATGTAAACACAGGCAGGAGGAAGTGATGTCATCTCCCTCGCGGCGGTCTTTTCGATTCCGGCGTCGAGGAGAGAGGAAGCAGGTTAGTGCACTAACAGTCCACTGACACGTAGGTACACATAGGCACACATTTCACCCCGCAGTCAACCACAGATCACCCCCCAGGTCACCCCCCAGCCCCCAATCACAGTGTCACTGATTGCAGTGAACATTTATTTTACTGATCACTGCTTTTAGTGTCATCTGTGATAGTAAAAAGTTGCAGGGCAGTTAGGATTAGGCCCCTTTAGGTCCAGGGTAGCCCCCTAACCCCCCCTAATAAAGGTTTAACCCCTTGATCGCCCCCCAGGTAACCCTTTCACCCCCTAACGCCAGCGTCGTATTTTCGATCGCTGTATTTAGTGCCGGTGGTGCCCTAGATAGCCAGTTAATTATTTTTAGGTTCGCCGCAGGTTTTTATTAGCGTCAGATACCCCCATATATTATTTTAACCCCCTGATTGCCCCTAGAGTTAACCCTTTCACCAGTGATCACCGTATAAGCGTCACTGGTGACACTGGTTACCCAGTTAGTTATTTAGGTAACCCGTCAGGTTTTTATATAGCGTCGGTTACCCCCATATTTAACCTAATAAAGGTTTTAACCCCCTGATTGCCCCTAGTTAACCCTTTCACCAGTGATCACCATATAAAGGTTACGGGTGACGCTGGTTGGTTAGTTTGCTTTTTATAGCATCAGGGCACCCGCCGTATATAACCCAATAAAGGTTTAACCCCCTGATCGCCCGGCGGGTGAGATCAATTAGGTTTTAGCGCCAGAGAGGGTCTGCGTTGCCCCAGGCAGCGTTAGGTTAGTGCCAGTAACGCTAACACCCACGCGCAAAGCATACACCTCCCTTAGTGGTATAGTATCTGATCAGATCTATACTAGCGTCCCCAGCGGTTTAGGGTTCCCAAAAAGCGCAGTGTTAGCGGGATCAGCCCAGATACCTGCTAGCACCTGCGTTTAGCCCCTCCGCCCAGCCCAGCCCAGCCCACCCAAGTGCAGTATCGATCGATCACTGTCACTTACCAAACACAAAACACATAACTGCAGCGTTCGCAGAGACAGTCCTGATCCCTGCGACCGCTAACAGTTTTTTTTGTAGCGTTTGATATATTTGCTGACGACAGTCGGGTGATTTTTTTTCCTGTGAATCTTACTAGTGTACCCCTAAATTTAGAACCCAAAATGGCAAGTCGAAGGTACACTAGTAAAGAGGCCTACGAGATTCTGAGCATGACAGATAGTGAAGAGGAGGTCACGTATCTGTCAGATTCAGGCTCAGAATATCTTCCCATAGAAGACAGTGACGTCAGCGGCCCCACGTCAGATAGCTCTGATGACGAAGTTGAGGTCCCTGCTAAGGTCAGGCGTACCCGATCCCGATCTTCTGAGGTTGTTGAGGAGCAAGAACCGCAGGGCTCTCGTATCATGGAGCAGAGGAGTACTAGCGCCGCTATTCCTTCTGGTGAATTGGCAAGCACCAGCGGCCTAGTACAGCCTGGGCGTACATCCAGCACTGCAGTATCACGTGGTGACGTGGCGAGTCCCATAAGTGCAGTTCAAGCTGGCGAGGTGGCAAGCACAAGTAGTGTCCCGCTGCCACCAATAAGAAGACAAAGGCAGGCCCATCGTACCCATAGTGCCCTTCCTGCAGAATTCGCCTATCCTGATTGGGTCCCCACCACTTCTGCAGAACCCGTACTTCCCCCATTCACTGCCCAACCCGGTATTCAGGTGGAAACAGCTGATTTTATGCCAATCGATTATTATTCGCTGTTTTTCACGGAAGATCTCTATAGATCTATTGTGGACCAGAGTAATTTATATGCTGGTCAATTCATCGCCGCTAATCCCCAGTTGCCTTCCATTGCCAAAGATTGGAAACCAATTACGGTTTCCGAATTTAAGACCTTTCTGGGCCTTTCCCTCAACATGGGCACACATAAATTCCCGTCATTGCGTGCTTATTGGTCCACGCACCCAATTGACCACATGCCCGTGTTCTCTGCCTCCATGCCCAGGAAACGATACGAGCAGATTTTGCGGTTCATGCACTTCAACGACAATGAACTTTGTCGTCCACGTGGGGACCCTGAATACGACCGGCTCTATAAAATTCGGCCCCTCATAAACCACTTCAACGAACGTTTTGCAGCCTTGTTTATTCCCGATCAAGTTGTCTGCGTTGATGAGTCACTGATTAAATTTTCTGGCCGCTTGGCTTTCAAGCAGTACCTTCCCAGCAAGCATGCCAGATACGGGGTCAAGCTCTATAAGTGCTGTGACAGGGCAACAGGCTATGTATGGAGCTTTATGGTTTATGAGGGAAAAGACAGTCAGGTTGAGCCGGTCAACTGCCCGGATTACATAGGGAGCGCTGGCAAGATAGTGTGGAACTTGGTGTCACCCTTATTCGGAAAGGGGTACCACTTGTATGTGGACAATTATTACACGAGCGTGCCACTGTTTAGTCACTTGTTTGATCATCAGATTGGAGCATGTGGCACCGTGCAACCTAATCACCGGGGCTTTCCCCAGCGGCTTGTAGATGCCCGTCTTAGGCTGGGGGAGAGAGCCTGCGTAAAGTGTAATAACTTGCTCGCTATGAAGTGGAGGGACAATAAGAATGTTTTCCTTCTTACCTCCCTTCATGCAGACACGACAGTCCAAATTCGTACGGCGACTGGTGTTGTGGAGAAACCCCTCTGTGTCCACGAATATAACAAAAATATGGGAGGGGTGGACCTCAACGACCAGTTGATGGCGCCGTATCTAATTGACCGTAAGGCGAGACGCTGGTACAAAAAAGTGTCTCTATCCTTATTTCAATTGGCTTTGCTGAACGCTCATGTGCTATACAGAGCTTCAGGCGGGACTTTATCTCTTCTAAAATTCCAGAATGAGATAGTCACAGAACTCCTGTATCCAGGCGGTTCTGCACCTCACCATCCCCTACCAAATGCAGTAAGCCGGCTGCATGAGAGGCATTATACGCATCTCCTCCCGAGTACCCCTACCCAACGAACCCCCCAAAAAAGATGTCGTGTCTGTAGCAAGCGCGGATTTAGGCGTGACACCCGTTATTATTGTCCACTCTGTCCTGACAAACCTGGTCTTTGCGTTGGTGAATGTTTTGAACGCTACCACTCAAAAGTGAAGTTTTAGCGTAGGGTACAGCATTTCACAGACTAGGACACACTTACACAGGGTCTCCCAAGATGCCATTACATTTTGAGAGACCCGAACCATTACAGTTGTTAAAGTTTAAAAAAAAAGTGTAAAAAAGAAAAAAAAAACGTAAAAAAAAAAAACACAAAAAAAATATAAAATAAAAAAAACAAAAATAGTTGTAGTTTTATTGTTCTCTCTCTCTCTCTCTCTCTCTCTCTCTCTCTCTCTCTCTCTCTCTCTCTCTATTTTCTCTCTATTGTTCTGCTCTTTTTTACTGTATTCCATTCTGCAATGTTTTATCATGCTTGCTTTTCAGGTATGTCATTTTTTGTTTTCAGGTGCGCCATTCAACTGCAGCGCGGAATTATTTATCTTGACAGCAACAGCGTTTGCTCCCACGATACATAAAGCCGTGACTCCAGTGCTGTAGGAGGTGATTTCACCACCACAGTTAAAAAAAAAGAGCATATATGCCGAAGCATGGGGGCAGCAGGGGCGGAGGAGCGATTTTGCTCCTAATGCCGCGTATATACGGTCGAAATTCCGACGGAGGCTTGCCCGTGGAAAAGTTTGACCGTGTGTACGCGGCATAACCTTTTATGCCGCGTACATACGGTCGAAATTTCGACAAAGGCTTGCCCGTGGAAAAGTCCGACCGTGTGTACGCGGCATAACTTTTTTGCGGGAGGATGCCCCCATGCTTCGGCATATATATATTTTAAGCACAGGTTGCGTTAAAAAAATGTTTTATTTTTTACTAGGTTTTGTTTTGGTATTTGCTTTGCAGGTATGGTATGGTAAGGTCTTACTGTTGTACTGTAATGTTACTTTGTTTTAATGTTAACCATCATTTGCTTAGCAGGTACGCCATTCAGTTGCATCGCGGATTTATTTATCTTGACAGCAACAGCGTTTGCTCCCACGATACATAAAGCCGTGACTCCAACGCTGTAGGAGGTGATTTCACCACCACAGTTAAAAAAAGAGCATATATGCCGAAGCATGGGGGCAGCAGGGGCGGAGGAGCGATTTTGCTCCTAATGCCGCGTATATACGGTCGAAATTCCGACGGAGGCTTGCCCGTGGAAAAGTTCGACCGTGTGTACGCGGCATAACATTTTATGCCGCGTACATACGGTCGAAATTCCGACGAAGGCTTGCCCGTGGAAAAGTCTGACCGTGTGTACGCGGCATAACTTTTTTGCGGGAGGATGCCCCCATGCTTCGGCATATATGCCCATCATTAGAAGTGGGTGGATGAAGGGAGGTATTCTAATGGTGGGCATACCCACCGATCAATCTCTTTTTTTCATTCAGCCAACAGGCTGCATGAAAAAAAAGATTACAATACATGTCCAACAAGGACCAGCAACGTACTGGTATGTTGCTGGACTTTGAATGGTTATACCAGATTAATGCCTGCGGGTATCATTCTTTTCAGCCAGCGGCCGGCTTTCATGTAAAAGCAATCCTAGTGGCTAATTAGCCTCTGGACTGCTTTTATAAGCAGTGGGAGGGAATGCCCCCCCCCGGATATAAACAGCGCCATTGGGAAATTGGGAAAGCATTTTATCACACCGATCTTGGTGTGGTCAGATGCTTTGAGGGCAGAGGAAAGATCTAGGGTCTAACCCCCCATTTTTTTTCAAAAAAAGAGTACCTGTCACTACTTATTGCTATCATAGGGGATATTTACATTCCCTGAGATAACAATAAAAATGATAAAAAAAAAAAAATATGGAAGGAACAATTAAAAAATAAAATAAAAAAGCAAAATAAATAATAATAAAAAAAAAAAAGCACCGCTGTCCCCCCTGCTCTTGCGCAAAGGCGAACGCAAGCGTCGGTCTAGCGTCATATGTAAATAGCAATTGCATCATGCATGTGAGGTATCACCGCAAAGGTCAGATCGAGGGCAGTAATTTTAGCAGTAGACCTCCTCTGTAAATCCAACGTGGTAACCTGTAAAGGCTTTTAAATGCTTTTAAAAATGAATGTAGTTTCTCGCCGCTGCGCGTTTGTGCGCAATTTTAAAGCATGTCGTGTTTGGTATCCATGTACTCGGCCTAAGATCATCTTTTTTATTTCATCAAACATTTGGGCAATATAGTGTTTTTTAGTGCATTAAAAATAAAAAAAGTGTGTTTTTCCCCCAAAAAATGTGTTTGAAAAATCGCTGCGCAAATACTGTGTGGAAAAAAAAATGCAACACCCACTATTTTAATCTGTAGGGCCTTTGCTTTAAAAATATATATAATGTTTGGGGGTTCAACATAATTTTCTTGCAAAAAAAATTTTTTTTCATGTAAACAAAAAGTGTCAGAAAGGGCTTTGTCTTCAAGTGGTTAGAAGAGTGGATGATGTGTGACATAAGCTTCCTAATGTTGTGCATATAATGCCAGGACAGTTCAAAACCCCCCCAAATGACCCCATTTTGGAAAGTAGACACCTCAAGCTATTTGCTGAGAGGCATGTTGAGCCCATTGAATATTTTTTTTTTTTTGTCCCAAGTGATTGAATAATGACAAAAATAAAATAAAAAAAAAATTTACAAAAAGTTGTCACTAAATTATATATTGCTCAAACATGCCATGGTTATATGTGGAATTGCACCCCAAAATACATTCTGTTGCTTCTCCTGAGTACGGGGATACCACATGTGTGAGACATTTTGGGAGCCTAGCCGCGTACAGGACCCCAAAAACCAAGCACCGCCTTCAGGATTTCTATGGGTGTAAATTTTTGATTTTACTCTTCACTGCCTATCACAGTTTCGGAGGGCATGGAATGCCCAGATGGCACAAAACCCCCCCCCCAAATGACCCCATTTTGGAAAGTAGACACCCCAAGCTATTTGCTGAGAGGTATGTTGAGTATTTTGCAGATCTCGCTTTTTGTCACAAAGTTTTAAAAATTGAAAAAAGAAAAAAAAAAAAATGTCTTTCTTCATTTTCAAAAACAAATGAGAGCTGTAAAATACTCACCATGCCTCTCGGCAAATAGCTTGGGGTGTCTACTTTCCAAAATGGGGTCATTTGTGGGGGTTTTGGGCTATCTTGGCATTTTATGGCCTTCAAAACTGTGATAGGTAGTGAGGAGTGAAATCAAAAATTTGTGCCCTTAGAAATCCTGAAGGCGGTGCTTGGTTTTCGGGGGCCCGTACGCGGCTAGGCTCTCAAAAAGTCCCACACATGTGGTATCCCCGTACTCAGGAGAAGCAACCAAATGTATTTTGGGGTGCAATTCCGCATATAACCATGGCATGTTTGAGCAATATATCATTTAGCGACAACTTTTTGTACATTTTTTTTTTCTTTTTGTCATTATTCAATCACTTGGGACAAAAAAAAAATATTCAATGGGCTCAACATGCCTCTCAGCAATTTCCTTGGGGTGTCTACTTTCCAAAATGGGGTCATTTTGGGGGGTTTTGTGCTATCTTGGCATTTTATGGCCTTCAAAACTGTGATAGGTAGTGAGGAGTGAAATCAAAAATTTATGCCCTTAGAAACCTTGAAGGCTGTGCTTGGTTTTTGGGGTCCCGTACGCGGCTAGGCTCCCAAAAAGTCCCACACATGTGGTATCCCCGTACTCAGGAGAAGCAGCAGAATGTATTTTGGGGTGCAATTCCACATATAACCATGGCATGTGTGAGCAATATATCATTTAGTGACAACTTTGTGCAAAAAAAACAAAGTTTGTCATATTCCCGCAACTTGTGGCAAAATATAAAATATTCCATGGACTGAACATGCCTCTCAGTAAATAGCTTGGGGTGTCTACTTTCCAAAATGGGGTCATTTGGGGGGATTTTGTGCTATTTTGGCATTTTATGGCCTTCGAAACTGTGATAGGTAGTGAGGAGTGAAATCAAAAATTTACGCCCTTAGAAATCCTGAAGGCGGTGCTTGGTTTTCGGGGGCCCGTACGCGGCTAGGCTCTCAAAAAGTCCCACACATGTGGTATCCCCGTACTCAGGAGAAGCAACCAAATGTATTTTGGGGTGCAATTCCGCATATAACCATGGCATGTTTGAGCAATATATCATTTAGCGACAACTTTTTGTACATTTTTTTTTTCTTTTTGTCATTATTCAATCACTTGGGACAAAAAAAAAATATTCAATGGGCTCAACATGCCTCTCAGCAATTTCCTTGGGGTGTCTACTTTCCAAAATGGGGTCATTTTGGGGGGTTTTGTGCTATCTTGGCATTTTATGGCCTTCAAAACTGTGATAGGTAGTGAGGAGTGAAATCAAAAATTTATGCCCTTAGAAACCTTGATGGCTGTGCTTGGTTTTTGGGGTCCCGTACGCGGCTAGGCTCCCAAAAAGTCCCACACATGTGGTATCCCCGTACTCAGGAGAAGCAGCAGAATGTATTTTGGGGTGCAATTCCACATATAACCATGGCATGTGTGAGCAATATATCATTTAGTGACAACTTTTTGTACATTTTTTCTTTTTTTTTTCTTTTTGTCATTATTCAATCATTTGGGACAAAAAAAAAAATATATTCAATGGGCTCAACATGCCTCTAAGCAAATAGCTTGGGGTGTCTACTTTCCAAAATGGGGTCATTTGGGGGGGGTTTGTGCCATCTTGGCATTTTATGGCCTTCAAAACTGTGATAGGTAGTGATAGGTAGTGAGGAGTGAAATCAAAAATTTATGCCCTTAGAAACCTTGAAGGCGGTGCTTGGTTTTTGGGGTCCCGTACGCGACTAGGCTCCAAAAAAGTCCCACACATGTGGTATCCCCATACTCAGGAGAAGCAGCAGAATGTATTTTGGGGTGTAATTTCACATATGCCCATGGCATGTGTGAGCAATATATCATTTAGTGACAACTTTGTGCAAAAAAAATAAAGTTTGTCATATTCCTGCAACTTGTGGCAAAATATAAAATATTCCATGGACTAATCATGCCTCTCAGTAAATAGCTTGGGGTGTCTACTTTCCAAAATGGGGTCATTTAGGGGGGTTTTGTGCTATTTTGGCATTTTATGGCCTTCGAAACTGTGATAGGTAGTGAGGAGTGAAATCAAAAATTTGCGCCCTTAGAAATCCTGAAGGCGGTGCTTGGTTTCCGGGGTCCCGTATGCGGCTAGGCTCCTAAAAAGTCCCACACATGTGGTATCCCCGTACTCAGGAGAAGCAGCAGAATGTATTTTGGGGTGCAATTCCACATATAACCATGGCATGTGTGAGCAATATATCATTTAGTGACAACTTTTTGTAATTTTTTTTTTTGTCATTATTCAATCACTTGGGACAAAAAAAAATATTCAATGGGCTCAACATGCCTCTCAGCAATTTCCCTGGGGTGTCTACTTTCCAAAATGGGGTCATTTGGGGGGGTTTTGTACTGCCCTCCCATTTTAGCACCTCAAGAAATGAGATAGGCAGTCATAAATTAAAAGCTGTGTAAATTCCAGAAAATGTACCCTAGTTTGTAGACGCTATAATTTTTGCGCAAACCAATAAATATACGCTTATTGACATTTTTTTTACTAAAGACATGTGGCTGAATACATTTTGGCCTAAATGTATGACTACAATTGAGTTTATTCGATTTTTCTTATAACAAAAAGTAGAAAATATCATTTTTTTTCAAAATTTTCGGTCTTTTTCCGTTTATCTCGCAAAAAATAAAAATCGCAGAGGCAATCAAATACCATTAAAAGAAAGCTCTATTTGTGGGAAGAAAAGGACGCAAATTTTGTTTCAGTACAACATTGCATGTCCGCACAATTTACAGTTAAAGCAGCGCAGTGCAAAATTCTGAATTCACCTCTGGTCCTTTAGCTACCAAATGGTCCGGGGCTTAAGTGGTTAATCGAACACAAAAATTTTAATCAGTAACAGCCCTATTTTCAACCCTTTTGGGTGAGTGGTATTTTTTGATATATTGTCTAACATTCAATAATAAAGCCTTTGCATATAGCTGATGGTAGTTTTGGTTGATTCACCAACAAATTTTCTGTTGGTGCCCTCTGCTGTCCCAACACCTCCAGGTTTTTTCTCTTACTGCCATCAGAGGCTATATTGAAGAGATTCCTTCACTTATTGTCTAGTACAAAGATTGACCCTAGGATAAGGTGACCATATTTTTTTCTTACTAGTAATGGCGGCAATCAGCGACTCTGCCCCTCGCCGCCCGCCTCACAGCCTGTCAAGTCTTACTCTCCGGGCCCCGGCTACTACTGGGTGGGGAGCCACGGAAGATCACTCCACCAGGGAAGGCAAGGAGATAGGCAGGTGGCTGGCTGGGACTTGAGCCAAGGCAGAAGAACATGCGAGCGGAGCTGAATGGGCATGCACCCGAAACTGAAGAAATATTCCCTCCGCTCCGACCAGCACATGATCATCAGAAAGGGGCACAGATAATGAAGAAAATACACCCCCCCCCCAAGCTAGTAGGAGCGGCAGAGCGGGGGTCTTTAAGTCAGAAATGTTTTTTACATTCTGCACTGACTGTCTTTGAAATTGTCCCAGCCCCTGTTCAAATTCAATCTGGGGACAAAACCGGGGACAGACTTGGTCCGGGGACAGTGTCCTCAATCCGGGGACTGTCCCCAGAAACCGGGGATGTCTGGTCACCCTACCCTAGGAGAGGAAAGCAAAAACCCCTAAAAATGGGAAGAAGCTTGACTAATTCCTGTGTCTTTTACCTGCAGAATTAATATTATTGAGATTCATTATAATACCATAGCATAGGAGATTCTAACTCTCCAGTTTCCACTCTCTGATTTTACTGATTGGTAGACAACATTGCTAAAATTCAGAGATTGCTTATTGCCCATCTTTCACAACATTGCCCTATATCTTTATTGGAAACTGGTAATTTTCATATATGGAGGCGATTTCCTATGCTTGTTCTTATTCACAACATTTGGCTGACCATCCAAGCGATCATTGAACATTCTGAATAAACTCAATGCCCCGATATGGAATAATTAGAATTTTCCCAAACTGTCCAAATTGGAGGGATTTGGAATCTGGAAGCAGCCTGGTATTCTCTTGATTTATCAGTTATTCGATAATAATATTTTACTTTCTTTCCAGTCTATATTAGAACAATTTTGCTTATCTAAACAATCATTTTGTCAATATTTGCAGATCTGTCATGCTCTGCAGGCGCAATCTCACACTGTTCCCTTGAAGTATAATCCATCCCGAGTGCTAACGATGGTTGCATCAGCAACTCGGACAAAGAAGGGTCTCATTGAGAATCTTTATTCCGCTCTTACGACTGCTAATAGTGCACAAGTCCATAAGAGCTGGAAACAGGATCTGGGCCCTTTGTATGAGGAGCAGTGGACAGAAGCTCTTGAAGTTATTCCCTTAGTTTACTTATCTCCATCTTAAAAGCTTACGTAATTGTTTATAGTACATAAAGTTTATTATACCCCACAGAAGTTACACCTGTGGGGGCATGCACCATTTCCTAATTGTCCCAGGTGTATGAGCAATGTGGGTATGTTGATACACGTGCTTTGGAGATACCCAAAACTATTTCAATATTGGACCTCTATATTTGATATGATTAATCACTTCAGCCTCGGAAGGTTTGACCCCCTTAATGACCAGGCCATTTTTTGCAATAGGGCACTGCATTACTTTTACTGACAATTGCGCAGTTGTGTGACACTGTACCCAAATAAAATTGATGTCATTTTTTTCCAGCAAATAGAGCTTTCTTTTGGTGGTATTTGATCACCTCTGTGGTTTTTATTTTTTGCACTACAAACCAAAAACTTTTGGTTTGCGGAAAAGTTATAGCATCTAAAAATAGGGGATATATTTATGGCCTTTATTTATTTATTTATTTATTTATATATTCATTTTTTACTTCTAATGTCGGTGATCAACGATTTTTAGCCTGATTGCGACATTGCGGCAGACAGATCGGACACCTAGCTGACACTTTTGATTATTTTTTTGGGGAACCAGTGACCTTATTACAGTGATCAGTGCTAAAAATATGCATTGACACTGTATATATGACCCTGGCAGGTAAGAGGTTAACATCAGGGGTAATCAAAGGGTTAACTGTGTTCCCTCAGTGTGCTTCTAACTGTTTGGGTATATGGGCTCACTCAATGGACACTCTGATCCATGTTCCTGATTAGCAGGAACACTAGATCAGAGTGTCCATGCCTGACAGCATGGCGGTCTGCTAGTATACATCGGCAGACTGCCGTTCTGTCTCTGCAAGGAGTGATTGTGGGTGGCCGGTTCCCCCTGTGGCCAATCAGCGCGCGATCGAGGCTCTGGCAGCACGCATGCGCCCCCCAATGGCTATTAGCACAATCACGTACAGATACGTGATTTTGCGTAATAGAGCCCCCTTGCCGCAGTATATGTACGGCAGGCGGTCAGGAAGTGGTTAATGACATAGGTCATTATAGTTTACCTATGAATCCTTATGCCGCGCACACACGATCGGACATTCCGACAACAAAACCGTTGATCTTTTTTCCGACGGATGTTGGCTCAAACTTGTCTTGCATACACACGGTCACACAAATGTTGCTCAGAAATTCCGAACGTCAAGAACGCGGTGGCGTACAATACTATGACGAGCCGTGAAAAATTAAGTACAATGATTCCGAGCATGCGTCTAATTGATTCCGAGCATGCGTATAATTTTTGTGCGTCGGAATTGGATAGGAATTTCCAACAAGAACTTTTGTTGTCGGAAAAATTGAGAACCAGGTCTCAATCAATTGTTGTCGGAAATTCCGACAGCAAATGTCCGATGGAGCCTACACACGGTTGGAATATCCGACCAAAAGCTCACATCGAACATTTGTTGTCGGAAATTCCGATCGTGTGTACGCGGCATAAGACTGAGCTTCTAAATATTATACCAGAGGTCATGTTATCCCCAATGCCTAGATTAATGGTCATGCGTTTACTTTTTCTAGCTTAAAGCGGACCGTCAGTAATTTTTTTAATCTTTCCATCTATTAAATTTTCTGTCCTTGTTGTTTTAACTTTGGATAGTAAAACATTTTTTTTCTGCCAGTAAATACCTTATACAGGCCACTTCCTGTTTCTTGTCTGCTAATAAGCCTAAGCTAATGACCTCATGCATAGCTCTTTCTCTAACTCTCGTAAAAGTTTGCCAGGAAGAGAGGGGGTGAGTCATGAGAGGGCCAATAAGAGCTGCAGAGCTGGAGCTGTGATTCTGTGTAAATCCAGGAAGTGAACAGGCAGCAGCTTCAGCTACCCACAGATAAAATGGATGCAGCCAGACTTAGTGGAGGGATAATTCTGCAGCATTTTTGTCAAGTACAGAATCACAGTATATATAAAATAATATGCAAAGTGGTTGGAGTGAAGCTTCAGAATGGCAAAGATGTTTTATTACAAATTATGTGAGCAGACTGCAGTTCCTCTTTAAAGATTAATAGCCCTGACTTGTGTAGCGACCTCACCCCATCTCCTTGGTCTAGGGGTATGTCACACGACAGGGTGAGATGCGCTACGGCCCATGTCCTCCCCATAGCTGTGGGTGAGGTGAAGGCCAGTATCAGTATCTTCCTCGGGCCAATGTGTTTAGTTATGAAACTCAGTCCTGCTATGCTGACACCTCCCTTTGCTCCCATTAACCAGAGTCCACACACCGATCACAGTCCAACTCTTGTTTTATTGCAAGCTCCACAATAAACAGTGCTTCAGTAGCCAACTGGTTGGAACATTATAACGGCCTGATGCGGTGGGATGAGCAGGTCGAGGCACTATCCTAATTTCAATCTAAACCACTGTGGTTTCACCAGTGGTTATTATTGCCTTGACTAGTACAGAACATAGAACTTGTGAGTCTCTACCAGCAACTCAAGAGAACGTATTTAGGAGTACCTTCGCTGCGCTGTGGCCCCTATCAGGGGAAGATGTCCCTCTAAGGAAGTTACCGGAGGCCCATCCGTCACCGGGTTGATGCTGCTCCGGACTCTCTGGACGGGTGACCTCCCCGGCCTCCTCACCTCAGATGCGGGTCCCGTCCACCTCGGGGACCCTCGGATCACTTCGCCCTTGCGTAAGGTGACCAGATTTTTAAAATGAAATCCGGGGACATATTTTTTTTTTACTAGTAATGGCGGCAATCAGCGACTCTCTGCCCATCGCCGCCGCCCGCCTCACAGCCTGTCAAGTCTTACTCTCTGGGCCCCGGCTACTACTGGGTGGGGAGTGGAGGAAGATCACTCCACCAGGGAAGGCAAGGAGATAAGCAGGCGGCTGGCTGGGACTTGAGCCAAGGCAGAAGAACATGCGAGCGGAGCTGAATGGGCATGCACCCGAAACTGAAGAAATATTACCTTCGCTCCGACCAGCACATGATCATCAGAAAGGGGCACAGAAAATGGAAAAATACACCCCCCTGCACTGACTGTCTGTGAAATTGCCCCATGGCCCCTGTTCAAATCCAACTCGGGGACAAAACTGGGGACAGACTTGGTCCGGGGACAGTGTCCTCAATCCGGGGACTGTCCCCTGAAACCGGGGATGTCTGGTCACCCTACCCTTGCGGGACCCAGTCGAAGTCACTGGGCCCCAGGCCTACGATTTAGTACCTCACCCCAGGCTGAAGGTGCCTGGGATGGACTCCAACTCCATTCCAGTCAGGCCTAGGGCGCCTGGGCTGGAACTCCGAACCGCCCGCACCCAGGCCTAAGGTGCCTGGGTGCGTGAAGAGAAGATCCTTCAAAGACCTCGTGGTGAGGGCGTCTCCCCCTTTTATCCCCTCCCATCGACACCACGGCAGGTTCCCCGCCCTCGCCGTACCATCTCCGGAAAGGGACAAAAAGGGTAGCACTGTGGCAGTGATTCTACCTTGAGCCTGCGGGTACCCCGCCACCCACAGGCCAAGGAGAATAATACACCACCCAATCCTCCACGAATACAAAAAGGGTCCAAAACCTCTCATAATTTACACACCTGGGCCACACTACTACCCAGGTGTACCCCAACTAAATTTAAAGACCCCACTACACTTGGTTGTTCCCTATCCCACCAATATTTCTGTAATGGCATAATATCGTTTAAAAATTGATTGAATGAGAAAAAAATGAGCATACCAATATAGGCTTTGTGGACAAAAACTTTATAAAATATGGCCCCCCTGGCTTTCTGTTACCTGATTCTATGACATTCTATTTGTGTTACTACTTATCCAGATGTATTTCTGGAGCTTTTATTCTTCCTATGTTCATTTTTATGTAATGTTACAATGCTGTATACGGCTTGATTTTTTGGAAGTGGCATATGGGGCTCAACTGACATACTTTGTTAATTATCCTACATGCATTAGTGAGATATGTTTATGGAACGTACTGTTTAGTACGTGTAGCAATTAGTGTGTAGGAACTCAAGCACTGGAGTCACTTGAAAACACAAACTCTAATACTACAATGAATCTCACTGAGAATAATTACTGTAAATATGTTGCTGGAAGTCACACAAAGAGATACCTCCACCCTAAAAGTGTGACTAAACCTAAAAAAATTATAAAAAATAATAATATACTGCAATATATTACCAGCCCTTATGCCCCGTACATGCGACCGATATTTCCCTACGAGAAAACTGCAATTTTTTAGATTGGTCGGGAAAACCGGTCGTGTGTTTGCTCCATAGCAGTTTTCCCGACGACAAAACTGGCCGCAAAAAAATTAGATCCTGCTCTATTTTTTCCCGTCGTGTTTCCCATCAGTCTTTTTCTCGTCGCGAAAACCGGTTGTGTGTATGCTTTTCCGAGGGAAAAAAAAAACGCGCATGCTCAGAATCAAGTATGAGACGGGAGCACTCGTTCTGGTAAAACTAGCGTTCGTAATGGGGATAGCACATTCATCACGCTGTAACCGATTGAAAAGCACGAGATCAGCAAAAGCAAGCCCAAAGGGTGGCGGCTAGTGGTGCAACGGATCGGTGGTGATCCGTGATCCGAACGGGTCACCCTGTTCGGATCAGATCACCACGCGATCCGCGGAGCGCTCCGGAGCCTCGGCCATAGGAAAGGCCGGAGCGGCAGCCATCTTGGTACACCCGGTGGCGCCGCTGTAATGACGTTTCGTCACCGCCATCTTGCTCCACCTCACACTCCTGCACAGTAATCATAGTAAGAAGGGGCCAAGCGGACATCTTGTTACACCCAACGTAGTTTTAAATTTTACAGTTATTTTCAACACAAAATGGAGTTTATTTGCTTAAATACAGTATTTGTAAATCCAACAGACTGTTTACATGTTACATTTTAAAAGCAGCAGCAAACCTGCTGACCTTACATGCTTGCTAATGTGACAGAACACTACTGATTTTCACATTTAACATTTAGTTAAATGTGAAAATCAGAGGTGTTCTGTCACATTAGCAAGCATGTAAGGTCAGCAGGTTTGCTGCTGCTTTTAAAATGTAATATGTAAACAGTCTGTTGGATTTACAAATAATGTATTTAAGCATATAAACTCCATTTTGTGTTGAAAATAACTGTGAAATTTAAAACTATGGTGGGGGTAACAAGATTTGTGTTTTTTTTTTTTTTTTTGCCGATCCGAAAATGATCCGATCCGTGACCCCTGATCCGAGGATCGATCCGATCCGTGAGTTTTTTGATCCGTTGCACCCCTAGTGGCAGCATTTCAATGGAACGTCCCCTTTATAGTGCCGTCGTCAGTGATGTAAGTAACTGAGTTAGAATAAACCGAGTTACGTAACGCAGTTACTTTAGAGGGTAACGAGTAATCTAACTGATTACTCTTCCCCTCATGGTAACGCAGTTACCATTACTTGGGTGGCGTTACCCCAATTACATCTACCGCCACTAGATGGCAGTAGTGTAATTCCTCCTCTCCTCTATGACCAGGTCTCTCTCATGTCATGGCACTGACGGCAGTCACGCTGCTTCCCGCGGCCCCTCCTCTCTTCCATCCCCATTTGCTTGTGACATCATCTGGGATGGATGAGAAGAGAAGAGGGGCCACCGGGGAGTAGCGTGACTGCCGTCAGTGCCGTGACATGAGAGAGAACTCATTACACACGCTTCCTGCGCTACTCTGCATGGCTGGTAAACAATGTGCTATGTGCCCCGCCCTGATGTACTATGTGCCCCGCCCTGATGCGCTATGTGCCACATTTCCTGATGTGCCCTCATGTGCTATGTGCCCCATGCCCTGATGTGCTATGTGCCCTGATGTTCTATGTGCCCCATGCCCTGATGTGCTATGTGCTATCATGCGCCCTGATGTGCTATGCGCCCTGATGTGCTGTGCTACCTGATGTGCCCCATGCCCTGATGTGCTATGTGCCCCATGCCCCATGCCCTGATGTGCCCCATGCCCTGATGTGCTATGTGCCCCATGCCCTGATGTGCCCCATGCCCTGATGTGCCCTGATGTGCTATGTGCCCCGTGCCCTGATGTGCTATGTGCCCCGATGTGCTATATGCCACCTTGCCCTGATGTGCTATGTGCCCCGTGCCCCGATGAGCTATGTGCCCCGATGAGCTATGTGCCCTGATGTGCGATGTGCCCTGTGCCCCGATGTGCCCTGTGCCCTGATGTGCCCTGTGCCCCGATGTGCCATGTGCCCCGATGTGCCATGTGCCCCGATGTGCTATGTGTCCCCCGATGTGCTATGTGTCCCATGCCCTGATGTGCTATGTGCCCTAAACAAAAAGTCAGTTACTTTGCTGAGTAACTAATTACTTTTTCAATGTAGTAACTGAGTTACTAATGCAATTACTTTTTGGGAGAAGTAATTTGGAACTGTAACTAATTACTTTTTTAAAGTAAGATGACCAACACTGGCCGTCCGTACGTGTTGGACGTCACTGCGCTTTGGTCGAGAGTTTTTATTAATGAACGTGTGTATACAAGGCAGGCTTGAGAGGAATCACGTCGGGAAAAACGTCGGGTTTTGTCGATGTCAGGAAAACCGGACGTGTGTACGGGGCATAAGATGTAGTGGCTGCATGAGTTTTTTTGTCCAGACTTTATTTCCTTTATTTTTATCTGATAATCCTGCCAGTAATGCAAGTCCTGTCCTAGGGTGACGATGCTTGCTCACTTTACCATATCATTGGAGGGGCAGTATTTTCATGATGGTTGAGTGAATTATATAGTTCACAATAGAGAACTGGTGATTGCTGATAACATTGTGTAGCGGGCATATACTTTTAAATCTGGTGAAGACATCAGTGATGTATAGTTCCCTGCGGCCCAGCAGGTGGCGCTGTCACTTTGGGCCGGGGTTGAACCATCGCTGCAGTGCCGTACCCTTTGTGACCTCTCGCAGCAGTTGTACGGCGGGGCTGGGAACCCGCTGTGCTTGCTGGGGGAGGTTATAAAGGGGGTAGACATCTTCACCACGAGGTGCGAGTCCCAGGCACCTTCAGCCTGAGGGCTGCTGTCCGCGGTCGGTGTCCAGGTGGCCTAGGCCTGGACACTTGGAGTTCGTGTTCCATCCCAGACACCTACAGTCTGGGGTGAGGTGCTCAGCCAGGGGCCTGGGGCCCAGTACCTTCCGCTGGGTCCCGCGAGGGAGGGATTGTCCTAGGGGGCCCTGGGAGTGGCGTAAGGGACCGGAGGAGGGACTCATCCGAAGATCTGGTGCAGCATATTGCCAGTGGCGGGTGAACCTCTGGAGACCGCCCGGAGGGATATCTTTCCCGAACAGGGGCCAAGTTCAGAGAGGAAGGTAGTTCACGTTCTATGACCGGTGGCAGCGGTCCAACTATTCAACTCAGGTCATTGGCAGAGACCTGCTATTAGGCCTCTGGCAGGGGCCTCAACAGTTCATCCGGTCGGTGGCAGCGAACAAAACGCACGGTCGGTGGCAGAGACCGTGCGCCAGGCCTATTCGCTAGTAAAGGAATAGGAGAGTTCATTTGTGCCTGGACCTACTCGTACCCACACCCCTGGTTGTCTGCTACTAAAAGTTCAACTGATTGTGTTCAACCTGAAAACTGAGAAATAAAGGAGTGTTGGACTTTTGATTGGTGTGGGACTCTATTATTGGCAGACACATCTCCATGGAACAACTGAGGCTTCGTATGCAGTGAACAGACCCGGAGGTAATTCAACTAACTTGCTCAACCCTCATACACATACAGTGTTGCCAACCGTACGTTAATTTACGTACAGCACGTAAATTTAACCCCCTTTTTTGGGTGTACGTAAAGTCCGTTGTGGGCATCGGCTGCCCATAAAAAAGATGGCCGCGAGCCGACCAAGCAACTGCGCATGCGCTGTTCCGAAGTCGGCTGGGCTCGGAAAAGCTCGTATGCGTTCGGCCGAGCGGCGCATGCGCAGTAACGTAATGGCGCTGCCCGGCGCCATTTTTGAATATACTTTCAGCCAGGACGGGAGTGCTCGCGGGGCGGGCTACAGTGGTGCACTCGCAGTCGCCGTAGGAGGAGAGGAGGACTCGGCAGAGCAGGGGTGAGGAGGGGATATGAAGTAGGAGGACTGCGCTGGGAGTGGGAGCGCTGGAGGGTGAAGCGGCCATGGCATGCAGGGGAGGGACAGAGACTGATGTGCTCTCTCTGTCTACCAGTATATAACTTCTCCTCCACATCATCAGTATGCTGTGTCCTCCTTCTGTGCCCTTTTCACCTCTCCACATGTCAGAGCTGCCCTGACCTGTGGAGAGGTGAAAAGGGCACAGAAGGAGGACACAGCATACTGATGATGTGGAGGAGAAGTTATATGATGGTGGACAGAGGAGGAGGCCACTGAGGGGGTAACGAGGACCCTATCATGTCCGCAGCCTCTGTCCCCCTCCTGTGTCATGTCCGCAGCCTCTGTCCCCCTCCTGTGTCATGTCCGCAGCCTCTGTCCCCCTCCTGTGTCATGTCCGCAGCCTATGTCCCCCTCCAGTGTCATGTCCGCAGCCTCTGTCCCCCTCCTGTGTCATGTCCGCAGCCTTTGTCACCCCTCCTGTGTCATGTCCGCAGCCTTTGTCACCCCTCCTGTGTCATGTCTGCAGCCTTTGTCACCCCTCCTGTGTCATGTCCGCAGCCTCTGTCCCCCTCCTGTGTCATGTCCGCAGCCTATGTCCCCCTCCTGTGTCATGTCCGCAGCCTCTGTCCCCCTCCTGTGCCGTGTCCGCAGCCTCTGTCACCCCTCCTGTGCCGTGTCCGCAGCCTCTGTCACCCCTCCTGTGCCGTGTCCGCAGCCTCTGTCACCCCTCCTGTGCCGTGTCCGCAGCCTCTGTCACCCCTCCTGTGCCGTGTCCGCAGCCTCTGTCACCCCTCTTGTGCCGTGTCCGCAGCCTCTGTCACCCCTCCTGTGCCGTGTCCGCAGCCTCTGTCCCCCTCCTGTAGTATGTCCGCAGCCTCTGTCACCCTCCTGTATCGTGTCCGCAGCCTCTGTCCCCCTCCTGTAGTGTGTCCGCAGCCTCTGTCCACCTCCTGTATCGTGTCCGCAGCCTCTGACCCTCTCCTGTCTTTTATGTCTGCAGTCTCTGAAGGGATCCTAGAAAGATGTCAAGAGTGGGAGCGCCGGGATGGGGGTTACGGCCCAGGAAGAAACGGACGTGTGGACTGTGGAGAGGAGGTCAGAGCCGCCAAGCTGGAGCCGCCTGACTGAGCCCCGCACTGTGCACCTGAGAGCAGGTCAGTGACAGCGCCGCCAGGCCAGTCTGAGTGGGGGGGCACTGATCTAAGGAGGGGAGTGAATACAATAATGTAAGGGGGCACTGATATAAAAGGTCCCCCCCTATATTAGTACCCCCCCCTTACCTTAGTGTATTCACTCTGTGGAAGGTGGTCTCTTATCACCAGAGCCCCCCTCCACATCAGAGTTCCCCCTTACATCATGATCTGCAGCGTTCCCCTTTACATAAGAGTTCCCTTGCACTGTAAGGGGGCATCCTGCAGACTCTGATGTAAGAAGGAACTCTGTGCTGGCTGGGTTATAGTATCCTAACCTTCATGTGAATTGAGAAATTTTTTTTTTTACTTTTGTTTAACTGAAACACATTGATATTAGCATTAGCTGTGTGTTTATAGTTCAAATATTGATATTTGCACTGTTTAGCACTAAAAACAGTAATTGTAGGTACTTTTTTGCAGCGCCAGTAAAAAATGCGGCCCTGCCAGTAATTGTCATGATTTTTGCCAGTAAGAAATTGGTGCCGTACAGAAATTTTGGCATCCTTGCCAGTAAATTTCACTTCAGGGGGTTGGCAACACTGTACACATACGAGGGGAGAGTTTGGCGTAGTGTTCCTGTACTCTCGTCTCCCAGGTACCCCTAGACACCAGCCACTCAAACGAGAAGAAACCGAGAGGGAGAGTGAGGGGAGAGGCGCTACACTTGGGGGCTCTGGTCCGGGATGTGTTCGTGCTACAATGGAGCTGAGGTTGCTGGAATTTGAAAGTGTCTGCCCAGAAGAGTTCCGAGTAGGTCGGCAATGTTTGCCACTGCGCCACGAGGCACACGCTCCCTGCTCAGTTCGTGGGCGTGACCCAGGGAAGGAGAAAGCCCGCAAACTGGAGTGCAAGAGGGGAGGAGTCCAATCGTGTGAAGGACTACACGTGGGGACTTTGGCGCCAACAAGGCAGTGCGCAATGGATCAGCAGAGAGTCGCCATGTTCAGCAATGCATTGTGGATTCCAATTCATCCTACTACCACGAATCTGACTACTACTGTTGCTCCGATAACGGATATGGGGATTCGGCTAAAGCCCCGGGGACGATTCGCCCTGTACTCATGTATGGACGTTGAGGCCCTGGGTTTGATTTGTCCCGGCTGTTCGGGACTGGTGTGTCAGCTGAAGCCATTCGGGCGCTGCGAGGCCTGCGGAGAGTTCCTATTTGAGGTGGAGCCACCTATTGAGAAACCCAGAACCATCCACCTCAACCGCGCAACAGGCCACACCACTCAAGAAGGAGGAATCGCTGCTTTTACAGCCATCCCTGTGCACACTGCAGCGACCGCAGGGGAGGTCGCAATCACAGAGATACGGGAGAAATCCGAGGATGCTGACTCGGTCACCACTGTTTCCCAGCGTCCACCGCCAAAAAGGAAGACCGGCTTGGTTGCCCCATCCAGCGGTCGCGGTGGATCACCCTGCTCGCCTACGCCCGCCCCGGATGGATCCGGTCGGAAGAGTCCCAGGCATGCCTTCTCAACTTTGTGCCGAGGTAAGCCGGGCGGAGGGACTTGGTGTTGGGGCAGAGGTGTCGGGGATTCATGGCCCTGTGTGCCCACGGGGGGTAGCAATTCAGCCTCTACTACAGGCTACAAGCCCGCGGAGGAGTGTGACACCTCCGACCTAGAGTCGCTCTCCGATCCGGGAGACGACGTCATCATAGATGAACTTTTCGCTAAGAAGGGCTGGGACAAGATGCCTCTCTCCTCGTCCCGCAGAGTCAGGGATCCACCCATGTCTACAGGGGATAGTACGCCCCGGGTGGAGGCACCAGCGCCTGAGGAGGGATCCCGTCCCCAGTCTGCCCTTCTACCTCCGGTGCCGCCTGCATCCAGCACCGGGGAAAAGAGACTGTTGCTGCGGGCGCCTATGCCCAGGATGGAGGTGATCAAGGCACCTCGTCACCCGGACGCCATTGTCCTACCGGGTGAGGGAGACCGGGCCACTATGCCTCCGTTGGCGAGACTACAGCGCCTCTTCTGCCAAAAAGTTGCTAACGAGTACGGGTGGGAGTACCGGTACTTACCTAAGGAGCTTTTATATGAAGTGGAAGTCTGTCGGGAACGCTGGTACGATTTTGTGTGGACGCACATTCAGGTCCCACATGCCCGCAGGTACCTCGCGCGTTCCCCCAAAGCCTCTCAACGGTTCAAGGACTGCAAGGCAGAATGGATGCTGGGTCGGCACATCCACGCAGACAAGGTGTTAATTCGGCGCAAAGAAGGGGACGATGTCGAATACCATGTAGAGACAATGGACCAGCACTTAAAACCCCTTGTCTTGCCGCACCCAAAGTTCTATTTGTAGGAGAAAAAAGAAAAGACTCCGTTCTTGCTTTGCCTTGTTGCTGCTGAACTTTCCGGGGTTGTTTCCCGGGAAAACCCAGTGACTGTGCCCGTGTTAATGGGTGTTTGTGCTCTCTGGAGGAATTGAAGGACTGTTGCCGTTGTTTGTTCTTCATTCTTCCATCCCACAAAGTGATCATGGACTTTGGGGTAGTTAGAGCCAGAAAGAAAAAAAGAGGATCTTTAACCAGTGCAGTTACTGCGGCACTGTCACCAGGTGGCAGTGTTGTGCACCGATATTCACTGTTCACTCACACACTTATAGAAGGAAAGGACTTCTCTGCGGAGAGGTTTTTTCGTTCTCACACGAACATATGTGTCAGGGATTTGTGTGTTTAACATTTCTTTTCCCCTCTGCAGGAGAGCATCCCATCAAGACCACTGAGAATGGGGTGGGTCTTAGTCAGGATGGGTGGGGAAAGATGTTAATGTGAACATGTGATGCAAAATGTTGTTATGTGTTGTTTGTTTCCCTTCCCTCCTCCTTTCATGTCAGGTTCAGGCACAACTGTTTAGTTTGTTTTCAAGTTTTTTTTGTATTTTTAAAATTGTTAGTCGGTTTCTGGATCCGGCTATGTTGGCCCCTTTTTGGGCATGGTTTGCTCCAGACACTGGGTACCAGTGTTCAATAACCAGGGGGAGAGTGTAGCAAACATATACTTTTAAATCTGGTGAAGACATTAGTGATGTATAGTTCCCTGCGGCCCAGCAGGTGGCGCTGTCACTTTGGGCCGGGGTTGAACCATCGCTGCAGTGCCGTACCCTTTGTGACCTCTCGCAGCAGTTGTACGGCGGGGCGGGGAACCCGCTGTGCTTGCTAGGGGAGGGTATAAAGGGGGCGGACATCTTCGCCACGAGGTGCGAGTCCCAGGCACTTTCAGTCTGAGGGCTGCTGTCCGCGGTCGGTGTCCAGGCGGCCTAGGCCTGGACACTTGGAGTTCGTGTTCCATCCCAGACACCTTCAGTCTGGGGTGAGGTGCTCAGCCGGAGGCCTGGGGCCCAGTACCTTCCGCTGGGTCCCGCGAGGGAGGGATTGTCCTAGGGGGCCCCGGGAGTGGGGCACTCAAATCCAGAGGCGTAAGGGACCGGAGGAGGGACTCATCCGAAGATCTAGTGCAGCATATTGCCAGTGGCGGGTGAACCTCTGGAGACCGCCCGGAGGGATATCTTTCCCGAACAGGGGCCAAGTTCAGAGAGGAAGGTAGCTACAATTGTTTGAGATTTTACCACACTTAACCACTGGTAAACAGCAATATTTTAGATACTTTCTCTTGGATACAGATACACTTTAACCTCAGATGGAAATATTTAATTATTATAAGACTTTGTGCAGGAAACCTCTTCAAGGTCTTTAGTATGCACATACATTGGTACAGTGGATTATAGAACCTGGACAGGAAGGCCCGTAGCCCCACATTGGCAATCCATGGCCAGCAGGTTGACCGACACTATGAGATTGGACATGACAGCAAATCTGAGACAGGTGATAGATGGTATACTAGTAGGAGCTGAGCATATACATTGCAAAAGTACCAAACACAAGTTGAGAGTTTAGCTAGTGATCATTTGGCTGGTTAACCAAAGCTGAGCGGGTAAGTCAATGATCTAATGAATCTGAACTAGCACACTTAGCCCTTCCTTGGAATTCAGTGATTGCACTTAAATCAGGGAATAGCTGTCTCTTTGAGGGTAATCACTCAGATCTAATTTGTGATAGAGTTCCATTTTTCTGTGGAAATTATAACCCAAAGCGGATGTAAACCCGGTCTCGTGCTTTCTAAACTACTGCCATTGTGGTTATCTAAAAGGATATACATACCTCCTGCATGTATTCTTATCTGTCCAATGTCTCCCGTCTGTCTGTTATGAGGTTTGAAAAACTGCAGAATCTGTTGTCTGGAGCTCGGTGGGTGGAGTCGTGATGTCAGTAGACTCCCCGCCCACTTCTACACACCCCTTGTCAACATGCATTTTCTCCTGTGTATGTCTTACATTGAACTTCTGCTATGATCGCTAACATCCCGTCGAAACCCAGAAAAGTCACCACATGACTTCAGCATGCCCAATCATGCTGAGGTGTGGAGCAGCCAATCCTGTGAGAGCTGGAGAAGAAAGGAGGAGGGGATCTGAAGTACACAGAATGCCTCTCTCAGGCTCGTGCATGAGATATGTAAATCACCTGTCTGTCACTCACAGCAAGGGGGAGAAACATTCTCCTATTTCTTTGTGTGTCTGTTTTTATCTCACTGAAAAAAGATAAGAGGACTGCTCAGAGCTGAATTAACTCTTCGTGGCAAGACTGAGCACAGATGACATGAAATCCTATACTGTACAAGGTGCAAGCCTTAATCTAAAAAAAAAAATTGGGTTTACACCCACTTTAAGGAAACACACTCTTTTAGGTTCACTGCAAGCAGAGAAATGCCACAAGAACTAGGCCTTCCCTATTGTCTTAGTGTACTTCAACAATGCAAAGATCCTAGTGCGAGATGCTGTAAAAGAGAAACAAGGATGCTTTAATAGATCCCAATGATTAAAGGAGTAGTAAAGTTACATGTTTTTTCACCTTAATGCATCCTATGCATTAAGGTGAAAAAACATTCGACAATACCGCCCCCCCCCCCCCCGAGCCCCCGTTTTTCTTACCTGGCCCCTCGAAAGTCCCATGCTCGTCCCCGTCATCCTCTTCGTTTTTCAGCCTGGCCGCCGATTGGCTACACTGGATGGATTGAAAGCAGCGCAGCCATTGGCTGGCGCTGCTGTCAATCACATCCAATGATGCGGCACGCCGGGGCCGAGTGATACAGTCGGCGGCTATGGCCGCCGCTGTATCACGGGAGCGCGCCCGCAATCACTCCACACCATGCGAGCTCACTCGCATTAAGGTGTGGAGTCCTTGCGGGGAGGAGCCAAGACAGCCGCCGAGGGACCCCAGAAGACCAGGATCGGGGCCACTGTGTGCAAAACGAGCTGCACAGTGGAGGTAAGTATAACATGTTTGTTATTTTTAAGCAAAAAAAAAAAAAGCTTTAGTGCTCCTTTAAGCACATTTCTGGAAACCCTCATCTTTGAAACAATTTATGATATTTGATCTCCCTGCTTTTGAAAAAGAAAAATAAAAGCTTTTCATCACACATAGTGCCTATTCCTCCAACACAGAAATGTTTTATTTTTTCATTGACATGAGAAAGTTGAATAATTCTTTACACAACTTTCCAAGTCTAGTACAAGACAGTAGTTTCTAATGAATCCTGGTAAAGAAATTAATACATTGTGTTAGTTTCTAGCTTTGTAAAATTCAATCTACTCAAACGGTAACAGTCTCAAGCGAATCCCAGCAGGTTTTATCACCCACCTAGTTTCTTTTTATCACATGTAAGGTTCCAAATGACAGACCTCTGCATCTAGGTGCTACATTTTAAAGGTACTATTATCCTCTATGTTTTAATCTCAGGTACAGAAGAGAGATCTCTACAAATGATTTATTGAGCAGATTCTGTCACCCACCTGTATTCTTTTTATCTCATATAGAGACAGGCCTCTTCATACATCCCCGCACCTGTAAAAGCCCCAGCAGGTTCTAAACACTTGATTTTTTTCTATTTATCTCATGTAGGACTCCAGAACCGAGACCTTCCCATATTAGTTTATATAAGGCTTTAGAAGAGAGACCCCTAAATAGTGCCCAAGTTTTCAACTTGTCAAAACTCAAGTGGGTTCATCGTCCACTTCGTTTTTTTTTCTATTCTTACATAGTACTCCAGCAGAGAGACCTCTTTATACGAGTTCCAAGGTTCACCCACCTGAGCACTCTTTGAGAGGATTTTTTGATCACTGCTACATTTTACACTTGTAGCGATACTCCCAGCTAAGAGGGCTGCTAGATCATTTTTGGGCCCTGTAGTGCACCGCTGTCAACCCCAGGCAATTGGCTCTAACCTCCCTTGGCACAGTTAGTAGGGGATAGTAGGATTGTGTGGGGATAGTAGGATTGTGTGGCCCGTAGGAATGGGACACCGCGGTTCTTTGAATGGAGCGTGTGTACACTCGGCCGGGACAAGTTTCTTGTCCAAGAATCTCGTCAAGAAAAACGACAAGTTTTTTCCTGACGAGATTCTCGGCCGTGTGTACGAGGCTTGAGACCGTAGGGTTCAGTATTGAGTTGGCCCACCCTTTGCAGTTATAACAGCTTCAGCTGTTCTAAAAAAGCTGTCCACAAGGTTTAGGAATGTGTCTATGGAAATGTTTGACCATTCTTCCAGAAGCACATTTGTGAGGTCAGGCACTGATGTTGGACGAGAGGACTGGCTCGCAGTCTCCGATCTAATTCATCCCAAAGATGTTCTATCAGGTTGAGGTCAAGACTCTGTGCAGGCCAATTAATTTCCTCTACCCCTAACTCGCTCTTTAAAAAACTGTGCTTTGTGCATTGGTCCAAATCATTTGGTGGAGGGGGGATTATGGTGTGGGGTTGTTTTTCAGGGGTTGAGCTTGGCCCCTCAGTTCCAGTAAATGGAACTCTTAAGGCATCAGCATACGAAGATATTTTGGACAATTTCATGCTCCCGACTTTGTGGGAACAGTTTGGGGATGGCCCCTTCCTATTTCAACATAACTGCGTACCAGTGCACAAAGCAAGGTCCATAAAGATGGATGAGCGAGTTTGGAGAGAAGGAACTTGACTGGCCTGCACAGAGTCCTGACTTCAACCCGATAGAACACCTTTGTAGTACGTCCTGTCCTGCAGCTCCCTCACCCCCTCAAACTTGTTAGTGTTGCATTTCAAAAAGTGAAAACATTTATTAAAAGAAAGCCTTTATTAGTAATTTTATAAGTTACTTTAAAATGCTTTGTTTCAGAATCACATTTTTATTTAAAGAGCACCAATGATAAACTAAAATTAATACTTTTTAGTACAGTAAGGCCCCTTTCACACTGGGGCGGTGGGTGCGGTGGCGGTATAGCGGCGCTATACCGTCGGAATTGCGGCGGTATTCGGCCACTAGCGGTGCGGTATTAACCCCCGCTAGCAGCCGAAAAAGCGCTAATACCGCCGGCAATGTGCCTCTGCAGAGGCGCATTGCCAGCGGTATTACTGCGGTTTCCCATTACTTTCAATGGGAAGGAGCAGTGAAGGAGCGGTAAACACACCGCTCCAAAGATGCTGCTAGCAGGACTTTTGGAGCGGTCCTTCTAGCGCACCGCCTCAGTGTGAAAGCCTTCGGGCTTTCACATTGAGACTGCAGGAGCAGGAGTTTTCAGGTGGTATTTAGGCGCTATTTTTAGCGCTAAACCGCCTGAAAAACTCCTCAGTGTGAAAGGGGTCTAACACTTTCATCTTTGTTCATCTTTGAGAGCATGTTACACATTATTTATTTACATATTTAGGGTCTAATGTGTAACATGCTCCAGCAGTTATCTCTTCCCCCGATCGCCCCCCCTGTGACAGTGGGTGGGGGTTCTTCTTCCCGCACCCCCATCAACATTTAAAAACAGTACGGCCATACAGGGCCATACAACTGCCTCATTCATTCATAGAGTTCTGTGAATGAGTGAACTACGACTTCCATCTGTCATTGCAGCAGACCGCTTGTAGTTCTCAATGAACTGCGAGGGCAGTTGATCATCCTTCTCTTCAGTAACTGTCTGCCATGTACAGCAGCTATACTGAGAGTCTGCAAGAACCTGGCATTGCACCTGTGATCTACTGGGGGATAAAAAAATAATTGCACTTTTTTTTCTGCAGAAATACGTTAATTTATTCTTTTTTCCCCAAAAGATGGACTTAGCCTTAAGGCTAATCTTGATCAAAGATCAATGTAGAAATAAACAGTATTTTTTTTAGTTTTGTGCATTGCTTCAAATATAAAACCATTTTTGAAAAACAAGATCACCAAAGAAAGTCTTGTTTGTCCTAAAAAACTAAATCTGTATTCCTTTTTATCAGAGGTAATTACAAAGTTATTGACAAATTGATGGGCCCATAGCAGAGTAAAAAAAGCTCTAGTCCACGGGCAGTGTACAGGTACTGGTTAATATTCACTACAGCTTTTCATTTATGAGAGCATTTTATTTTGTACATAGTTGCTCTTGCAGTTTGAAAGCAACACTGAATAAATACAGGTAAGATTTTATGACTGAGGAGACCAGTTAGTCAGAGGAAAGGTGTTCCAATAAATTACAGGCAATCTCCTTCTGTTTTACCCAAATGTGTGGATCACTCTCTATGCAAAACAACCCATCCAAAGAAGTGATTGAAAATTTATCACTGTGGCAGGATAGCTGGATATCCTACATATTACTGTCCAAACAGGTAATACAATTATGTAGATCTTCCATACTTCCACCCCAGATACATAAATATCATCAATCCAAGGTTTCTCTAAGATAATGTCATGCATAAATTTAGGGTCATCACCATAAAAAAAACTACAGATACATATAAATTTACATGAAGGCAAACATCTACCACAAAATTTGGTATGCAAAAGGGTGATCAGAAACAAAAAAATATGAATGTGGGAGAAAGCTAATATGTTACAAAGCAAGACCAACCCTTCACTGCAGAGGACATTAGAATCTGGTGTATTACAGCTGAAGTGAAGGCAGTAAATTATTAATGCAAAAGAAAACTCGATAACGCAAAGACATCACTGATATAGTTTACAATTTTTGTTTTTCCTCACAACCTCTGAAAAGTGTATGAAAATAAAATAACCTGCTGGATAATGTTAGCTGAATCTAAATTTTACCTGGCAAAGAAAAGGTCAAGTAAAAAGTTATCAAGATTTGAAAGCAAGTATTATTAAATATGATTACCATGTCCAATATGGGGATTGCAATGCCTATAGGCCTTTAATAGGGCAAAGGTATTGTGCAAAGTACAGAATCCATGGCAACCAAGCAGCAGTCAATAGATTGTCTTTTATATTCTGTAAAGGGGAATAAAAGGATTTGTTTTTTTTAAAAAACCATTTTGTCTATAAACCATTTTAGGCACTATATATTAAGCTTGTTTCTAGCCCTACACTATTGGACATTAAAGTAAAGTGCTTGCACCAAACGTTAAATGATCCCTGACATTTATTTCTTTTGGTGTATTGTCTTTCAAGAACTATCTCATACTTAATATTGAGAAAACTATTTTTTTTGGGCGCTAGTAGTAGCTATAAAGCAATTAGAGTAACCCTAGTAATCCTTTAACTTATGCCATTTATTAAAATGATGGGAAAAAAGCATGGTGAAGTTATTTTCAGGTGAAATAGAGGCTTTTAAAAAAGTATCTTTCTTTTTTAAACATCTTTAAAACAAAAATGTAGAAACATCGTATACATGGTAAAAAAAAAAAAAAGAAGCTAAGTACAGCAAGCGAGTAGCAACAAATTAAGCATAATAAGTAAGTGTTAAACAGAAAATAAATTTGTGATAAAAAAACTTTACTTTTTACTTTGCGTGATAGCTTTGGCTGAAGTTACAGAGCAGATATTTAAGAAAAGCCTGTATGTAACAGTTAGAACTGATATTGTAAAAAGTACTGTAATTAAAAAGATGTTAGACTGAGCTACAGAGCCTAGTGGCGCTACCAATCCCTGGGGTGCCCTGTGAATTAAACAGAGCCATTGCTCTGATTACAATGCATTGCACAATACAATGTATACAGTATATATACAGTGCTCAGCGTAAATGAGTACACCCCTTTTGAAAAGTAAGATTTTAATCAATATCTCAATGAACACAAGAACAATTTCCATGTTTTCATTATATAAAAGTAAGGGTAATATTATAACTTAGATTACAAAATCTTCAGTGTTACTCAAATTAGTTGATGCAAAAATGAATACACCCCACAGCAAAAACTACTACATCTAGTATTTTGTATGACCTGCCTCCATGATTTGTAAGGACAGTACCAAGTCTTCTAGGCATGGAATGAACAAATTGGTGACATATTACAACATCTATCTTTTTCCATTCTTCAAAAACAACCTCTTTTGGAGCCTGGATGCTGGATGGAGAGTGATGCTCAACTTGTCGCTTCAGAATTCCCCATAGGTGTTCCCTGATTGGGTTCAGATCAGGAGACATACTTGTCCACTGATTCTTTTTCACCCTGTTCTGCCTCAGAAATGCAACAGTGGGCTTAGATGTGTGTTTTGGATCATTGTCATGATGGAAAAGTGCACGACGACCAAGGGCACAGAGTGATGGTAGCATCTTCTCTTTTAATATAGAGCAGTACATCTATGAATTCACAATACCATCAATGAAGTAAAACTCTTCAACACCAGCAGCACTCATGCAGCCTCACAGAAGCACACTACCGCCACCATGTTTCACTGTAGGTACCATGCATTTTTCTTTGTACTCCTCACCTTTGCGACGCCATACAGTTTTGAAGCCATCAGTTCCAAAAACATTTATCTTGATCTCATCACTCCAGAGTACAGAGTCCCAGTAGTTTTCTTCTTTTAAGGAAGCTTAGACTTCTGTAGTGTATCAATGCTTTACTAAACAGAAAAGCCGCACATATAACTGTAGGATACACAATACAACACAATTCATAGCTTAAAAAATATGCCTACAACATGCACAAGCCAATTATCCTTTATAGTAAAATATAAGCATGTACAATATGTGCGCATTAAGTAAACTAAACAGTTACTCAACTTAGGGATCAAGATGTAATTTCCTTCATTGTTCCTTGGTCAAAGTCCAAACTCAAAACGTCTCCAGAGTTCTTCAGTTTCTGCCAGCCACGTCTTTCCTCTTTGTCTCCCAAAACACAACTCCTTTGTCCGACCACATGCTTCTTTCAAAAGACCCCAAGCTCCCCCCCACCAACTTCCTGTCCTCTGCTCAGCTCCAAAACCTATCCAACTGGTTTATTTACATATCAATGGAAGGGTGGGGTGGGGGAGCCTGGCTTCCTTTAAAACATATGGTCTTAAAAATATATCTAACTCCATTTTATGGTTATCAAATTACTACAAATTGTCATGGCAACACAACAAATTACCAAATCTTGGTTGCAATCAATGGCCCGCATTTGTGGGAGTATTTTGTAGTAAAGTTTCATATAGCAAATGTTGATTCTGAAAAAAAAAGTAAAGGTTTTCTGACAAATCTGTTGGGGTGTACTCATTTATTCTGAGCACTGTATATATGTATAATATAAGAAGTCCAGTATGGTGGCCTCAATTTATGGGAGAAGCCCGGGGGGTATTTAAGCAGCCCACTCCCCCATGCTCCTTGTTGGTTCCAGTGCGCGATACTACACGTCACTAGCCCGACTCTTCCCAGTTCACCTCATGTTCGTGAGTCTGTGCGTTCGATCACAAGTGTGTTGCAGCTTCTCCGTTCCTGATCTTCGTCGGCGGTGCTTGCTCACTGTTGCAGGTAGGATTCAAACCTTTTCGTATCATACACAATGTTGCGATTCGTTATGCTTCCTATCCCGCATCCCTTTCGTAAAAAACCTGCCTCCGAGTTGTTGTCGGTCATGTCCCGACATCATTTGGCACAGGCGTAGTACATTTGTAGGTTCCTTCTGCTTTGTTTGTCATCCCATCTACAAATATAGGATTCATTTGTAGACATGTGCATTCGTTTTCGTTCCGAATGCATTTCGTCCGAATTTCAGGTATTTTCGTTATCGTTTTAACAAACGAAAACGAACGCGCACAATCCGAAATCCGAAAGATCCGACATAAAAAAATGCATTTTTTTTGTTTTCTTTGCTACAACAGTTCGATATAGATAGGAGATTCGACATAACGCTGACAATAGCAATCTGTGTCTATCGAACCTGTGGTCGAATGTGCCTAACCTTAACTCTATTAGTTCTACATAGAGAGGAAAGATTTGACATAGAGAGAAAAGATTCGACATTATAGAGACAATGTTGGGGTAGACCATTCTACAAGAACGACGAAGATTCGACGAAGCAGAGAAAAACATACAAGCGTTGAATCTGTAATTGAAGGCTTATGGTGTCTGTCGAAAGTTCTAAGAAGATTCGACAAGCAGCTAAACTGTACAATGCCGCAATCGTACATTTCCTGTCAAATGCTTGGCCCATAGGCTATAGAAGAATTCGAATAGTGGTTGACTAGTAATAATAATTTATAAATATTATTACTAATGTCATACAACATTAGAATTCTTCTATAGCTTGTAGGCAGAACATTCGACTGGAAATTTACGATAGGGGCGCCGTACAGTTTAGCTGCTCCGTCAAATCTTCTTAGAACATTCGACAGACACCATAAGCCTTCAATTGACAGATTCAACCTTAATTATTTCAGATTTTTCGGACGAATGCATTTTTTTACGAAAAAAATAAAATAAAAATGGTGTAACTAATGTGACAGCAGGAAGGTAAAGTCACCTGGTTGCATCCAGGGGGGTAGATATATTTCGCCCAGATTCAGGCTTTACGCCGACTTATACAACTAGGTGGAGAGTTGTATAAGGCTAGTGGGCTCATGGATGACTCATACCTCTAGGGAGAGGGCTGGGCGTCGTGCAGACAGGGAGTTGATGAGACCAGCTGAAGCTTGTCAGCTCATTTAGGCCTCTATAAGAACTCCCAGCTTCATTAGATGTTAGCTCATGCCTGGAACCAGACCTGTGTGGACTGTCGAGGGAGAGTGAACCCCTGTGCGGTGAGACAAAGCCTGTGTGGCTATTTGCTTGGACATTTAAAACCAGGGACTTAGGGACTAGGACAGCACTAGGCTGATCCCAGTTGTTAGTTAGGAAACCTGTATGTTTAGTCAGAGGTCAACTTGACCAGGATTTATTTTGGTTATGTTTCTTTTGCTTTGCTGTGTTTTGTCACTGTAAATAGAAAATAAACCGCACCTTTTTGATTTTGAAAACCACAACCTCCGTTTGCTGGGCCTGTTTTGTGTGGGGAGCCCATCCCGGGGGTCACACACACCCGCTGCCGAGCTAACCCCCTCACAGTTGGTGGAGAACCAGTGGCAGTTTTTTTTTAAGCCAGCATGGAGGAGATACTGAAGCAGCTGGCTCTAGCAAATGCCAATCAACAGCAGACAAATGCAGGTTTGCAAAAGAGCCTTGCAGCTCATCAACAGAGCCTTGCAGCTCAACAACAGAACTTCGCAGCCCAGCAGCAAGCTCATCAACAGAGCCTTGCAGCCCAGCAGCAGACAAACGCAACTTTGCAACAGAGTCTGGAGGCTCAGCAACGAGCCCAGCAGCAATCTGAGGCCCGCTTCATAGACCTGTTGCAGAAGCAAGAGCAGAGACTACAACAACAGATGGAAGCAGTAATGCAGCAACGTCCGCAGACCAGTGAGGAAAGCCGTCCCACTAATACCGCGTCCTTTGGGGTGAGTCGTTTATTGACAAAAATGACTGGAGAGGATGATCCAGAGGTATTTTTGACCACATTTGAAAGGACCGCTGAAAGAGAAAAGTGGCCTGAGGAGCAGTGGGCTGGACTGGTGGCTCCTCTGTTAACTGGTGAATCGCAGAAAGCTTACTATGACCTAGAGCCTAACCAAGCAAAAGACTATGTGATGCTAAAAGCTGAAATATTGGCAAGGCTGGGTGTCACCCAGGCTGTCCGGGCTCAGCGTGTGCATAACTGGACTTTCCAGCTTGGAAAACCCCCCCAGGTCTCAAATGTATGATCTCATTCACCTGAGCAGAAAGTGGCTACAGCCAGAGACTTTGTCCGCACCAAAGATTGTGGAACGTGTTGTAATGGATCGGTTTTTGAGAGCTCTTCCTACTGCCATCCAAAAGTGGGTAAGCCATGGAGACCCAGAGACGGCCGATGGTCTTGTGGATCGTGTGGAGAAATACTTGGCTACAGAGAACCTGACGGCCTCTTCCAGAGACACTCGGACTTTCCACCCTAAGACCAGACCATCCCCAGGGGCGGATAAGAGGATTCCAAGGGGTGAGGGTGGAGAGAGTGAGAGGGTGGGAGCTCTACCCCAAGTTTGGCGAGAACAGCCTGGGAAATCAGCGGCTCAAGAGGCGGCAAGAAGGATCGTTTGCTACCGCTGCCGGCAAGCGGGACATATTGCAGCCAATTGCCCGGTTGTGGAGGAACCCATGCAGTGTGACTTTCTGACGGGCAGACGTCAGTCGCTGTGTGCGACAGTCGCATGCACTGCCATTCGAGGAACTGAGAAACATTTATGCAAAATGTGTGTTAATGGTAGAAATGTTGTGGTATTGCTGGATTCAGGTAGCCTTGTGACCCTGATAAAGGCTGAGTTAGTTAAAACAGAGGTCTCTGGGAATAGCAAGGTAGCTGTTATTTGTGTGCATGGGGACACCCGAGAGTATCCAGTGACTACAGTGTGTTTCGAGACCCCCAAAGGTACCCTCTCTCATCCAGTGGGCTTAGTATCTCAGTTACCGCATGACGCCATTGTGGGAAGGGATTTTCCGAAGTTCTGGGAACTGTGGGATGATCCTGAGCCCCTCACTGGTGCCCCTATGTACCAGGAATGTGATAGCCAGAACTCCCCTGAGAGTGGTGAGGACTCTCCGGAATTTCCCTTATCAGTATTGGCAGGGGAGACTCAAGAAACTGGAGAGGAGCCCACCTCCTCAGACGAAAACCTACCGTCTGTGGAGTTTTCTGATCTTGAGGTTCACAGGGAAAACTTTGCCACAGAACAGTTGAAAGACCCCACCCTAATAAAGGCACGGGAAAACGTAGTGAAAATAGATGGCGAGTTAGTGAACCCAGATAATACCTGCACTTACCCATACTTCAGCGTAGAGAAGGACCTACTGTATCGGGTGGCAAAAAGGGCAGAAGAAACCGTTGAGCAGCTTGTGGTGCCCAAACCTTACAGGAAGTTGGTGTTGGAGTTGGCCCATGGGCACATTCTTGGAGGTCATCTGGGGACAGAGAAAACCCGAGAGAGGGTATTACAGAGATTCTATTGGCCGGGGGTGATGAAGGACATAGAAAATTATTGTTCCTCCTGCCCTGTGTGTCAGAGGTTGGCCCCGATGCCACATTTCCGTAGCCCGCTGGTCCCTCTACCCATCATTGAGGTCCCGTTTGAGAGGATCGCCATGGATTTGGTAGGTCCTATAATCAAGTCCGCTAGGGGGCACCAGTACATATTAGTTATAATGGACTATGCCACCCGTTATCCATAAGCGATCCCTCTCCGAAATACCTCGGCCAAAACCATAGCCAAAGAGCTATCTCTTGTTTTTAGCCGGGTGGGTATTTGTAAAGAACTGCTTACGGACCAAGGTACACCCTTTATGTCCCGGGTTATGAAAGAGCTGTGTAAATTGTTCAAAGTGACGCAATTGCGTACGTCTGTGTATCACCCCCAAACCGATGGGCTGGTTGAAAGATTCAACAAAACCCTAAAACAAATGTTGAAGAAAGTGGTGGATAGAGATGGAAAGGATTGGGACTGTTTACTTCCTTATTTGATGTTTGCTATTAGGGAGGTGCCCCAATCCTCTACGGGATTCTCCCCCTTTGAGTTACTGTATGGGAGACACCCAAGAGGGCTGTTGGATATTGCCAAGGAAACTTGGGAAAGTGAGAGTTCTCCCCACAGGAGTGTGATTGAGCATGTCGCCCTGATGCAAGATCGAATTGCACAGGTAATGCCCATCGTGAAGGAACATTTGGCCCAAGCGCAGTTGGCACAGCAGAGAGTGTACAACCGTGGAGCCAAGACCCGTACCTTTTCCCCGGGGGATAGGATATTGGTACTTGTCCCTACGGTTGAAAGTAAATTCCTTGCCAAATGGCAAGGCCCCTACGAGATAATGGAAAAAGTGAGCGAAGTGAATTACAAGGTCAGACAACCAGGAAGGCGAAAGCCCGAACAGATCTATCACGTTAATCTGTTGAAAGCCTGGAGGGATAGAGAGTCCCTAGTCGCAGACACTTGGTCACCAGCTCAAACTGGTTGCGTGATTCCTGAGGTTGGAATAGCAGCCACCTTGTCACAACCCCAACAACAGGAGGTTAAGGAGTTTGTGCTTCGCAACAAGGAGGTATTCTCTGAGCTGCCGGGACAAACATCTGGGGTAGAGCATGACATCATTACCCCGCCCGGTGAAAGGGTGAAGTTAAAACCCTATCGGATCCCAGAGGCTCGACGGGAGGCAATACGGGAGGAAGTACAGAAAATGCTGAACTTAGGGGTGATAGAGGAGTCCCAAAGTGATTGGTCTAGTCCCATCGTGTTGGTGCCTAAACCGGATGGGAGCTGGCGATTTTGTAACGATTTTCGTCAGTTGAACAAAGTTACAAAATTTGACACCTACCCCATGCCACGTATAGATGAGTTGATCGACCGGCTGGGAACAGCCCGATACATGACGACTCTTGACCTCACAAAAGGGTATTGGCAAATCCCCCTGGCCAAGTCGGCCAAAGAGAAAACCGCATTTGTAACCCCAGACGGGGCGTTCCAATATAAAAGAATGCCGTTCGGGTTACAGAATGCGCCGGCCACATTCCAGCGGAAAATGGACCAGATGCTGAGGCCCCATCGGAAGTATGCTGCGGCTTACCTGGATGACGTAATTGTCCATAGAACAGATTGGGCCTCACATCTGCCAAAAGTGCAAGCAGTCCTGGACTCTGTTCGGGAAGCGGGGTTTACGGCTAACCCCAAGAAGTGTACCATTGGGCAGGAGGAGGCCAAATATCTTGGGTACACCATTGGGAGGGGAGTAATAAAACCCCAACTCAACAAAGTCGAGGCCATCCAGAGTTGGCCACGTCCCAACAGCAAGAAGCAGGTACGAGCCTTTCTGGGAATCGCTGGGTATTATCGGCGATTCATTCCCCACTTTGCTTCTAAGGCTGTGCCCCTAACCAACCTGACGAAGGGGAAAGGGTCGGTCATGATTAAATGGACCCCCGAGGCTGAGGCAGCATTCCAATTCTTGAAACAAGCCTTATGTAGCCAGCCAGTGTTGTACTCACCCGACTTCTCTAAAGACTTTGTCGTACAAAGTGATGCGTCAGATGTGGGGTTAGGAGCAGTATTGTCCCAGGTCTGGAACGGGGAAGAGCACCCAGTCATTTACCTCAGCAGGAAGTTGAAGTCCCATGAGGTAAATTACGCCACCGTTGAAAAGGAGTGTTTAGCGGTGAAGTGGGCTCTAGATTCCCTTCGGTACTACCTGCTAGGTAGGCACTTTGACATGGTTACGGATCACGCTCCGTTAAAGTGGATGGCTCAAAACAAGGAAACAAATAGAAGAGTGAATAGGTGGTTCCTGGCCCTCCAGGAATTCAACTTCACAGTAAAGCATCGCCCTGGCGTTCAAATGGGGAATGTGGATGCTTTGTCTCGAGTACATGAATGCCTGATTGCTGGTGTTCCAACCCCGAGGTTAAAACAAGAGGGGGGGGTATGTGACAGCAGGAAGGTAAAGTCACCTGGTTGCATCCAGGGGGGTAGATATATTTCGCCCAGATTCAGGCTTTACGCCGACTTATACAACTAGGTGGAGAGTTGTATAAGGCTAGTGGGCTCATGGATGACTCATACCTCTAGGGAGAGGGCTGGGCGTCGTGCAGACAGGGAGTTGATGAGACTAGCTGAAGCTTGTCAGCTCATTTAGGCCTCTATAAGAACTCCCAGCTTCATTAGATGTTAGCTCATGCCTGGAACCAGACCTGTGTGGACTGTCTAGGGAGAGTGAACCCCTGTGCGGTGAGACAAAGCCTGTGTGGCTATTTGCTTGGACATTTAAAACCAGGGACTTAGGGACTAGGACAGCACTAGGCTGATCCCAGTTGTTAGTTAGGAAACCTGTATGTTTAGTCAGAGGTCAACTTGACCAGGATTTATTTTGGTTATGTTTCTTTTGCTTTGCTGTGTTTTGTCACTGTAAATAGAAAATAAACCGCACCTTTTTGATTTTGAAAACCACAACCTCCGTTTGCTGGGCCTGTTTTGTGTGGGGAGCCCATCCCGGGGGTCACACACACCCGCTGCCGAGCTAACCCCCTCACACTAAATAAATGTATTTTTCGGACGAAAACAAAATTCCGAAACAAAATATTTCAGTGTGCACATGTCTATTCATTTGTAGATCCAAGCCTCTGAACCGCTGTCGGTCATTGTCCGATATCTCTCAACATAGGCTTCACTGGTTATAGGATTCACTGTCCATGGGACTGCCGTCTCATCCATTTGGAAATGAGCATGCATTGTTTGCACGGTTTCTGTGGCTGATTGAGGTGGTAATTAGACCCACTTAGTGCCTTGTCTGCACTTTGATTAGCCTGGGGGGGCTGAATGGTTGGTATGTGCTCGGTTTCAGAGTAAGGGGTGCAATACACTCTACAACCAATTCGTATAAGATTCATTTAATACTCCTTACTACTGATTCGTATCAGATTCCTTTCATACATTTTACAACTGATTCGTATCGGAGTCATTTCTCTATACAACCGATTTGTATCAGATACATTGCTTACTTTCTACAGTCCGATTCGAGCCTAGTCGCACTGCTCACTGTCGCAGGTAGGAGTCGTTACTTTGCATTCCTATCATGTCCTAAACGTTGCCATTCATTGTATGCCGTGTGTTTAGTTCCCACAGTGGAAATTACGAATCGTTCGTACATGGTTCTTCTCTCATTTATTTACCAAACCAAAGTTATTTTTAGTGCCTCATGCATGGCACTACGCCCCTTTTTCCGATACGTTGCACTCCCTCCACTGTCCAAAGCGATCTCACTCGCACAGCTCACTGTTGCAGGTAGGATTTGTTACTACATTTTATGTCATGTCAATTCGTTACCATTCGTTGTGTCCCCCATGTCGTTCCGCTACGGAACTTACGGATCATACAAATGTTGTCCTTATCCCATATACTTGCCAGCTTAGGGTTACAATTAAGCTTCCACAATCAATTTTTCTATCTTTTCTGTCTTCGCCTGTCAAAGGCCAACTTTTGCAACCATGTTTTCTGCAGCACGGACACGTGCAGTATCTGCAACAAACGTCTTCTGCAGCACACACGCTCGCAAACCATTGAGACCCTTGCAACCACGCAATATCGTCTCAGAAACCTGACAACTCATTGAGACCCTTGCAACCACGCAATATTGTCTCAGAAACCTGACAACTCATTGAGACCCTTGCAACCACGCAATATCGTCTCAGCATCCTACCACTCATTGAGACCCTTGCAACCACGCAATATTGTCTCAGCAAACTTACACTCATTGAGATCCTTGCAACCACGCAATATCATCTCAGCAACTTGACACTCATTGAGACCCTTGCAACCATGCAAATTCATTCAACACAATCGGCCACGCAAACACGTAGCGGCACCCAGTTGGCCATTTATCTCCAGTGGCATGCGGGTCACTCATCATTTTCTCTGTCCTTCGCCCTTAGTTCAGTCGAGTTCAGGTTTCCATCCTGCACCAGGTTGGACGTTATCTCCCCAGAATAAAAAAAAGAGGGGAAGAAGAGGGGAAGAACATACAGTTCACATCTTCACCAGGGTCAGTCGCATCACAGGGGTGGGCCAGTTCTTTTCAGGTAAAGGGAGTATACATGTTACACTTCTGTCACCCTCACCACAGGTTTCCGGTCGACCCAGTCTGAATCCGTGCCAGGACCTCGCTACTAGGGCGCCAGTCAGGTGTGTAGTTCACGGGTTTTTTCTTAACTGCCTTTCTGTGCCCCACTATGCTCTCTATTCACTGCTACATCTCTTCGTAACACTTACACCCCCTTATTGTCCTGCCATTCAGGATGTTTAGAGATGTTGTCTGCTCAGCCGCCCCCAGCAAGAAGCAAGAGCTTGACCTATATTTCCACGTAGTCACGGACTTGGGATACAAGTGCGGTGGGCAAGCCTTCTACTACTACCACCACCGGTCGTTTTCGGCCAAGACAGACTGGAGTTTTCTCTGACACAGAGCTGTTTTGCCGCCACTTTGCAGGCCACCACTCCCCACTCTGTACTATTTGCCAGTCCGCTACTAACACAGCGAATTGGTGCTCTGATGCAGCCATAAGGTGCCTCTTCTACCCCCCTTCCACCTCCGGCACCGGTCAGGGATGGCCAGCCCCCGATCAATCGCGGCAACTGGACAGACTAGGACGGCCTGCCTTTTTCAGTAGGGGACGCCGCCAGATGTAACAATTACAATCAGGACGGATGCTTCCATGGCCAGTGCAGGCTTCTCCACGTTTGCACAGCATGCCATAAAGCACACCCAAAGGCCATCTGTCAACTGAAACAGCAGGGAACGTCCTGACTAGGCCGGATAGATGTCAGTTGGTTGGGGTTCTACTTCTCTATACACCCCGCCCCCTCACTGGCCATATTCCTGATGCACAGCTTCAAAGCGGGGTTCCACACCGGCCTCATCACCTTACCCCTTGCCACCCATGAATACAGGAATTTACCCTCAAATACACCTCAGTTGACCTGGCCATCCAGGCCATCATTGGGATCGGTCCCAGCGCCTGGCTGTCCAAAGCAGACATCTCAGATGCATTCAAACTCCTCCCTATTGAGCCATCCCTCTCGCTGTGGCACGGTATTAAGTGGAGGGAGTGTTATTACTTCACCACCAAGCTGACCTTCAGGTCCAAGAGCAGCCCAAGGCTGATCGACATCTTCCCTCAGGCCCTCACATGAATTCTGTCACACCAGGCCCACTGTCAGATGGTCATTCACTACCTCGATGACTTCCATCTCATCGAAAAACCAGGCATACCCCCGGCAGATCTAGAATAGTGTTCAGCAACCTCAAAGTGCCCATAGCCAAGCATAAACTGGAAGGCCCGGCACACTATCAAAATTCCTAGGTGTCACTCTGGATACGCGTGCCATGCAGGCTAGCCTGCCTCCCGACAAACTAGTCCGTATCAGGACAGTTATACATGACCTCACCCTGTCGCAAGGATGCACCAGAAGGTAGTTGCAATCCTTATTAGGGATGCTCAATTTCGCTATTATTATTCCTCAAGGCCCTTTATATCACGGCTTTTAGTCTTTCTCACACCAGTGCAGAACCCAGATTAAATTCTTAAACTAGACCGAGCAGCAATAGCAGACTTAGCTATGTGGGACGAGTTCCTCACTAACTGGAACAGCATTTCAATGTTCATCGCGGCAGCATCAGCTCAGTCACCTCAGGTGGTCCCCGATGCCGCAGCCTTGACCCCCAAAAATCCTCCTAATTCCTGGTTTCACCCAGTCCCCATCACTCTTCGAGCTGTATCCCATCGTAGCACCCGCCCAGCTCTGGGGCCACGCCTGGTCTTCACTATGGACAATAAGGCCACCGCTGACATCATCAATAAGGGCAGATCCAAATCACTCCCCATCATGTCCTTTCTGCGCAGGCTCGTACAGCTGTCAGTCCATCACCAGTTTTATGTTCGCTACAAGTATGTCCCAGGCAAATGCAATATCGCAGCAGATGCACTGTCCTATTTCAACTTACTTTGTTTTTCAAGCAAACACCTGGAGCTGACCCAATGACTACTCCTGTCCCACCCTGGTCGTTGCTGATGATGGACCGAAGTCGCACCTCGCCAACGCAACCCAGCTCATTAACCACTTCTTGCCACGCAACACACTGAAGGGCTACCGCACTGCTTGGAACACTTACCACAAGTTTTTGGCCTCTAGCCCCGCAGCATCGATAGGTGTCGTTAGACACGTCCTAGCCTTTATATCGTATTGCCACACGCAGCTGGCCCTTTCTCACAATACCATCAGGCTATATCTAGCCGGCGTCCAGCATTTTCTGTCCTTACAGGACCCCAGTAAACCGTCAGTATTCGCGGCCCATGCAGTCAGGTCCCTCCTACGGGGCATCCAGAAGCACCAGCCCATAGCAAGTGGCAAATGCCTACCTGTCACGGGTGCCATCTTCAGGGACATGTCTGAAATCCTTACATGTTCTCTGTTTGGGGTTTTGCCCAGCCTAGTCATCCAAGCAGCCATCTACTGGGCCTTCGAAGTTTTGTGGCCTAGTGAATTTACCGTTCACAGCACCTGCAGCTAGACACTGCTAACGTAACCTGACTCGCTTTCAGAACCATTATGCCCTTCATCTTACAGTCTCCAAAACCCAACAAACTGGCCCCGGGGTCGACATCATCCTGTTTCAGACTAACAACGCCTAATGCCCAGTGATGGTAATCAACCGACTACTGTCCCAGCTACTCAACAAAATCTGGTAGTAGGCCGTTGCTAACCCTTTCCGAACGGCCCCCTGAGTCACAGGCAGTTTGTTAGACACGTCAGAATCCTTCTGGGCAGCCTGGGCCTTGGCCCCAGTCAGTTTTCTGGACATTCCTTCCGGACCAGAGAAGCTTCGGCTGCATCCCAGGATGGAGTATCTGACCACGTGATCAAGAAGTTAGGCAGATGAAAGTCAGTTTGCTTTATCACATACGTCCCAAATCCTCAGGTGGAAATTGCACAGGCCTTCACCAAGCTGGCTCAGTAACCACAGAATGAATAAAGAGTTATTCACCTATCTGAGTCTTTTGCCCCCTTTTCTTGGCATACCGACCAGACCCCCAAGGCACACTTCAAGTCTATTCATGTTGTAAGTATTGTCACATGTTTATGTGATCCATATCTCTCGGTATGATGGCCTGAATTTATGGGAGGAGCCCGGGGGTATTTAAGCAGCCCACTCCTCCATGCTCCTTGTCGGTTCCAGTGCAAGATACCCTCCCTCCATTCCCTTTTTTAGGGCACTTCTCAGCACATCCTTCTTCTTAACCACTTCAATACAGGGCATGTTTACCCCCTTCCTACCCAGGCCAATTTACAGCTTTCAGTGCTGTTACACTTTGAATGACAATTGCGCGGTCATGCGACATACCCTAATTACATTTTGATACGTTTTTTCCCCACAAATAGCGCTTTCTTTTGGTGGTATTTGATCACCTCTGCGTTTTGTTTTTTTTTGCGCTATGAACAAAAAAATACCGACAATTTTGAAAAAAAAACACAAGATTTTTAACTTTTTGCTATTATAAATATCCCATTTTTTTTTTTTATTCAAATTTTTTCCTCATTTTAGGCTGATACGTATTCCTCTACATATTTTTGGGGAAAAAAAAATCGCAATAAACGTATATTGATTTGGTTTGCGCAAAAGTTATAGCCTCTAGAAAATAGGTGATAGATTTATGTCATTTTTATTATTATTTTTTTTTTACTACTGTAGCGGGTATTTAAATTTTGGGGGGAGCATCTGGGTTATTTAACCCAGATGTACTAATTGTTAGGGAATCTGAGAATCCCTTTTGTGGTTCTTGGAGGACTCTGGTGGTGCAAGGTTCCCTGTGGCCTGCAGGTGGCGTTGTCGCCCTGGGTCGGAGTTGAACCTGCACCACAAGACTGTACCTTTTTGTCCTTTCCTGGGGGAACCCGCTGTGACGCAAAGGGAGAGGAGATAAAAGGGGCGGACGCCCTGACCTTGGGGTTCAGAGTTGAAGGACGCGGCCGTGCCCAGGCACCTTCAGCCTGGGTGCTGGCGTTCTGGAGTTCTGGGCCCAGGTGCCCTTGACCTGGCCGGAGTGAGGGATGGAGTCCATCCCAGGCACCTTAAGCCTGGGGTGTGGTACTACGGCCGAGGCCTGGAGCCCAGTAACTTTGACTGGGTTCCGCGAGGGTGGAGGAGTCCGAGGGGCCCTAAGGTGTTGGGACCCGTATCTGAGGCGAGGAGGCCGGGGAGTGTAACCTTTAACAGCATTAATCCGGTGACGGCAGGGCTTCCGGTAACTCTCTTGGAGGGATGTCTTCCCCCTGACAGGGGCTGCAACGTAGCGAATGTAACTCCAGTTCCTGTTCACTAGAGTCGCTGGAAGAGACTCTGAAGCCAAAAAAGTCCATTTAACAGCCACTGTGCTTAGCAACCGTTGGTGAAACCTCAACGGTTTAGTTTTCTTTGAGGATTGTGCCTTGACCTACTCCCAACCAATACTGAACTGTTCTATGGGTCTCAAACTGTCTGCTCGCAAAGGACTATTTGTTTGCCGTTATGGAATAAATAAGTGTTGGACCTTTTCAGTGTGTGGTACTCCAATTACTGGGAGCAAAGGGGGGTTATCAGCAGAACAGACCTGGCTCCGAGCGTATACACAGCCCGGGTGTAATCTAATTCTGGCCTTCACCTCTACATGCTGTAATCTAGAGGACATGGGCCGTGGCGCATCTCGCTCTCCCCTTCAAGGTACCCCTAGACCGAAGCCAAAGTAACCGTTAAAGAAGAGAGAGAGGGTGAGGCCGCTACACTATTAATGGCAGCGATCATCGATTTTATCGTGACTGCGACATTATGGCGGACACATTGGACACTTTTGACACTATTTTGGAACCATTCACATTTATACAGCGATCAGTGCTAAAAAATTACTGATTACTGTATAAATTACTGAGCACTGATTACTGTATAAATGTGACTGGCAGGGAAGGGGTTAACACTAGGGGGCGATCAAGGGGTTAATTGTGTGTCCTAGGGAGTGATTCTAACTGTAGGGGGAGGGGACTGATGAGAGGAGGAAACCGATCGTTGTTCCTATATACAAGGAACATACGATCAGTTCTCCTCTCCCCTGACAGGACGTGGATCTGTGTGTTTACACACACAGATCCACGTCCCTGCTCTGTGATGAGCAATCGCGGGTGCCCAGCGGACATCGCGGCCACTGGGCACGTGCAACGAGTCCACAGTGATGCAGTGCGCGCTCTCCACAATGCCGAGAAGCCGAGGTTGTCATATGACGGCGGCCCGGAGGGACGAAGGGTTCCTGCCGCCGTCATATGACTGTAGGCAAGTGGTTAATTACCCATTACTTATCCTGGGTATGCCCCTTTTTCTTGGCATAACAACCAGACAACCAAGGCACACTTCAGGTCTATTTATGTTGTAGGTCTGTTATGTGTTTATGTGAACCATATCTGTCTTGGTCATAGGGCCATAGCCATAAATAAACATTTAGGTCCATATATATTTGGACACAGGCACAATTTTCATACTTTTGGCTCTGTATGCCACCAGAATAAAATTAAAACAAAACAATCCAAATGAGTTTGAAGTGCAAACTTTCAGCTTTAATTCAAGGGGTTGAACATAAATATCAAGTACAAATTTTAGGAACTGCAACCATTTTTATACACAGTCGTCGTCGTCGCCCCCCCCCCCATTTTCAGGGGCTCAAATGTAATTGGACAAATTAATATACAGGTAACCATAAATAAAATGTTCATTTTTAATATTTTGTTGGGAATCCTTTACTGGCAATGCTTTGCCAGGCTCTAACTGCAGATGTCTTCAGTTGTTGTTTGTTTGTGGGTCTTTCTGCCTTTAGTTTTGCCTGTAGCAAGTGAAATGCATGCTCAATTGGGTTGAGATCAGGTGATTGACTCTGCCATTGCAGAATATATCGCTTCTTTTCCATCAAAAGCTCTAGGTTGCTTTTGCAGTGTGTTTTGGATCATTGTCCATCTGTACTGTGAAGCGCCATCCAATCAACTTTGCTGCATTTGGCTGAATCTGAGCTGACAGTAAATCTCTAAACACTGCAGAATTCATCCGGCTGCTTCTGTCTTTTGTCACATCATTAATAAACACCATTGACCCAGTGCCACTGGAAGCCATGCATGCCCATGCCATCACACTGCTTCCACCATAGTTTACAGATGACGTTGTGTGCTTTGGATCTTGAGCTGTTCCAAGCCTTCTCCATACTTTTTTTCTTACTGTCATTCTGGTACAGATTAATCTTAGTTTCATCCATCCAAAGAATGCTTTTCCAGAACTGGTCTGGCTTTTTTATATGTTGTTTTGGCAAAGTCTAATCTGGCGTTTCTATTCTTCAGGCTTATGAATGGTTTGCACCTTGTGGCGAACCCTCTGCATTTGCTCTTGTGAAGAATTCTCTTGATTGTAGACTTTGACAATGATACGCCCACCTCCTGGAGAGTGTCCTTCAACTGTTGATTTGGCCACTCCTGCTGTTGCTGCTATCTCTCTGATGGATTTGTTTAGTTTTTGAAGCCTTACAATGGTCGGTTTTACTTGCATGGACAGCACTTTTGAACGCATGATGTAGGTTCACAGCAATAGATTCCAAATGCAAATACCACACTTAGAATCAACTCCAGACCTTTTACCTGCTTAATTGATGAAGACATAATGAAGGAGTAGCCCACACCTGGTCATGAAACAGCTTTTGATTCCATTGTCGATTTACTTTTGGTCCCTTGAAAAAGGGGGAATAGATATTCTTAAGAACTGTAATTCCTAATCCCTTCTTCCGATTTGGATGTACATACCCTCAAACTAAACCTGAGTGTGTGCACTTTCAGCCCATATCCATTATATAACTATACAGTAGCTTGAATATGTTTTGGTAAATACCTGAAAAACTCAAAATTTGTGCCTGTGTCCAAATATATTTGGACCTAACTGTATATATATCTTTGCTGAAATGTCAAAATGACATTTCATTCATCTTTATGCAATATAGTGCGTTGCAGTGCGTGAACTGTGATGATAAAAGTAGTGCAGATCGGGGGGCCACCTGAGCTTGGAGCTGCGCACTTGGCCAGCCGCTAGTAACCTTGTTGTGGCCGCTCTGTGGACCCCATTACCTGCACACGAGGCATTCTGTGGAGGGAACCCCTCTGAAGAGGTACGGTCGCCAGCTGGAATGAGCGGCGGGACCACTCCTGTCACCTGCCAGACACGTGCGTCCCAGCGGTCTCTGGCAAGATGGCGCCTGCATATTTTAGACCTGCCTCCCAGTGCTCTGGAGCGGTGGGCCGCTTAAGACATGCTGGCCCAGGCTCACAGCCTCCTAGCCCTGTTGCAGCAGACTTGAGGGTTTAATGCCTTCCCAGCTCTCCCACTCCCCTGAAAGCCCTAGTGGATTTGATTCTGTGGCCAGACCAGGCCCTTTGGAGGACACTGACCACCAGTCGCTGTTTGAGAAATTCTCTGAATTGCTGGAGCGGGGGTTAGCCAGAACTGTGACCCAAATTACCAAAGCGATTAAAGCAGATCTGCAAGAATTGTGTTGCAGGATTGACACTGTTGAATGCAAGATGGAGGCCACGGTTTCCCGCACTAATCAGAATACCGCATGCATAGAAAGTTTACAATGTCAATTAGACCAGGCGCTGGCTAAGATTGATGACCTGGAGAACCGGTTGCAAACATATCATTTCCATACTCGTGGGTTGCTGGAATCCGTCAAGGATGTTGATGCCACAGTTCGCACTTTTTTTGCAGAAAGGACACATCGTGCATTACAACCTCTGTGCCCGGATGGGCCTCTGCAAGACATCAATGTCGAAACCAACCTATTATCAAGCTAAGGAGATGGTGATGATGAAATCCAGGGCAACTTCCTCGCTTAACATAGTTACATAGTTACATAGTTAGTCAGGTTGAAAAAAGACAAAGTCCATCCAGTTCAACCATAAAAAAATAACTAAAATAAAATAAAAAAATATCGTGCAATCCCATATACCCAATTCTATACCCATAGTTGATCCAGAGGAAGGCAAAAAACCCCAGCAGGGCATGATCCAATTTGCTACAGCAGGGGAAAAAATTCCTTCCTGATCCCCCGAGAGGCAATCGGATTTACCCTGGATCAACTTTACCTAGAACTGTTAGTACTCAGTTATATTATGTACATTTAGGAAAGTATCCAGGCCTTTCTTAAAGCAATCTACTGAGCTGGCCAGAACCACCTCTGCAGGGAGTCTGTTCCACATTTTCACAGCTCTTACTGTGAAGAAACCTTTCCGCATTTGGAGATGAAATCTTTTTTCTTCTAGACGTAAAGAGTGCCCCCTTGTTCTCTGTGTTGACCGTAAAGTGAATAACTCATCACCAAGTTCACTATATGGACCCCTTATATATTTGTACATGTTAATCATATCCCCCCTTATTCTCCTCTTCTCAAGAGTGAATAAATTCAGTTCCTCTAATCTTTCTTCATAGCTGAGCTCCTCCATGCCTCTTATCAGTTTGGTTGCCCTTCTCTGCACTTTCTCCAGTTCCCCGATATGCTTTTTGAGAACTGGTGCCCAAAACTGAACTGCGTATTCCAGATGAGGCCTTACTAATGATTTGTACAGGGGCAAAATGATGTGGGCCATCCTATAGGAGTTTTTGGGGATATTTCCCCCTATGCGGCCCAGAAGCGTAGGGTCTTGAAGCCACTTCTAGAGGTTCTGACCCGTAAAGCTATTTCCTACAGATAGGCATTCACCTCTTCTTTACGTATACCAATTGCCAATATCGCCAATATTACTTTGCTACCTTCCGGGAGCGAGAAGACCTACTGCTACATCTCGGATTGATCTCTCTGGACAGTTCATCCCCAAGGGCCTATTCTCAAGTGGAACCGGATCATCCTGAAGGACCTTCTTGCTTCCTGTCTCTGTTATGGCATCAAGTTTACCCTATGTGCACTGGATCTGTTAAACTTCCTTGAAGAGAACACTCAGGCCCCGTATGGGGCTCAGGAGGCTCCCTCAGTTCTTCCCTTTTTGTCTTCATGTGATTACTACTGGGACTTGTGGGCTTTTTTACCCGTTTTAGACACCCCTTTTCTTTTTTCTTTTTTTTGCAATTTTATTTATATGTGTTCAAATGTCTCTAACGGTTCAATTGTTTACCAAGGTTCTTTGATTACATTGTATTTTGGCTCTGACCTGGCCAGGATGACTTCCACCTTCAATCAAGCCACTATCTTGCTTTTGGCCCGATCATCGTGCCTTGCTGGTTCGCGGTGCAAATTATTTTTTGCCCTAACCCAGGGACAGATTTTAGTCCCCCTGTTACGATCTATATCCATGTCTTTTGTATGCTTTAAATTTAAAAATTTTCTTTTCTTTTCTACTAACCTCTGCTTTTTACTCCCCTCAAGACCTGAGATTCAGTTTGGCTGCTTCTTTATGTGTGACCTCCACCAGGGCGACCTCTGGCGTGGTGTTCCTGGGATAGGGTGAATAGTGCAGTGTGTTGTGGGGAGGGTGATCTGGAGTCATGACTACACCAACCAGCTGCTCAACCCTCTATAGGGTGGTCACACACAATGCATAAGGCCTCAATTCTCCAGTACACGCCATAAAGCGTTTCAACACTATCATGCCTGTCATGCCGATATCCTCCTGTTACAAGAAACGCACTTTCCCTATTCATACAGACTCTCTTTTTCACATAAGAGATATCCGGTATTTTATTTAGCGAATGCACTGGATAAAACCAGGGGGTAGATATTTGCTTCGCTAAATGCATTTGTTTCACTCTGCAACAGGAAATTCAGGATCCTTTTAGTGAAGGGCTTAGTGGGGGAACAGTTCTGTACTTTCATTTCACATTACACCCCAAACTCTAGTCAGGCCGTGTTTCTGAGTAAGCTGTTGCATACTTTGGCTCCTCACCTGGAGGGACAAATCATCTATGAGGGGGACATTAATTTGGCAAATCAAACCCCTCCCGCACTTCTCTTAAAAGGTCCTCTAAGACTGGCACGCACGTGGCTAAATTGGTCCATAGCTTTAATTTAGTTGACCTATGGCGGTAAACGAACTCCTCTCTCCGGGACTATTCTTTTTACTCTGCCCCAGATGCAACGTATTCTCAAACTGACCATATCTTTGTCTAATGTGCTCTTTTCCTGAATCTTAGCAAAGCCATTATTCGCATAGTGATGTGGTTTGGCAATTCCCAGGTGTCTGCCTCCCTATTAGTCCTGTCAGTTCCTGCTAGGGCACCCCACTGGCGACTCAATGAATCTCTCTTATCTGATCCCTGTTGGTGTGAAGATATTCGGCTTAGCCTACGACAGTACTTTCAGGAGAATTTGGTGGAGAATGTCTCTCCGGCTTCTGTCTGGGCTGCTCAAATGGCCATGGTAAGTGACAAAAAATTATACATGTATCCTCCTAACTGAATAAAGTAACACATTCAAGTTCTTGAGCGGGAGCTGCAGCCTTTGTTTAAAACCCACAAATTCTCCCGGGATCCCTCGGTGCTGCAACAAACAGACCAGACGTGGTTAAAACTTAACTTAGAATTGATCACAAAAGCAGAAAAGTGTGTGCGCTGGGCCTCTATGAGTTTTTATATGCATAAGGACAAAATTGGTTCCTTGTTGGCTTAATCCTAAAATGCATTCAAGTACGATACCAAATTTTCATTGTTTGGATGGCTCTCACTCTCAAAACCCCCATAAGGTGCTAAAGGTCTTTAGGAAATCCTACTCCTCTTTGTATAAAGCACTGATAGGGGAAGATCCTCAGCAGTGTGCACAATATTTGGCAGGGGTTCAAATTCCAAGGATCATAGATAAACATAGAACGCTTATGAAACGCCTTTCAAGGAATGGGAGATTCTGGTGGTAACTAAAACTACAAAAATAGGTTCAGCTTTGGGTCCCGATGGTTTCCCGGCCCTCTATTGCTGCAGATTTCAGGACCTCTTGGTCCCCCATCTGGTCTGGTTTTTCAATGCCCTAGGGGATGGAGCTCCCTTGGACCCCCCCCCCCTCAATTGGCGTTTATCTCCGTGGTTCCGAAGCCTGATCGAGAACCTGAAGACGTGGGTAATTATTGTCCTATCTCGCTTATCGACAATGATTTGAAATTATTTACGAAGGTTTTGGCAAACAGATTGTCTTCTTTTGTTCTTTTGGTCAACATTATGTCCACAAGAATCAGGTGGGCTTCATTCTCGGCAGGCAGGTCCCAGACCAGATTAGGAGGGCAGTGGATATGAAAACAGGATGAACAGGCAAATTCAATCTGGTCTTTTGTTATCTATTGATTTGCAGAAAGCCTTTGATTTGTGTCTTGGACATATATGATCCGGGTGTTGAAAGCCTGGGGATTCAGTCCTAGCTTTCTCTGTATTATACGTACATTATTCTCGTGACCACGGGCGAAAGTTAAAGTGGCTGGGTATCAGTCTAATGACATAGAAATAACACAGTGTGTTTGACAGGGCCTCCCCTTGTCCCCTTTAGTTTTTGCAATTGCGATTGAGACCATGGGTAGAGCCTTCTGTGCCAATCCAGATATTAAGGGGCTTAATTTTGGATCTCGGGAACATAAATGTGCATTATTTGCGGATGATGTCCTCCTCCTTGTAACTTCCCCTGTTACTTCCCTCCATAACATTTTGTAGATGTTACAGGACTTTGGTGATATCTCAGAGGAGTTAATGAGACTAAGTTCATGGCTTTTAACGTTAATATCCCTGACCCACTATTTTCACAGGTGCGTTCTGCTTTTGCGTTTAGATGGCGAGATGGAGATCTGCCATATTTGGGTGCTCGCTGATTCTTATACCTCACTATATAGGGCCAATTACCCTCCTTTTTTTCCAGATTCAGTCTAAATTTCTCAAATTTATTTGGGGTCCAAAGGGATATAGGCTCCCTGGGGCCACATTTTATACACCTAGATCTAAAAGGGGGCTGGGGGTCCCTGATCTGTGAACTTATTAGAAAGCGACACAATTAATTCAATTGTCAACGGTTTACTCACAGCGCAAATGCCCTGACAGGCAATTCCATCGCACACGATTGACATTTTGCTGTGGCACCTTCCCCGGGACAGACCACTTGTGTTAGCACCTTCGTTATCTCACTCTTTGCACTTTGGGACCACTTACCTGTAGGTGTGCTTCCTACACAGGTATCCGACTTTGCCGCCTTAGATCACTAAGTTCCCTCCAGGTCAGAAAAAGCTTTTAAATGGTGGAATGACAAAGGCTTGTGATGTATACGTCATTCTTTCACACATAGAGGCCCGTTTACGCTTTCTACCAATTTAGAGATGCCCTCTGTTAAGTGTTTCTGCTTTATGCAAATAGCTAAATTTTTTAAAGGACTATCCATCCCTCCTTAGACCCGCCCTCTTTGACGGCCTATGAGAAGTGGTGTACTCAAGATCAGGGTTCCAGCTGCGGCATCTGCATGGCATATGCATCCTTGCTGGTCTCACCCTGGAAACATCCTTACATGCTAGCCTGGGAGAGGGACCTTGCATGTGAATTTGAGCCAGAGGATTGGTATGTCAGACTTCAGGTTTCCTACAAGGAGCTTTTAAAGGGTCATCTGATAGATGTAAACAGAAGAGAAAATTTGGGACTTAAAATGAGGTGCAAATATATATATATTGCACCTCCATCCCTATACATATGAAAAGGAGAGGTTTGGGACTTTAAATGAGGTGCAAAACCAATAGTATCTGAAGGCCTTCAGGTTATACTTAGCCCTCTCTCTGTAAGCTAAATTTACTGCCAGAGCAGACAGCACAGGTCTTGTTCTTCCTAATGCCTTTTATGAACTACCTCACCATTGATGTCTAGTTTAGGGCTCAAATTGATGTGTGATTTACAAAATAAGCAAGAGTCTGACTGCTCTGAATAAGAACCATATTTTTTCCCACTTTATAGACCAGTCTTTCTCAACCGGGGTGCCACGACACCCTGAGGTGCTGTTTGAGGTCGTCTGGGGTGCAGCAGCATCCTGGTTGAGAAAGGTGTCCAGATCAGACTGCTCTGATGAACTGTACATCGGCACTTGATCAGGAAAGTGGCATGCACAGGAGTAGAAGGGGGAGGCATCTTCCTAATTTCTGACCTTTCCACCTCCCCTTACAGTGCAGTAACTGGCAGTACAAGTTCTGGTATAGTACTGCAGTTTGTATGTGTAAAAAATAAACAAAGTAGCGCTACTGGATGAACAAATGAATAGATGGCTGCTAGCATCAGCAAATAGACAAATCGCAAAATAATGAACATAAAATAAAAAAATGCAGCGCCAAAGTACTGTGTAGAAACCCAGATATATATAAAAATCTGGGCATGTGATAGTTTAACTAACTAAACAATATAAATGGAGGGAGTGACCCCAAAGTATATATATATATATATACCAAACAGTTGTGAGTGATAAAATGTGCAAACTCATATATAAAGTCCTGTAAAGTGATGTGACTGACAACAAAGTCCAGTGGGATGCTCAGTAAGTGAACTGAAAACAAATGCAATCAATCAAACTTCAGTATATCCATGGCGACTTCAAGTTCGTGTAGAATATATGTGTACATAAAACTGCAACACCCGGGGACGTGATTCCAACACCAGGAATGGGGAAAAAGAAATGGGTACTCTTACCCCTATGTGTGGACACACACACCAGCGGTGGTGGGTCAATCAAGCAAAGGTGTAGATGTGGAATCCTCTGGAACCGTCCTCACAGAACGATGAATGCAGGAACACCGAATCTCCAGCCAGATCTTTCCTCCTCATGTGTCCATCTGTTTGTGTGTGTGTGTGCCTGTGTGTATCTTCTTTTCTCCCAACTGGAAAAAAGGGAAGGTCTTACCCACGCAGTCTTGTATGCTTACAAATATCTCTCTAAGTCCAAAGTTTACTTTCTGGAAACTGTCTCAACTTAACTCTCCTCCTCTTTGATCCCTGTCTGTTAGACAGTGCATGTAGGCATACAAGGCATATGAGAAGAAATATTCAAAACTTCAAACAAATCTTACTGGGAAGGAATATGAAATTAGAGAGTTACTGACCTGCAACACTACGGGGTCCAAAAACAGACTGGGCTTCCTGCTGGTCAGATCCCTGAGAAGACGCAACACTCTGAGCTTGCAGTTATTTAACCACTTAAGGACATTAATGACCAGGCCATTTTTTGCGATACGGCACTGCGTCGCTTTAACTGACAATTGTGCTGACATTCAACGCTGTACCCAAACAAAATTTATGTCACTTTTTCCCACAAATAGAGCTTTATTTTGGTGGTATTTGATCACATCTGCATTTTCTTTTTGCGCTATAAACAAAAAAAGAGCGACAATTGCTATAATAAATATCCCAAAAAAATGTAAAAAGCTAATTTCTTCATCAGTTTTGGCTGGTATGTATTCTTCTACATATATTTGGTAAAAAAAAAAAAAAAAAATCACAATAAGCGTATATTGATTGGTTTCCACAAAAGTTATAGTGTCTACAAAATTTGGGATTGATTTATGGTATTTTAATTATAATTTTCCTGGTGCCTCCATGGCAGCATACCTGTGACAAGCTCCGCCTTGGCTCCTCCCTCAGGACTACTGAATATTATAAAAGAGTTTATTAGCACAGCCCCAGCATTCTCCTTTTTTTCCTCATACCTCATGGCAGTGAATTCTGGTCGAACGTCCTTACCTTCTGCATTCGGCAGCTTCCGTCCGGGTTCAAGCCTCTCCCGGACGCGGTCCCTTCTCTTGGGCAGCTAAATGCACTTATAAGGTTGGGAGTCCCTTCTGTAGGATCTTTTGGGACAAGAAGTTTGTCTCTTAACTAAGAGCTCCACCTGCAGCACATCTTCCAGGCATTAGCTCAATTCTGGCAACAAAGGCAGCAGCTATTTCTGTATCTCTTTTTTTTTTCCCCCTTTCCTAGGTTTTTCTCCCCCAAACTCTTGTCTTCTCTGATTTATTTTCCATTTTAAATTCTCTAGCTCCCTGTCTCCTCTCCAGCTCCTTAGGAGCCGCGCTCGCTCAGCGTCTGTATTTTATTTACTTGCGGCGTCTTCCGCATCATTCTGCATGTGCGCCGGCGGTGCGGGTCTTCCGGGTTCTCGTCTTGTCGGTCGGCGCATTCGCGGTGGATCCGGAGGCCGTGGCGCCCATTTTGGATCAGGGCAGAAAGACGTCTTTTGCCCACAAAACGTCAGGCACAGCACAGAGGCGTTCCCTGCCTTTCCTGTTTCCATGTGAATCTCTCTAATGGCCTCAGTGAGACACCTGAGACTGCAGTAAGAACTACACCGAGAGCTCCAGGGAGGAAATACTAATTTGTCTTCAGGTAAGAGATTTTTTAAAGTAAAGGGGAAATGTATACTATATGTTTGTTAAGGGGTTCTTTATTTTTAAATATATATTTGTAGTTAAGGGTTTTTTAAAAAAAAAAAATAATAATATATTTTTAATAATAATAAAAAATAAATAAAATAAAATATATAGTCGTATTTTTCGAGAACTTAAAAAAAAAAAAAAACACACACCATATGTTTAGAGGTAAATTCCCCTTAGCCAAATTAGGATCCAGCCAGTTGTGTCTTCTCTATTCTTGTTAGCTGCTGCCTCTGCTAAGCCACTCAGCATGAGCCATTCGCCACCCGTACAAGATCCTACTCTACTTCTGAGGTAAGGACCTACATCCAGGTAAGCTTACATATCTTAAAAAAAAAAAAAAAGAGTGCACCGAGGCTGGTATTTTTATGTATTTTAGCCCTATACGCCAGAAGACGTCTAAAAAGACCTCAAGGCGAAATGAGGACTATGATGATTCTAGTCCCAGTAGAGACAGATTGTCCAGGCATCGGGATCATAGAAGTGGCAGGAAGTCATCGGCGCTTTCACGCAAAAAAAAAAATATAATAATTTTGAAAGCGCTTTAAAAGCGCCTGAAATCGCTTCAAAGGCGCTCAGTGTTTTACTGGCAGTTTTTCAAGCGCCTCAGTGTGAAAGTGGCCTAACACTCCTGAAGCCGAGATCTCTAGGATGTCAGTCCTGTGGAGACACCCCACTTCCAGACAAAGTGATCTGTCGAAATTGCCCAGCGGACAGAAAGTCCGAAAGCCGGCAAGTGGCGGACCTACTTAAGAAAGCAGTAAAGAATTCCCTCGCGGAATTGGTAGCCACAATGCCGCTGCAACATCTGGCATCTCCTACTCAGGAGCAAACGGTGGAGGCATCCATTCCTGGGCCGTCCTCAAGTGAAATCTCACGCCGAACGCATGCTTCTTCCTCTAAACATCAGCAAGAGAATGCCATCTCAAAGGGCCTCTCTGTTGACCTAGATACCTTTTGGTTTTGCTTTCGCCATGGTCCAGCTGAGAAGAGACCGACACAGAAGTCTAAGTCATACTTCCCCTTTTTCAAACGCCAGATTACCCTCTTTCCCTCTCATGGGGGAGATCAGGGCTGTGATTGAGGAAGAGTGGGAAAAGACGGAGAAAAGATTCTCCATTAATCGACTGGGAAAGTTATACCCTCTCTCAGAGGCCGATTCCGCAATGCTGGAGGGCCCTCCAGTGGTTGATGCAGCTGTGGTAAGGTTGGCAAAGAACGTCACATTGCCCATGGAAGACTGGACTTTGTTTAAGGATCCACCAGACAGAAGGATGGATCTTGGTCTCCCAAAAGATGGCGGGCAACGCTTGTAAACCTGCGATAGCCCTGACGTCAGTGTCCAACGCCCTATGCGTCTGGACAGATGATATAGAGTTTGCAATCTAACAGGATATCCCAGGGGAGGACATCATCAGGGCCTTATTGGAGCTAAAGCTCCCAGTAGATCTTATTGGTGAAGCCACGATCGATTCAATTCGATGCTCCGCAAGGTCAATGCTCCACACAGTTATGGCCAAACGGGCCTTGTGGCTGGAACCCTGGTCAGCAGATACTGCCTCCAAAACATAACTGGTGCAAGGTACCCTTTGACGGAAAAGCCTTGTTTGGGGAGAAATTGGACAAGGCCATCTCTTGCGTCATGGGCGGGAAATCGGGCCTGTTACCCCAAGACAGGCGATCCAGGCGCTCCAGGACATTTGCACCCAGATTTCAATACTCCAAGAGTAAGGACTACAGACAGTCCAGACAGGGGAAAGGCTTTAGGCAAAATTGGAGAAGCACGCAGTCCACTTTCCTCAAGACCCATAGACAGAGACTTGTGCCCATCCCTCAGGATTCTGCAAAATCCTTTTGACGCCAGGCCATCCGAAGCGATCCCTGTGGGGCCAGACTCAAACACTTCTTGAAGATCTGGGAACAAAGTGTAGGGATCCGTGGGTAGTCTCCACAGTTAAATACGGTCAGTTCTGGAGGTTTCTAGACAAAGCCCCCAAAGACTTCTTCTCTCCGACAAGGGTGTCAAGGTGCACCCAAAAAAACTGAAGCACTAGAGCGATTTCTTCTGTCCTTGCAAAAACAGCAAGCAGTGGTTCAAGTGTCTCCATCAGAAAGATTTTTCGGTTTTTACACCACCCTGTTTCTAGTCCCCAAGAGAAACAGAGGTAGGAGACCTGAAGAGGCTAAATCGCTATATCTTCCTAAAATTTTTTAAAAGGGAGTCGCTATGAGCGATTATACGTGTAATCCAACCAGGGGATCGGATGTTATCAATAGACTTGCAGGATGTTTACCTGCATATACCAACACTCCCTCCTTTCCAGAAATATCCGAGGTTTGCAGTGGCACCTGTACATCTTAAATTTTGGAGTCTCCCATTCGGCCTCTGCACGTCACCAAAAGTCTTTAGGAAGACCCCAATTGCCATCATAGCCCCTCTAATAGAATTAGGGCCTCGAGTATACCATTACTTAGTGGAACAGAACGGTACAGTATCCCTCCCACCTCAAAAGGTGACATTGACTGTAGGACAGATGAAGAAAGTCAGTGTGAGATTCTACCTGTCATACTCGAACTGTCAGAGCCTGATAGGCTGGATGTCGTCATGCATCCCTAGGGTCCCTTGGGCCCATTGGCATTTGAGACATTTCCAGCTGGGGTCCTTGAGGCTGTGGAATAGACGGTATCTATACCAACCCATACACCTGACGACCCTGATGCTCAGGAGTCTACATTGGTGGATGAAGAAACACACACCTATGAAATCACGTCCATTAAGACATGTCAACTGGATCACAATTATTACCGATGCCAGTGAAGCAGGTGGGGATCACACTGCAACCAGATCTCAGGGCAAGGAAGATGGTCCTTCCATACAACAGGCCTATTATCAAATATCCTGGAGGTCCAGGCAGACTACATTTTGCATTGCTAGCCCTAGTATTCAAGATTACAGGCAAGCCAGTTCTCCGAATGGACAACAGGGCTGCGGTGTCCTTATATACACCGACAAGGAGGGACGCGCAGCAGGTCCCTGCTGAAGGAAGTGAAACCATATTCTTTTGGGCAAAAAGGAATCTAAAAGACCTAAGGACAGTCTATCTGCCCGGTCTTCTCAACTCAAGGGCCAACCGCCTATCTCGCAGGTTCGTAGATTCCAACGAATAGTCTCTGCACCTGAAAGTTTTCGACTGGTTAGTGGACCAGTGGGGTCCCCTCGGGCTGGGCCTATTTGCAACAGCATTAAATACCAAGTTTTTCAAGGTTTATCTCGAGACTTCCTCATCCCCAGGCAGAGGCAGTAGATGCTCTCTCAGCCCCTGGGCATGCAATCTGGCCTATGCCTTCTCTCCATGGCCTCTCATTCCAAAAAAACTCCTGTTGAGGCTTATGGTAGAAACCACAATGGAGATAGCGGTCCTACTGTACTGGCCAAGGCGTCCCTGGTTCCCCACAGCAATGTACCTGAATACACAGACTTCAGTCAAGGTTCCAATAATACCTTTTCTCCTGTCACAGGGATGTCACACCCATCCAGATTCCCGCAGGTTAAATCTTCACATCTGGCAGGTGAAAGGGAAAGATTCCAATCCCTAGGGTGTCCCAACAAAGTTATTGAAACCCTGCTCAGCACAAGAAAGCCATCCACAAACAGTATATACGATAGGGTGTGGAACAAATTCAGGGCCTTCATGATTGGCAGAAACTGCGATCCAGATTTCCCATCATCCTCTCAAATTCTAAAATTCTTGCAGGCGGGCTTAGACCTAGGTCTTGCTTAAGTACACTAAAGGTGCAGGTAGCGGCAATTTCAGCGGCAACCAGTAAAAGATGGGCTGAGGATTCATTAATAATCCAATTTTTCAAAAGCTGTCAGAAAAGATCCGACCACCAACAAAACAATCTTTTCCCACTTGAGACCTTGCTATCATCCTAGAGCCTTTAACCAATCCACCCCTTGCCTCTTCGGAGTCAGCATCGCTTTGGAATCTAACCATGAAGCTATCCTTCTTGATAGCCATAACTTCTGACAGACGGGTTTCAGAGCTCCAAGCTTTAGGAGCGGATCATCATCATATCATATTCTTTCCTGACAAAGTAGAACTCGGAACGGTGCAAGGATTTAGCCTCAAGGTCACATCATCCTCGAACATGTCGGAGCCTTGGGCACTTCCAACATTTTCAGAACAAGACTCAGGTTCTCTTCACGAGCTGGACATTGCCTCCACTTTGAGATGCTATCTGCAGGCTACAGCATCCTTCAGGGACACTATCAGGTTGTTCATAAACAAAGGCAAGGAGGCGTCAGCAGGAACGTTTGCCTCATGGTTCGTTAAACTCATCCACAAGGTGTACAGGGCAAAAGGACTGGGATCCCCTTCGATAGTCAGGGCGCACTCCACCAGAACGGTTTCTGCCTCTTGAGTGGCAAGAGTGAATGTGTCAATTGAAACAATTTGCAGGGCAGCGACTTGGTCATTCCAACATACGTTTCTGAAACATTACCGAGTAGACCCAGGAGCTCTCTCATCAGTGGAGTTTGGCAGACAGGCGGTCAAATCGGCCTTTGCTTCTTCCTCTAAATGATGATAAAAATCTCTTTAAAATAAACCTCTGGGCATCATCCCACCCATATCAGCTAGTTATTTGTCACAGGTATGCTGCCATGGAGGCACCAGGAAAACGGAAAATTGTATCATACTTACCAGTAATTTTCCTTTCCTGGTGCCTATCCATGGCAGCATACAATCCCACCCTCTGTATTCTATATCACGGAGAATGCTGGGGCTGTGCTAATAAACTCTTTTATAATATTCACTAGTCCTGAGGGAGGAGCCAAGGCGGAGCTTGTCACAGGTATGCTGCCATGGATAGGCACCAGGAAAGGAAAATTACTGGTAAGTATGATACAATTTTCCGTTTTTTTTTTACTACTAAGGTGTTCCATCACAACTGGACCTTTCCTATCCAGATCACTGGAGATTGCTCCCCATTTTACCTGCCACTCAGGTCTACCCAAGGCATAGGTTACCCAACCCGGGACCCCAAATGCACCTGGGATTGCAGAAATAACACCTGGGTCAGGACAGCGTTCAGCTGGAACACTGCCCTTGCCCAGAGGACCTCTACTGCTGGGGTTGTAATTGCGGATGCAGCTCTCATGTTCAAAGTGGGTATCTGGACCTCCCGGACTTAGCACAACAAGATCAACTGGCTGCAAAAAGAACTCAGGACAGGCAACAGTAGCGATCTTAAACCAAACAGACAACCCATTCAAGCCACATGACAATGGATATTGAGAAGCCTCAGACACATCAGCAGTAGGGATGAGCTTCGAGTTCGAGTCAAACTCATGTTCGACACGAACATTGCCTGTTCGCAAGTTCGCCGAACAGCGAACATTTTGGGGTGTTCGGGGCAAATTCGAAAAGCCGCGGAATCTAAAGTGCTAATTTTAAAGGCTTATATGCAAGTTATTGTGATAAAAAGTGTTTGGGGACCCGGGTCCTGCCCCAGGGGACATGTATCAATGCAAAAAAAAGTTTTAAAAACTGCAGTTTTTTCGGGAGCAGTGATTTTAATAATGCTTAAAGTGAAACAATAAAAGTGAAATATTCCTTTAAATTTCGTACCTGGGGGGGGGATGTATAGTATGCCTGTAAAGCAGCGCTTGTTTCCATTGCTTAGAACTGTCCCTGCACAAAGTGTCATTTCTGAAGGAAAAAAAGTAATACAGAGAAAAGTCATTGATAAAAAATAAATAAATACGTGGGGGTCCCCCCAAATTCAATCCCTTCAGGTCTGGTATGGATTTTAAGGGGAACTCCACGCCAAATGTAAAAAAAAAATGGCCTGGAGTTCCCCCCAAAAATCCATACCAGACTCTTTATCCGAGCACGCAACCTGGCAGGCCGCAGGAAAAGAGGGGGGGGACGAGAGAGTGCCCCCCCTCCTGAACCGTACCAGGCCACATGCCCTCAACATGGGGAGGATGCTTTGGGGGTCTGTGACCCCTCAAAGCACCATGTCCCCATGTTGATGGGGACAAGGGCCTCATCCCCACAACCCTTGCCCGGTGGTTGTGGGGGTCTGCGGGAGGGGGGCTTATCGGAATCTGGAAGACAGTCGGGAAAGTCCTTTATTAAAAATAACAAATAAAAAATAAAAAACCCATTCCAGCGATGTAATCCAGTGTCCCACAGTGATCCGATGTCCAGCGCTGCAGTCTCCACTCCACACGAAACGTCATTGGCTGAGCGGACCTAATGGGGAGCTTCCTCCGCAGTGTAATAAATGAATAGACCCCGCACCTTCTCACGTTCCCCATCAGGTCCGCTCAGCCTTACACCCAGTGAAGGTGACCCCGCCCCCTACGTCATTGGCTGAGCGGACCTGATGGGGAATGTGAGAAGGGGCGGGGTCTATTCATTTATTACACTGCGAAGGAAGTTCCCCATCAGATCCGCCCAGCCAATGACGTTTCGTTTGGAGTGGAGACTGCAGCGCTGGACATCGGATCACCGCGGGACACTGGATTACATCGCTGGAATGGGTTTTTATTTTTTATTTTTTTTATTCTTAATAAAGGACTTTCCCGACTGTGTCTGTGTGTTTTTTTTAATTTTTATTTTTTTGCACTTTCTTTGTGAAATGGTAGGGGTACAATGTACCCCTTACCAATTCACATAGGGGGGCCGGGATCTGGGGGTCCCCTTTGTTAAAGGGGTCTTCCAGATTCAGATAAGCCCCCCACCCGCAGACCCCCACAACCGCAGGACAAGGGTTGTGGGGATGAGGCCCTTGTCCCCATCAACATGGGGACATGGTGCTTTGAGGGGTCACAGACCCCCAAAGCATCCTCCCCATGTTGAGGGCATGTGGCCTGGTACGGTTCAGGAGGGGGGGCGCTCTCTCATCCCCCCCTCTAAAGGGTCTGGTATGGATTTTTGGGGGAAACTCCACGCCATTTTTTTTTATTTGGCGTGGAGTTCCCCTTAAAATCCATACCAGACCTGAAGGGTCTGGTATGGATATTTGGGGGGAACCCCACATCATTTTTTTTTTATTTGACGCAGGGTTTCCCTTAATATCCATACCAGACCTGAAGATCCTGGTAATGGAATTTGGGGGGACCCCCACGCATCTTCTTTTTTTTTTATCAATTACTTTTCTCTGTATTGCCGGGAGCCGACAATTCATTATAGCCGCAAGTGCTTTTAAATGACTTTTTTTCCTTCAGAAATTACACTTTGTGCAGGGACAGTTCTAAGCACGGTGAAACAAGCGCTGCTTTACAGGCATACTATACACCCCCCCTAGGTACGAAATTTAAAGGAATATTTCACTTTTATTGTTCCCTCTTAAGCATTATTAACCACTTAACGACCGCTCACTGTATATATAAGTCGGCAGAATGGCACGTACAGGCACAATCACGTACCTGTACGTGCCTGCCTTCGTATAGTCTATACAGTGAGCGGTGGTTATTGTTCCGGGAGCGATCCATGATGAGGGGACGGCCATTCGTTTCCGGCCACCCCCTCGCGATCGCTCCCGGCGAATGAGAATCTTCCTCTGCCTGTGTAATGTAAACACAGGCAGAGGAAGTGATGTCATCTCTCCATGCGGCGGTATTTTCGATCCGGCGCGAGGAGAGAAGACATCTCACAGTAAGTGCACCAACACTACACTGACACCAGTACACGTAGGCACACTTACACCCCCCAGTCACCCCCAGATCACCCCCCAGATCACCCCCAGTACCCCCAGTCACAGTGCACCGTTTGCAGTGGTAATTTTTTTACTGATCACTGCAATCAGTGTCATTTGTGACAGTAAAAAGTTGCAGGGCAGTTAGGTTTAGGCCCCTTTAGGTCCAGGGTAGCCCCCTAACCCCCCCTAATAAAGGTTTAACCCCTTGATCGCCCCCAGGTAACCCTTTCACCCCCTAACACCAGCGTCACTAAGCGATCTTATTTCCGATCGCTGTATTTAGTGCCGGTGGTGCCTTAGATAGCCAGTTATTTATTTTTAGGTTCACCGCAGGTTTTTATAGCGTCAGGTACCCCCATATATTATTTTAACCCCCTGATTGCCCCTAGAGTTAACCCTTTCACCAGTGATCACCGTATAAGTGTCACTGGTGACACTGGTTAGCCAGTTAGTTATTTAGTTATTTAGGTTACCCGTCAGGTTTTTATATAGCGTCAGGTACCCCCATATATAACCTAATAAAGGTTTTAACCCCCTGATTGCCCCTAGTTAACCCTTTCACCAGTGATCACCATATACGTTTTACGGGTGACGCTGGTTGGTTAGTTTGCTTTTTATAGCATCAGAGCACCCGCCGTATATAACCCAATAAAGGTTTAACCCCCTGATCACCCGGCGGCTGATATCAATTAGGTTTTAGTGCCAGAGAGGGTCTGCGTTGCCCCAGGCAGCGTTAGGTTAGTGCCAGTAACGCTAACACCCACGCGCAAAGCATACACCTCCCTTAGTGGTATAGTATCTGAACAGATCAATATCTAATCTGATCAGATCTATACTAGCGTCCCCAGTGGTTTAGGGTTCCCAAAAACGCAGTGTTAGCGGGATCAGCCCAGATACCTGCTAGCACCTGCGTTTAGCCCCTCCGCCCAGCCCAGCCCACCCAAGTGCAGTATCGATCGATCACTGTAACTTACCAAACACAACACACATATCTGCAGCGTTCGCAGAGACAGTCCTGATCCCTGCGATCGCTAACAGTTTTTTTTTAAGCGTTTCATACATTTGCTGACAGTCAGGTGCTTTTTTACCTGTGAATCTTACTAGTGTACCCTTAAATTTAGACCCCAAAATGGCAAATCGAAGGTACACTAGTAAAGAGGCCTACGAGATTCTGAGCATGACAGATAGTGAAGAGGAGATCACGCATCTGTCAGATTCAGGCTCAGAATATCTTCCTGTAGAAGACAGTGAAGTCAGCGGCTCCATGTCAGATAGCTCTGACGACGAAGATGAGGTCCCTGCTAAGGTCAGGCGTACCCGATCCCGATCTTCTGAGGTTGTTGAGGAGCAAGAACCGCAGGGCTCTCGTATCATGGAGCAGAGTAGTACTAGCGCCACTATTCCTTCTGGTGAATTGGCAAGCACCAGCGGCCTAGTACAGCCTGGGCGTACATCCAGCACTGCAGTATCACGTGGTGACGTGGCGAGTCCCATAAGTGCAGTTCAAGCTGGCGAGGTGGCAAGCACAAGTAGTGTCCCGCTGCCACCAAGAAGAAGACAAAGGCAGGCCCATTGTGCCCATAGTGCCCTTCCTGCAGAATTTGCCTATCCTGATTGGGTCCCCACCACTTCTGCAGAACCCGTACTTCCCCCATTCACTGCCCAACCCGGTATTCAGGTGGAAACAGCTGATTTTATGCCAATTGATTTTTTTTCGCTGTTTTTCACGGAAGATCTCTATAGATCTATTGTGGACCAGAGTAATTTATATGCTGGTCAATTCATCACCGCTAATGCCCAGTTGCCTTCCATTGCCAAAGATTGGAAACCAATTACAGTTTCTGAATTTAAGACCTTTCTGGGCCTTTCCCTCAACATGGGCACACATAAATTCCCGACATTGCGTGCTTATTGGTCCATGCACCCAATTGACCACATGCCCGTGTTCTCTGCCTCCATGCCCAGAAAACGATACGAGCAGATCTTGTGGTTCATGCATTTCAACGACAATGAACTTTGTCGTCCACGTGGAGACCCTGAATAAGACCGGCTCTACAAAATTCGGCCCCTCATAAACCACTTCAACAAACGTTTTGCAGCCTTGTTTATTCCCGATCAAGTTGTCTGCGTTGATGAGTCCCTGATTACATTTTCTGGCCGCTTGTCTTTCAAGCAGTACCTTCCCAGCAAGCGTGCCAGATACGGGGTCAAGCTCTATAAGTTCTGTGACAGGGCAACAGGCTATGTATGGAGCTTTACGGTTTATGAGGGAAAAAATAGTCAGGTTGAGCCGGTCAACTGCCCAGATTACATAGGGAGCGCTGGCAAGATAGTGTGGAACTTGGTGTCACCTAGTGATGAGCCGAACACCCCCGGGTTCGGTTCGCACCAGAACCCGCGAACGGACCGGAAGTTCGAACGAACATTAGAACCCTATTAAATACAATGGATGCGAACGTTCGAATTCTAAAGTGCTAATTATAACAACTATTATGCATGTTATTGTCCTAAAAAGGGTTTGGGAACCCGGGTTCTGCACCAGGGGACATGTATCAATGCAAAAAGAAGTTTTAAAAACGGTCGTTTTTCGGGAGCAGTCATTTTAATGATGCATAAAGTGAAAAAAAAAAAGTCAAATATTCCTTTAAATATCGTACCTGGGGGGTGTCTAAAGTATGCCTGTGAAGTGCCACGTGTTTCCCGTGTTTAGAACTGTCCCTGCACAAAATGACACTTCTAAAGGAAAAAAAAGCCATTTAAAACTGCTTGCGGCTTTAATGTAATGTCTGGTCCCGGTAATATGGATGAAATTCTTTAAGAAAAATGGCATAGCTACCCCATGACCCCCCCCCCCTACCCCAGCCCATTACCAGCCCCTTTGGGTCTTGTATGGATATTAAGGGGAACCCCGCACATAAAATAAAAAAGGCCCTATATACTCTGAACAGCCGTATACAGGCGGTGCATACAAGACAGGGACTGTAGGTTTGTTCTTATGTAGAATCTGTTTGTAATTTTGAACAGGTACATTGTTGAAGTGTAGCTCCAGCCCAAAAATCTATTTTTAAACTTTTTGGAAAACATAGGTAAGGGTTATCACCCCTGTAACATTTGTTTTGCTGTCTGTGCCCCTGTTCAGAACATTTCACCTCACTTTCCGTCCCAATGACAACTGTTTTTGAAATGTGGTGTTTTTCTTGAAACAAGGATTGCTGATAAAGCATCAGTACAGAGGAGACACCTTTCTCCCATATTTATTCTTACAGGAGAGAATTTTCCTTCCTAGTGGTAGATTTCCTCTCACTTCCTGTTGTCTTCTTGCGTTTGCAAGTAGGAGTCGTTTGTAAGTTGGATGTTTGAAAGTAGGGACCTGCCGTATATACTCTGCAGAAATAGGCCCCTTAGTTGTTGGTGTTGGCACAACACTGTAAGCACTCACAGTTACTCTTGGTTGGTGCTGGAACGCCCTGCTGTCAACTATTATATCAGGAATTTTAATTACATATAATTGTTGAACAGTGGTAGTAAAAATTGGGCCTTTGATGGTGGTGCTGGTGCCACAACACTGTAAGCCCTGACAGTTACTCTTGGTGGGTGCAGCAATGGGCCCTGCTGTGAATTATTAGATCAAGAATTGTAATTACATGCCCCTGTTGAACAGGGGCTGAAAAATTGGGCCTTAGGCACTGGTGGCACAACACTGCAACCCCTCACAGATACTGTACTTGGAGCACAGCAATGAGCCCTGTTGCAAAGTATTGCTTCAAAAATTGTAATGACACGCCCCTGTTAAACAGGGGCTGAAAAATTGGGCCTTAGGCACTGGTGGCACAACACTGCAACTCCTCACAGATACTGTACTTGGAGCACAGCAATGAGCCCTGTTGCAAAGTATTGCTTCAAAAATTGTAATTACACGCCCCTGTTAAACAGGGGCTGAAAAATTGGGCGTTAGGCACTGGTGGCGGCACCCATAAACAAAAATGATCTTCCAAGCTATCATCATCAATCGTATCATTGAGGACTCGGAGGAGGAGGATAGCCAGTCAACATAACAGCACAGGCACTCAGCATCAGCATCAGTCTTGAAGGGATGTGACATTTTAAAATCAATTAGTCTGTTATATCAGCATCAGGTGTGTGGTAGCTGGTGGTGATCCAAGACTGGTTCATCTTGATGAAAGTCAGTCGATCAACCGAGTCGGTGGACAGGCGCACCCTGTGATCCGTGACAAATCCTCCAGCAGCACTGAATGTGCGTTCCGAAAGAACGCTGGATGCAGGACAGGCCAGTAGCTCAATTGCATACTGTGCAAGCTCTGGCCAGTGATCCATCCTCAAGACCCAGTAAGCCAGAGGATTTTCGGTGGGGAAGGTGTCCAAGTCTGACCTTGCCCCTAGATATTCCTGCACCATGTTTATCAGACGCTGGCGATGGTTGCTGGAACCAATCATACTTTGGGGCTGCGGACTAAAGAATTGTCTGAACGCATCGGTCAGACGGCCACCTTCCCCACCGCTCCTTCTTTGACTGGCCGAAGCCTCAGCAACTCGTTGTCCAGGACCAGGAGTTTGCAACCTCCCAGTCTCTGGGAACGCGTTGCACAGACCTTTCTGCAAGGCCTCCCGGAGTTGTCTCATCCTCTGCTCCCTCTGCGACGGTAACATAAGGTCCGCAACCTTACCCTTGTACCGTGGATCAAGGAGAGTGGCCAGCCAGTAATGGTCCCTCTCCTTGATCCGAAGAATACGAGGATCCTTCCGCAGACTTTGCAGGATCAGGGAGGCCATGCAGCGTAGGTTTGCTGAGGCATTCGCTCCGGAGTCCTCTGGGTCACTAAGGACGACATGATCCGCAGCCACCTCCTCCCAGCCACGTACAAGTCCACTGGTTTCTTGGGACTGTAAATCATCCCTAAAAGACTGCTGCTGATGATGCTGAGTGCCAGCCTCCACCTCCATGCTGACACAATCCTCCTCCTCCTCCTCCTCCTCCTCCTCTTCCTGTGCGATGGGTGGGACAGAAGGAACACTGTCTGGGTAAAGGGGGCCTTGAGAGGCAAGGAAGTCCTCCTCTTCCTGCCTCTGTTCTGCCTCAAGTGCCCTGTCCATTATTCCACGCAGCGTGTGCTCCAACAGGTGGACAAGAGGTACAGTGTCACTGATGCATGCACTGTCACTGCTCACCATCCTCGTGGCCTCCTCAAATGGTGCCAGGACAGTGCATGCATCCCTGATCATGCCCCACTGGCGTGGAGAAAAAAAACCAAGCTCCCCTGACCCTGTCCTGGTGCCGTAGTCGCACAGGTACTCATTGATGGCCCTCTGCTGCGTGTGCAGCCGCTGCAGCATGGCCAACGTTGAGTTCCACCTGGTGGGCATGTCACATATAAGGCGGTTCTTGGGCAGGTTCAACTCCTTTTGCAGCTCAGCCAGGCGAGCACTGGCATTATAAGATCTGCGGAAATGCACACAGACTTTCCTGGCCTGCCTCAGGACATCCTGTAAGCCCGGGTACCTGCCCAAGAACCGCTGCACCACCAGGTTAAGGACGTGAGCCACACAGGGCACATGGGTCAGTTGTCCCTGTCGGAGGGCGGAGAGGAGGTTGGTGCCATTGTCGCAAACCACCATTCCTGGCTTAAGCTGGCGTGGCGTCAACCACCTCTCGGCCTGGCCCTGCAGAGCAGACAGGACCTCTGCCCCAGTGTGGCTTCTGTCCCCCAAACACACCAGCGCAAGCACGGCATGGCATCTTTTTGCCTGCGTACTTGCGTAGCCCCGTGAACGGCTACGGAGCACCGCTGGTTCATAGGACAAACCACAGGAAGAGGCCATGGAGGAAGAAGAAGAGGAGGGGGTGGAGGAGAGAGGTGTGTCACAACCAGTAGTAGCATTTTGGAGGCGTGGCGGTGGGACAACCTCCAACACTACTGCACCTTGTCCTGAATCCTTCCCAGCTGCCAAAAGAGTGACCCAATGGGCCGTGAAAGAAAGGTAACGTCCCTGTCCATGCCTGCTGGACCATGAGTCAGCGGTAATATGCACCTTACCGCTGACCGCCCTGTCCAGCGAGGCCAAGACATTGCCTTCCACATGCCGGTAGAGAGCCGGAATAGCCTTCCGTGAGAAAAAGTGGCGTTTGGGAACCTGCCACTGAGGAACCGCACATTGCACAAACTCACGGAAGGGGGCCGAGTCTACCAACTGAAAAGGCAGCAGTTGAAGCGCTAGCAATTTAGCCAAGCTAGCATTCAACCGCTGGGCATGTGGATGGCTGGGAGTGAACTTCTTTCGACGGTCCAGCAGCTGGGGCAGGGAAATTTGCCTGCTAGAATCGGACGTCGGTGTACTGCTAGCAGAGTGGGCGCAAGTACTTGGCTGTGACACACCTAATTCTACACCTTCATTCCTCTCAGTGCATGTTTCAGAGAGGACTGAAGTTATAGTGGGGTTGGAGATCCCAGCTGATGCGGTGCAAGGAGAGGTCCGCTTTGTTCTTTGGTGTGGGTCTTTGAGGTAGGCTTGCCAACGAGCTGCATGGCAGGTCAACATATGTCTGGTCAGGCATGTGGTACCCAAGCGGCTGATGTTTTGGCCACGCGATATACGCTTGAGACATATGTTGCAAACAGCAGCTGTGCGATCTGATGCACTAGCCTCAAAAAAGGCCCACACCAAAGAACTTTTTGAATGACGGGCAGAGGCAGCGCCCTGCACAGGCGGAGCTCTGCGGTGTGATTCCGTCGGTGTACTGCCCTTACGCTGGCCACCAAAGGGCATCCTGCCTCGTTGGAGATGTGCCTCCTCCTCATCCTCCTCCTCCTCCTCTCTCCTATTAGGCACCCACGTGGAGTCATTGACCTCATCATCCCCTCCCTCCTCATCACTGGAGCCAATCTGGCAGTATGCTGCAGCTGCTGGAACATGACTGCCAGATTGGTGTCCTTCTTGAGCATCCCCTCTGTCTGCTCTCACGCTACTGCCTTCCTCTAGCTGGGTTTCATCATCAGACCCTTCGAAACGCTGGGCATCCTCCTGGAGCATGTACCCAACACTGTGCTGAAACAGTTCGGGGGACTCCTCAGGAGGAGGACATGGTGGGTCTAGGGAAGGAGTGACTGATGATTTGTCTGACATTGATACCAGGGAAGACGACGCTTTGGCAGCTGCTTTTCCAGTACCCTGAGCCTGGGTGAGAGAGGATGAGGAGGAGGAGGAGGGCTTGGTCATCCACTCTACCAAGTCTTCGGCATGATGTGGCTCAACATGTCCAGCTGCCGAAAAGAAGGACAAGCGTGTCCCATGGCCATGTGCTGATGACAATGCACCGCGTCCACGACCAGCACTGTTGCCCCCAGACACAGAGCCTGCTTGCCCTCTTTTATTGCCTCCTGACTGTCTGCCTCTCCTTGTTTGCCTTCCAGACATTCTAATAGATGGCCTGCAGGGAGATGGGAAAAAAGCAATAAGGGCTACCTTCAGGTGTCCTTCTCTGTCCCTGGAAACAAGGACTTGCAGAGTGAAAGAAAAAAAACACTCTCCCTACCTACAGTTTTCTGTCCCTAGAAAAAATGTTTTTTTTAATCACAATATAGCACAAGGAAAATTAACTCACTGTCCTTACAGGTCCCTGGAAACAAGGACTTGCAGAGTGAAAGAAAAAAAACACTCTCCCTACCTACAGTTTTCTGTCCCTAGAAAAAAATGTTTTTTTTAATCACAATATAGCAAAAGGACAATTCACTCACTGTCCTTCCAGGTCCCTGGAAACAAGGACTTGCAGAGTGAAAGAAACTGACACTGTCCCTACCTAGAGTTTTCTGTCCCTAGAATAAATGTTTTTTTTAATCACAATATAGCACAAGGAAAATTAACTCACTGTCCTTACAGGTCCCTGGAAACAAGGACTTGCAGAGTGAAAGAAAAAAAACACTCTCCCTACCTACAGTTTTCTGTCCCTAGAAAAAAATGTTTTTTTTAATCACAATATAGCAAAAGGACAATTCACTCACTGTCCTTCCAGGTCCCTGGAAACAAGGACTTGCAGAGTGAAAGAAACTGACACTGTCCCTACCTAGAGTTTTCTGTCCCTGGAATAAATGTTTTTTTCAGCACAATATAGCACAAGGACAATTAACTCACTGTCCTTACAGGTCCCTGGAAACAAGGACTTGCAGAGTGAAAGAAAAAAAATACTCTCCCTACCTACAGTTTTCTGTCCCTAGAAAAAAATGTTTTTTTTAATCACAATATAGCAAAAGGACAATTCACTCACTGTCCTTCCAGGTCCCTGGAAACAAGGACTTGCAGAGTGAAAGAAACTGACACTGTCCCTACCTAGAGTTTTCTGTCCCTGGAATAAATGTTTTTTTCAGCACAATATAGCACAAGGACAATTAACTCACTGTCCTTACAGGTCCCTGGAAACAAGGACTTGCAGAGTGAAAGAAAAAAAATACTCTCCCTACCTACAGTTTTCTGTCCCTAGAAAAAAATGTTTTTTTTAATCACAATATAGCAAAAGGACAATTCACTCACTGTCCTTCCAGGTCCCTGGAAACAAGGACTTGCAGAGTGAAAGAAACTGACACTGTCCCTACCTAGAGTTTTCTGTCCCTAGAATAAATGTTTTTTTTAATCACAATATAGCAAAAGGACAATTCACTCACTGTCCTTCCAGGTCCCTGGAAACAAGGACTTGCAGAGTGAAAGAAACTGACACTGTCCCTACCTAGAGTTTTCTGTCCCTAGAATAAATGTTTTTTTTAATCACAATATAGCAAAAGGACAATTCACTCACTGTCCTTCCAGGTCCCTGGAAACAAGGACTTGCAGAGTGAAAGAAACTGACACTGTCCCTACCTAGAGTTTTCTGTCCCTAGAATAAATGTTTTTTTTAATCACAATATAGCAAAAGGACAATTCACTCACTGTCCTTCCAGGTCCCTGGAAACAAGGACTTGCAGAGTGAAAGAAACTGACACTGTCCCTACCTAGAGTTTTCTGTCCCTAGAATAAATGTTTTTTTTAATCACAATATAGCACAAGGAAAATTAACTCACTGTCCTTACAGGTCCCTGGAAACAAGGACTTGCAGAGTGAAAGAAAAAAAACACTCTCCCTACCTACAGTTTTCTGTCCCTAGAAAAAAATGTTTTTTTTAATCACAATATAGCAAAAGGACAATTCACTCACTGTCCTTCCAGGTCCCTGGAAACAAGGACTTGCAGAGTGAAAGAAACTGACACTGTCCCTACCTAGAGTTTTCTGTCCCTAGAATAAATGTTTTTTTTAATCACAATATAGCACAAGGAAAATTAACTCACTGTCCTTACAGGTCCCTGGAAACAAGGACTTGCAGAGTGAAAGAAAAAAAACACTCTCCCTACCTACAGTTTTCTGTCCCTAGAAAAAAATGTTTTTTTTAATCACAATATAGCAAAAGGACAATTCACTCACTGTCCTTCCAGGTCCCTGGAAACAAGGACTTGCAGAGTGAAAGAAACTGACACTGTCCCTACCTAGAGTTTTCTGTCCCTAGAATAAATGTTTTTTTTAATCACAATATAGCACAAGGAAAATTAACTCACTGTCCTTACAGGTCCCTGGAAACAAGGACTTGCAGAGTGAAAGAAAAAAAACACTCTCCCTACCTACAGTTTTCTGTCCCTAGAAAAAAATGTTTTTTTTTATCACAATATAGCAAAAGGACAATTCACTCACTGTCCTTCCAGGTCCCTGGAAACAAGGACTTGCAGAGTGAAAGAAACTGACACTGTCCCTACCTAGAGTTTTCTGTCCCTGGAATAAATGTTTTTTTCAGCACAATATAGCACAAGGACAATTAACTCACTGTCCTTACAGGTCCCTGGAAACAAGGACTTGCAGAGTGAAAGAAAAAAAATACTCTCCCTACCTACAGTTTTCTGTCCCTAGAAAAAAATGTTTTTTTTAATCACAATATAGCAAAAGGACAATTCACTCACTGTCCTTCCAGGTCCCTGGAAACAAGGACTTGCAGAGTGAAAGAAACTGACACTGTCCCTACCTAGAGTTTTCTGTCCCTGGAATAAATGTTTTTTTCAGCACAATATAGCACAAGGACAATTAACTCACTGTCCTTACAGGTCCCTGGAAACAAGGACTTGCAGAGTGAAAGAAAAAAAATACTCTCCCTACCTACAGTTTTCTGTCCCTAGAAAAAAATGTTTTTTTTAATCACAATATAGCAAAAGGACAATTCACTCACTGTCCTTCCAGGTCCCTGGAAACAAGGACTTGCAGAGTGAAAGAAACTGACACTGTCCCTACCTAGAGTTTTCTGTCCCTAGAATAAATGTTTTTTTTAATCACAATATAGCACAAGGAAAATTAACTCACTGTCCTTACAGGTCCCTGGAAACAAGGACTTGCAGAGTGAAAGAAAAAAAACACTCTCCCTACCTACAGTTTTCTGTCCCTAGAAAAAAATGTTTTTTTTAATCACAATATAGCAAAAGGACAATTCACTCACTGTCCTTCCAGGTCCCTGGAAACAAGGACTTGCAGAGTGAAAGAAACTGACACTGTCCCTACCTAGAGTTTTCTGTCCCTGGAATAAATGTTTTTTTCAGCACAATATAGCACAAGGACAATTAACTCACTGTCCTTACAGGTCCCTGGAAACAAGGACTTGCAGAGTGAAAGAAAAAAAATACTCTCCCTACCTACAGTTTTCTGTCCCTAGAAAAAAATGTTTTTTTTAATCACAATATAGCAAAAGGACAATTCACTCACTGTCCTTCCAGGTCCCTGGAAACAAGGACTTGCAGAGTGAAAGAAACTGACACTGTCCCTACCTAGAGTTTTCTGTCCCTGGAATAAATGTTTTTTTCAGCACAATATAGCACAAGGACAATTAACTCACTGTCCTTACAGGTCCCTGGAAACAAGGACTTGCAGAGTGAAAGAAAAAAAATACTCTCCCTACCTACAGTTTTCTGTCCCTAGAAAAAAATGTTTTTTTTAATCACAATATAGCAAAAGGACAATTCACTCACTGTCCTTCCAGGTCCCTGGAAACAAGGACTTGCAGAGTGAAAGAAACTGACACTGTCCCTACCTAGAGTTTTCTGTCCCTAGAATAAATGTTTTTTTTAATCACAATATAGCAAAAGGACAATTCACTCACTGTCCTTCCAGGTCCCTGGAAACAAGGACTTGCAGAGTGAAAGAAACTGACACTGTCCCTACCTAGAGTTTTCTGTCCCTAGAATAAATGTTTTTTTTAATCACAATATAGCACAAGGAAAATTAACTCACTGTCCTTACAGGTCCCTGGAAACAAGGACTTGCAGAGTGAAAGAAAAAAAACACTCTACCTACCTACAGTTTTCTGTCCCTAGAAAAAAATGTTTTTTTTAATCACAATATAGCAAAAGGACAATTCACTCACTGTCCTTCCAGGTCCCTGGAAACAAGGACTTGCAGAGTGAAAGAAACTGACACTGTCCCTACCTAGAGTTTTCTGTCCCTGGAATAAATGTTTTTTTCAGCACAATATAGCACAAGGACAATTAACTCACTGTCCTTACAGGTCCCTGGAAACAAGGACTTGCAGAGTGAAAGAAAAAAAATACTCTCCCTACCTACAGTTTTCTGTCCCTAGAAAAAAATGTTTTTTTTAATCACAATATAGCAAAAGGACAATTCACTCACTGTCCTTCCAGGTCCCTGGAAACAAGGACTTGCAGAGTGAAAGAAACTGACACTGTCCCTACCTAGAGTTTTCTGTCCCTAGAATAAATGTTTTTTTTAATCACAATATAGCAAAAGGACAATTCACTCACTGTCCTTCCAGGTCCCTGGAAACAAGGACTTGCAGAGTGAAAGAAACTGACACTGTCCCTACCTAGAGTTTTCTGTCCCTAGAATAAATGTTTTTTTTAATCACAATATAGCAAAAGGACAATTCACTCACTGTCCTTCCAGGTCCCTGGAAACAAGGACTTGCAGAGTGAAAGAAACTGACACTGTCCCTACCTAGAGTTTTCTGTCCCTAGAATAAATGTTTTTTTTAATCACAATATAGCAAAAGGACAATTCACTCACTGTCCTTCCAGGTCCCTGGAAACAAGGACTTGCAGAGTGAAAGAAACTGACACTGTCCCTACCTAGAGTTTTCTGTCCCTAGAATAAATGTTTTTTTTTAAGCACACTATAGCAGAAGCACAAAACACACTGACACTCTCCCTACCTATCCTTCTCTTTCCCTAAACTAAAGGAATCCAGGTTAAGCAAGAAAGAAATAACAGTCACTGTCCCTGCCTATGCTACTCTATCCCTGCTCCGGAACACACTACACTAGGCCGCCGTGCTGGCGGCCTTTTATAGTGTGGGGCGTGTACTAAACACCCTCAGCAATAATTGGCCACAGGCATCCTGCCTGTGGCCAATCATTGCTCTCCTCGCTGCCGGCGCTGTGATTGGCCAAGCATGCGGGGTCACAGTGCATGCTTGGCCAATCACAGCGCCTGGATGACACTGCGATGGCGTAGTGCATTGTGGGCCGTTCGCGTCACTCGAATTTGGCGCGAACGGCCCAAATCGTTCGATCTTCGTCGAACGATCGAACAGCCAATGTTCGAGTCGAACGTATGTTCGACTCGAACACGAAGCTCATCCCTAGTGTCACCCTTATTCGGAAAGGGATACCACTTGTATGTGGACAATTATTACACGAGCGTGCCACTGTTTAGTCACTTGTTTGATCATCAGATTGGAGCATGTGGCACCGTGCGACCTAATCGCCGGGGCTTTCCCCAGAGGCTTGTAGATTCCCGTCTTAGGCTGGGGGAGAGAGCCTGCTTGAAGTGTAATAACTTGCTCGCTGTGAAGTGGAGGGATAATAAGAATGTTTTCCTTCTTACCTCCCTTCATGCAGACACGACAGTCCAAATTCGTATGGCGACTGGTGTTGTGGAGAAACCCCTCTGTGTCCACGAATATAACCGAAATATGGGAGGGGTGGACCTCAACGACCAGTTGTTGGCGCCGTATCTAATTGACCGTAAGGCGAGACGCTGGTACAAAAAAGTGTCTCTATCCTTATTTCAATTGGCTTTGCTGAATGCTCATGTGCTATACAGAGCTTCAGGCGGGACGTTATCTCTCCTAAAATTCCAGGATGAGATAGTCACAGAACTCCAGTATCCAGGCGGTTCTGCACCTCACCATCCCCAACCAAATGCAGTAAGCCGGCTGCATGAGATGCATTATCCGTATGTCCTCGAGAGTACCCCTACCCAACGAGCCCCCCAAAAAAGATGTCGTGTCTGTAGCAAGCGCGAATTTAGGCGTGACACCCGTTATTTTTGTCCACGCTGTCCTGACAATCCTGGTCTTTGCATTGGTAAATGTTTTGAACGCTTCCACTCAAAAGTGAAGTTTTAGCGTAGGGTACAGCATTGCACAGAACAGGACACACTTACACAGGGTCTCCCAAGATGCCATCGCATTTTGAGAGACCCGAACCATTACAGTTGTTAAAGTTACAAAAAAATGTGTAAAAAAGAAAAAAAAAACGTAAAAACAAAAAACACAAAAAAAATATAAAATAAAAAAAACAAAAATAGTTGTCGTTTTATTGTTCTCTCTCTCTCTCTCTATTTTCTCTCTATTGTTCTGCTCCTTTTTACTGTATTCTATTCTGCAATGTTTTATCATGCTTGCTTTTCAGGTATGTAATTTTATGTTTTCAGGTGCGCCATTCAGCTGCAGCGCGGAATTATTTATCTTGACAGCAACAGCGTTTGCTCCCACGATACATAAAGCCGTGACTCCAGTGCTGTAGGAGGTGATTTCACCACCACAGTTAAAAAAAAAGAGCATATATGCCGAAGCATAGGGGCGGAGGAGCGATTTTGCTCCTAATGCCGCGTACATACGGTTGAAATTCCGACGGAATTCCGCCCGTGGAAAAGTCCGACCGTGTGTACGCGGCATAACTTTTTTGCGGGAGGATGCCCCCATGCTTTGGCATATATATATTTTAGGCACAGGTTGCGTTAAATTTTATTTTTATTTTTTACTAGTTTTTTTTTGGTATTTGCTTTGCAGGTATGGCATGGTAAGGTCTTACTGTTATACTGTAATGTTACTTTGTTTTAATGTTAACCATCATTTGCTTAGCAGGTACACCATTCAGTTGCAGCGCGGATCTATTTATCTTGACAGCAACAGCGTTTGCTCCCACGATACATAAAGCCGTGACTCCAACGCTGTAGGAGGTGATTTCACCACCACAGTTAAAAAAAGAGCATATATGCCGAAGCATGGGGGCAGCAGGAGCGGAGGAGCGATTTTGCTCCTAATGCCGCGTACATACGGTCGAAATTCCGACGGAGGCTTGCCCGTGGAAAAGTCCGACCGTGTGTACGCGGCATAACTTTTTTGCGGGAGGATGCCCCCATGCTTCGGCATATATATATATTAGGCACAGGTTGCGTTAAAAAAATGTTTTATTTTTTACTAGTTTTTTTTTTTTGGTATTTGGTTTGCAGGTATGGTATGGTAAGGTCTTACTGTTATACGGTAATGTTACTTTGTTTTAATGTTAACCATCATTTGCTTAGCAGGTACGCCATTCAGTTGCAGCGCGGATCTATTTATCTTGACAGCAACAGCGTTTGTTCCCACGATACATAAAGCCGTGACTCCAACGCTGTAGGAGGTGATTTCACCACCACAGTTAAAAAAAAGAGCATATATGCCGAAGCATGGGGGCAGCAGGGGCGGAGGAGCGATTTTGCTCCTAATGCCACGTACATACGGTCGAAATTCCGACGAAGGCTTGCCCGTGGAAAAGTCTGACCGTGTGTACGCAGCATAACCTTTTATGCCGCGTACATACGGTCGAAATTCCGACGGAGGCTTGCCCGTGGAAATGTCCGACCGTGTGTACGCGGCATAACTTTTTTGCGGGAGGATGCCCCCATGCTTCGGCATATATAAATGGTGCATGTATGCCCATCATTAGAAGTGGGTGGATGAAGGGAGGTATTCTAATGGTGGGCATACCCACCGATCAATCTCTTTTTTTCGTTCAGCCAACAGGCTGCATGAAAAAAAAAGATTACAATACATGTCCAACAAGGACCAGCAACGTACTGGTATGTTGCTGGACTTTAAATGTTTATACCAGAATGATGCCTGCGGGTTTAGGTATCATCTTGGTATCATTCTTTTCAGCCAGCGGCCGGCTTTCATGTAAAAGCAATCCTAGCAGATAATTAGCCTCTAGACTGCTTTTACAAGCAGTGGGAGGGAATTTCCACCCCCCCCCCCCAGATATAAACAGCACCATTGGGAAATTAGGAAAGCATTTTATCACACCGATCTTGGTGTGGTCAGATGCTTTAAGGGCAGAGGAAAGATCTAGGGTCTGAGGCCTCGTACACACGGCCGAGATTCTCGTTGAAAAAAACATGTCGTTTTTTTCGACGAGATTCTTGGACAAGAAACTTGTCCCGGCCGAGTGTACACACGCTCGTTTCAAAGAACCCGCGGTTCTTTGAAAGGAGCGTACGCGGTGACGTCATCGACTACGCCGAGCATGCGCTCGTCACATTCGATGCCGTCGCCGCCATCTTGGTATACCCTACGTATGCCTAGGAAGCTACCGCGCATGCGTCAAATTCATTTCGAACATGCGCGGGCTTCCGGGAGGACAGGTAAGTGTACACACACTCACTTTTCTCGTCGAGAAACATGCCGAGGAGAATCTCGACGAGAAAATAGAGAGCAGGTTCTCTATTTTCTCGTCGAGGTTTCTTGTCGGTTTTCTCGACGAGAAACCCGATAGCCGCGTACACACGACCGATTTACTCGGCAAGACCTCTCTGCCAGCAAGTTTCTTGCTGGTTCTTGCCGAGAAAATCGGTCGTGTGTACGAGGCCTAACTCCACAATTTTTTTCAAAAAAAGAGTACCTGTCACTACCTATTGCTATCATAGGGGATATTTACATTCCCTGAGATAACAATAAAAATGGTAAAAAAAATAAAAATATGGAAGGAACAGTTTAAAAATAAAAGAAAAAAGCAAAATAAATTATGAAAAAAAAAAAAAAAAGCACCCCTGTCCCCCTCTGCTCTTGCGCAAAGGCGAACGCAAGCGTCGGTCTAGCGTCATATGTAAAAAGCAATTGCACCATGCATGTGAGGTATCACCGCGAAGGTCAGATCGAGGGCAGTAATTTTAGCAGTAGACCTCCTCTGTAAATCTAATGTGGTAACCTGTAAAGGCTTTTAAAGGATTTTAAAAATGTATGTAGTTTGTCGCCGCTGCGCGTTTGTGCGCAATTTTAAAGCATGTCGTGTTTGGTATCCATGTAATCGGCCTAAGATCATCTTTTTTATTTCATCAAACATTTGGGCAATATAGTGTGTTTTAGTGCATTAAAAATAAAAAAAGTGTGTTTTCCCCCCAAAAATGCGTTTGAAAAATCGCTGCGCAAATACTGTGTGGAAAAAAAAATGCAACACCCACTATTTTAATCTGTAGGGACAGGACAGTTCAACCCCCCCAAATGACCCCATTTTGGAAAGTAGACACCCAAGCTATTTGCTGAGAGGCATGTTGAGCCCATTGAATATTTTTTTGTCCCAAGTGATTGAATAATGACAAAAAAAAAAAAATTTACAAAAAGTTGTCACTAAATGATATATTGCTCAAACATGCCATGGTTATATGTGTAATTGCACCCCAAAATACATTCTGTTGCTTCTCCCGAGTACGGGGATACCACATATGTGAGACATTTTGCGAGCCTAGCCGCGTACAGGACCCTGAAAACCAAGCACCGCCTTCAGGATTTCTAAGGGTGTAAATTTTTGATTTCACTCCTCACTGCCTATCACAGTTTCGGAAGCCATGGAATGCCCAGATGGCACAAAACCCCCCCCAAATGACCCCATTTTGGAAAGTAGACACCTCAAGCTATTTGCTGAGAGGTATGTTGAGTATTTTGCAGATCTCGCTTTTTATCACAAAGTTTTGAAAATTGAAAAAAAAAAATGGCTTTCTTCATTTTCAAAAACAAATGAGAGCTGTAAAATACTCACCATGCCTCTCAGCAAATAGCTTGGGGTGTCTACTTTCCAAAATGGGGTCATTTGTGGGGGTTTTGTGCTATCTTGGCATTTTATGGCCTTCAAAACTGTGATAGGTAGTGAGGAGTGAAATCAAAAATTTACGCCCTTAGAAATCCTGAAGGCGGTGCTTGGTTTTCGGGGCCCCGTACGCGGCTAGGCTCTCAAAAAGTCCCACACATGTGGTATCCCCGTACTCAGGAGAAGCAGCAAAATGTATTGTGGGGTGCAATTCCACATATAACCATGGCATGTTTGAGCAATATATCATTTAGTGACAACTTTTTGTAATTTTTTTTTTCTTTTTGTCATTATTCAATCACTTGGGACAAAAAAAAATATTCAATGGGCTCAACATGCCTCTCAGCAAATAGCTTGGGGTGTCTACTTTCCAAAAAGGGGTCATTTGGGGGGGTTTGTGCTACCTTGGCATTTTATGGCCTTCAAAACTGTGATAGGTAGTAATAGGTAGTGAGGAGTGAAATCAAAAATTTATGCCCTTAGAAATCTTAAAGGCGGTGCTTGGGTTTTGGGGTCCCGTACGCGGCTAGGCTCCCAAAAAGTCCCACACATGTGGTATCTCCGTACTCAGGAGAAGCAGCAGAATGTATTTTGGGGTGTAATTTCACATATGCCCATGGCATGTGTGAGCAATATATCATTTAGTGACAACTTTGTGCAAAAAAAAAAAAGTTTGTCATATTCCAGCAACTTGTGGTAAAATATAAAATATTCCATGGACTCAACATGCCTCTCAGTAAATATCTTGGGGTGTCTACTTTCCAAAATGGGGTCATTTGGGGGGGTTTTGTGCTATTTTGGCATTTTATGGCCTTCGAAACTGTGATAGGTAGTGAGGAGTGAAATCAAAAATTTGCGCCCTTAGAAATCATGAAGGCGGTGCTTGGTTTTTGGGGCCCCGTACGCGGCTAGGCTCTCAAAAAGTCCCACACATGTGGTATCCCCGTACTCAGGAGAAGCAGCAAAATGTATTGTGGGGTGCAATTCCACATATAACCATGGCATGTTTGAGCAATATATCATTTAGTGACAACTTTTTGTAAATTTTTTTTTTATTTTTGTCATTATTCAATCACTTGGGACAAAAAAAATATTCAATGGGCTCAACATGCCTCTCAGCAAATAGCTTGGGGTGTCTACTTTCCAAAAAGGGGTCATTTGGGGGGGTTTTGTGCTTTGTGCTATCTTGGCATTTTATGGCCTTCAAAACTGTGATAGGTAGTAATAGGTAGTGAGGAGTGAAATCAAAAATTTATGCCCTTAGAAATCTTAAAGGCGGTGCTTGGGTTTTGGGGTCCCGTACGCGGCTAGGCTCCCAAAAAGTCCCACACATGTGGTATCTCCGTACTCAGGAGAAGCAGCAAAATGTATTTTGGGGTGTAATTCCACGTATAACTATGGCATGTTTGAGCAATATATCATTTAGTGACAACTTTTTGTCATTTTTTATTTTTTTTAGTCATTATTCAATCACTTGGGACAAAAAAAATATATATATATTCTATGGGCTCAACATGCCTCTCAGCAATTTCCTTGGGGTGTCTACTTTCCAAAATGGGGTCATGGGGGTTGGGTTTTGTACTGCCCTGACATTTTAGCACCTCAAGAAATGAGATAGGCAGTCATAAATTAAAAGCTGTGTAAATTCCAGAAAATGTACCCTAGTTTGTAGACGCTATAACTTTTACGCAAACCAATAAATATACGCTTATTGATTTTTTTTTTACTAAAGACATGTGGCTGAATACATTTTGGCCTAAATGTATGACTAAAATTGAGTTTATTCGATTTTTCTTATAACAAAAAGTAGAAAATATAATATTTTTTCAAAATTTTCAGTCTTTTTCCGTTTAAATCGCAAAAAAAAAAATCGCAGAGGCAATCAAATACCATTAAAAGAAAGCTCTATTTGTGGGAAGAAAAGGACGCAAATTTCGCTTGGGTACAACATTGCATGTCCGCACAATTTCCAGTTAAAGCAGCGAAGTGCAAAATTCTGAAAACACCTCTGGTCTTTAAGCTGCATAATGGGCCGGGGCTTAAGTGGTTAAAATCACTGCTCCCGAAAAAACTGCAGTTTTTAAAACTTTTTTTTGCATTGATACATTTCCCTTGGGGCAGGACCCGGGTCCCCAAACCCTTTTTAAGACAATAACTTGCATATTAGCCTTGATAATTAGCACTTTTGATTTCGAACGTTCAAGTCCATTGTATTTAATAGGGTTCTAAAGTTTGCGCGAACTTTAGGTCTGTTCGCAGGTTCTGGTGCAAAACGAACAGGGGGGTGTTCGGCTCATCCCTAATCAGCAGGTGGGAGTTTAACCCAGTCAACAGAGTCCAGTTGGGCAGCAAGGCGGGAATCAACATAGTTCGGCTGGGCAGCGGCCCCAGAATCAGCATGGGAGTAGCTTTATATAGCCACCTAGCAGCTGAAACCAGGTGGAGCTAATCACTGAAACCTGTTGGCTTCTGAGAGACACCTGCTGGTGGACACTGGAACTGCAGCTATCAGCCCTGAGAACCACAGCACCACCAGCAGATGAACCAGGTCCTGACAATATGATGTATATGTAGATTGAATACTATGAACAAAAACTGGTATAGATCAATAAGGACATTGAGAGGATGGTTGAATCTTTGTGGTCTTTTAAATAACATCCAATATATGTAAAAAAGGAGTGAAATCTGTGCTTCTATTGAAATATTGAAAAAATAGTCAAAACAAACAAGAGAGCAAATATGGACAAGATAGGCAGACTTTTATATTTTACAAGGCTTACAAATAGAATAGGGTGGACATTGTAAGAGGACACTAGTTCTAGGGGAGCTTATGCCACACAAGGAAAGAGTAATATGTTTGATGTTGAATCTGCGAATAGAAGACATGGAACACACAGGTAGTCAATAAAACACAGCAGAGGTAATGGTGAGGGTGGGAGACCTGATGAGAGAAAAATTTGGTTTTGGAAGTGTTGGTTGATGAAACACAGTCACAGAATTCATCTTCTATACATACGAAATAAAGTTGTTGTTGGTGGGTCACAAGCAAAAAATAGGAAAGTGGGAGGAGAGGAGGGAGGAGGAACAGAAGAAATAGAAAATGGAAGGAATTTCAGTCAATAAAGGGGGAGGAGGGAGGAGGGTCTTACATAGATGGGGGTATCCACTCAAGTTGTAACCACACAGGCACAGGATGGATGGGGGAGCCCAAGCCCAAAATATAGGGAATATAACAGTATGTGCACAGGATAGACAAACAGATGTAAGTGATTTAAAATCAACCTTTCCAAGTGAACCTTTCTAATGCTCAGAATATTATTTTCTTAAAAGGTTTGAACTTTTGCCTGGTTAGAAAGGGTTCATGTTTTGCAGTTGTTAAGGATATATACTGCATTTATTTGCTCATAAATGGGTTTTGAAAGCACTACATTCCAGAAATAACAGAGAAGAAGACCCTTTTAATGGAATTATCAAAGATTGGTCCCAGCTCTCAAGAAAGGAATGCAAGGCCCTTAGTGACCTTGTTGTCCAATAAATTGATTTGAACAATATAGCACTTGAGCTTGTTGATGAAATTCAAAGATATGAGAGTGAAGAGGAACATATTGCTATGTCCAAATTGGATGATTTTACATGTTAAACCTACTTATTTTTCCCCAGTGTTGGAAGTGGCTACAGAGTACAATGCGTTGTGTCACCAGAGAATTGAAAATTGTACATTTGGGAAAAATTGTCTATGACAATCCTGCAGGTGCAGAATGTGCCGCTTTGGAACAAGTTAAGAATTGTCATGATCGTGCGATCAAACCTGCTGACAAGGTTGGGGGGGGGGGGGGTATCTTGTCGTTATGGACAGAAATAAATATGTGTTGATGTGTCAAAAAAATGTAAAAGTAAGGAATGGTACAGCAAAATACTAACCATTAACCTGGAGAACTATCAAAGGATTATTTTTGGTATGATAGGTGAAGCTTTTGAGAATGGTATCATTGACAAAAAGACAATGTGTGGAAATTTAGTAATGCTGATGCTCAGTGGCGGCTGATGCTCAAAATTTTTGGGGGGGCGCAAACAAATGAAAAAAAAAAAAACATTAATTGTCGCCACTGTGCCCATCAAACGCAGCCACTGTGCCTTCAAACGCTGCCACTGTGCCATCAAACGCAGCCACTGTGCCATCAATTGTCGCCACCGTGCCATCAATTGTCGCCACCGTGCCATCCAACGCAGCCACTGTGCCAACAATTGTCGCCACTGTGCCATCAATTGTCACCACTGTACCATCAAAGCAGCCACTGTGCCATCAATTGTCGCCACTGTGCCATCAAACGCAGCCACTGTGCCATCAATTGTCGCCACTGTGCCATCAATTGTCGCCACTGTGCCATCAAACGCAGCCACTGTGCCATCAATTGTCGCCACTGTGCCATCAAACGCAGCCACTGTGCCCATCAATTGTCGCCACTGTGCCATCAAACGCAGCCACTGATATGTGCCATATCCTACGAGGTTCAAATCACCAACTGCAGACAGCTTCAGGCTCAAGTCTTTCATTTGATATATCTTATATCTCTCTTGGTTGATATTCAGTCTCTTTGACCTTGTTCACTCACGCGTCTACAAAGAAGCGACATGGCAGCTGCAATGTCTGGACGTGTTGTGGTTGCAATATATAGCAATGCCCCCACTGCGTGTCTGTACTGATCAATAGTATTAAGAAGATCCTCAATCCCTTCCATTTTTAGGTATGCTGTGTCCATGGGAATACAATCTTGTTTGGCTTCAGTCATGCCAAACTGCTGAAACACTGTCTCAAATTTTAGATTTCTGATTTAACAGGAAGTTGCCATATTCTTTATGCTGTACATTAATTACTAGGTAATATATAGAAGAAGCTAGATGGAGGGACTTGGATGTCACATCCCCAAGATCTTTAGTCTCAAAATGCTGGTTATTAATCACTGCAGTCAACTTTGCAACGTCCTCATCATTTTTGTGAGAAACAATCAAGTCATCCATGTAGAGTAAAATATACATATATTCAGAATCTAAACATTTTGGGTAAAGATATGGACCAGCTCTGCTTCGTTTGAATCCTTTGTCTACCAAGACTTTGTTTATTTTTAAATTCCATGCTCGAGTTAATTGCTTAAGTCTGTAAGACCCCGTTCAGACAGGGGCGACTCGTCAGGCGACTTAGCCTCCTGACAAGTCGCACTCCTTTCTGTACAATGGAACCCTTCTAATAGGAGCGACTCAAGTCGCTCCGACTTAGAAAAAGGTTCCTGTACGACTTTGGGACGACTTCAGGGCGACTTCAATACAGAAGTCATTTTGCAAGTCACCTCTGAAGTCGTGTGCAGATCGCCTTGCCGAGTCGCGCATCAAGTTGTGCCGCCCCGTGTGAACCAGCACTAAAGAGATGCTCTTCTCCATTTTTCATATATTCTTCTGGCTGAGTCATATATATTTCCTCTTCAATATCACCATTAAGAATGGCTGTTGTGATATCATGGTGCTTCACAACCATTTTCCTAGAAGCGGCGACTGTTAACAGAGTTCAGAAAGTACTGTACTTTGTTTTGCAACAGAGCAAAAGTAGTATTGTAATCCTCACCAAATTTTTCGTGAGTACCCGTTTGCCACTAACCATGTTTTGTACCTACATAGCTTGCCTTCAGAGTCATATTTGGCCTTAAAAACCCATTTGCAGCTGCTAGCCTGCTTACCATGAGGTAGCTCTAAAAGGGTCCATGTCTGCAATTCACTAAGAGATTTACTCTCTTCATCAGCAGCTCTGATCCACTTTTGTTTCTCATGAGTTGGAATTCTTTGCATCTCATCCCATGAATCTGGCTCTGGTTTTAATGCTACACGAGCAACAAAGAGACAGACATTTGGCTGGGGTGCCTTTATTGCTTCTGGTGGATTTTCTGATTGAAGTCTCTTGAGGCCTGGTTTCTTATTTTACAGCATTTGTATTGTCTGCATTCATTTCTATTTCTGTGTCACTTTGCTGCTTATCTTCATGTGACACTGATGTAAAATATCACCCAGTTTGAGGTGTTTGTGTTAGTTCATGAAATTTTGAACATACTGAAGCTTCATCGACAATTACACTTCTACTGATGGTTTCCTTGTTTGAGTCTTCAAGAGCAGGGACATATAGGACATTTTTCACAGGTATCTTTCTGGTGGCACTTTGGGAAATAGGACAGTAAAGAAAACTCCTATTCCTTCTGATTCCATTACTTGCCCATTAGCTGTGGTGATTTTTCTTGTTTTGTGACCCGTAGCCCATGAATCAACACACCATGTCTGCAAAGATGAGATGCAGCTTTGGGATTGAAAAACATATTCATTATCTAAAGCAAAATCGGTTTCTTCCTTCACTCGTTGGGCTATTAGTAGTTTTATTTCTTTTTGCATTCTAGTTTCCAGATTCTGCAATCTGCTTTTAAATGACCTTGTTTCTTGCACACAAAACATTCACGTGTTTCTTGTTGCATGTTACTGTTTTAATTCCTATTTTTTGTTTTTTAAGCAGACTCTGCGACAGAAGCACAGTCACTATGAATGATTTCTGTTTTAGGCTTATATTCATCCACAAACTTTCCCTTAACATATTCCAATGTAAGTTCATCATCTGGACGTGCATCAAGTGCTGTGAGAAGCGCTTCATAACTTTCTGGTAAGCCACTTAGTAATAGAGCTGAGACATGAAAATCTTTATTTTCTTCTCCTATACCTCTCATGCTGCGTACACACGATCATTTTCCCGTCGAGAAAAATTAAATTTTTTCCTTTGGACGAGAAAAACGATCGTCTGTGGGCTTTTTGTCATTTTTCACGACGGGAAAAACGGCATTAATCACGACGAGAAAAATTAGAACATGCTCTAATTTTTCTCGTCGTGATTCCCGTCGTTTTTTCCGCGGCAGTTTTCCCATAGGGAAACACTGCCGCGGAGCCCACACACGGTCGTTTTTCTCGACAAAGAGAAAAATGTCGGGAAAAACGGACGTGTGTAGGGAACCAAGCCATTCCCTCATTTTTCCCGTCGATTTTCTCGACGGTGTATTCACCGTTGAGAAAATCGATCGTGTATACGCGGCATCAGGCATTCAACCATTTCCAAGGTGTGTCTTATGTAGTCCTGCATATCTTAGCCATTCATTGGCTTGGTTTAGTATAGCTTTCTAAATGAATACAGTTTATTGTTGAGATTAGCTCTTTCATGCACCTTTTGTAATCCTTCCCACATTTCTTTAGCAGTTTTGCACTTACATATATGTATGATTTGATTATCTTTTATGCTAAGAAGGATTGTGTTCTGAGCTTTTTGGTCTTTTTATATCTACTCATCTTAAGGGTGTACTGGCCTGACTTCATTTTTACATTTCCATGTACCATCTCTTTTTGGCAGCATTTTCAGCTTGAATTTCCAAGACTGGTAGTTCTGGTTTGTCAGATTTGTAAATAAAAACTTTGTTGCAGCTGTCTTACAGGCAATTTTTTTTTTATTCTTTTGCGGTGTTCCTTCTGTTGCTGTATCTTGCACTTATCTCCTGTACCTGACTATGACTGTGTGTCTCAGACTTTCTCTGGGTGGTTGTTTGGGCTATGTCTGGGCCCATACCCTGTTAGAAATTCTGTATATAGCCCTACAGAACAGACAGACATTACACAGTCCCCATGGGCTTTGCTGCTTAGCTTCAGACAGGAAACAGGAAACAAAACCTGCTTTGCCTTCCTGAGGAGAGCGATTGACGCTCCAATGGGTCTGTCATTGTTATACCCTCTTTCCCCACCTTCCTGTCTGCCCATATCCATACGAAGTGAATCTCGGGCAATTGTCCTCATTCTAGATGGCTACCGAGCAGCATGCTTGCAGTCTGCATGCTTGAACCCTCCCTGGCATTAACTAAGATGGCTGCCAGGTCATCTCTGTTAAAAAAAACATGGCTGCCAGGTGGAGAACACTGTACTGCGCAGGCTGGCACCAGCAGGAAACACTCCCATGCCCAGAAAACTGGCCTCAATGCAAGCACGCACCAGCTCCTCCAGACTCTGGAAGCCATGAGAAGGGATGTGAAAAAACCCTCTACAAACCAACAAACTATGAAAGAAAAAGAACCTAGACAGAGCCCAAAATTAGAGAAATGCAAGAGAGAGAGAGAGAGAAATGCAAGAGAGAGAGAGAGAAAAATGCAAGCGAAAGAGAGAGAGAAATGCAAGAGAGAGAGAGAGAGAAATGCAAGTGAGAGATATACATGCAAGAGAGCGAGAGAGAGAGAGAGAGAGAAACACACAAAAAAAAGGGACTAGTGTGATGAAGACCAAGTAAAACTAATCTGCAGGTGTAGATCTTGAGGTCAAAAAGTGGAATGTGGAGAGTATATCCCTCTACTTTTTATAGATTTACACTGGTCTTGTGGGTGGAGATAGGGGTGGAGCTCTATCATATGTATGCTGCCATGTTGCAATCAGGAAAATACTATTAGGTAAACTCAAGACTTTGATTTATTCTTTGATTTTGGGCTGAGTGAGATCTCTCCATACTTCCTGTTAGGTGCTTGGTAATCTCCCAAATAGGGACACTGACAAATACACTCTTATTACACTTCTATTTATGCATAGTACTGCTTGTTTGTGAAAGTGGGCACACAATCTTAGTGATTATATCACACTGCAGAGATTCTTTTGTTATTTTTTTTGTCTATTTGAGTATACTTGTTTCTGCTGCAGTGGTCACCATTGAAGGATGGATATTTTTGAAATGAGGGCTAGTACAGCCTTTAATGTGGATGATGTTTTTAATATTAATGAAGAAGCAGATGAATTGCATGGCATTTTTATTCAACTTAAAAATGTTATGACTGCAGAGATTCGCACTTGGTGGGACATTTCCTTCTTGGAGAAATATACAGTGGATAAAATGGTCCGACGTTTCCTTAGATGGGAAGTCCCCCCTGATAGGGATGGTAAAAATGATGATCCTAAATGGTTTAAGTATTTTAACGATGCTGGCCTTGACCTTTTAGCATTTATGATTTCTAGAAAAAGTGTAACGTTGACATACCTGTATCTAGACGGTGAAATCAATAAGATCAAAGATAAGCTTGTACCTTTTCAAGATAAAGCTGCATATAAGAAAGAGTCTGACAAACTCAAAAAGATTTTGGAGGAGACAGAACTGGAATAAAGGCATACAAAAAAAAAGAAAAAAATATGTAAGGGATTATAAGGATTACAAAGATGGAAAGGTCTTTAAGTGGCAAGAGGATGTCTCCACATCTGGTTCCCCAAGGGTGGAAAACTCCTCTCACAATAGTAGGGAGGGTCAGTCCCTACCTACAGTACATTGACCAAACAACCCCCCAGAATCCCAAATAATAGTTCCTCTGGCCCTAAGGCAAACCAAAGACCCCCTAAAAAAGTTAAACAACACAGAATGAGGAATAACTATGAGGGGAGGAGCGAGCCCTTACAGAGTTCCGACATATAATTGCTTTGAGCCCTTGTACTCAATGGAGGATGAGAGCATGGGGGATGGGTGGAATGACTCTCATCCCCACAATGTTGACTCTTATGGTCATTATAATAGATCAGTCCACTGGGGTCAAGGTGACATGTTCCCTAGACCTCCACTTTAGGTCCCCAATGCCTCCTTTCAGGTCCCCTAAACCTTCTTGGGATACATCATATAGTGGAAACCTCCATTTTGGATGGGAGGAACAAAGACCTAACCATTATCAACCACCCAGAGGGTAAGGTAATAGGAATAGAGGCAGGGATCTAAGGGGAGGTACTGTAATAACTGTACTTATCACCAGAGACCTCTATATTGTCAGGACTACCATTATAGAACACCGCAATCTTCTGAGTCACATCAAAGGACAGATATGCAATACAATAATGTTTTAGGGGAAAGAATAGGGAGAAAAAGATGTATAGCAGAAGGAGGGGTAAATGAGGAGGAAGAAAGATTAACAGACAAAAAAAAAAGAAAGATGTAGATAGATACAACAGGCATATTTAACCTAAGTAAGATTGAGTTGAGTGAGGATGAATTGCTTACTTTGAGTAAGGGATTGAAATTTTCCCCTAAAACAAAATTTAATACATTTTAAACGTGGATGTCTGACTCAAAGACACAGGCGTATATGCTGTTGTAATGGCAGCCATTATCTGGTGAGTGTTCACTTCACTGGGATGCGGTGGCTGACCTCTGAGCACTCTTTGGGAATTAATTTTCACTTCAGAAGGTGATGGATTATATATTATATACATATAATCAGGGCTTTTTTTCAGCGGGGAAGCGGGGGAACGCAGTTCCGGCACCTCCTGGACTGACTATGTAATGGAAAGGGGTGCTGGGGTGTGCTGCAGGGTATTGATGCTCACTGATGGCGGATCTATTCTAGTTGGAGGGGATCTATTTTTGCAGGGGGGTCTATTGTTGCTGAAGGAGATCTACTGTTGGGGGAGGGGTGTATTGTTGATGGCTGCCAGAGAGTCTATTAATGCTGGCTGTGCGGAGATCTGTTGATGCTGCTGGGAGTCTATTGTTGCTGGGGGGGGGATTTTGTTGTGGGTGGTACATTGTTAGGGGGATCTATTGTTGCTGGCTGAAGGGGAAACCAAATTCCATACAAATTACTTAACACAACAAAATGATACTTGGTTCTGTATTGTCTAAAAGGGGCGGTACTGGGAGGTGGGTATTGGATGGAATGGAACCAAGGGACGTTGCTCAGAGGTGGGTAGGGGCGGAGAAAACAAGTGACTCGGAAAAGGGGAGTTCCTGCCCCTATTGTCTGAGAAAAAAAGCCCTACAAATTATCTATATTTTCTACAAGACTTCACTTTTGGATTAAGATTTTTCTTCTAACGGAAGATTGATCTTATTATTGATGGACATTCACACATTTGTTTTTTCTTTTTTGAATAGATTTTTATTTTTTCACGCTGCAAAACTTTCAACGTCTATCTATTTAATATTTACCACCTTCATATATTAAAGCCTGGTTTAGTGACTAGCCTTTGAAAATACTAAACACAACTAAATAAAATATACAAAAGAAAAATATTTTATTTATAAATTAGGTTACATAGATTCATTCTATAATTGACTGATTTCTTTTCTGTAGAATACCACACGTTTTTTGTGATACGTTAAAAACCTTTATTTATTTTTTTTTTAAAAGCCCACGCTTCTAAAACTTCAGTCATATAGAATGATGATCTTTCTTCTTCCAGACAGATCTAAAACAAATCTTTTTAAAAAATGTGAGCTACTATCAAGAGCACTCACTTGACAAAATATTATTTTTAACCACTGACAGCAAAGAAAAGTATTAATCTGAAATAAATACTTTGGAATAGACTGCCACAAAAATGGTGACTGAATACAGTCATAACATCAAGCAAAACCAAAAAAAAAACCTTTCTGGGATGTCTTAAGGACTACTGTCTTGTTCGTGCAAACAGTAGGCAGAAAATGTGCAGAACATAAGAAAATAAGTTGTATCAAACATGGTATGCAGATAAATTATACCCCAACTCAGTAATTAATCCACGTGCCTGGTGAATATTGTGTTATTAATATATTTATTTTTTAATGAATGCAGTTTTTCTTTACACAAAGGGCCAAACACTCAGATGATGGATACAGGGGATCTCAAATCACTTTTTGGGAAACTATGGCTGAAACATTACTGATTTCATTCAGTATTGCAAAGTTGGCTTTGTTTGAATAAATGAAGGTCAATACATGTGTAACAGTTATTTTTTCACTTATTTTAATGGGAAAATATAGTGTATTGTTATTAAACACTGTAGCGAGGTGCCTGTGAAACAAGTTAAAATGGCAGGAAAAGTAATTGATGGGATATTTGTTCCTCCACGGATTCTTAGATTTACAATCTAAGATGATACCAGCAAAGACTTCAGGGTAAAGGACAGTTCTTTACCCTGTGTTGGTAAAGTCTGTTCCGGGGATGGTTTTATTGGGAGTCTGATAGAGCTCTGGGTGGGACAGACTCCCAAGTCCGTGGACCGCAGTTTAATGTTTTCTTTTCAGGTCTTGATTAAGGCCCTAGCTCTCAGTGAGAGAGTGTGTGTCTCCATGTGAGGAGTCAACGACGAGCATGGCTGCTTATTCCTGACTTTGGATACAAGTGTAGCACACACCGTCCCTGTCCTGCTTACCTCCTCTTGCAGGACGGGACACACCATGCCACATGCCCAATGTCCTCCATGTTCTATAGAGGGTGAGCGGTGTTAACAGTTTTTGGGTCCTGCAGCGAGTTACCTCCTTCCATTGGTTCTCGTCCCTAGTGTGTAGGGAAAAGTCTATTTTCTCTAATAAGAAGGCCAATGTCCAGACAGTGCTAAACTCCAACAGTGGAGTTTATTCTTTTCTCTGCACATAACTTGGTAAGGAAAGTTGAAGATAGAAATAAAGTTGAGCAGGGAGGTTGGTTCAGACACACAGCACTTAATTACCCTTGTTGGCACTCAAGCCTGAGTGGGTTTTGCTCACCCGGATAGATCCCTCTCACGGTTCTAGCAGCAGGCATGAAACACGAACAATCACCCTACATTCGTCCCCTCCAAGGACAGTTCAGGAGATCCTCTGCCACGGAATCCTTTAGTTCCTGAATCCAAAACTCTTTAGCACCTGTAATTTTTGGAGACCATAGGTGCCAATGGGGCACATTACAGGAGTTATCTTGTGACTTACAGAATCCTTCCCTCTGATAGGCAACCAGGCCTCTCCAGGAACAGTGACTTCCTTCACCGGTCCTCCGGACAGGTCCTCCCCTGGTTTCCTCTCTCTCAGAGTGGGCCACCCTCCCACGGGTACCCTGGGATTCCGATGGTCTGGTTGTAGACTGGTACTGGGCCTACCTGGAACGATGAGGCCTCGGGCTAAAGGTGCCCGGGACCCAACACATTCACACGCACCCCTGGCCAGGAGGGCCACCGAAGGTGGGATACGTGCCGAGGACCCAGACCCAATGGCGTCTGCCCCTTAAGTACCCTCTCTGGGCATGCACAGCAGGTAGACCACGCCCACTGCAAGCCTCCGGGAGAGGACACCCAATCACGCCACAATGTCACCTGCGGTTCAACCCGAGACCTGGGCAACAATGCCACCCTCAGGTCAAAGGGGAACTATACATCCAGGCAACACCACAGCAAAGCAGAGTCCAATCTAAGAAATTAAACAGCCTGGGCCAAACTTCTGCCCAGGCCACCCTCTAAATTTCAGACATAGCGACCCCAAATTTGGGGGTCCACTACACAAGTATTTGCGTTTTTAAGGACACTTACTAAAAACCAAGGACTGTTCAGGCTACAGACACAGTAAGACTCAGTAGAACAGAAGTTTATTCTGTTTGATTGATGGCAAGATGCCTTTTTCTTCTGTTTGGGAATGTCCTGTGGATTAAACATGATGTTTTCCTAAAGAAACTGTGAGTGTGTCCCTGCATTGAGTCTGGTCCCCTACAAATTGGTGGCTTGGAGCGGACACAAGACCCAGAGACTGTACCTCTTGCAGCGGCATTTAAAAAAAAGAAAAAGGAGTCAGCGCTCTTAAAGGGACAGTACGCTAAGAAAAGATTATTATTTTTTTTTTAATTCACTGGTACCAGTAAACTGTTAAGAGAATGGAGGAACTAATCAAACAGCTGGTACAAGCACGCATAGACCAACAAGAAACTAACCGCTTGTTGATATCTGCTACCCAAGTGGCCATGCAGGAGCAGGAGTTTAATAAGCTCATACAGAGTCAGGTACAGTCCCTGAATGACAAGGTTATACGTTATACGTGTGGACAATGTTGCAAATTTACGCAAGCGAGTGCAGGCTGCACTACAGAAAATGACGGCCGAGGATGACGGGGAGGCTTTCCTCACGGTTTTTGAGAGGGTGGCAGAGCGTGAAGGACTTCCCCAGGACCAGTGGACTGAGGTCCTTGCCCCCTTTTTGACCGGGGACCCACAGAAGACCTATTTTGATCTAAATGCTGCTGAGGCCCGGCAATATGAAACTCTGAAAACTGAGATTCTGGCCCGCCTTAGCGTAACAATGGCTGTGAGAGCTCAGTGTGTCCATACTTGGCAATTTAAGGTGGACCAACCTGCAAGGTCCCAGATGTATGACCTCATTCACCTCACACGGATGTGGTTACAGCCAGAGGTGCCACCCCAGCCCAAATCGTGGAGAGAGTTGTAGTAGACAGCTTTGTGAGAGCCCTTCCAACCCCTATACATCGGTTTCCCGGGAGAGCTGAACCTAAAGATGCCAATGAGTTGGTGGCCCTCGTGGAGCTGTACTTGTGTACTGAGGATTTTATTCGGGGTGTAGTACCCACAGAATCCTTCTCCAAGAGACAGAAGCCCACCATCCCGGGAAAAAGCGATCCCGCCCTAAAGTGGGGGAAAATGGAAGTAAATGCGATTGAGGTTCCTGAGGCGCAAGAGCCTCAATCGCCAAAGGGAGACCCACCAGGACCGGGGTCCTATAGTGTGCTGGCATTGCCAAGAACCGGTTGCCAGGTGACTGCCTTGCTGGATTCTGGCAGTCTAGTAACTCTAATGCATGCCAGTCTCGTGAACCCCCAAAAGTTGCAGCGACAGCTAATGAGTGTTGTTTGTATTCATTGGGATACCAAGTGCAACCCCACGGCCATTGTATATATTGAATCTCCCTGTGGCACTATGAACCATGAGGTTCAAGTAGTCCCAAATCTCATGTATAACACTGTCCTTGGATGAGACTTCCCTTTTTTCTGGAATTTATTGAATAACGCCAAGGGAGCAGGGCCCTCAGCTGGATCTAATTCCTACTGCCCGGAACCGCTGGAGGAGCAGAACGAAGAGAAAGAGTCTGCCCATTTTCCCTTGGAGGTCCTTGCAGGTGACACAGAGAACCCCCATTTAGAGTTAGACCTGCTGTACCTGCCCACAACCCGAGAAAAGTTTGGCACGGCCCAGCTTATGGACCCTGCTTTAGCTAGGGCAAGGGAACAGGAAAAAGTGGTAAACGGGGTACCCCAAGAGCCAGGGGAGGAGGCTATATTCCCACATTTTGCTATGGAAAATGACCTGTTATACAGAGTCGATGAAATAGGAGGAGAGAGACTTGAACAGTTGCTAGTACCTCAACCTCAATGACGCATGGTACTGGACCTGGCACATTCTCATGTTCTTGGGGGACATCTGGGGGTGGATAAAACTAAGGAGAGAGTATTGCAACGGTTTTATTGGCCAGGCTTACACAAAGAGGTAAAACTGTACTGTGAATCCTGCCCTGTTTGTCAGCTCACTGCTCTGGTCTCACATTTCCGGAGTCCATTGGTACTTTTACCCATCATTGAGGTGCCCTTTGACAGGATTGCCATGAATATCGTAGGTCCCTTGGTTAAGTCCGCTAGGGGGCACCAGTATATCCTGGTTGTCTTGGACTATGCCACCCAGTACCCAGAGGCAATCCTGTTAAGGAACCCCTCAGCTAAGAGTATTGCTAAAGAGCTTTCTCTTATATTTTCACGTGTGGGTATTCCTTGGGAGCTTCTAACTGACCAGGGCACGCCCTTTATGTCAAAGGTTACTAAAGAGTTATGTAAATTGTTTAAAATTAATCACTTACGCACTTCTGTGTACCACCCACAAACGGATGGTCTAGTGGAAAGGTTCAACAAAACGCTGAAAGGAATGTTAAAGCGAGTGCTAGCGGCAGATGGTAGGGACTGGGACTGCCTCTTGCCCTATGTCATGTTTGCTGTACAGGAGGTACCCCAAGTCTCCACCGGCTTTTCCCCTTTCAAGTTGCTGTATGGCAGACACCCGAGGGGCCTATTAGATATAGCAAAAGAGACCTGGGAACAAGAGGCAACCCCACTCAAAAGTGTAGTGGAACATATTGCTCAAATGCAAGACCGGATCGGAAAAGTCATGCCCATTGTTAAGTCTCACTTGCAACAGGCTCAGTGGGCTCAGGCTAGAGTCTATAACCGTTCAGCCAGGATCCGAACCTTTAACCCTGGTGTGCTGGTACCTACGGTGAGAGTAAATTTCTGGTGAAATGGCAAAGGGCCATACAAGGTCGAAGAACAGGTGGGGGAAGTTAACTATAGAGTACATCAGCCAGGCAAAAGGAAGCCCTACCAAATCTACCATGTCAATCTTTTGAAGCCCTGGAAAGACAGAGAATCCCTTATGGTCCAAGCACCCTTGGCGATGACTACCGCAGTTCCTTCTACCATGCCTGGGGTAGAGATCACTGACGCCCTGTCCGTAAGCCAAAAACAAGAGACCAAGGAATTTCTGCTAAGAAATATGGAGTTTTTCTCTGATCTTCCAGGGGTAACTTCAGTAATAAAGCATATTGTGACCGAGCCAGGGGTGAAAGTTAACTTAAAACCTTATCGCATCCCAGAAGCTTGACGCCAAGTAGTCTCAGAGGAAATAAGGAGGATGTTGGATCTTGAGGTAATAGAAGAATCCCATAGTGAGTGGTGTAGTCCAATTGTCCTTATTCCCAAGCCGGATGGAAGCATCCGATTTTGTAATGATTTCTGAAAGTTAAATGAGGTGTAAAAATTTGACGCTTATCCAATGCCCAGGGTAGATGAGTTAATTGAGCGTCTAGGACATGCTTGATATATCACCACCCTGGACCGTACGAAGGGGTATTGGCAAATACCACTTACAGAACGTGCAAAAGAGAAGACAGCCTGTTCTACTCCTGAGGGGCACTGGCAGTATAAGAGGATGCCATGGGGCCCCAGCCACTTTTCAGCGGATGATGGATCACATCCTTAAACGCCACCAAGCCTATGCATCTGCGTATTTACATGACGTGGTAATTTTTAGTGCAGACTGGGAGAGCCACTTACCTAAAGTGCAGGCTGTTATTAACGCCCTCCGTGGTGAGGGTCTGACACCCAATCCTAAGAAGTGTGCTGTGGGATTAGAGGAGGCCCGGTATTTAGGGTACATTTTTGGCAGGGGTTAGTAAAACCCCAAGTCACAAAGACCCCTGAATAAAAAACAGGTCAGGGCTTTTTAGGGGTTAGTAGGCTACTACAGAAGGTTTTTCCCCAATTTTGCTACATTGGCCGCTCCCCTTACGGATCTTAGCAAGGGGGGGGGGGAGTCCTCAGTGGTAACTTGGTCCCCAGAAGCTGAGAAACCTTTCCAGAACCTAAAAACAGCCCTGTGTAATAGCCCTGTCCTAATCACCCCGGATTTCACACAGGAATTTGTAGTGCAGACAGATGCTTCAGAAGTGGGGTTAGGTGCAGTGTTGTCCCAAGTGCTGAATGGGGAGGAACACCCCATAGCGTTCTTAAGCATAAAATTGATCCCTGCTGAAAAAAGGTACACCATTGTAGAACTGGAATGTCTAGCTATCAAATGGGCTCTTGAAAGTTTAAAATCTTATCTGTTAGGGCAACAGTTTAGGCTCCTAACTGACCACGCCCCACTCAAATGGATGGCCCAAAATAAGGAGAAAAATGCAAGAGTTACCAGATGGTTCTGGGCTCTACAGAATGTATTTTTTTTTAGTAGAACATAGACCAGGTAGCCAACAAGCTAACTCTGATGCCCTCTCCAGAGTTTACAGTCTGTTTGCCCAAGATACATATCCCCCCCCCCGAGTTTGAGCAGAGGGGGGGATATGTATCTGTGTGCCTGTGAAACAAGTTAAAATGACAGGAAAAGTAATTGATGGGATATACAGTGGGGCAAAAAAGTATTTAGTCAGCCACCAATTGTGCAAGTTCTCTCACTTAAAAAGATGAGAGAGGCCCGTAATTGTCATCATAGGTATACCTCAACTATGAGACAAAATGTGGAAACAAATCCAGACAATCACATTGTCTGATTTGGAAAGAATTTATTTGCAAATTATGGTGGAAAATAAGTATTTGGTCACCTGCAAACAAGCAAGATTTATGGCTCTAACAGACCTGTATCTTCTTCTTTAAAGTTTGAACTTGTTATCAGTATAAAAGACACCTGTCCACAACCTCAAACAGTCACACTCCAAACTCCATTATGGCGAAGACCAAAGAGCTGTCGAAGGACACCAGAAACAAAATTGTAGACCTGCACCAGGCTGGGAAGCACAAGCTCTTAGAACAAAGTACCACATTTCAATACTTGAATGATACTTGTTAAATTTAGACTTGGTATTTAGTGAATAGCTTCCATGACTCCACAGACTTGTGTAAACAATTGTGTTTACCTTAGCACAATGTGATACCTTAGTTCAAATTATTCCTCTTCAAAACAAACAGACCTTCTACTTAAGCCTCGTACACACGGTCGGACTTCCATCTGACTTTTCCGTGTTTTTCTGTCCGAACGGAGTTGGTCGGGAACACCCATAGCATACACACGCTCTGACTTTTCTGCAAACTTTCCCAAAACTTTTTGTAACATCACGTGGTTTTTCTGCTCGTTTCTGCTCTTTACCGCCACCCTTTGGTCAACTTCTGCTATTGTTGGTTGATTTTAACATTAGTTGTTTTGTCCATCGGACAAAAGTCCGATGGTTTTCTGTACACACGGTCGGACTTTGCTCCATCGGACTTTTGTTGGGCAAAAGTTTGTCCGTTTGCAGACCCAACTTTTGTCCGATGAAAACAAGAAAAAAGCAAAAAAAATTTGTCCGATGGAGCGTACACACGGTCGGATTGTTGGTCCAACTTGCTCAAAATTAAGTTTGTTGGCCAAAAGTCCGACCGAGTGTACGGGGCTTAACACTCTAAAATGCACAAACAAAATGTTATATTGTGCACAGCTTGATAATTTGATCTAGACTAAATTTAGAATGAATCTATTTTACACACATATCATGACAAAACCATTGTACAAACGTTGGCTTTAGCTTTATAAAGACAGACAAAACTGTGTATGTCTTTTAATATTTGGAATATAATTATTTCATACTGCAGTTAAAATGGTTGTAAACCCACTTTGACAACATGCACCTACAGGTAAGCCTAGATAAGGACTTACCTGTAGGTGCATGAAATATCTCCTTAACCCACATGGTTAAGGAGATATTTGCAGATAACACTGCACCGATGTCTACGGCGCATGCGCACCATAGACAACGGCGCAGGCGCACTGAGCGTTCCTGTATAATGAATGGGACATGGCGGTTTTCTCAATGGTCAAATGCCGGCCAATTACAGCGCCGGAGCGGCGATACCAGGAAGAAGCTCTGAGGGGACATGGCGACGGTGGCAGAGGGGAACGAGGAGGACTTCGGGGGCTTTGATTTCAGGTAAGTGCCACATAATGAGCTAGTATACATAGCATACTAGCTCATTATGCCTTTTTCTTGCAGGGTTTTTTTTTCTGTGAAAACTGTCAGAGGGTTTACTTCCTCTTTAAAAATAATACAACTCCAATTTGCTCTGCCATATATTTAAATGGTTTTATGCAAAAACAATTCAATTATCAAAAAGGTACGCATGAAAATATTAATATATAAGAATAATACTTTACCAGTAGTCTAAGAAACTTTTTTTTTGAGAAGTATCAGAATGATGAGTCCCACAGGACTTCTTTCAACCTCCTACATCTTTCTGCCTTTCAAGATCTCCACGCATTCCAGAATCCTCATAGCATCCTTCCTGCCCAAGAGATCTCCTCTCTATCATCTGTACCTACTTTTTATCTCCCCCAAAAACTGGGTGTGTGTGTCATTACTATGTAATTGATGATGTAATATGACGATGTGCTTTATATGTTACCATGACAACCAAGTCTAAGGCCATCTTGAATAATTACTATTTTCAACCTCTAGAGGCAGTGTTGTATAAGAAATTAGTTCTATTTTTATGACATTCTGCCCTCGGCTTAGTAAGACACCATTAATTGTCAAAAACTGTGTCAATTTCCTCCAGACATTCTGGCTCTTCTTAAAATATATGGATGTGATAAAATATACCCCACATAATTAGTTGGGGTTATAAATTCCTTGAAACTGAAGTCATTGGAATTTAACTATAGGCAAAACAGTTATTCATTAACATTCATTAACATTCTCACTAATAGAATACCATGTTTATCATAATAATCTATATATGTGTAGCAACCCGGCCCTCCTTCTCCACTCTTTGGCTCGCTCACAGGAGAAGAAGGCACCCAGTTTCCACCATGCCCGTACCCCCTGGGTTGCAGAGGTTAAGCACACTTGTTTTCACTTATGGGTCTTTGCAGCAGGCTCCCCCTCAGTGTTGGTTTCCATCCCTAGAATGTAAGGACAAAGTCTCTATACCCCAAGTAACTCCAAGGTCCACACCAGCGTCAACTCCAACATAGAGTTTATTTCTTTATGCATGAACATCCACAAAATGAGGCGAAGAGAAAGGTGTTAGGAAGACAGATCAATTCAGGCACTCTTGTTTCTTCGCCACTCGATTCCGAGTGGGTATAGCTCACCCGGATAGTCACCCGAAGGCACTATTAGCCGGCATGTAACTCGAACAGTCTATTGGATTCCCTAATGGATGCGTTCAGGAGATCCTCTGCCACAGAATCTATAGTGTCCCAAACCTCCTACTGGTCCCGTTGTTTAGATCCCTGTTTTCGGATGGATGACATCCCTCCAGAGAGTTACTGGGCCCCTTCCTTCACTGTGATCTCTCACCAGTCCTTCGGAACAGTCCTCCCCCAGCCTCCTCTTCTAGAAATGGGTCCCCTCGCAAGGCGGCACCCTGGGATTCCTCCTCCCGAAGTGGGCTCCAGCAAAAGGTGCTGGGCAGTGGCGGTGCGTCCATAGAGGGCGTCGGAGCGCCGCCCCCTCTCGCTCCCGCACCGCCACTGAAAGACAATACACAGATTCATGCATTGCATGAATCTGTGTATTGTCACCGCTGCCGCGCTGCCCACTATACATATGGCCGGCCTCCTGGTGAGCGTCGGCCATATGAATTAGAGCGGCGGCCGGCGGTGGGTGTAACTTGGAAGTGCCTATCAGAGCCAGCAGCTCTGATAGGCTTTCCGAATACAGCTCTCAGGCTGTATTCGGCTTCCAAAAACTCCTCCCAGGTACGCACGGGGATGCGTTCCTGGAAGAAGACTGTGTGGAGGTTTCAGCCAATCAGGTTCACCGGATCTGGTTACCGGTAACCTGATTGGCTGAAGCGACATCGAGGGCGGGAGAACACATCAAGGACGGCGCGGACCGAGGAAGGTAAGTGCAGGGCTGGGGGGGGGACAGGCTGCATTTGGGGGACAAACTGGTTGAATATGGGGCACAAACTGGCTGAATATGGGGCACAAACTGGCTGAATATGGGGGACAAACTGGCTGCATATGGGGGGAACTGGCTGAATATGGGGAACAAACTGGCTAAATATGGGGGGAACTGGCTGAATATGGGGGACAAACTGGCTGAATATGGGGGGAACTGGCTGAATATGGGGGACAAACTGGCTGAATATGGGGGGAACTGGCTGAATATGGGGGACAAACTGGCTGAATATGGGGGGAACTGGCTGTATATGGGGGACAAACTGGCTGAATATGGGGGGAACTGGCTGTATATGGGGGACACGCTGGCTGCATTTGGGGGGAACTGGCTGTATATGGGGGACAAACTGGCTGCATTTGGGGGGAACTGGCTGTATATGGGGGACACGCTGGCTGCATTTGGGGGAACTGGCTGTATATGGGGGACAAACTGGCTGCATTTGGGGGGAACTGGCTGTATATGGGGGACACGCTGGTTGCATTTGGGGGGAACTGGCTGTATATGGGGGACAAACTGGCTGCATTTGGGGGAACTGGCTGTATATGGGGGACAAACTGGCTGCATTTGGGGGGAACTGGCTGTATATGGGGGGGAACTGGCTGCATTTGGGGGAACTGGCTGTATATGGGGACAAACTGGCTGTATATGGGGTACACTGGCTATATATATGGGGACACACTGGCTGTATATGGGGGCACACTGGCTATATATATGGGGACAAACTGGCTGTATATGGGGGCACACTGGCTATATATATATATGGGGGCACACTGGCTGTATATGGGGGCACACTGGCTGTATATGGGGGCACACTGGCTGTATATATATGGGGGCACACTGGCTGTATATGGAAACAAACTGGCTGTATTTGAGGGGGCAAACTGGTGGCGTTTGGGCACAGTGGCTGCGTTTAATGGGCACAGTGGCGGCAATTGATTTTTTTTTTTTCAGTTTGTTTGCGCCCCCCCAAAAATTTTGAGCACCAGCCGCCACTGGTGCTGGGCCCAGGGCTGAAGTTGCAGTCCCAGGACTAAAGGTGCCTGGGACTGAAGTGCACATGGCCCCATGGCCTGGAGGGCCAAGCACCAGGACTCCGACTCTGGAACCGACCCCTCCCAGGCGGCGTCTGCTCCTTGTGTATCCTCTCCCGGCATGCATAGCAGGTAGACCACACCCACTGCACGGCTGCCGAGAGAGGACACCAAATTATTGCCCCACTCCCTGTGGTTCAACCCCGAGTACAAGTGACAGCGCCACCCATACTTCTAAGGGGGGACTGCACACCAGGCAAAACAGCAGCAAGGCAGAGTTCAGCAAACTGAAAGTTTCGAGCCAACTACCACTCTAATCACCCCCAAATTTGGTATAGCAATCCCTAAATTTGGGACCCCCGCTACATATGTATTTAACGGGTTTTATAAATAACTAATACATTGTTAAGATATTTTGAAAGAAAAATTATTGTTTAAAATATATAATACAATAGCTTAATTTGTCAATAAGCCCTCTTGTTTCGTTCATGCAAAGAAAAGTTTTGTGAGTGCTCATGTGAAATACGATTCTCTAATCTATACATCGCCTGTGGAATCTCCCCTTATCTATAAGTGCCAAAGACAAAAGATATATAACCTGGGAAAACGGTACAGACTGACTTACACAGTCTCCTTGTGAGACAGAAAACAACTCTTGTAACAATGTCTATTCATGAGCTATAAACTTAGTTTCAACTTTAGAGGTGTAGCGGGGTCTCCGTTGAGGCCCCATGGACTATGTTACCCAGAATCCCGTTTGGCACCCAGGGTGCATTGGGCTGCTGCAGAGACTCATGGGTGGGGTATAAAAGGGGAGGGCGAGGCTTAGTCCGGCCTCTTTGGACACCGCGCGGCTGGCAAGAGTACTTTCTGTGTGGACCTGCTGCAAGTGTAGGGCCCGAGGCCTGGGCCTTGCGCACTTCCAGAGAGCCTTCCACCTCGCTGCGGAGCCTGTGCGGCTACAGACATCTACCTGCTTCAGGGACGTCAGTGAACCGGAGATCAGGCGGTGGCAGATCCTGTGTGTGTGGAGACACAGCGGTGGGAGTCCCGGACTGGGATCGAGTCCGGAGGGGTGAGAGAGCACCTGCTCACAACTATAATCGAGTACTTTATTAGGCCTATAGACTGCCTTGGCCCATCGGGTTATATTTCCCTTTTCCTGTCAGGAGACTAGTTGGAGGACTGAGTTACATAGTCTCCGGGGAGTTGTTTCCATTACCTTAGACCTTGTTGGATTACAAATATTGTTCCTGTATGTGCACCACCGATCATCTGGCATGCGAAGATTCCTTCTCTAGAGACTGAGCTTTAACTGAGTCAGGCCTGACTGGGAGTTGATAGTACTGTTGGGCACCATATTGCTAACAGGGACTCAAGCTATATGTTAGTGTGTGTTAGAACTAATTGCGCACTATAGTTAACTAGTGCTAGTAGTACTGCAGGGCTCTGCATGCATGTGTTATATGTGATATTGATTGTTAACCCTTTTTATCTACAAGTAAACCTTTTACATTTTATCAATCTGGTACTGGAGTCTATATATATATCTGGTATAGAGTTATATAGAAATACCACCCCTAGACTAGCTGTGCCAGAGACAGGCTGAGTAGATTGCCGAGGGTTGGCTGTGCTGTGTACAGGGCCCAAAAGCGAACCAGCGGCTACCTTAGTTTGTGGTATCGCTACAGAGGGAAAATGGCTTCCCTCATGTTCATATGAAAAATATACAATATACAGCCTTATATATATTCTTTCAACCCCAATAGTTCTAACACCACAATTGTTGTATTTGTTGCACAATTCCCCAGTGTGGATATATACAAAATGGTTTAAAATAAATTGAAATTCTTTTTAGAGAATTAATATGGAAGAAATGTCAGGCCAGAATTCGTCTGCATACCTTGCAATTACCAATAAACGAGGGGGGCTTAGCCGTACCACAACCCCAGAGTTATTTTTTGGCAGCACAGTTGCAGCATGTGGGGGGGTGTAATACTCCGGGGGGGGGGGGGGAACGCAGGTGGCAGAATGATGCTACTTGGAGCCCCGCATAACACAGTGGTGGAGGCGTTAGAAGCGGATTTTTTTCCCCTCAGGAGTCCAACACTGGATGGCCATAAAAGTGTGGGAATCAGTTAAGACACTAATGGGGTATAGGGGAATAACAGAATACTCCCCCCTTTGGAATAATAAGAACCTGCAAGAGCTCCTGGCCATGGGGAAGATTAAAGATTCAGAAAACCAGGGTATAAGTTGCCTTGCTCATTTATACAAGGGCAGCACTTTTAAATCATTTACAGATCTGAGGAGAGAGTACGATATATCAAACCATTCATTCTACAGATATTTACAGATCAGACATGCCCTGGGCGCTCAGTTTAAGACACACGCAATAGAATGGAGTAAGGTACCCTTCCTTCAAAAGGTAAATAAGACTGGTACGTCTAAGGGACTTATCTCTGAGTTATATGCACAGATATGCAGTAGAGTTATTGAAGGGCCGGAATCTCTTTCCAGCAAGAAGAGATGGGAAGGGGATATGGGGGGAATAACAACAGAGAGGATACTGGAACTGGGGCCACTGGTGTCGGTTTCTCCATCACAGAAAGTATCACATCTGTTTCTGGTACATAGAGTTTACTATACTCCTAAGAGATTATTTATAAAAATATATAAATCTTGCGAGCTAATCTAGAGCAACCTGAGACTGCAATCAGCGTCAGGTATAAAGTAACCTGAGGTTACAACCTAGCCTCAAGTGTGGTATGACAATTCCTGTGAAACAAAGTGCAAATTCACAGCTGCTAAGCATTGATCACAATCCCATAATCTGTGAAAACATATATCCAAAAAACAAAAAAGCGCTGTGTGATACTGAACCTTACAAATGCATAGATAGTGCCATAAACAATGAAAATCAATATTGCTAAAAAATTTAACTATGAACATTTTTGTGTAACAAGCAAGCTCACAGTGAAAGAAATTTAGTATTATTCCTTAATATTAACCACTTAACGACCGCTCACTGTATATATACGTCGGCACAATGGCACCAACAGGCACAATCACGTAGAGTATACGTAATTGCCTTTGTACAGTTGGGGGGTCCAATCGGACCCCCCTTCTGTACAGTGAGCGGTCGGAATTCGTCTGGGACCGATCCGAGATGGGGGGGCGACCGTTCGATTCCGGCCACCCCCCCCCCGCGATCGCTCCCGGCGAATGAGAATGCCCCCTCTGCCTGTGTAATGTAAACACAGGCAGAGGAAGCAGGAGGAAGTGATGTCATCTCTTGTGCGGCGCTCACATATACCAAGCGCCGTACAAGAGAAGACATCAAGGTTAGTGCACAAACACTACACTAACACCAGCACACATAGGCACATAAATCGCCCCCCCAGGCCCCCCCAGATCACCCCCCAGCCCCCAGTCACAGTGTCACTGATTGAAGTGACCATTTATTTACTGATCACTGCAATCAGTGACATTTGTGACTGTAAAAGTGTCACTACATTTAGTTTTAGGTCCAGTGTAGCCCCCTAACCCCCCCCTAATAAGGGTTTAACCCCTTGATCACCCCCCAGATAACCCTTTCACCCCCTAGCACCGCCGTCGCTAAGCGATCATTTTTCTGATTGCTGTCTTAGCGTCGGTGATGCAGATCGGTAGCCAGAATTTTTTTTTAGGTTCGCCGCAGGTTTTTATAGCGTCGGGTACCCCCATAAATTATCTAATAAAGGTTTAACCCCCTTGATCGCCCCCCAGGTAACCCTTTTACCCCCTATCACCACTGTCGCTAAGCGATCATTTTTCTGATCGCTGTCTTAGCGTCGGTGATGCAGATCGGTAGCCAGTAATTTTTTTTAGGTTCGCCGCAGGTTTTTATAGCGTCGGGTACCCCCATAAATTATCTAAAAAAGGTTTAACCCCCTTGATCGCCCCCCCAGGTAACCCTTTCACTCCCTATCACCACTGTCGCTAAGCGATCATTTTTCTGATCGCTGTCTTAGCGTCGGTGATGCAGATCGGTAGCCAGTAATTTTTTTTAGGTTCGCCGCAGGTTTTTATAGCGTCAGGTACCCCCATAAATGATCTAATAAAGGTTTAACCCCCTTGATCGCCCCCCAGGTAACCCTTTCACCCCCTATCACCACTGTCGCTAAGCGATCATTTTTCTGATCGCTGTCTTAGCGTCGGTGATGCAGATCGGTAGCCAGTATTTTTTTTTTAGGTTCGCCGCAGGTTTTTATAGCGTCATGTACCCCCATAAATTATCTAATAAAGGTTTAACCCCCTTGATCGCCCCCCAGGTAACCCTTTCACCCCCTAGCACCACTGTCGCTAAGCGATCATTTTTCTGATCGCTGTCTTAGCGTCGGTGATGCAGATCGGTAGCCAGTAATTTTTTTTAGGTTCGCCGCAGGTTTTTATAGCGTCAGGTACCCCCATAAATTATCTAATAAAGGTTTAACCCCCTTGATCGCCCCCAGGTAACCCTTTCACCCCCTATCACCACTGTCGCTAAGCGATCATTTTTCTGATCGCTGTCTTAGCGTCAGTGATTCAGATCGGAAGCCAGTAATTTTTTTTAGGTTCGCCGCAGGTTTTTATAGCGTCAGGTACCCCCATATATTATCTAATAAAGGTTTTAACCCCCTAATTGCCCCTAGTTAACCCTTTCACCAGTGATCATCATATAAGTGTTACGGGTGACGCTGGTTAGTTAGTTTGCTTTTTATAGTGTCAGGGCACCCGCCGTATATATAACCCAATAAAGGTTTAACCCCCTGATCGCCCGGCGGGTGATATCAATTAGGTTTTAGCGTCAGAGAGGGTCTGCGTCACACCCCAGGCAGCGTCAGGTTAGTGCCAGTAACGCTAACACCCACGCGTGAAGCATACACCCTCCTTAGTGGTATAGTATCTGAACAGATCAATATCTGATCTGATCAGATCTATACTAGCGTCCCCAGCAGTTTAGGGTTCCCAAAAACGCAGTGTTAGCGGGATCAGCCCAGATACCTGCTAGCACCTGCGTTTTGCCCCTCCGTCCAGCCCAGGCCACCCAAGTGCAGTATCGATCGATCACTGTCACTTGCAAAACACAACACACATAACTGCAGCGTTCGCAGAGACAGGCCTGATCCCTGCGACTCCAGTGCTGTAGGAGGTGATTTCACCACCACAGTTAAAAAAAAAAGCAAATATGCCGAAGCATTGGGGCAGCAGGGGCGGAGGAGTGATTTTGCTCCTAATGCCGCATACATACAGTCGAAATTCCGACGGAGGCTTGCCCGTGGAAAAGTCCGACCATGTGTGTGCGGCATAACTTTTTTGCGGGAGGATGCCCCCATGCTTCGGCATATATAAATGGTGCATGTATGTCCATCATTAGAAGTGGGTGGATGAAGGGCGGTATTCTAATGATGGGCATACCCACCGATCAATCTCTTTTTTCGTTCAGCCAACTGGCTGCATGAAAAAAAAAGATTACAATACATGTCCAACAAGGACCAGCAACGTACTGGTATGTTGCTGGACTTTGAATGGTTATACCAGATTGATGCCTGCGGGTTTAGGTATCATCTTGGTATCATTCTTTTCAGCCAGCGGCCGGCTTTCATGTAAAAGCAATCCTAGTGGCTACGTAGCCTCTGGACTGCTTTTACAAGCAGTGGGAGGGAATGTCCCCCCCCCACGGATATAAAAAGCGCCATTGGGAAATTGGGAAAGCATTTTATCACACCGATCTTGATGTGGTCAGATGCTTTGAGGGCAGAGGAAAGATCTAGGGTCTAGACCCCAGTTTTTAAAAAAAAAGAGTACCTGTCACTACCTATTGCTATCATAGGGGATATTTACATTCCCTGAGATAACAATAAAAATGATAAAAAAAAGGAAGGAACGATTGAAAAATAAAATAAAAAAGCAAAATTAATAATAAAAAAAAAAAAAAAAAAAAAAAGAAAAAGCACCCCTGTCCTGCCCTGCTCTTGCCCTGCTCTTGCCCAATGGCGAACGCAAGCGTCGGTCTGGCGTCATATGTAAACAGCAATTGCACCATGCATGTGAGGTATCACCGCAAAGGTCAGATCGAGAGCAGTAATTTTAGCAGTAGACCTCCTCTGTAAATCTAACAGGGTAACCTGTAAAGGCTTTTAAAGGCTTTTAAAAATGTATGTAGTTTGTCGCCAATGCGCGTTTGTGCGAAATTTTAAAGCATGTCGTGTTTGGTATCTATGTACTTGGCCTAAGATCATCTTTTTTATTTCATCAAACATTTGGGCAATATAGTGTGTTTTAGTGCATTAAAATTTAAAAAAGTGTATTTTTTCCCCAAAAAATGCGTTTGAAAAATCGCTGCGCAAATACTGTGTAGAAAAAAAAAATGCAACACCCACCATTTTATTCTGTAGGGCCTTTTCTTTAAAAATATATATAATGTTTGGGGGTTCAATATAATTTTCTTGCAAAAAAAAATATGTTTTCATGTAAACAAAAAGTGTCAAAAAGGGCTTTGTCTTCAAGTGGTTAGAAGAGTGGATGTAAGCTTCCTAATGTTGTGTATAAAATGCCAGAACAGTTCAAAACCCCCCCAAATTACCCCATTTTGGAAAGTAGACACCCCAAGCTATATACTGAGAGGCATGTCGAGTCCATGGAATATTTTATATGTTGACACAAGTTGCAGAAAAAAGAATTTTTTTTTTTTTTTTTTTTTTTGCACAAAGTTGTCACTAAATGATATATTGCTCAAACATGCCATGGGCATATGTGGAATTACACCCCAAAATACATTCTGTTGCTTCTCCTGAGTACGGGGATACCACATGTGTGAGACTTTTTGGGAGCCTAGCCGCGTACGGGACCCCAAAAACCAATCACCGCCTTCAGGCTTTCTAAGGGTGTAAATTTTTGATTTCACTTCTCACTGCCTATCACAATTTCGGAGGCCATGGAATACCCAGATGGCACAAACCCCCCAAATGACCCCATTTTGGAAAGTAGACACCCCAAGCTATTTGCTGAGAGGTATTGTGAGTATTTTGCAGATCTCGCTTTTTGTCACAAAGTTTTGAAAATTGAAAAAAAAATAATTTTTTTTTTTTCTTTCTTCATTTTCAAAAACAAATGAGAGCTGTAAAATACTCACCATGCCTCTCAGCAAACAGCTTGGGGTGTCTACTTTCCAAAATGGGGTCATTTGGGGGGGTTTTGTGCTATTTTGGCATTTTATGGCCTTCAAAATTGTGATAGGTAGTGAGGAGTGAAATCAAAAATTTGCGCCCTTAGAAATCCTGAAGGCGGTGCTTGGTTTCCGGGGTCCCGTACGTGGCTAGGCTCGTAAAAAGTCCCACACATGTGGTATCCCCGTACTCAGAAGCAGCAGAATGTATTTTGGGGTGCAATTCCACAAATAACCATGGCATGTGTGAGCAATATATCATTTAGTGTCAACTTTTTGTAATTTTTTTTTTTTTGTCATTATTCAATCCCTTGGGACAAAAAAAAAAAATATTCAATGGGCTCAACATGCCTCTCAGCAATTTCCTTGGGGTGTCTACTTTCCAAAATGGGGTCATTTGGGGGGGTTTTGTACTGCCCTGCCATTTTAGCACCTCAAGAAATGAGATAGGCAGTCATAAATTAAAAGCTGTGTAAATTCCAGAAAATGTACCCTAGTTTGTAGACGCTATAACTTTTGCGCAAACCAATAAATATACGCTTATTGACATTTTTTTTACTAAAGACATGTGGCTGAATACATTTTGGCCTAAATGTATGACTACAATTGAGTTTATTCGATTTTTCTTATAACAAAAAGTAGAAAATATCATTTTTTTTCAAAATTTTCGGTCTTTTTCCGTTTATATCGCAAAAAATAAATATCGCAGAGGCAATCAAATACCATTAAAAGAAAGCTCTATTTGTGGGAAGAAAAGGACGCAAATTTCGTTTGGGTACAACATTTCATGTCCGCACAATTTACAGTGAAAGCAGCGCAGTGCAAAATTCTGAATTCACCTCTGGTCCTTTAGCTACCAAATGGTCCGGGGCTTAAGTGGTTAAGTGTCCAAAAAAAAAGAAAGAGACTTTTTTCTCCCAATGTTCATCAATCCACAGAGACAAAAGTGCAAATTGGGGTATTATGCGTATTACTGTCCAAAAAGTGACTCTAGTGATGATAATCCTGATCAGATGATCAGAAGAGGGTGACTTTTAAGTTTGGTCCACATAAGCAGTTGAACCACTCCTGGGCTCTAAGTGAAACTGGCTCAGCAGGATCCCACAGGAAAATCCAGAGAAGTTGTCCTCAATTTTAAAACAAGAAAGAGGCTGGATAGTGCATTATCGCTAGTTTAAAAATGTATTTAGAAAACATAACATCAGGGTACTCACACATTTTAGGTGCTTCCAGCACATCAAACTATAAAAGCATTAAGCATAGGATTCCTCTCTAAACGACTTCCAAACTTGTATGAGTCAGCAGCTTGTACAAACAAGCATGTATCCGAGCTCCTCCACCGTCCTCGCCCCTCCGCTACATGTGACGACACAGGGCTCATCACGTGTCTTCCTCAGTGGGATCTGATTGGATGGTGGAGATTACTAGAATATATACTATGCCGGCGGGCATTGAAGTGTAGCCGCCATATGCGCCATTTTTTTGTAGGTATATTCCAATGATAACCACAACCGCGGCCATATTAATGAGGCCGCAAGTCGCCACTATAGACACCATTTTATTGTGGTTCTACCTGAAAGATAAAATACATCCGCGGCCATATAAATAAAAATATCAGTAACAAAGCTAATTAAAAATAATATGGAGAACTTCACTAAATATCCCACACCCAGCTAACAACTATCCCCGAGCCACCCCCATCAAATTCTCTGCAGCTATTACCTTTTGTACCACCACCCCTCCCTTTAGAATGTAAGCTCTACAAGCAGGGCCCTCCTGTACCTTTTGTATTGAATTGTACTGTAATTATGTTGTCCCCCCTATACATTGTAAAGCGCTGCGTAAACTGTTGGCGCTATATAAATCGTGTATAATAATAATAATAATAATAATAAATACAGGACGGGGAGGACACATAAGAAGGAAGCCACCTGGGGAGAAATAAATAAATACAATAGATATAATATATTCCCTATTCAACAACTAGTAATTACAATAAAAGCCTGTTTATAATTCCCCTAATAACAAATATAAATGAAATTAAACGCATCAATAACCCCCATGTAATAATCCCTCTAAATAATGCATGCAGTGTCATGGGTGGGACTTGAACCCATGCCCCACTGGCTGCAAGGCAGAAGTGCTAACCACTTAGCCACTATAGTTTACTCATTTTGCATATATTATTATTATTATTATTATTATTATTATTTTATAAAAAAAGATATGAATATAAAATTACAAAACTATTAAAAAGCCCCCCAATAGGTAGATAAAAGCAATCATCAGACTATTGAAGAGTGACATAACTATTACTCATATCACAATGGAGTTAAGAACAAAGGATAAAAACTATCTCTAAAAAAATATATATTTATGTGCAACCATATAAACCCATTAATCGGAAAACCTAAAATCACCTCATTCTAACAATTGCTCAAAAAACACTGGAGATCAAACTCTTTGTTTAATCCCCTTGGTGATAAAGTCCCCAATTGGTGTATTCACCAGGACTCGCGCTTGCTGATTTCTCTAATATAATTGCATCCTCTCCAATGATGCTTAGGGGCCTCTATCCCCCAAAATTGCATCCCCTCCGGGTTTTGGTGTGTTTGTCCCTAAAATGAATGGATAGGTGGTGTTTGTCAAATCCATGTCTAATATTTCTTATGTGTTCTTCCATTCTGACCTTGAGAGCTACCTTTGTTCTACCAATGTAAATTAAATTGCAGGGACATTTGATGGCATAAACTACACCTTTAGTTTCACAGGAAATAAAATCCCTGATGTTGTATGCCCGATTATTCTTGGGGTTAATAAAGGTTTTTAATTTCTTAACATTCTTTGGGACTCAGAAACAGCTATAGCAACGACCACATCCATAAAAACCCTTATGCCACGTACACACGGTCAGAATTTCCGTCAAAAAATGTTCAATGGGAGCTTTTTGTCGGAAATTCCGACCGTGTGTAGGCTCCATCGAACATTTGCTGTCGGAATTTCCGACAACAAAAATTTGAGAGCTCGTTCTCAAATTTTCCGACAACAAAATCCGTTCTCGTAAATTCCGATCGTGTGTGGACAATCCCGACGCACAAAATTCCACGCATGCTCTAAATCAAGTATGAGACGGAAGCGCTGGGTCTGGTAAAACTAGCGTTCGTAATAGAGATAGCACATCTGTCACGCTTTTTCAGCCTCGGACTGAAAAGCACGAGGCTGAAAAGCTTGAATCGTCTCTTACCAAACTTCTACTAACACGACTGGTATTGAACTTCCCTTTAACCGCTTGCCGTCAGCAGCACGAACTTATACGTTGACAGAATGGCACGGCTGCGCAAATGGGCGTATATATGTATCCCCTTTAAATTCCCGCCATGTGGTCGCACGCGTGCCGCTGGCGGTGCACTCGCGACCCTGCCGCGAGCTCCGTGACCGTGCCCGCGGGACCCACGGACTCAATGTCCGCCGGTGTCCCGCGATCGTGTCACAGAGCTTAAGAACGGGGAGATGTCAGTGTAAACACAATGGGGGTTATTTACGAAAGGCAAATCCACTTTGCACTACAAGTGCAAACTACAAGTGCAAAGTGCAGTCGCTGTAAATCTGAGGGGTAGATCTGAAATGAGGGGAAGCTCTGCTGATTTTATTATCTAATCATGTACAAGCTAAAATGCTGTTTTTATTTCCTTTGCATGTCCCCCTCAGATTTACAGCGACTGCACTTCCAAGTGCACTTTCAGTGCAATTTCAAGTGCATTTTGCACTTGTAGTTTGCCTTTCGTAAATAACCCCCAATGTCTCCCTGTTCTTCCTAGTGACATGTCACTGATCATCTGTTCCCTCTCGGGAAGAGCAATCAGTGACGTGTCACTTGTAGCCACGCCCACTAACAGTTAGAATCACTCCCTAGGAAATACTTAACCCCTTCAGCGCCCGCTACAGGTTAACCCCCTTCACTGCCAGTGTCATTTTTACAGTAATCAGTGCATTTTTATAGCACTGATCCCTGTACAAATGACAATGGTCCCAAAATGGTGTCAAAAGTGTCCGATGTGTCCGCCAAAATGTCGCAATCACGATAAAAATCGTTGATCGCCGCCATTACTAGTAAAAAAAAAAAATATTAATAAAAATGCCATAAAACTATCCCCTATTTTGTAGATGCTATAACTTTTGCGCAAACCAATCAATAAAAGTTTATTGCAATTTTTTTTACCAAAAATATGTGGAAGAATACGTATCGGCCTAGAATGAGGAAAAAATATGTTTTTTTATATATTTTTGGGGGATATTTATTATAGCAAAAAGTAAAAAATATTGAATTTATTTTTGTTTATAGCGCAAAAAATAAAAACCGCAGAGGTGATCAAATACCACCAAAAGAAAGCTCTATTTGTGGGAAAAAAAGGACTTTAATTTTGTTTGGGAGCCACGTCGCAGGACCGCGCAATTGTCAGTTAAAGCGACGCAGTGCCGAATCACAAAAAGTGGCCTGGTCTTTGGCCAGCCAAATGATTTGGGGCTTACGTGGTTAATAGTGCCGTCATACGTCTTGTACGTCACCACGTTCTTGGCGTTCGGAATTTCCGACAACATTTGTGGGACCGTGTGTATGCAAGACAAGTTTAAGCCAACATCTGTCGGAAAAAAATCCATGGTTTTGTTGTCGGAATTTCCGATCGTCTGTAAGCGGCATTAATGTCCCAGAACATTAATGGTCTGGATGGTGGAGGTTCTACTATGTTGTGTACAATTCTGTCCCTTAGGTTAGGGGCCCTTTTATAAACAATTTTTGGCTATTGGGTAAAGAATCACATAATGATGCATCCTGATTTAGCACCTGCCAATACTTAGTAATGATCCTTTCTACATCCTTATTCTGAATGTTATAATCCAAAACCAAACTATTCTTATTACCTAAGTTTCTCTCCCTACCTGTAGTGTCCTCCAGTGATTTTTCTCTATCCATAGCCCTAATTTTAATCCTTTCTCTCTCCAGGAAGTCAGCTTCATATTCTTTATCCCTAAACATCTTTGTTAACTTATCAGTTTGTTTATCAAAATCTCCAATCCTCGTACAATTCCTTTTTATTCGCATGTATTGCCCCCTGGGAATGTTAACAATCCAGGGTTTGTAATGGCAACTCATCGTGGGAATGTAATGCCCCATACACACGATCGTTTTTCATGCTGTTAAAAATGCCATTAAAAAAAATGGCCATTAAAAATGATCGTGTGTAGGCTCCAGAGCATTTTTAACGACGTGAAAAATGGCCATTAAAAATTTCGAACATGCTCTCTTTTTTCACGTCGTTTTTCATGTCGTTTTTTTTAACGACGTGAAAAACGATAGTGTGTATGCTTTAACGACGTGAAAAAAAACGTGCATGCTCAGAATCAAGTATGAGACAGGAGCGCTCGTTCTGGTAAAACTAGCGTTCGTAATGGAGATAGCACATTTGTCACGCAGTCACGGACTGAAAAGCACGAGACTGAAAAGAGCGAATCGTCGCTCAACAAACTTTACTAACATGAAGGGTGGCGCCATTCGAACGGAACTTCCCCTTTATAGTGCCGTCGTACGTGTTGTACGTCACTGCGCTTTGCTTGATCGTTTTTTTAAATGATCGTGTGTACGCAAGACAGGCTTGAGAGGAAACATGAAAAAAAACGACGTGAAAAACGGCAAGAAAAAAAATGGCAAGAAAAACGATTGTGTGTATGGGGCATAAGAATTCCAATCTGTATCCTTAAAATATGTAATCGTCTCCATACTATTTTGGGTGTTGCTAATTTCCTAGTCCAAAAAGTGTATCTTTCGATCACTGATTTCCCATGTAAGACTTATATTGTGGTCATTTTCATTCATTGTTAATAACAGGGATTCCACATCATTTACCTCTCCTTGCCAAACAATAATCAGATTGTCAATAAATCTTTTGTATAAAAGACATCTAGGGTCAGAATTCAATAGAACACCCTCCTCCTCCCACTTTGCCATATACAAGTTGGCCACGCTGGGTGCAAACTTTCTCCCATTGCGACACCCCTTACCTGCAAATAATAGGTATTATTGAACCAAAAATAATTATGTGTCAAACAAAATTTCAAACTCTTTAAAATAAACTTTTGTTCCTTACGTATATACTTCTGACTTCTTTTTTAACACCCACTTAACTGCTTGTATAGCTCCATGGTGATCTATATTAGTATATAATGAGGCTACATCGGCCGTTGCCAACACTACACCATGGCCCGCGTTGCATTGTTTAAGCAATTGTAATGTGTGTTTTGTATCTTTAAGGAATGCTCTAGTATCCCTTACTAAGGGCTGGAGATTGAGATATATGTACTCCCCCAACCTAGCGGTTAGAGACTCAATCCCACTGACAATGTGCCTACCTGGCGGGTTTGTCCTGTCCTTATGAATTTTCGGTATATAGTACAAAACTGGAGTTCTAAATGCGATAGGTACTAAATAGTTTTCCTCATGCTTATTCAATATATTTTTACTCACTCCATATTGGACTAACTCTTCTAATTTTTCTTATATTGCTTTATAGGATTTGTATTTAGAATTTCATAAGTCTCTCTATCTTCCAATATCTTATTCATTTCCTGCTTATACTGGTTAGCAGATAGCACCACAATTCCCCCCCCCCCCTTTGTCCGCTGGGCGAACAAAAATATCTTTACGTGTTTCCAAAAGTTTGATACCTTTTTTGATATCCCTCTGTTTATATACTTTTTTTAATCAGTAATTTCTCAAGGTCAGCTGTGACAAGTCGTTTGAACATGTCAACATACTTATTATTCACAATTTTAGGATTAAAAACAGATTTGTTCCTGAAGCCCTGTACACACGATCGGATTTCCTATGGATTCTAATCCGATGGATTTTTCCATCGGAAATCCGATGAAGCTGACTTCCATCAGTCTTGCCTACACACCATCAGTCAAAAATCCGACTGTCTCATACGCCATGACGTAAAACACTTAGACAAGCCAAAAAAATGAAGTTCAATGCTTCTGAGCATGCGTCGACTTGATTCTGAACATGCGTGGGTTTTTTGTCTGATGGAGTTCCACACAGACGATCGGAATTTGCTATCGTTTTTTTTCCCATCGGATAAATTTAAAACATGTTCTATTTTCTCACCAATAAAAAAGACCGATGGGGCCCATACATGATCGGTTTGGGAAAAGTCAGATGAGAAAAGTTATTTATACTCCCCTCCATTACTGCTGTCTCAATTGGATTCTGTGCATAATATTTTTTAATATTTAGTTTCCTAATAAATTTCTGTATTTCCACATATGTATCGAACTTATTAAGACCTTTCTTAGGGGCATATTTAATTCCCTTATCAAGAGTAATCAATTTTTCCCTAGTCAAATTGGTCCCACTGAGGTTATAGATCCCTGAACCTAATTCTCCGCCCTTTTTTTCTGTTGTACCCTTCTACCTGCTCTCCCTCCTCTTTTTCCACATTTCTTCCTCCATGGGTGAGGTCCACCCAACCCTTCTCTAAAAAAGAGTCATTGTACACACTGTCCTGGTCCCCCTCATAGAGTGTTTGATATCTGTTACGGGTCGCAACCTCATAAACATCCTGTGGGAGTTCATTAGATCTAAATCTCTGGGGTTTTGGTGAATAATACGGGTGATCACCCTGCTGAGGACCCCTATAAGGAGGGGGTCCTCCATAGGGGTGATAATCATCATGCGGTGGGCCCCTAAAAGGAGGGGGGTCCACCCCGTTGGGGGGTTCTATTCGGATAACTTTGTTGATACTGACCCCCCCTGTTGTTGACCCCTGTTATAGGGAACACCCCCATTTGGATTCCCTCTCACTTGGTAATTATTTCCCTGGTGACCCCTATTCCAGGGGCCCCTATTGGGAGCATACCCCTGTTGAAAAGGGGGTCTCCCTCCATTGTGGTGATTACCACTATTGTCATACTGATGGGGTTGATTAGGTCTCTTATTGTAAGGTGGAGCTACTGTACATGACAGCCTTGCCCTCTATTGGGGGGCGGTGTAAATTCCTATCGTCCCTACCATAAGGGACCGACCCTTGATAGGAATTAACCTGCTGTTGTGATGTTCGTTCATTCAGGGTTTTAAATTCCACATTCCTATCCCCTATATTATGCCCACCTCTATCAGGAGAAGCGTGGGACATGGTACTATTGTTGGCAGTCAAATTAGCCTGCCATATAAATACCTGCTTCTTCTGATAGTCATTCAAATTGCGAAGATATTTTTTTTTCTTTATATTTTTATTCTCTAAGTCTTTCTTTTACATACCCTTATGGAGTTCCCCCATGTGTTTGACATATTCAGCCGATTCCTTCATCGGCTCAATCTTATCTCTTATTTCTTTTATCCGTACCTCAATCAATCAAATTTTTCTCTCTTTTTTCTTTATTCAAGATTCCATTACCTCTTTTCCTTTACCATTAAAACATGTATACCTTTCCTCAACATCATCCACCCCCATTATACCATCATTAATGGGAATATCCCATCTTAATTTCCTTGGGACCATGTTATCCTTTAAATATTTTTCCATAGTTGACATATCCGACCATATATTGCTCTTTTTGTCCATAAGATGACTTTATTTTCTAAATAGGTGTACAATGTCATTATCCTTGTTTTCATTCTCAGATAATAGATCTTCCAAATCCAATTCTCTGTTGTCATAAAATGCAAACAAATCCATGGTAGCTACTAGCAAGTAATGAGAAAATAGGTAAACAACATAAAAATATATAAATCTTGCCAGCTACTCTAGAGCAACCTGAGACTGCAATCAGATTATTTATGTTTGGTCGGACACCGGATGCCAAATGCCCCAGGTGCCAGGAGACAGATGACCTTATACATATGGTATTGAGATGCCAATTCTATTTTGGTATTGGGCAGAAGTTCTCGATATCATAAACACAATTTACCGGACTACCTTAGAACTAGAAGCCAGGCTTTGCGTGTTGGGATATATGAAAGAATGTAGAGAGTCGTTTAGTATTACAGCCGTGGTATTGAGGTGCCTATTCCAAGCAAGAAAACTGATTGTGCAGAGATGGCAGTCGCTGAGGTCTCCATCATCTGGGGAAGGGGTTAAAGTCATAAATGAGACAGTGTGGAAGGAAAAAGTGGTATTCACCAAATGAGGTAATTTCAAGAAATTTGAAAAGATGTGGAAACCATGGTTGGGAAAGATGGGTTATCCCCCTTAGAGAGATTGGGAAAGAGGTTTGGGGTAGTGGACCGAGGTAATTTTTTTGCGCATAGGGAACAAGTATTTACAGTGTGATTTCAATGTTGGATAAGAATAATAGACAAGTAATTCACAATAGACAGCATCCAGGATGAGATGGGTAGTACTTAATAGGGATGAGCCGAACACCCCCCGGTTCGGTTCGCACCAGAACATGCGAACAGGCAAAAAATTTGTTCGAACACGCGAACACCGTTAAAGTCTATGGGACACGAACGTGAAAAATAAAAAGTGCTAATTTTAAAGGTTAATATGCAAGTTATTGTCATAAAAAGTGTTTGGGGACCCGGGTCCTGCCCCAGGGGACATGTATCAATGCAAAAAAAGTTTTAAAAACTTCTGTTTTTTTGGGAGCAGTGATTTTAATAATGCTTAAAGTGAAACAATAAAAGTGAAATATTCCTTTAAATTTCATACCTGGGGGGTGTCTAAAGTATGCATGTAAAGTAGCGCATGTTTCCCGTGTTTAGAACTGTCCCATAGCAAAATGCCATTTCTGAAGGGAAAAAAGTCATTTAAAACTACTCGCGGCTGTTCATAAATTGTCAGTCCCAGCAATACAGAGACTGCCATTTTTTTGTCTTTTATCCGTATTGCCGGGACCCGACAATTCATTAATAGCGCGAGTAGTTTTAAATGACTTTTTTTTCCCTTCAAAAATGATATTTTGTGCAGGGTACCAAAATTAAAAAAAGAAAAATGTGTGGGGGTCCCCCCAAATTCCATATCAGGCCCTTCAGTTCTGGTATGGATATTAAGGGGAACCCCACCTAATTGAAAAAAAAATGGCGTGGGGTTCAAAAGATCCATATCCATCCATACCATACCAGAGGGGGCGGGGTCACCCGTGACACCACGGGGAAGCCGCCGGAAACACCCGTTATGTCAGAACGGGGCGGGGTCACTCGTCCACATCACGGGTGGCCCCGCCCTCGGTTTTAAAAGAAATGTCACACGGCTCACGCGTCATTCGCCCGGGAGCCTTCTATGGAGGAGGCTGTATCGTTCGTAGCGGCGGGTAGTGGCGGGTAGCGGCGGGTAGCGCAGGTCCGGGTCGTGGAAGGATGTACATCGCTGTAATTTATTTTTTTATTTTTTATCAAAGGACTTGTCCCAAGCTGTCTGTGTTTTTTTACCTTTTTTGACACTTTTTTTTGTGAAATGGTAGAGGTACAATACACCCGTTATCAATTCATATAGGGGGGGCCAGAAGCTGGGGGTCCCCTTTGTTAAAGGGGGCTTCCAGATTACTATAAGCCCCCCGCTCGCAGACCCCCACAACCACTGGGCAAGGGTTGTGGGGATGAGGCCCTTGTCCCCATCAACATGGGGACAAGGTGCTTTGAGGGGTCACAGACCCCCAAAGCATCCTCCCCATGTTGAGGGCATGTGGCCTGGTACGGTTCAGGAGGGGGGGGCGCTCTCTCGTCCCCCCTCTTTTCCTGCGGCCTGCCAGGTTGCATGCTCGGATAAGGGTCTGATATGGATTTTTGGGGGAACCCCATGCCATTTTTTTTTTTTTTTTGGCGCGGAGTTCCCCTTAAAATCCATACCAGACCTGAAGGGTCTGGTATGGGTTTTTTGGGGGAATCCCACACCATTTTTTTTTTTTAATTACGAGGGGTTCCCCTTAATATCCATACCAGACCTGAAGGGCCTGATATGGAATTTGGGGGGACCCCCACACATTTTTTTTTTACATTTTGGTTCCCTGCACAAAATGTCATTTTTGAAGGGGAAAAAAAAGTAATTTAAAACTAATTGCGCTATTAATGGATTGTCGGGTCCCGGCAATACAGATAAAAGTAAGTAAAAAAAATGGCAGGGGTTCCCCTTAATATTCATACCAGACCCAAAGGGCCTGGTAATGGACTGGGGGGGACCCCTGTCATTTTTTTCAATTACTTTTCTCTGTATTGCCAGGACCGACAATTCACGAATAGCCGCGTGTAGTTTTAAATGACTTTTTTTCCTTCAGAAATTACATTTTATTGCAGGGACAGTACTAAATACGGGAAACATGCGCTACTTTACATGCATACTTTAGACACCCCCCAGGTACAAAATTTAAAGGAATATTTCACTTTTATTGTTTCACTTTAAGCATTATTAAAATCACTGCTCCCGAAAAAACTGCAGTTTTTAAAACTTTTTTTTGCATTGATACATGTCCCCTGGGGCAGGACCCGGGTCCCAAAAAACTTTTTAGGACAATAACTTGCATATTAACCTTTAAAATTGGCACTTTAGATTTCTCCCGTAGACTTTTAAAGGGTGTTCCGCGGCTTTTCGAATTTGCCGCAAACACCCCAAATTGTTCGCTGTTCGCCAAACGGGCAAACAGCCAATGTTCGACTGAGTGAACACTGGGTGGGCACGGGAGGATAGGTGGAGGGAGAAGAGAAGGATCAAAGTGCATGAGGGAATGGAGAGGTGAAATGAAAATGTGAAATGCAGGCACATAAGTTTGCTTAGGAAGGGGGATGGGGGGTCGGGGGGGAGTAAATGCAGGTTGTATGATTTAAAAGACATTTTTTACCCTTGGAAAATAAGTTTGTGAAATGTTTTAAATGTATTTTTTATAAATGGAAAAAATTTAATAAAGAATATTTAAATAAAATAAAAAAGAAGCATTATTAATATATCCAGCTTGTTGGCATTAGTATAGTGGGTGTGATGGGACCTCCAGATTACTTTTTCAGCCAATTCTGCCAGCAATAGGTCTAATTTTCAGGGATATATTATATGGATGCACCTTCGCACCTATCCTTTGACTGACTATTTGCCCTATGACTTTTAGCTGCTGGCCTATAGCGTTTTACTGTGGGCGGGTCCTTAGGGTGGTGGGTTTTGCCTTACTGTGGTGAGGTGCCCCATTCGCCCAGTGTGGCCTTAAGGTGTGGCACCCCCCCCACAGTGGGGTTAGACCCTTTTCCGCCGAGGTGGTCAATAGGGCCTTTTTCTGTAGGGGGTTTGATTGGGGAGGGTAGGCCAGCTCCCTTGTGGGGTTGCATCCTCCACCCCGTTCCTTTGCATTTGGTGTGGGGTGGTTTATTTGGGGTTGGTTTTGGGGGGGTGGTTTAGGGGAGACATTATGCAAGGTGGGGAGATGAAGTATGTGCTTTTTAGCCTGTTGCTTTCACGCTGATTATCATTTTATGTAATTTAGTTAATAAATCTTGTGTAGGTTACTCTGATTGAGAGTGTTCAGTCTTTCTTGTTTTTTGTTTTTGTGGCCTTCAAATTCATATGCTGTGCCTGAAATTTTCATTCTACTTACTGTTGGCAGGCGCATTCATCACACTTGAGTTGTGTGGCAATCTGAATGTACTGTATGTACCCATAATAATCAGCTTGAGAGCCTCCCAGAGAGTAACTGGAGGTATACCTAAGGTAAAGTTATGCAGAAGAACTTGTAATGAATATTTTCTCCCCATCCCTTCTATACCATCATTGATCCACCTCAGTGGCTCGAGCCCCCAGGGACCTCTGCACAGGCGATTTAACCATATATCTTTATTTTTATTGGCACATACGGCGGTATGCCCCGGCATGACCACTTGTGCATAGATTATCTGGTGTCCGGGCGATTGTATACACGGTCGGAATTTCCGACAACAAATGTGCGATGTAAGCTTGTTGTCGAAAAATCCGACCGTGTGTATGCTCCATCGGACAAAAATTTGAGAGCTGGTTCTCAAATTTTCCGACTACAAAAGTTGTTGTCGGAAATTCCGACCGTGTGTACACAATTCAACGCACAAAAATTCTACGCATGCTCGGAATCAATTCAACGCATGCTCGGATTCATTGAACTTAATTTTTCTCGGCTCGTCGTAGTGTTGTACGTAACCACGTTCTTGACGTTTGCAATTTCCGACAACATTTGTGTGACTGTGTGTATGCAAGACAAGTTTAAGCGAACATCCGTCGGAAAAAATACACGGTTTTGTTGTCTGAATGTCCGATCGTGTGTATGTGTTGTGTTGTGTTGTGTAAGTGTTGTTTTTTGTTTATGTTTATTGTGGTTTGTGTTGTCCTATCCACTGACTATTTTGTACAGTAGCCACTGGATTTACATCTTGTTTTGGTGGTAACCAATTTACCTCCAATGAAGGATGACATATGGATTTTATCATTCAATAAAAAAAAATTCTCCCTAATTCCTACACTATATGTATGCTGTGTTGCTTATTTGGTCATTCAGTTTTCCACTACTATATTGGGAATAATTTTTTGGTTTATATACCTAAAAGTATGTAGTGTCCTTCAGGGTCCTTGATCTCAGCAAGTGGGGTAAAAGGTGTACAGTGTAGGAAAACAATGAAGACACCTTAAAGTTTGGTTTGGGCACAGGATAAGAACACCTGGAGGTAACAGGAACTGAAAAATCTGGGGCTGAATGAGCAGCATAATAGGTTTCCTTTAGGAAAACAACGTCAGCCTTAAAGGGGTTGTAAACCCTCATGGTTTTTCACCTTAATGCATTCTATGCATTAAGGTGAAAAACCTTTTTTTACTGCTGCAGCCCCCCAGCCCCTCCATTTTACTTACGTGGACGCTTTCATCTTCTGTTCAGGAACGAGCACACCATCTGTAGCAGGTGTCTCGTGTCCTGACTGGACTGATTGATAGCAGCGCAGCCATTGGCTCCCGCTGCTGTCAATCAAATCCAATGACGTGGGCGCCGGGGGGCTGGGCCGAGTCTGGCATTCATGTCTATAGACGCAGAAAGCTGGACTCAGGAGTGCACCCGTAAGTTAACCCCCGGGACAGCGCTTCTCCTAGGGGGGTTATCTGAAGTGAGGAGGAGCCACGATAGCCGCCGAGGGACCCCGGAAGTCGGTGTTCGGGGCCACTCTGTGCAAAACGAGCTGGTAAGTATGACATGTTTGTTATTTTATTTTTTTAAACCGGATCCTTTACAAACACTTTAAGAGGTGCCAATGATTCAAAAGCCTTGACCCTCTTGTTAGAGGAGTTGAGTCTCTTGACATTATAAAATTGCATGTTTAGGGGAGCCATATGTGGACCAATACATATATAGGAATGTGTGCTGCGTTGGCTTCAATCTAAGGTAAGTATTTCATAATGAGCTAGTATGCAATGCATACTAGCTCATTATGCTTTTTTTCTTGCAGGTTTTTTTTTCCGTGGGTTTACAACCACTTTAACCACTTCAGCCCCGGAAGGACTTGCCCCCTTAATGACCAGGCCATTTTTTGCGATACGGCACTGCATTGCTTTAACTGACAATTGCGTGGTCCTGCAATGTTGTACCCAAACAAAATCTACGTCCCTTTTTACCCATAAATAGAGCTTTCTTTTGGTGGTATTAGATCACCTCTGCGGTTTATATTTTTTTGCGCTATAAACAAAAAAAAATCAACAGACCAAGCTAGTTTAAGGTCTTCCAGTTGACACTGTAAATCCTCCATGGTAACACTGGAGTATTGCTTTCATTCATAGGAAAATAGATGACAAACAGCCCCATTGGTAGAATATCTGGATCCGTGGCTTTAACTACTTGGAGCCTGGGTCATTGTCAAATGATGGCAACAAGGTGGCCCTTCAGGTCCGGGAGGCCGTCTATTGACGGCCTCAGCTCCTCCGGCCACTTAGGGGCGCGCGAGCGTCGCCGGCGGCGCGCACGCATGCCCGCCACGTCACTGAGGTGCCGATGTGTGTGCCTGGCGGCCGCGATGTCCGCCAGGTACCCGCGATCGGCCGTTATACAGCCAAGGACGTGGATCTCTGTGTGAAAACACAGAGATCCACGTCCTGTCATAGAGAGGAGACCGATGCTGTGTCCCTTGTACATAGGGACACAGATCGGTCACCTCCCCCAGTCACTCCCTCCCCCCACAGTAAGAATCACTCCTAGGAAACACATTTAACCCCTTCCTCGCCCCCTGGTGTTAACCCCTTCCCTGCCAGTCACATTTATACAGTAATCAATGCATATTTATAGCATTGTTCGCTGTATAAATGTGAATGGTCCCAAAAATGTGTCAAAAAGTGTCCGATCTGTCCGCCATAATGTCGCAGTCTTGACAAAATTTGCAGATAACCGCCATTACTAGTAAAAAAAAAAATTAAAAAATGTCATAATTCTATTCCCTATTTTGTAGGCACTATAACTTTTGCACAAACCAATCACTATACGCTTATTGCGATTTTTTTACCAAAAATATGTAGAAGAATACATATCGGCCTAAACTGAGAAAGAAAATAGTTTTTTTTTTTTTTAATTGGGATATTTATTATAGCAAAAAGTAAAAAATATTGTGTTTTTTTCTAAATTGTCGCTCTTTTTTTGTTTATAGCGCCAAAAATAAAAACCGCAGAGGTGATCAAATACCACCAAAAGAAAGCTCTATTTGTGGGAAAAAAAGGACGTCAATTTTGTTTGGGAGCCACATCGCACGACCGCGCAATTTTCATTCAAAACGTGACAGTGCCGAAAGCTGAAATTTCGCTTAGGGGGTATATGTGCCCAGTAAGCAAGTGGTTAAAACCCTGGGTTTAGAGATGGTGACAGTGGCCACTTCAGAAAACAGCTGATTACAGGTATTGCCCTGTAACGTCAAGGAGTCCTTGGATCTAGCCATGGCCAGCAGCTGTTCTTTATTGCAATAGAAATGCCACTTAGATATGAAGAGCTCCCTATACCCTGGGAGAGAGATTGAAAGACTTCAATGCCCTTAAAGTGGTTGTAAACCCTCTCCTATACCTAGTGAAGTGAATAGCCTCTGGTGATACACAGAGATTAAAAAAATCTCCCTACATAATGTATATCTGCTGTCTTTCCCTTTCTACACTCTTTGGAAAGTGCACATTGTGTTAGAAATCTTATTTACTAATTCAGCAGTGGGTGTGGAGTCTGGGTTTACACTGTGTGAGAGCTGATTGGAGGAAATGCACCCCCCCCAACTCCACATAGGCAGAGGAACGAAGGAACTTGCAGAGCTGTAGCCTTAAAGTGGAGCTCCACCCTAAATAGAAACTTTTGCTATTTGGAACCCTCCCCCCCTCCGGTGTCACAATTGACACCTTTCAGGGGGGAGGGGGGTGAAGATACCTGTCTAAGACAGGTATTTTCACCCACATCCGGGAGTCCTCTCTCCGGGAATCTGCGGGAGTTACGTCACTTCCCGCAGACTTCCCTTGGTGTTCTGGGAGACACTCGGCTCCCAGAACACAGGAGCACCAATCAGAACGGCGCAGCGCAACTCGCGCATGCGCCGTAGGGAACCGGGCATGAAGCCGCAGGGCTTCACTTCCTGGTTCCCTCAGCGAGGATGGCGGAGGGAGCAGCAGAGCGACGAGCGGTCGCTCGTCCTCTGCTGCGGACGTCGCTGGACTCCAGGACAGGTAAGTGTCCAAATATTAAAAGCCAGCAGCTGCTGTAGCTGTAGCTGCTGGCTTTTAATATTTTTTTTCCGGCGGAGCTCCGCTTTAATAGAAAAGCTCACTGCTAATCTTCCTGTAAGCACCCTTCCCGACACAAATTTTCAGCTGCTGTTATCTCATGTGTCGGAGAACTTGTCAGAAGTTATCAAGCTGATAACAGAGTAAGGGAGCCACAGAAAGACACGGCACTTAGAGCTTTGGAGAAAAATAAGTAAACACAACAGATATGTGTAAACAAAAGTACTAATGCGCTACCAAAAGTGTTCAAACAAAGTATATAATACTAATAATAAAGTGCTATAATGAGGGCGTAAACAGCAGCTGACTTCTGTAGTGTATCCAGCACCCAGAAAATGTTTTAAATATAATGAAGTAGCTCTTGGAATGTTTAGAGTATAGTCTTAGTCACAACTATTTTTGGTATCAGCATAACTATTATTTGCAGATAAAGGGGGTGGCAATGGGGGCCAAATACGCCCCCAGTGTCGCTAACTTGCACATGGCACTTTGGAAAGAAGATTCCATATATGAAAATAGACCTAGCCAATTGCTTGTATACAAGCGTTATATTGATGACATATTCCTGATCTGGAAAGGCGATAGAGAGAGCCTTTTACAATTTAGCCAAGATCTGGAAATGAATGACAAAAACATTAAACTAACGTGGGAAATACAAGAATCAAGAATTAACTTCCTGGATCTAGATATTTGTTATAAAGAAAAGGAAATGAAAACCAAAAACGTTCTTCAAATTAGTAGATAGAAACAGCTATCTCCCTATTGATAGTTGTCACCACTTTCTGTGGTTAATAAATATTCTGAAGGGACAACTGGTCAGACTCAGAAGGAACTGTACAACAGAATCTGACTACAGACAGCAAGCTGATTTTATTGGAGAACGTTTTATTGATAAGGGATATGAGAAATTCTTCATACAGCAAAAGATCGAGGAAGTGGGAAATATAGAAAGGCAAAACCTTCTAAGAACTAAAGAAAAAGAAGAACCTGGTTATGCAGAAATACCATTAATTCTTGACTATAATATGCAGTATAAAAACTTGGAAAAAATTGTGCGCAAACATTGGAAAATATTAACAGCAGATCGTCATCTCACCCAAGTGCTACCATCATTCCCTAGATTTGTGTATAGACGTGCCCCAACACTGCGTGATCTAATAGCTAAGAATGTTCTGGACCCCCCTACAAAAAAACCCTTCTCCTTCTTTGAGGGAAAGGGGTTTTATCCGTGCAAAACTTGCTATACCTGCCGACATGTATCTTTCAGGAAAAAGAAGAAAGAAGAATTTAGTGCCACTACCACAGGGAAGAAGTACAGTATTAAGGACTTTATTTCTTGCAGGACAGAGGGAGTAGTCTACGTATTGGAATGCACATGCAAATTCCAATACGTGGGCACAACAAAAAGACCCCTTTGGAAGCGCCTGAGAGAACATGTTCAGAATATAAAAGCAGGCTATCCAAAACATAGTGTCTCTAGACACTATGCAGAATTTCATGGAAAGGACCCTAGTTCACTCTTGTTCTGGGGCATTGAAAAGTTCAAGCCCCATTGGTGAGGAAGTGACAAAATAATTACCCTTAGCAAATCCGAATCACGCTGGATTTTTGAAATGCAATCTCTTGCCCCTGCAGGTCTCAATATAGAGTTCGATTTCAATTCCTTTATTTCTAATTATTAGTTTTTAATACTATGTCGGGTAAATTAAAATATATATAATATAATTATTTTCCTATTTTTTTTTTACTTATATATTTTTTTATATATTACTTCTTATATCTTTTTTTCTCTCTTTTTCTTCCTTTTTTTTTATTTATCAATTTTTTTATTTATTTCTATATATTTTTTTTATTATATATATGTGTCTATATATATTTTTTTTATTTTATTTATATACATATATATATATATATATATATATATACATATATTTTTTTTTGTTATTATTATTTTTTATTTATCTATTTTTTTTTATATTCATTATTATATTTTTTTCTCTCTTTTTTTTCCTTTTTCTCTCTCGCATTTTTAAAAAAAAATTATTTGTTAGGTATATTATCACCTTTCATGTTGTTATTCAGGCTCAGGCTCCCTTTTACGCTACCATTTTTGTCATTCTTTGAATTTAGTGAGAGCCAGAGTCCTTCCAGATGTCCTTCTCTCATCACTGCATTTGCATATGTAAATCTTTGTCTCAATTTTGACGCCCTTTTGATTACCCTGTCTATTTAAGCTCACCATGAGTTTTCTAGCTCCTATACCCTTGATGAAGTCACGTGGCAGTGACGCAACGCGTCGGGAGGAGCTTAGGTGACTCTGTTTTTACCTGTATGGTGTTTTTTTGCCTTTTTATTTGTCAACTACCGATTTTAATAAATGGACCTATGTGCCTTTTAACTTACTACACTATGGAGATCCTTTTTTCTTGCGTTTAAATCCTTGGATCCGGAGATACATTTCCCAGGAAATCTGTGGCGAGGTTGAAGGCAGTACTGCAGTGGTGTCCTGTTCAAAACACACCGAGGAGGAAGGAGTATTCACCGTTGGTTGGCCATTATCGTTCAATGCACCATTAGACCCAGTGGGGTCTATTTATAAGGTAAGCGGCCATTACCACAGGGGGAGAATACAAGGAATCTGTCGTTTTTATCTACATATTTTCCAGACTCCCTTGCCCGTCCCTTTCCTCTGCTCTGTTATTTTGCTCATCCATGAAATGATCCTGTTGTGACAAGGACTGAGTTGCTCCCTGGCTGATCAGAGATTTTTTCTGTGGATGCACAAATTATAGCACTTTCTCACATGGACTTGGTTTTAGTTTAGTATATATTTTACCCGAATGGACTTTATATTATTAACTATACACTGTTGTGATGCACGTTATCATTATTATTAATATGAGATTCATTTGCACTAACTTTATTCACATTCGCACTTTGTTAAATAGTAATTAGCGCTACTTCATTATATTTAAAACAAACACTACAAATAGATGTGCTTAGGTCAAATTTCATAAATAAAGTTTACAACCACTTTAAGGCAAAATATTATATACCTAACTTGATGTTCTTCAAATTTTTACCATTACGACATGCTACTTACCTTAGAATTAGACCTCCATGAACATTTACTCACATCAAAAGTGATGGGGAAGCCACTGTCTTCCATTTATCTTTGACTCTCTAATGCGTACGCTCACAAACTGACATGTACGTATCAATGATGGGTGATAGATATACAATCATGGCCGAAATTGTTGGCACCCCAGAAACTTTTCCAGAAAATCAAGTATTTCTCACAGAAAAGTATTGCAGTAACACATGTTTTGCTATACACATGTTTATTCCCTTTGTGTGTATTGGAACAAAACAAAAAAAGGGAGGAAAAAAAGCAAATTGGACATAAAGGGGCTGATTTACCAAACGTTTGCGCCATGAGTATTGGCGCATCTGCGTGCGCAATGGCTGTTTTGGTATTTACAAAACATTAGCGCCTGTAGCGCAGCCCTATTTCCCATTTACTATAGTGTTCTCTGCGCCCGGGAGGAGGCGCTCAGTGCGCCACTATGGACCTGGCGCAGGGCATGTTAAAATCTAAATATAAAGAAGCTGGAAGTGAGAAAATATTGGGGGTGATGTGGGGTGATGTGAGAAAGTGTAGGGACACCTGCCCAAATAACTAATATGCCCAAAATAGAGTGGGAAAGTAACTTTTTCAAAACCAGCCCGCTGCGCCGGCAAGTACGATTCGAGCTGCGGGAGGTTTTTTTGAGCTCAGCGCGGGAATTTCAATGGTTTAAATGCGCCGGGACACTGCGCCAACAAAATCTTAGTAAATGTCAAGTCACGTAACTCAATTTGCATAAGTTGAACAGGCGCAGCTCTGAAATTGCCAGTGCGCCTGCAAAATGACATTTCTAAAGGAAAAAAAAAGGCATTTAAAAGCAGCCGCGGCTATAATGAATTGTCGGCTCCCGGCAATATAGAGAAAAGTCATTGAAAGTGTTTGCTAACCACAAAAAAAAAGCGTGGGGGTTCCCCCCAAATATCCATACCAGGCCCTTCAGATCTGGCATGGATTTTAAGGGGAACTCCACCCCAAATTTTATAAAAAAATGGCGTGGAGTCCCCCTAAAAATAAACACCAGACCCTTATCCGAGCACATAACCTGGCCGGCCGCAGGGGAAAAGAGGGGGGGACGAGAGCGGCCCCCCCTCCCTCCTGAACCATACCAGGCCACATGCCCTCAACATGGGGAGGATGTCCCCATGTTGATGGGGACAAGGGCCTCATCCCCACAACCCTTGCCCGGTGGTTGTGGGGGTCTGCGGGCGGGGGGCTTATCGGAATCTGGAAGACCCCTTTAACAAAGGGGACCCCCAGATCCCGCCCCCCCCTATGTGAAATGGTAATGGGGTACAAATGTACCGCTACCATTTCACAAGGAAAGTGTCAAAAATGTAAAAAAGAGCCGGTTTTTGACAATTCCTTTATTAATGTCTTCTCTTTTCTTCCATCTTCTTCCTTCTTCTTCCATCTTCTTCTTCCATCTTCTTCTTCCATCTTCTTATTTTCTCCATTCGGGTTTCTTCCTCCATCTTCATCTTCCTCTTCATCTTTATCTTCATCTTCTTCTTCCTTCTTCTTTCGGTCTTCTCGTCCGCATCTTGCCCCGGCGTCTTCCCTTCTTCTTTCTTCTCCGGCCGCTCCGTTTGAATTGGAGGTTCCCGCTGTGCGACGCTTCAGTTCTCCACTTGGTCCGCTTACACCCAGTGGCTCCGCCCCCCTCTGTCACCACGGGGAAAGTCCCCGTGAAATCCATGTGCGTCAGAGGGGGGCGGGGTCACCGGGTGTAAGCGGACCCAGAGGCGAACTGAAGCGTCGCACAGCGGGAACCTCCAATTCAAACGGAGCGGCCGGAGAAAAAAGAAGAATGGAAGACGCCGGAGCAAGATGCGGACGAGAAGACCGAAGGAAGAAGGAAGATGAAGATGAAGATAAAGATGAAGATAAAGATGAAGATGGAGGAAGAAACCCGAATGGAGAAAAGAAGAAGATGGAAGAAGAAGGAAGAAGATGGAAGAAAAGAAAAGACATTAATAAAGGAATTGTCAAAAACCGGCTCTTGTCATTTTTTCCATTTTTTACACTTTCCTTGTGAAATGGTAGTGGTACATTTGTACCCATTACCATTTCACACAGGGGGGGCCGGGATCTGGGGGTCCCCTTTGTTAAAGGGGTCTTCCAGATTCCGAAAAGCCCCCCGCCCGCAGACCCCCACAACCACCGGGCATGGGTTGTGGGGATGAGGCCCTTGTCCCCATCAACATGGGGACATCCTCCCCATGTTGAGGGCATGTGGCCTGGTACGGTTCAGGAGAGAGGGGGGCCGCTCTCTCGTCCCCCTCTTTTCCCCTGCGGCCGGCCAGGTTATGTGCTCGGATAAGGGTCTGGTGTGGATTTTTAGGGGGACTCCACACCATTTTTTTTTTTATTTGAGGTGGAGTTCCCCTTAAAATCCATGCCAGATCTCAAGGGCCTGGTATGGATATTTGGGGGGAACCCCACGTCATTTTTTTTTAAATTTGCAGCGGGGTTCCCCTTAATATCCATTCCAGACCTGAAGGGCCTGGTTATGGAATTTGGGGGAACCCCCACACATTTTTGGGTTAGCAAAGACTTTCAATGACTTTTATCTGTATTGACGGGAACCAGCAATTCATTACAGCCGCAAGGACTTTTAAATGACTATTATTTTACTTTAGAAATGTCATTTTGCTCTCCAACTGTTATAAACATGGAAAACATGTGCTACTTTACAGGCATACTATAGACACCCCCCGGGGATGATATTTAGGGCCAGTTCACACCGGATGCAGTGCAGTGCATTTTTTTGATGCCTGAAAAACGCAAAGAAAGTTGATCACATTAATGCCAATGGCATAGTTCACACCACTGCAGTCCGTTCCAGTGCTTTTCAGAAAGCCAAAAAATAATTGGTCATGCTGCATTTTTTAGGTACAAAACCCCAGTAAAACACATCAAAAACGCAACGGAACGTACCAAAAATGCACTGGAATGCACCGCAACGCACCTAAATGCACCAAAGACACACTGCAACACACTTGTCCTAAGTGAAAAGAGGGGGAAAAAAACACTGGACTGCATCAAAAACGCCTCAAAAATGCACTGGAATGTGTCAAAAACGCGCATGCAGAAAAGCACCTGGAACGCACCCAGACTGCTTTTCTATAGTGTGAACTAGGGCCAGTTCACACCATAGAAACGCAATCCGGATGCGTTCCAGGTGCTTTTCTGCATGCACGTTTTTCATGCGTTCCAGTGCATTTTTGGTAAGTTTTTGATGCAGTCCAGTGCATTTTTTTCACCCCTCTTTTTTATTAACCATAGATAATGACAAGTGTGTTCCAGTGCATTTTTGGTGCATTTAGGTGTGTTCCTGTGCGTTCCAGTGCGTTTATGTTGCTTTTTCATGCGTTACAGTACAGTCCAGTGCAGGTAAAATGCAGCATGTTCTACTTTTTTGGTGGAACTGGAACGCACTGGAACAAAAACTGCCATTTAGAACCATATAACCATATAATATAATATGCATTTTGGATGCATAAAAAATGCAATGCACTGCATGTGGTGTGAAATGGCCCTTAAGCAATTTGGCATATTTAAAGGCACTTCTCCTTGTTTTGTTTTTGGTGTTTTCCAAATTGGTGACATTGATATATGTCCCTTAGGGTGGGACCTGGGCCCCCATTTTAAGGCCATTAACTAGAAGATAAGCCAGCCAAGTGGGGACTAGCAAAATTAACAAGTCAGTTCCCATAGACTGCAATGGTATTTGTTGGTGGTGGGGGGGAGGGGTGATTGTCCCATCTCTAATTTTGTAGCATGCTGGATGATGTGCTTAATTTTGGACGGGGGAGGGGGGGCTTATTTTTTGCTAGCTGCATTGGTGTTGTTCTGCACATGCCCAGCCAGTTCGTTTTTTTTGGCGTGCTTTTTGTGTGTGAACAGCACCTGGGTATTTTTGGGCATGCTCACTCAAAGAGTGTTTTTATGGGTTAGAAATTGAAGGACATCCTTAACAGGTGTAGGCACTTTGAATTTCAGTCTCTACATTGGGAGAACTTGCATTTTGGGTGTTTCATGGACTGTGCATGTGTTTTCAATTGCCTCATTAGCACACAAACATATGTTATATAAAGCTCACAGAGCATTCGGTCGATTGCCTTAAGAAGAGGCAAGTGTGTGTGTGTGTGTGTGTGTGTGTGTGTGTGTGTGTGTGTGTGTGTGTGTGTGTGTGTGTGTGTGTGTGTGTGTGTGTGTGTGTGTGTGTGTGTGTGTGTGTGTGTGTGTGTGTGTGTGTGTGTGTGTGTGTGTGTGTGTGTGTGTGTAATGTACATGTTGGTGTCCTTATCGAGTTTGTAACACATGTATTTTATTTGTTATGTCTTTGCAAAACAAGTGATTGGTTAACTTTTGTTGATTGTATATTTTTGGTGTGGGGGAGATATGTTCCCCTGAATGTTGTTAATGTGTGTTGTTTGTTCACTTTGATTTAATTGTCTGCTGCATTTTTTTGGACAAAAATTGCTCAAGATGTTGAGTCTGTAACTGTTTCAAATTGACCATGTTTTTTATTTTGCCTTCCCTTTTGTTTTGTTGAACAATAAAATTAGATGGAAAGTTTTGATGTTTGTTTTGTGTTTTCTTTGCAACAAATGTGACAGCTGATTGGCATGTCAAAACAAAACAGGTGTGATTTGTCTACCCTGGTGCCTTCATGCTAGCATATGCATGAATTGTGTGCTGCCATGGAAAGTCACCAGGAAAGGAAAAATACAGAGCGGCAAGTATTAATTTTCCCTTTTTACTGCAGTGGTTCTCAGCCTCAGTCCTCAAGTACCCCCAACGGGACATGTTTTGAGAATTTATCTTATCGAGAATTGCTGTCCAAAAATCAAAACCATTGACTGTGATTTAAAGCACATGTGCAAGATGAAGGAAAACCTGCAAACATGGCCTGTTGGGGGTACTTGAGAAGCACTGATTTAGAGCACTGCACTTAAAAATAGCTCAAGGCCATACAATTCTAATTGTGGGCATTTTGAGGGAAACAAAGTAAGTGTTAGAACCCCTGCATGTGTGTTTGTTTTTTTTTTTTTTTTTTAGAATTTTTTATTTATTTTTTTGTAGTTTGGCCTTTGTCTCCTTTTCTTAACATTGGCTTCACTTCCTGTCACACAGCTAAACAGGAAGTGAAGGTAAAACCCTACCAATGGCTTTTCTTGGGGACACACAGATCAATCTAACTAGTGTCCCCATTAAGAAAATTGCACTCTAGCACTTTGTTGTGTACACTCCAAATCATTGGGTAGTTTGGGGTTTAGTAAAGACAAATCCACTCTGCAGTAAAAGTGTAGCTGCTGAAAATCTGAGGGAAAGTACTGGTGATTGGATGTTACAATCATGTAAAAGCAAAGATGTTTTTTTTTTTGGCTTGCATGTCCCCCTCAGATATACAGCAAGTGCACTTGTAGTGCAAAGTAGATTTGCCTTTAGTAAATAAACCCCACAGTCCAAACTACCTAATAATTTGTGGTGTACCCCGCAATATGCTGGAGTGCAATGTGCATAATGGGGAAAGTATTTAGACTGACCTGTGTGTCCCCAAGGAAAGACATTGTTAGGGATTTTCCCTCACTTCCTGTGTGGCTATGTGACAGGAAGTGAATTATTTGGAAGGATAAAGTGGCCAAATTATTTAGTTTAACTTTTCAAAGACTCATTCCTAAGTTGAATTGTGATGCATGTCAATGGCCCATTTTGACCCTCTTTAATCACGTGAGATCAGTGCTATAACTGATCGACGGCCACAGCATGGTCCTCAATTGCCGGGAGTCCGTCAATAAACATCCTCCCCTTCGCACGCGTGCGCTGTGGTCACAGAGTCACTGAGACTCGGGTGATGACAGATCCGAGTAAGGGGCCGATCCCTGCCCTTTACCATGTGATCAGCTGTCAGCAAATGACAGATGATCACGTGATGTAAACAAAAGCTGGGTAATGGTTTTTGTTTTCTCCTTGTGCTGACAGCGTGAGCATTAAAAAAAGGCAATCACCGGCTTATGTGCAAGGGACATTGGGCCCGAAGAGGCAATTCTGCATCATCTGTGACAATTAGTAACCCCTGCCAGTGCCACCTATCAATGCCCACCACTGGTGCCAATCAGTGGCACCTAGCAGTGCTGCCAGTGCCTATCAGTGCCCATCACTGCCAACTATCATTGCCACCTAGCAGTGCCACTTCTCACTGCCCACCTGTATGATGTCACAGTCCCGGGGAATGATGGGACTGTGACGTGAAACGGGGGCGGGGTCAGCGGTGGCATCATCCGGTGACCACGCCCCATGCCAATAAAAGTGGCACCGCTGCTTGGACAGATCATTGCGGCGGTGGAGAGCGACGAGTCAACATCGGGCGAAGAGAAGAAGGAAGAAGGCGACGTAGAAGACCGGCCCCCGCTAGCAAAAGAGCTGGCACAAGATAGCGGGCGTCCGGCAGAAAGGATCGAGGAGAAGGCATCGGAGAGCGGGAGAAGAACCGGAGAACAGAACAAGAGACCCCCGAAGTCGGAAGAAGACGGCGAGGAAGCCCGGGACCCCCGCTAGCAAAAGAGCTAGCAGAAGATAGCGGGGCCCGACAGAAAGACCCCCGAAGTCAGAAGAAGACGGCGAGGAAGCCCGGGACCCCCGCTAGCAAAAGAGCTAGCAGAAGATAGCGGGGGCCCGGCAGAAAGACCCCCGGAGCTGCCCAATAAATTACTTTTCAAACCTGTGTTGTCTTTTTTTATTTACTTATTTTGCCACCAGGTGAATGGGTAGGGGTACGATGTACCCCACACTCATTCACATAGGGTGGGGGGCCGGCATCTGGGGGCCCCCTTTTTAAAGGGGGCGCCCTGATTCCGAAAAGCCCCCCGCCCGCATACCCCGACAACCAACGGCCAGGGTTGTCGGGAAGAGGCCCTTGTCCCCATCAACATGGGGGCAGGGTGCTTTGGGGTGGGGGGGCCGCAGGTCACCCCCCTGCCCCGAAGCACCAAACCCCCCATGTTGAGGGCATGCGGCCTGGTACGGTTCAGGAGGGAGGGCCCCCCCCTTTTCCCCTGCGGCCTGCCAGGTTGCGTGCTCGGATAAGGGTCTGGTTTGGATTTTGGGGGGACCCCCACGCCGTTTTTTGGCTTAGGGGGTTCACCTTAGAATCCAGACCAGACCTAAGGGTCTGGTTTGGATTTTGGGGGGACCCCCACGCCGCTTTTCGGCTTAGGGGGTTCACCTTAGAATCCAGACCAGACCTAAGGGCCTGGTATGCTCCTGAAGGGGAACCCATGCCGGTTTTTTCATTAAAATTTGGCCTGGAGTTCCCCTTCATGATTCATACCAAACATGGGACAGCGAGGCTGCCGAGGACCAGCGCGATGACATCGCGCTGGACACATTCTCGACCGGCTAGTCGCCTCTAGGACACGACTTGAGCGGCTGCTGCACGCTCAGGTCGTGTCCAGATCGCCTCGCAAAGTCGCGCTGTCCCTGTGTCAGCCGGCACACGAGTCGCCCGCAAGTCGGATCCGACTTCCCGGGCGACCTCTATTCAAATCAATGGGCTCCCATAGGGAACCATTCATTTTCAATAGAGCGCTGCTGACATTTCTATTTACTATAACAGTGCGTCGCTGCTTCCTGCGCCCAGTGAAGGAGTTATCCGGCGCAGCAATTAAGGTTAGAACCAGCGCAGCGCACTGTTAATATAAATCAGCCCATATGTCACACAAAACTCCAAAAATGGGCTGGTCAAAATTCTTGGCAACCTTAACTTAATATTTGGTTGCACACCCTTTGGAAAAAATAACTGAAATCAGTCGCTTCCTATAACCATCAATACGTTTCTTACATCTCTCACCCGGAATTTTGGACCACTCTTCCTTTGCAAACTGCTCCAGGTCTCTCTTATTGGAAGGGCCCCTTTTCCCAACATCAATTTTAAGATCTCTCCACAGGTGTTCAATGGGATTTAGATCTGGACTCAGTGCTGGCCACTTTAGAACTCTCCAGCGCTTTGTTGCCATCCATTTCTGGGTGCTTTTTGACGTATGTTTGGGGTCATTGTCCTGCTGGAAGACCCAAGATCTCGGACGCAAACCCAGCTTTCTGACACTGGGCTCTACAGTGCGACCCAAAATCATTTGGTAATCCTCAGATTTCATGATGCCTTGCACACATTCAAGGCACCCAGTGCCAGAGGCAGCAAAACAACCCTAAAACATAATTGAACCTCCACCATATTTCACTGTAAGTACTGTGTTCTTTTCTTTGTAGGCCTCATTCCATTTTCGGTAAACAGTAGAATGATGTGCTTTACCAAAAAGCTCTATCTTGGTCTCATCTGTCCACAAGATGTTTTCCCAGAAGGATTTTGGCTTACTCAAGTACATTTTGGCAAACTGTAGTCTTGCTTTTTTATGTCTCTGTGTCAGCAGTGGTGTCCTCCTGGGTCTCCTGCCATAGCGTTTCATTTCATTTAAATGTCGACGGATAGTTTGCGCTGACACTGATCCTCCCTGAGCCTGCAGGACAGTTTGAATTTATTTGGAACTTGTTTAGGGCTGCTTATCCACCATCCGGACTATCCTGCGTTGCAACCTTTCATAAATTTTTCTCTTCCGTCCACGCCCAGAGAGATTAGCTACAGTGCCATGGGTTGCAAACTTCTTGATAATGTTCCGCACTGTGGACAAAGGCAAAGCTAGATCTCTGGAGATGGACTTGTAACCTTGAGATTGTTGATATTTTTACACAATTTTGGTTCTCAAGTCCTCTTTCTGTTGTCCATGCTTAGTGTGGCACACACAGACAAACAATGCAAAGACTAAGTGAACTTCTCTCCTTTTTATCTGCTTTCAGGTATGATTTTTATATTGCCCACACCTGTTACTTGCCCCAGGTGAGTTTAAGGCCCCTTTCACACTGGCACGTTTTTCAGGCGGTTTAGCGCTAATATTAGCGCTGTTATACCGCCTGAAAAATCGTGCCCTGTATTCTTCAATGTGAAAGCCTGAAGGCTTTCACACTGAAGCGGTGCGCTAGCAGGACCGCTCCAAAAGTCCTGCTAGCCGCATCTTTACAGCGGTGTCAGGAAAGGCATTTACATAATCTGCCCGGCAACAGCAGCATCAAAAGAATGCCTGCTTTTGGAGGAACTGTTCGGCGCATGCGCGTGCGCGATAGCGCAACGGGTGCGCGCGCCCGCGGGAGCGCGCACGCACGCACGGTGACGGCGCTTGGCGCCAGAATCGGTATTTAAACTCCCCTGTCATGCTGCCCAGTGCTGTCTGGTCTACAGCGTTTCCTGAGACCCCTGCTGATTGATACCCCGCTGCTGAACTTCCTACCTGATCCGGCTTCCCTCTGTGTATCCTGTTTGCTGCCTGCCCTTCTGATCCCGGCTTGCCTTGACGACTCTTTTGCTTATCCCTCTAACCTGATTTCTGCCTGCCCAACGAACTGACCCGGCCTGGACTCTGACTCCCGTTTTGGATCCCGCTTTTGTACCTGAACCAGCCTGCCAGTGTTTGACCCGGTCTGCCCTCACCTGCTCTGCTGCTCTGCCACGAGTGTTCCACTACTGCACCCTGCCGTGGACTACAGCTTCTGCTCAAGGCCCCTACTCAGCTTACCAGTCAGGCACTTGTGCCCTCTGCCCTCGCGAGCTCCTGTTCCCTCTACCAGGGCCTCGTGAATCAGAGGCTACGAGAAGCCGCTCCCTGCACATTGGGCTCGTCTACCAGGTACGTGACAGTACCAGACAGCCATGTCCGAGCCCACGCAGGGAGCCTCTCCAATGGAGGACTTGTGCCGCCACCTGGACGGACTTACCTCGGCCGTCAGAAGTTTGCAAGAGGGGTACACCCGTCTGGAGGAACAAGTCCGGACCTTATCCACCCCGGCCTCTGGAGCTTCTCCTACGCCATGTGGTAATGCTGCCACCAGAACCTAGGGTCCCCACTCCGGAAAGATTCTCGGGGGACCGCAGCAAATACAGGGCCTTCCGTAACGCCTGCGAACTGTTCTTTGCGTTACAGCCCCGGACATTCTCGCTTGAATCCACCAAGGTGGGTTTTGTCATTTCCCTACTTTCAGGAGAACCCCAGACGTGGGCCCATCGTCTCTTGGAACACAAGGACATCTGCCTGGACCTGCTAAGTTCCTTCCTTCAAGCAATGGACCTCCTCTATGAGGACCCCCTTCAGGCGGCCACTGCAGAAGCCGCATTATGCTCCCTACAACAAGGCCGCAGGGCCGTGGAAGATTACGTGTCCGAATTCCGGCGTTGGAGCGCGGATACTAACTGGAATGACGCTGCCCTGCGTCACCAGTTCCGCCTAGGCCTCTCGGAACCTCTTAAGGATGAACTGGCCCGGGTGGGCATCCCCGCAACGCTTGACGCTCTGATTCTGCAGGCTACCCAAATCGACAGACGGCTAAGGGAACTAAGGGCAGAACGCACCACGGGCCCTTCTCGCCCTGTCTGGATGCTTCCCCGTGTGTTTAACCCAAACCTTCCTCACTCCGCTCCTCCGGCGTTCGCTCATACGCCCACCGACGTTCCAGAGCCCATGCAGCTTGGTTTGCTTCGACCCTCGCTTACTCCCGAGGAGCGTCAACGCCGGCGGAACAACAACCTCTGCCTGTACTGTGGCGAACCGGGACACTACGTGAGGTCCTGTCCCGCCAAGTCCCGTAAGTCTTCCTCTGTTTATTCTACCTGCTCACCTGTTTCATTTGATAACGCAACTCATCTGGCTGTTTCAATTTCCCTACAGCTTCCAGGAGGGAATATCCAAGCTACCGCCCTAATTGACTCCGGAGCGTGTAGCGGCTTTATGGATGCATCTTTCGCCAGCAAGTTCCGAATCCCCCTACAACCCAGAGCTAAGGGCCTATCCATCCATCTGGCCGACGGATCAGCCATCAAATCCGGGCCTGTTACCCAGGAGACGGCCCCTCTGGACACAATCATCTCCAATAGCCACCGGGAATGGCTTTGCCTGGACATTATTGAGTCCCCCTTATTTCCCATTATACTGGGTATGCCATGGCTGAGGGCTCACAACCCCAAGATTGACTGGACTACTGGAAAGATCAGCTTCCGCTCTCCTTATTGCCGCCAGCACTGCCTATCAAAAAACACTGATACGCCTTCTTCATTACTGTGTCTCGATGCTGATACCGAGACCCGCCAATCCGTCCCCAAAGCATACCACACCTTTCTGGATGTGTTCAGCAAGAAAGGTGCAGAGACATTAACCCCACACAGGCCCTACGACTGCCCGATTGAACTCCTCCCTGGGGCAGAGGTACCGTTCGGGAGGATCTTCCCGCTGACCGAATTGGAGCTGGGGACTCTCAAAACTTACATTGATGATAATCTGAAAAAAGGGTTCATCCGCCCTTCCACCTCACCGGCAGGAGCGGGGATATTCTTTGTCGAGAAGAAGGACCACTCACTACGCCCTTGCGTAGACTACCGTGAGCTTAACAAGATTACGATCAAGAATCATTACCCCCTTCCTCTGGTGCCTGAACTCTTCCAGAGACTCGGAACCGCTTCTATATTCACCAAATTAGACCTACGTGGGGCCTACAACCTAGTCCGGATTCGAAGCGGGGATGAATGGAAGACCGCCTTCCGTACCCGATTCGGGCATTTTGAATACCGTGTGATGCCCTTCGGTCTATGCAACGCCCCAGCTACATTTCAACATTTTGTGAATGAGGCCTTCAGAGACTATCTTGACCTGTTCGTTATCGTCTATCTAGACGACATCCTAATTTTCTCTCCCTCTCTGTCCATCCATCGGGAACATGTTGGGAAGGTACTAACCCGACTCCGTCAACACGGTCTGTATGCGAAGCCTGAAAAATGTGTCTTCGAGCAGCAAAGCATCCAATTCTTAGGGCTGATTATCTCCGTGGAAGGCATCAAGATGGACCCACAAAAGGTCTCCGCCATCCTGGATTGGCCAGCCCCTACGGACAAGAAAGGGATCCAGCGGTTTGTGGGGTTCGCGAATTTCTATCGCAAATTTATCCGGGGTTTTTCCACCATCATCGCCCCCATCACCAGCCTGACAAAACAAGGCACGCGCTTCAACTGGACCCCTGAGGCTCAGGCTGCCTTCTCTACCCTCAAGGGTCAGTTCATCTCAGCCGCTGTCCTAAGACACCCAGACCCAGCCCTGCCCTATACCCTAGAAGTCGACGCCTCAGAGATTGCCGTGGGAGCAGTACTCTCCCAGAGGCAGGGTCCCAAGGCCCTGTTACACCCTGTAGCTTTCTTTTCTCGTAAATTGTCCGAAGCAGAAAGAAACTACGATGTCGGGGACAGAGAATTACTCGCAATTAAGGCAGCACTGGAGGAATGGCGCTACTTGCTGGAGGGGGCAGCACACCCCATTTTGGTCTACACAGACCACAAGAACCTGGAGTACTTGAAAACCGCCAAGAGACTGAGACCACGTCAGGCTAGGTGGGCACTTTTTTTTACCAGGTTCTCATTTCACATTACTTACAGGCCCGGGTCGAAGAACACAAAACCTGATGCACTTTCCCGGATGTTCAGTGAACCTCAAACCTCGTCACCCCCGGACACCATCCTGACGCCTGGAAACTTTCTTTTATTACAAGAAGACGTACTATCTCAGATCAAACGAGCTTACACAAGTGAATTACACCTACCGGACGTTACCTTACAGCGGAGAAATGACCTGCTGTGGTTCCAGGACAGGATTTTCGTACCTCAACAAGCACGAGTCAAGGTCCTTAAGTCTTGCCACGACCATGAACTGGCTGGCCATTTCGGTATCCGCAAGACATCTGAACTTCTTCAGCGCATGTTTTGGTGGCCTCGCCTATTGAAGGACTGTAGAGACTACGTGGATTCATGCGCCGTTTGCACCCGAAACAAGGGCAGCAAGGCCAAAGCATGGGGACTATTAAAACCCCTACCCATTCCAGAAAGACCCTGGAGAATGATTTCCATGGATTTTATTGTTGAGTTACCTCCATCCGAAGACTGCACTACCATTTTTGTGGTAGTAGACAGACTATCCAAAATGGCCCATTTTTTGCCTATGAGAGGCACACCTTCCGCTCCTGAAACCGCAAGACTGTTCATCAAGGAAATAGTAAGGCTGCACGGTATCCCTTCAAACATCGTATCCGATCGAGGAGTGCAGTTTACGTCCAGATTTTGGAGAGCACTTTGTGGATCCTTAAAAATTGACCTGTGCCTTTCTTCGGCTTATCACCCGCAGACCAATGGGCAGACTGAACGAACCAATCAGACGCTCGAACAATATCTACGCTGTTTCTCAGGCTTTTCTCAGGACGATTGGGTACCCTTACTACCTCTTGCCGAGTTTGCGTACAACAACTCTGTCCACTCAGCTACCAAACAGTCCCCCTTTTTCGCAAACTACGGTTTCCACCCCTTGTTCCTATCCAATAATATACCAGAATGTGCAGTTCCAGCCGCCCAAGAGACTCTGAACTTCTTTAACGATAACAACAAGCTACTACAAGAAACAATGGCAAGGACCCAGAAATATAACAAAGAGATATTCGACAGGAGGAGGAGGGGGGAGCTTAACCTAGTGCCCGGAGACCAAGTCTGGCTGTCCACGGTGAACTTGAAATTAGCATGCCCTTCCAATAAATTGGGCCCCAAATTTGTGGGCCCCTTCCCTGTTTTAAGACGGATTAACGATGTGGCTTATGAGTTGAAACTGCCGGAATCCTTCCGGATACACCCGGTGTTCCATGTGGCCCTACTCAAACCTGCAGTTCCAGATCCATTCTCCGAACGGGGTATAGGCCCCCCAGAACCAGTACTAATCAATGGGGAGGAGGAGTTCGAGGTCGAATCCATCCTAGACTGCAAGAGGAGGAGCAACCAAACCCAGTACTTGGTAAAATGGAAGGGCTATGGCCCAGAAGAAAATTCCTGGGAACCAGAGACTAACATCCACACAGAGAGACTAATTCTGGCCTTCAAAAGATCCCACCCAGTTAAGATGGCCCAGTTGGGCATCCGGAGGCTGCCCGTTGGAGGGGGCAATGTCAGGAAAGGCATTTACATAATCTGCCCGGCAACAGCAGCATCAAAAGAATGCCTGCTTTTGGAGGAACTGTTCGGCGCATGCGCGTGCGCGATAGCGCAACGGGTGCGCGCGCCCGCGGGAGCGCGCGCGCACGGTGACGGCGCTTGGCGCCAGAATCGGTATTTAAACTCCCCTGTCTGGTCTACAGCGTTTCCTGAGACCCCTGCTGATTGATACCCCGCTGCTGAACTTCCTACCTGATCCGGCTTCCCTCTGTGTATCCTGTTTGCTGCCTGCCCTTCTGATCCCGGCTTGCCTTGACGACTCTTTTGCTTATCCCTCTAACCTGATTTCTACCTGCCCAACGAACTGACCCGGCCTGGACTCTGACTCCCGTTTTGGATCCCGCTTTTGTACCTGAACCAGCCTGCCAGTGTTTGACCCGGTCTGCCCTCACCTGCTCTGCTGCTCTGCCACGAGTGTTCCACTACTGCACCCTGCCGTGGACTACAGCTTCTGCTCAAGGCCCCTACTCAGCTTACCAGTCAGGCACTTGTGCCCTCTGCCCTCGCGAGCTCCTGTTCCCTCTACCAGGGCCTCGTGAATCAGAGGCTACGAGAAGCCGCTCCCTGCACATTGGGCTCGTCTACCAGGTACGTGACAAGCGGTGAAGGAGCGGTGTGTTCACCGCTCCTTTACCGCGGCTGCCCATTGAAATCAATGGGACACCGCGGCAATAGCCGCGGTTTGCGGGCGGTATTAACCCTTTTTCGGCCGCTAGCGGGGGTTAACGACGGTATAGCGGCGCTGAAAATCGCGACGCTATACCGCCACCGCACCTGCCCGCCCCAGTGTGAAAGGGGCCTAAAGGAGCATCACATGCTTGAAACAATCTTATTTATCCACAATTTTGAAAGGGTGCCAAGAATTTTGACCAGCCCATTTTTGGAGTTTTGTGTGACATTATGTCCAATTTGCCTTTTTTCCTCCCTTTTTTTGTTTTGTTCCAATACACGCAAAGGGAATAAACATGTGTATAGCAAAACATGTGTTACTGCAATACTTTTCTATGAGAAATACTTGATTTTCTGGAAAAATTTCTGGGGTGCCAACAATTTCGGCCATGACTGTACCTGATCTTGCTGAGGAAATATGGGAAGACTATGTACATACCTTTGTCGCTCACATGATTTCCGCCAAGGATAAATTTATTCAGCTGAAATCTATCCATAGGGAGTACTACAGTGGGGCAAAAAAGTATTTAGTCAGCCACCAATTGTGCAAGTTCTCCCACTTAAAAAGATGAGAGAGGCCTGTAATTGTCATCATAGGTATACCTCAGCTATGAGAGACAAAATGTGAAAAAAAACCCAGACAATCACATTGTCTGATTTGGAAAGAATGTATTTGCAAATTATGGTGGAAAATAAGTATTTGGTCAATTTTAAAAGTTCATCTCAATACTTTGTTATACAGTATATCCTTTGTTGGCAATGACAGAGGTCAAACGTTTTTTGTAAGTCTTCACAAGGTTGTCACACACTGTTGCTGGTATGTTGGCCCATTCCTCCATGCAGATCTCCCCTAGAGCAGTGATGTTTTGGGGCTGTCTGTCATGTACCTGGGTGTATTTGAACCGGGATCTTCCTGGTCCTAAAAAGCTGCAGCCTTACCTGTTGGACTCACTAGCCCCACCTACTGCCAGCTGTGGACAATTTTCAATCAAAGCAGCCCTTAAAAAGGAAGTGATGCTATCTCTCAGCGCCCGTTTGTGTGGAATAGCTCCCTGAGTGTTGTGACTGCTTTTTGATCCTGATTTTCGTGTTGAACTTCTGCCTGAATTCCTGACTACTCTCCAGCCTGCTGATTTTGTACTTCACTGCCAGCTCGTGTATGACCTTTGCCTGCCTGACCACTCTCTGGATTTCGATCGTGTACCATTTTGCCTGATCTGTTGCCAACCTAATCTGCCTGACTACGTTTTCGCCTGAATCCTCAGCACACAAGTTCCACTTCGGACACTACCTATCACAGGTACCTTACATTACAAACGGGCTACAATGACAGTGGACCCTGCTGAGATTGTTAAGGCGATTTCACGTCAGGGACAATTGATTGGAGCTCATGAACAGCATCTTTCTTCCCTGGACGCCAAGTTAGATGAACTTTGTACTATGCTTAAATCTTGTTTGCCTGCTTCCTCTGCAACGGTCCAGACTCTGGATCCTACTCCTGCTACAATCCAACCCACCTCTTCTGTACCACCCAAACTTCCTATGCCTGACAAATTTGGTGGTGATACTGAGGACTGCCGAGGCTTTTTAAATGTTTGCCGTTTGCATTTCCGCAACAACCCTGGGACCTTTAGCACTTCTTCTGCCAAAGTGACTTTTGTAATTTCCTTGTTAAAGGGGAAGGCCCTGGCCTGGGTCTCTCCTTATCTGGAACGCAATGATCCTGTGCTGCAAGACGCTGACAAATTTCTGGCTTCTCTCCAGACTGTATTTGACAAGCCAGATAGAGCTTCTGCAGCTGAGTACTCACTCTTGGACATGCAACAAGGCACCAGGTCTGTGGCACAATATGCTATTGAGTTTCGTACCCTTGCTGCTGAGACTACTTGGGACTCAAGGGCATTACGTGCAGCCTTCCGAAAAGGTCTTGCAGATCGCATCAAAGACGAATTAGTCTATAAGGATTCCCCAGAAGACCTAGAGAAATTCATAGAGCTCTGTGTTCGTCTGGATGTCCGGTATCATGAAAGGTGCCAAGAGAGACTTAGAACTCGCAAGTTTCCTAGGCCAGTCTACCGTTTGGCCCCTAACTTCCAAGCACCACCTCAGCCAGAACCTGAAATCTCAGTTGAACCCCAGACACCTGTGGAACCCATGGATGTAAGCCGTCTCCACCTAACTGAGTCTGAGAAACAAAGGAGGCGTGCATTGGGCCTATGCCTATACTGTGGACTTAAAGGACATTTATTATCTGTCTGCCCTTCCCGTCCAGTAAAAAGGCAGGGTCTAACCAGTGTTGGAAGAGCTGGCTTAGACCTTACAGGTATATCCTCCAAGACCAAGATTACTATTCCTGCAATTATCCATTTACCCTCTAAACTTGTCTCCTGTGAGGCTTTTGTGGATTCTGGAGCTGCTGGCATATTCTTGGACTACACTTTTGCTGAAAAAAATAATATCCCATTTGTTCCAAAATCTAGACCCCTGAACATTACCACCGTGAATGGACAACCCTTGGGAGATGGCATTGTAAAATTTGAGACTATGACAATCACCCTTCAGGTAGGCGTACTCCACAAAGAGGAAGTTGTCTTGTCTCTTATTGATTCTCCACTTCTGCCTGTTATCCTTGGTTACCCATGGTTACAACAACATAACCCTTCTTTTGATTGGGAAAATGGAGAACTAACCTCTTGGGGGTCGTTCTGTCATTCAAACTGTTTGTCTCAACCCAAAAGACTTCCTGCTTGTATGTTGGCTTCCGTGGCCGTCCCACCTACCTTGCCTCATGAATACCATGCGTTTGCAGACGTATTTTGCAAGCAAAAGGCAGAGGTTTTACCTCCACATCGTTCTTTTGACTGTGCAATTAAATTGATTCCTGGAGCACCTCTTCCCAAAGGAAGGACCTATCCCCTGTCTAGGGATGAGCTCGGTGTTCGAGTCGAACATACGTTCGACTCGAACATCGGCTGTTCGATCGTTCGACGAAGATCGAACGATTTGGGCCGTTCGCGCCTAATTCGAGTGATGCGAACGGCCCACAATGCACTACGCCATCGCAGTGTCATCCAGGCGCTGTGATTGGCCAAGCATGCACTGTGACCCCGCATGCTTGGCCAATCACAGCGCCGGCAGCGAGGAGAGCAATGATTGGCCACAGGCAGGATGCCTGTGGCCAATTATTGCTGAGGGTGTTTAGTACACGCCCCACACTATAAAAGGCCGCCAGCACGGCGGCCTAGTGTAGTGTGTTCCGGAGCAGGGAAAGAGAAGCATAGGCAGGGACAGTGACATTTTTTTTTCTTGCTTAACCTGGATTCCTTTAGTTTAGGGAAAGAGAAGGATAGGTAGGGAGAGTTTCAGTGTGTTTTACTGTGCGAATCCTTGTTTCTAGGGACAGGGAAGGACAGTGAGGGAAATTCTCCTTGTGCTATAGTGTGCTAAAGCATTGATCATCAACCATCTTTAAAAAATCATTTTTTTCTAGGGACAGAAAACTATATGTAGGGAGAGTGTCAGTGTGTTTTACTGTGCGAATCCTTGTTTCTAGGGACAGGGAAGGACAGTGAGGGAAATTCTCCTTGTGCTATAGTGTGCTAAAGCATTGATCATCAACTGTCTTTAAAAAAACATTTTTTCTAGGGACAGAAAACTATAGGTAGGAAGAGTGTCAGTTTCTTTCACTGTGATAATCCTTGTTTCTAGGGACAGGGAAGGACAGTGAGGGAAATTCTCCTTGTGCTATAGTGTGCTAAAGCATTGATCATCAACCGTCTTTAAAAAAACATTTTTTCTAGGGACAGAAAACTATAGGTAGGAAGAGTGTTAGTTTCTTTCACTGTGATAATCCTTGTTTCTAGGGACAGGGAAGGACAGTGAGGGAAATTCTCCTTGTGCTATAGTGTGCTAAAGCATTGATCATCAACCATCTTTAAAAAAACATTTTTTCTAGGGACAGAAAACTATAGGTAGGGAGAGTGTCAGTGTGTTTTACTGTGATAATCCTTGTTTCTAGGGACAGGGAAGGACAGTGAGGGAATTCTCTTTGTGCTATAGTGTGCTTTAAAAAAACATTTTTTCTAGGGACAGAAAACTATAGGTAGGAAGAGTGTCAGTTTCTTTCACTGTGATAATCCTTGTTTCTAGGGACAGGGAAGGACAGTGAGGGAAATTCTCCTTGTGCTATAGTGTGCTAAAGCATTGATCATCAACCGTCTTTAAAAAAACATTTTTTCTAGGGACAGAAAACTATAGGTAGGAAGAGTGTTAGTTTCTTTCACTGTGATAATCCTTGTTTCTAGGGACAGGGAAGGACAGTGAGGGAAATTCTCCTTGTGCTATAGTGTGCTAAAGCATTGATCATCAACCATCTTTAAAAAAACATTTTTTCTAGGGACAGAAAACTATAGGTAGGGAGAGTGTCAGTGTGTTTTACTGTGATAATCCTTGTTTCTAGGGACAGGGAAGGACAGTGAGGGAAATTCTCCTTGTGCTATAGTGTACTAAAGCATTGATCATCAACCATCTTTAAAAAAACATTTTTTCTAGGGACAGAAAACTATAGGTAGGGAGAGTGTCAGTGTGTTTTACTGTGCTAATCCTTGTTTCTAGGGACAGGGAAGGACAGTGAGGGAAATTCTCCTTGTGCTATAGTGTGCTAAAGCATTGATCATCAACCATCTTTAAAAAAACATTTTTTCTAGGGACAGAAAACTATAGGTAGGAAGAGTGTCAGTTTCTTTCACTGTGATAATCCTTGTTTCTAGGGACAGGGAAGGACAGTGAGGGAAATTCTCCTTGTGCTATAGTGTGCTAAAGCATTGATCATCAACCATCTTTTAAAAAAACATTTTTTCTAGGGACAGAAAACTATAGGTAGGAAGAGTGTCAGTTTCTTTCACTGTGATAATCCTTGTTTCTAGGGACAGGGAAGGACAGTGAGGGAAATTCTCCTTGTGCTATAGTGTGCTAAAGCATTGATCATCAACCGTCTTTAAAAAAACATTTTTTCTAGGGACAGAAAACTATAGGTAGGAAGAGTGTTAGTTTCTTTCACTGTGATAATCCTTGTTTCTAGGGACAGGGAAGGACAGTGAGGGAAATTCTCCTTGTGCTATAGTGTGCTAAAGCATTGATCATCAACCGTCTTTAAAAAAACATTTTTTCTAGGGACAGAAAACTATAGGTAGGAAGAGTGTCAGTTTCTTTCACTGTGATAATCCTTGTTTCTAGGGACAGGGAAGGACAGTGAGGGAAATTCTCCTTGTGCTATAGTGTGCTAAAGCATTGATCATCAACCGTCTTTAAAAAATCATTTTTTCTAGGGACAGAAAACTATAGGTAGGGAGAGTGTCAGCGTGTTTTACTGTGCGAATCCTTGTTTCTAGGGACAGGGAAGGACAGTGAGGGAAATTCTCCTTGTGCTATAGTGTGCTAAAGCATTGATCATCAACCGTCTTTAAAAAATCATTTTTTCTAGGGACAGAAAACTATAGGTAGGGAGAGTGTCAGTGTGTTTTACTGTGCGAATCCTTGTTTCTAGGGACAGGGAAGGACAGTGAGGGAAATTCTCCTTGTGCTATAGTGTGCTAAAGCATTGATCATCAACCATCTTTAAAAAAACATTTTTTCTAGGGACAGAAAACTATAGGTAGGAAGAGTGTCAGTTTCTTTCACTATGATAATCCTTGTTTCTAGGGACAGGGAAGGACAGTGAGGGAAATTCTCCTTGTGCTATAGTGTGCTAAAGCATTGATCATCAACCATCTTTAAAAAAACATTTTTTCTAGGGACAGAAAACTATAGGTAGGAAGAGTGTCAGCGTGTTTTACTGTGCGAATCCTTGTTTCTAGGGACAGGGAAGGACAGTGAGGGAAATTCTCCTTGTGCTATAGTGTGCTAAAGCATTGATCATCAACCGTCTTTAAAAAAACATTTTTTCTAGGGACAGAAAACTATAGGTAGGAAGAGTGTCAGTTTCTTTCACTGTGATAATCCTTGTTTCTAGGGACAGGGAAGGACAGTGAGGGAAATTCTCCTTGTGCTATAGTGTGCTAAAGCATTGATCATCATCCGTCTTTAAAAAATCATTTTTTCTAGGGACAGAAAACTATAGGTAGGGAGAGTGTCAGTGTGTTTTACTGTGCGAATCCTTGTTTCTAGGGACAGGGAAGGACAGTGAGGGAAATTCTCCTTGTGCTATAGTGTGCTAAAGCATTGATCATCAACCATCTTTAAAAAAACATTTTTTCTAGGGACAGAAAACTATAGGTAGGAAGAGTGTCAGTTTCTTTCACTGTGATAATCCTTGTTTCTAGGGACAGGGAAGGACAGTGAGGGAAATTCTCCTTGTGCTATAGTGTGCTAAAGCATTGATCATCAACCGTCTTTAAAAAAACATTTTTTCTAGGGACAGAAAACTATAGGTAGGAAGAGTGTCAGTTTCTTTCACTGTGATAATCCTTGTTTCTAGGGACAGGGAAGGACAGTGAGGGAAATTCTCCTTGTGCTATAGTGTGCTAAAGCATTGATCATCAACCATCTTTAAAAAAAAAAATTTCTAGGGACAGAAAACTATAGGTAAGAAGAGTGTCAGTTTCTTTCACTGTGATAATCCTTGTTTCTAGGGACAGGGAAGGACAGTGAGGGAAATTCTCCTTGTGCTATAGTGTGCTAAAGCATTGATCATCAACCGTCTTTAAAAAAACATTTTTTCTAGGGACAGAAAACTATAGGTAGGAAGAGTGTCAGTTTCTTTCACTGTGATAATCCTTGTTTCTAGGGACAGGGAAGGACAGTGAGGGAAATTCTCCATGTGCTATAGTGTGCTAAAGCATTGATCATCAACCGTCTTTAAAAAAACATTTTTTCTAGGGACAGAAAACTATAGGTAGGAAGAGTGTCAGTTTCTTTCACTGTGATAATCCTTGTTTCTAGGGACAGGGAAGGACAGTGAGGGAAATTCTCCTTGTGCTATAGTGTGCTAAAGCATTGATCATCAACCGTCTTTAAAAAATCATTTTTTCTAGGGACAGAAAACTATAGGTAGGGAGAGTGTCAGTGTGTTTTACTGTGCGAATCCTTGTTTCTAGGGACAGGGAAGGACAGTGAGGGAAATTCTCCTTGTGCTATAGTGTGCTAAAGCATTGATCATCAACCATCTTTAAAAAAACATTTTTTCTAGGGACAGAAAACTATAGGTAGGAAGAGTGTCAGTTTCTTTCACTGTGATAATCCTTGTTTCTAGGGACAGGGAAGGACAGTGAGGGAAATTCTCCTTGTGCTATAGTGTGCTAAAGCATTGATCATCAACCATCTTTAAAAAAACATTTTTTCTAGGGACAGAAAACTATAGGTAGGGAGAGTGTCAGTGTGTTTTACTGTGATAATCCTTGTTTCTAGGGACAGGGAAGGACAGTGAGGGAAATTCTCCTTGTGCTATAGTGTACTAAAGCATTGATCATCAACCATCTTTAAAAAAACATTTTTTCTAGGGACAGAAAACTATAGGTAGGGAGAGTGGCAGTGTGTTTTACTGTGCTAATCCTTGTTTCTAGGGACAGGGAAGGACAGTGAGGGAAATTCTCCTTGTGCTATAGTGTGCTAAAGCATTGATCATCAACCATCTTTAAAAAAACATTTTTTCTAGGGACAGAAAACTATAGGTAGGAAGAGTGTCAGTTTCTTTCACTGTGATAATCCTTGTTTCTAGGGACAGGGAAGGACAGTGAGGGAAATTCTCCTTGTGCTATAGTGTGCTAAAGCATTGATCATCAACCATCTTTTAAAAAAACATTTTTTCTAGGGACAGAAAACTATAGGTAGGAAGAGTGTCAGTTTCTTTCACTGTGATAATCCTTGTTTCTAGGGACAGGGAAGGACAGTGAGGGAAATTCTCCTTGTGCTATAGTGTGCTAAAGCATTGATCATCAACCGTCTTTAAAAAAACATTTTTTCTAGGGACAGAAAACTATAGGTAGGAAGAGTGTTAGTTTCTTTCACTGTGATAATCCTTGTTTCTAGGGACAGGGAAGGACAGTGAGGGAAATTCTCCTTGTGCTATAGTGTGCTAAAGCATTGATCATCAACCATCTTTAAAAAAACATTTTTTCTAGGGACAGAAAACTATAGGTAGGGAGAGTGTCAGTGTGTTTTACTGTGATAATCCTTGTTTCTAGGGACAGGGAAGGACAGTGAGGGAAATTCTCCTTGTGCTATAGTGTACTAAAGCATTGATCATCAACCATCTTTAAAAAAAAAATTTTTCTAGGGACAGAAAACTATAGGTAGGGAGAGTGTCAGTGTGTTTTACTGTGCGAATCCTTTTTTCTAGGGACAGGGAAGGACAGTGAGGGAAATTCTCCTTGTGCTATAGTGTGCTAAAGCATTGATCATCAACCATCTTTAAAAAAACATTTTTTCTAGGGACAGAAAACTATAGGTAGGAAGAGTGTCAGTTTCTTTCACTGTGATAATCCTTGTTTCTAGGGACAGGGAAGGACAGTGAGGGAAATTCTCCTTGTGCTATAGTGTGCTAAAGCATTGATCATCAACCATCTTTTAAAAAAACATTTTTTCTAGGGACAGAAAACTATAGGTAGGAAGAGTGTCAGTTTCTTTCACTGTGATAATCCTTGTTTCTAGGGACAGGGAAGGACAGTGAGGGAAATTCTCCTTGTGCTATAGTGTGCTAAAGCATTGATCATCAACCGTCTTTAAAAAAACATTTTTTCTAGGGACAGAAAACTATAGGTAGGAAGAGTGTCAGTTTCTTTCACTGTGATAATCCTTGTTTCTAGGGACAGGGAAGGACAGTGAGGGAAATTCTCCTTGTGCTATAGTGTGCTAAAGCATTGATCATCAACCGTCTTTAAAAAATCATTTTTTCTAGGGACAGAAAACTATAGGTAGGGAGAGTGTCAGCGTGTTTTACTGTGCGAATCCTTGTTTCTAGGGACAGGGAAGGACAGTGAGGGAAATTCTCCTTGTGCTATAGTGTGCTAAAGCATTGATCATCAACCGTCTTTAAAAAATCATTTTTTCTAGGGACAGAAAACTATAGGTAGGGAGAGTGTCAGTGTGTTTTACTGTGCGAATCCTTGTTTCTAGGGACAGGGAAGGACAGTGAGGGAAATTCTCCTTGTGCTATAGTGTGCTAAAGCATTGATCATCAACCATCTTTAAAAAAACATTTTTTCTAGGGACAGAAAACTATAGGTAGGAAGAGTGTCAGTTTCTTTCACTATGATAATCCTTGTTTCTAGGGACAGGGAAGGACAGTGAGGGAAATTCTCCTTGTGCTATAGTGTGCTAAAGCATTGATCATCAACCATCTTTAAAAAAACATTTTTTCTAGGGACAGAAAACTATAGGTAGGAAGAGTGTCAGTTTCTTTCACTGTGATAATCCTTGTTTCTAGGGACAGGGAAGGACAGTGAGGGAAATTCTCCTTGTGCTATAGTGTGCTAAAGCATTGATCATCAACCATCTTTTAAAAAAACATTTTTTCTAGGGACAGAAAACTATAGGTAGGAAGAGTGTCAGTTTCTTTCACTGTGATAATCCTTGTTTCTAGGGACAGGGAAGGACAGTGAGGGAAATTCTCCTTGTGCTATAGTGTGCTAAAGCATTGATCATCAACCGTCTTTAAAAAAACATTTTTTCTAGGGACAGAAAACTATAGGTAGGAAGAGTGTTAGTTTCTTTCACTGTGATAATCCTTGTTTCTAGGGACAGGGAAGGACAGTGAGGGAAATTCTCCTTGTGCTATAGTGTGCTAAAGCATTGATCATCAACCGTCTTTAAAAAAACATTTTTTCTAGGGACAGAAAACTATAGGTAGGAAGAGTGTCAGTTTCTTTCACTGTGATAATCCTTGTTTCTAGGGACAGGGAAGGACAGTGAGGGAAATTCTCCTTGTGCTATAGTGTGCTAAAGCATTGATCATCAACCGTCTTTAAAAAATCATTTTTTCTAGGGACAGAAAACTATAGGTAGGGAGAGTGTCAGCGTGTTTTACTGTGCGAATCCTTGTTTCTAGGGACAGGGAAGGACAGTGAGGGAAATTCTCCTTGTGCTATAGTGTGCTAAAGCATTGATCATCAACCGTCTTTAAAAAATCATTTTTTCTAGGGACAGAAAACTATAGGTAGGGAGAGTGTCAGTGTGTTTTACTGTGCGAATCCTTGTTTCTAGGGACAGGGAAGGACAGTGAGGGAAATTCTCCTTGTGCTATAGTGTGCTAAAGCATTGATCATCAACCATCTTTAAAAAAACATTTTTTCTAGGGACAGAAAACTATAGGTAGGAAGAGTGTCAGTTTCTTTCACTATGATAATCCTTGTTTCTAGGGACAGGGAAGGACAGTGAGGGAAATTCTCCTTGTGCTATAGTGTGCTAAAGCATTGATCATCAACCATCTTTAAAAAAACATTTTTTCTAGGGACAGAAAACTATAGGTAGGAAGAGTGTCAGCGTGTTTTACTGTGCGAATCCTTGTTTCTAGGGACAGGGAAGGACAGTGAGGGAAATTCTCCTTGTGCTATAGTGTGCTAAAGCATTGATCATCAACCGTCTTTAAAAAAACATTTTTTCTAGGGACAGAAAACTATAGGTAGGAAGAGTGTCAGTTTCTTTCACTGTGATAATCCTTGTTTCTAGGGACAGGGAAGGACAGTGAGGGAAATTCTCCTTGTGCTATAGTGTGCTAAAGCATTGATCATCATCCGTCTTTAAAAAATCATTTTTTCTAGGGACAGAAAACTATAGGTAGGGAGAGTGTCAGTGTGTTTTACTGTGCGAATCCTTGTTTCTAGGGACAGGGAAGGACAGTGAGGGAAATTCTCCTTGTGCTATAGTGTGCTAAAGCATTGATCATCAACCATCTTTAAAAAAACATTTTTTCTAGGGACAGAAAACTATAGGTAGGAAGAGTGTCAGTTTCTTTCACTGTGATAATCCTTGTTTCTAGGGACAGGGAAGGACAGTGAGGGAAATTCTCCTTGTGCTATAGTGTGCTAAAGCATTGATCATCAACCGTCTTTAAAAAAACATTTTTTCTAGGGACAGAAAACTATAGGTAGGAAGAGTGTCAGTTTCTTTCACTGTGATAATCCTTGTTTCTAGGGACAGGGAAGGACAGTGAGGGAAATTCTCCTTGTGCTATAGTGTGCTAAAGCATTGATCATCAACCATCTTTAAAAAAAAAAATTTCTAGGGACAGAAAACTATAGGTAGGAAGAGTGTCAGTTTCTTTCACTGTGATAATCCTTGTTTCTAGGGACAGGGAAGGACAGTGAGGGAAATTCTCCTTGTGCTATAGTGTGCTAAAGCATTGATCATCAACCGTCTTTAAAAAAACATTTTTTCTAGGGACAGAAAACTATAGGTAGGAAGAGTGTCAGTTTCTTTCACTGTGATAATCCTTGTTTCTAGGGACAGGGAAGGACAGTGAGGGAAATTCTCCATGTGCTATAGTGTGCTAAAGCATTGATCATCAACCGTCTTTAAAAAAACATTTTTTCTAGGGACAGAAAACTATAGGTAGGAAGAGTGTCAGTTTCTTTCACTGTGATAATCCTTGTTTCTAGGGACAGGGAAGGACAGTGAGGGAAATTCTCCTTGTGCTATAGTGTGCTAAAGCATTGATCATCAACCGTCTTTAAAAAATCATTTTTTCTAGGGACAGAAAACTATAGGTAGGGAGAGTGTCAGTGTGTTTTACTGTGCGAATCCTTGTTTCTAGGGACAGGGAAGGACAGTGAGGGAAATTCTCCTTGTGCTATAGTGTGCTAAAGCATTGATCATCAACCATCTTTAAAAAAACATTTTTTCTAGGGACAGAAAACTATAGGTAGGAAGAGTGTCAGTTTCTTTCACTGTGATAATCCTTGTTTCTAGGGACAGGGAAGGACAGTGAGGGAAATTCTCCTTGTGCTATAGTGTGCTAAAGCATTGATCATCAACCATCTTTAAAAAAACATTTTTTCTAGGGACAGAAAACTATAGGTAGGGAGAGTGTCAGTGTGTTTTACTGTGATAATCCTTGTTTCTAGGGACAGGGAAGGACAGTGAGGGAAATTCTCCTTGTGCTATAGTGTACTAAAGCATTGATCATCAACCATCTTTAAAAAAACATTTTTTCTAGGGACAGAAAACTATAGGTAGGGAGAGTGGCAGTGTGTTTTACTGTGCTAATCCTTGTTTCTAGGGACAGGGAAGGACAGTGAGGGAAATTCTCCTTGTGCTATAGTGTGCTAAAGCATTGATCATCAACCATCTTTAAAAAAACATTTTTTCTAGGGACAGAAAACTATAGGTAGGAAGAGTGTCAGTTTCTTTCACTGTGATAATCCTTGTTTCTAGGGACAGGGAAGGACAGTGAGGGAAATTCTCCTTGTGCTATAGTGTGCTAAAGCATTGATCATCAACCATCTTTTAAAAAAACATTTTTTCTAGGGACAGAAAACTATAGGTAGGAAGAGTGTCAGTTTCTTTCACTGTGATAATCCTTGTTTCTAGGGACAGGGAAGGACAGTGAGGGAAATTCTCCTTGTGCTATAGTGTGCTAAAGCATTGATCATCAACCGTCTTTAAAAAAACATTTTTTCTAGGGACAGAAAACTATAGGTAGGAAGAGTGTTAGTTTCTTTCACTGTGATAATCCTTGTTTCTAGGGACAGGGAAGGACAGTGAGGGAAATTCTCCTTGTGCTATAGTGTGCTAAAGCATTGATCATCAACCATCTTTAAAAAAACATTTTTTCTAGGGACAGAAAACTATAGGTAGGGAGAGTGTCAGTGTGTTTTACTGTGATAATCCTTGTTTCTAGGGACAGGGAAGGACAGTGAGGGAAATTCTCCTTGTGCTATAGTGTACTAAAGCATTGATCATCAACCATCTTTAAAAAAACATTTTTTCTAGGGACAGAAAACTATAGGTAGGGAGAGTGTCAGTGTGTTTTACTGTGCGAATCCTTTTTTCTAGGGACAGGGAAGGACAGTGAGGGAAATTCTCCTTGTGCTATAGTGTGCTAAAGCATTGATCATCAACCATCTTTAAAAAAACATTTTTTCTAGGGACAGAAAACTATAGGTAGGAAGAGTGTCAGTTTCTTTCACTGTGATAATCCTTGTTTCTAGGGACAGGGAAGGACAGTGAGGGAAATTCTCCTTGTGCTATAGTGTGCTAAAGCATTGATCATCAACCATCTTTTAAAAAAACATTTTTTCTAGGGACAGAAAACTATAGGTAGGAAGAGTGTCAGTTTCTTTCACTGTGATAATCCTTGTTTCTAGGGACAGGGAAGGACAGTGAGGGAAATTCTCCTTGTGCTATAGTGTGCTAAAGCATTGATCATCAACCGTCTTTAAAAAAACATTTTTTCTAGGGACAGAAAACTATAGGTAGGAAGAGTGTCAGTTTCTTTCACTGTGATAATCCTTGTTTCTAGGGACAGGGAAGGACAGTGAGGGAAATTCTCCTTGTGCTATAGTGTGCTAAAGCATTGATCATCAACCGTCTTTAAAAAATCATTTTTTCTAGGGACAGAAAACTATAGGTAGGGAGAGTGTCAGCGTGTTTTACTGTGCGAATCCTTGTTTCTAGGGACAGGGAAGGACAGTGAGGGAAATTCTCCTTGTGCTATAGTGTGCTAAAGCATTGATCATCAACCGTCTTTAAAAAATCATTTTTTCTAGGGACAGAAAACTATAGGTAGGGAGAGTGTCAGTGTGTTTTACTGTGCGAATCCTTGTTTCTAGGGACAGGGAAGGACAGTGAGGGAAATTCTCCTTGTGCTATAGTGTGCTAAAGCATTGATCATCATCCGTCTTTAAAAAATCATTTTTTCTAGGGACAGAAAACTATAGGTAGGGAGAGTGTCAGTGTGTTTTACTGTGCGAATCCTTGTTTCTAGGGACAGGGAAGGACAGTGAGGGAAATTCTCCTTGTGCTATAGTGTGCTAAAGCATTGATCATCAACCATCTTTAAAAAAACATTTTTTCTAGGGACAGAAAACTATAGGTAGGAAGAGTGTCAGTTTCTTTCACTGTGATAATCCTTGTTTCTAGGGACAGGGAAGGACAGTGAGGGAAATTCTCCTTGTGCTATAGTGTGCTAAAGCATTGATCATCAACCGTCTTTAAAAAAACATTTTTTCTAGGGACAGAAAACTATAGGTAGGAAGAGTGTCAGTTTCTTTCACTGTGATAATCCTTGTTTCTAGGGACAGGGAAGGACAGTGAGGGAAATTCTCCTTGTGCTATAGTGTGCTAAAGCATTGATCATCAACCATCTTTAAAAAAAAAATTTTCTAGGGACAGAAAGCTATAGGTAGGAAGAGTGTCAGTTTCTTTCACTGTGATAATCCTTGTTTCTAGGGACAGGGAAGGACAGTGAGGGAAATTCTCCTTGTGCTATAGTGTGCTAAAGCATTGATCATCAACCGTCTTTAAAAAAACATTTTTTCTAGGGACAGAAAACTATAGGTAGGAAGAGTGTCAGTTTCTTTCACTGTGATAATCCTTGTTTCTAGGGACAGGGAAGGACAGTGAGGGAAATTCTCCATGTGCTATAGTGTGCTAAAGCATTGATCATCAACCGTCTTTAAAAAAACATTTTTTCTAGGGACAGAAAACTATAGGTAGGAAGAGTGTCAGTTTCTTTCACTGTGATAATCCTTGTTTCTAGGGACAGGGAAGGACAGTGAGGGAAATTCTCCTTGTGCTATAGTGTGCTAAAGCATTGATCATCAACCGTCTTTAAAAAATCATTTTTTCTAGGGACAGAAAACTATAGGTAGGGAGAGTGTCAGTGTGTTTTACTGTGCGAATCCTTGTTTCTAGGGACAGGGAAGGACAGTGAGGGAAATTCTCCTTGTGCTATAGTGTGCTAAAGCATTGATCATCAACCATCTTTAAAAAAACATTTTTTCTAGGGACAGAAAACTATAGGTAGGAAGAGTGTCAGTTTCTTTCACTGTGATAATCCTTGTTTCTAGGGACAGGGAAGGACAGTGAGGGAAATTCTCCTTGTGCTATAGTGTGCTAAAGCATTGATCATCAACCATCTTTAAAAAAACATTTTTTCTAGGGACAGAAAACTATAGGTAGGGAGAGTGTCAGTGTGTTTTACTGTGATAATCCTTGTTTCTAGGGACAGGGAAGGACAGTGAGGGAAATTCTCCTTGTGCTATAGTGTACTAAAGCATTGATCATCAACCATCTTTAAAAAAACATTTTTTCTAGGGACAGAAAACTATAGGTAGGGAGAGTGGCAGTGTGTTTTACTGTGCTAATCCTTGTTTCTAGGGACAGGGAAGGACAGTGAGGGAAATTCTCCTTGTGCTATAGTGTGCTAAAGCATTGATCATCAACCATCTTTAAAAAAACATTTTTTCTAGGGACAGAAAACTATAGGTAGGAAGAGTGTCAGTTTCTTTCACTGTGATAATCCTTGTTTCTAGGGACAGGGAAGGACAGTGAGGGAAATTCTCCTTGTGCTATAGTGTGCTAAAGCATTGATCATCAACCATCTTTTAAAAAAACATTTTTTCTAGGGACAGAAAACTATAGGTAGGAAGAGTGTCAGTTTCTTTCACTGTGATAATCCTTGTTTCTAGGGACAGGGAAGGACAGTGAGGGAAATTCTCCTTGTGCTATAGTGTGCTAAAGCATTGATCATCAACCGTCTTTAAAAAAACATTTTTTCTAGGGACAGAAAACTATAGGTAGGAAGAGTGTTAGTTTCTTTCACTGTGATAATCCTTGTTTCTAGGGACAGGGAAGGACAGTGAGGGAAATTCTCCTTGTGCTATAGTGTGCTAAAGCATTGATCATCAACCATCTTTAAAAAAACATTTTTTCTAGGGACAGAAAACTATAGGTAGGGAGAGTGTCAGTGTGTTTTACTGTGATAATCCTTGTTTCTAGGGACAGGGAAGGACAGTGAGGGAAATTCTCCTTGTGCTATAGTGTACTAAAGCATTGATCATCAACCATCTTTAAAAAAACATTTTTTCTAGGGACAGAAAACTATAGGTAGGGAGAGTGTCAGTGTGTTTTACTGTGCGAATCCTTTTTTCTAGGGACAGGGAAGGACAGTGAGGGAAATTCTCCTTGTGCTATAGTGTGCTAAAGCATTGATCATCAACCATCTTTAAAAAAACATTTTTTCTAGGGACAGAAAACTATAGGTAGGAAGAGTGTCAGTTTCTTTCACTGTGATAATCCTTGTTTCTAGGGACAGGGAAGGACAGTGAGGGAAATTCTCCTTGTGCTATAGTGTGCTAAAGCATTGATCATCAACCATCTTTTAAAAAAACATTTTTTCTAGGGACAGAAAACTATAGGTAGGAAGAGTGTCAGTTTCTTTCACTGTGATAATCCTTGTTTCTAGGGACAGGGAAGGACAGTGAGGGAAATTCTCCTTGTGCTATAGTGTGCTAAAGCATTGATCATCAACCGTCTTTAAAAAAACATTTTTTCTAGGGACAGAAAACTATAGGTAGGAAGAGTGTCAGTTTCTTTCACTGTGATAATCCTTGTTTCTAGGGACAGGGAAGGACAGTGAGGGAAATTCTCCTTGTGCTATAGTGTGCTAAAGCATTGATCATCAACCGTCTTTAAAAAATCATTTTTTCTAGGGACAGAAAACTATAGGTAGGGAGAGTGTCAGCGTGTTTTACTGTGCGAATCCTTGTTTCTAGGGACAGGGAAGGACAGTGAGGGAAATTCTCCTTGTGCTATAGTGTGCTAAAGCATTGATCATCAACCGTCTTTAAAAAATCATTTTTTCTAGGGACAGAAAACTATAGGTAGGGAGAGTGTCAGTGTGTTTTACTGTGCGAATCCTTGTTTCTAGGGACAGGGAAGGACAGTGAGGGAAATTCTCCTTGTGCTATAGTGTGCTAAAGCATTGATCATCAACCATCTTTAAAAAAACATTTTTTCTAGGGACAGAAAACTATAGGTAGGAAGAGTGTCAGTTTCTTTCACTATGATAATCCTTGTTTCTAGGGACAGGGAAGGACAGTGAGGGAAATTCTCCTTGTGCTATAGTGTGCTAAAGCATTGATCATCAACCATCTTTAAAAAAACATTTTTTCTAGGGACAGAAAACTATAGGTAGGAAGAGTGTCAGCGTGTTTTACTGTGCGAATCCTTGTTTCTAGGGACAGGGAAGGACAGTGAGGGAAATTCTCCTTGTGCTATAGTGTGCTAAAGCATTGATCATCAACCGTCTTTAAAAAAACATTTTTTCTAGGGACAGAAAACTATAGGTAGGAAGAGTGTCAGTTTCTTTCACTGTGATAATCCTTGTTTCTAGGGACAGGGAAGGACAGTGAGGGAAATTCTCCTTGTGCTATAGTGTGCTAAAGCATTGATCATCATCCGTCTTTAAAAAATCATTTTTTCTAGGGACAGAAAACTATAGGTAGGGAGAGTGTCAGTGTGTTTTACTGTGCGAATCCTTGTTTCTAGGGACAGGGAAGGACAGTGAGGGAAATTCTCCTTGTGCTATAGTGTGCTAAAGCATTGATCATCAACCATCTTTAAAAAAACATTTTTTCTAGGGACAGAAAACTATAGGTAGGAAGAGTGTCAGTTTCTTTCACTGTGATAATCCTTGTTTCTAGGGACAGGGAAGGACAGTGAGGGAAATTCTCCTTGTGCTATAGTGTGCTAAAGCATTGATCATCAACCATCTTTAAAAAACATTTTTTCTAGGGACAGAAAACTATAGGTAGGAAGAGTGTCAGTTTCTTTCACTGTGATAATCCTTGTTTCTAGGGACAGGGAAGGACAGTGAGGGAAATTCTCCTTGTGCTATAGTGTACTAAAGCATTGATCATCAACCATCTTTAAAAAAACATTTTTTCTAGGGACAGAAAACTATAGGTAGGGAGAGTGTCAGTGTGTTTTACTGTGCTAATCCTTGTTTCTAGGGACAGGGAAGGACAGTGAGGGAAATTCTCCTTGTGCTATAGTGTGCTAAAGCATTGATCATCAACCATCTTTAAAAAAACATTTTTTCTAGGGACAGAAAACTATAGGTAGGAAGAGTGTCAGTTTCTTTCACTGTGATAATCCTTGTTTCTAGGGACAGGGAAGGACAGTGAGGGAAATTCTCCTTGTGCTATAGTGTGCTAAAGCATTGATCATCAACCATCTTTTAAAAAAACATTTTTTCTAGGGACAGAAAACTATAGGTAGGAAGAGTGTCAGTTTCTTTCACTGTGATAATCCTTGTTTCTAGGGACAGGGAAGGACAGTGAGGGAAATTCTCCTTGTGCTATAGTGTGCTAAAGCATTGATCATCAACCGTCTTTAAAAAAACATTTTTTCTAGGGACAGAAAACTATAGGTAGGAAGAGTGTTAGTTTCTTTCACTGTGATAATCCTTGTTTCTAGGGACAGGGAAGGACAGTGAGGGAAATTCTCCTTGTGCTATAGTGTGCTAAAGCATTGATCATCAACCATCTTTAAAAAAACATTTTTTCTAGGGACAGAAAACTATAGGTAGGGAGAGTGTCAGTGTGTTTTACTGTGATAATCCTTGTTTCTAGGGACAGGGAAGGACAGTGAGGGAAATTCTCCTTGTGCTATAGTGTACTAAAGCATTGATCATCAACCATCTTTAAAAAAACATTTTTTCTAGGGACAGAAAACTATAGGTAGGGAGAGTGTCAGTGTGTTTTACTGTGCGAATCCTTTTTTCTAGGGACAGGGAAGGACAGTGAGGGAAATTCTCCTTGTGCTATAGTGTGCTAAAGCATTGATCATCAACCATCTTTAAAAAAACATTTTTTCTAGGGACAGAAAACTATAGGTAGGAAGAGTGTCAGTTTCTTTCACTGTGATAATCCTTGTTTCTAGGGACAGGGAAGGACAGTGAGGGAAATTCTCCTTGTGCTATAGTGTGCTAAAGCATTGATCATCAACCATCTTTTAAAAAAACATTTTTTCTAGGGACAGAAAACTATAGGTAGGAAGAGTGTCAGTTTCTTTCACTGTGATAATCCTTGTTTCTAGGGACAGGGAAGGACAGTGAGGGAAATTCTCCTTGTGCTATAGTGTGCTAAAGCATTGATCATCAACCGTCTTTAAAAAAACATTTTTTCTAGGGACAGAAAACTATAGGTAGGAAGAGTGTCAGTTTCTTTCACTGTGATAATCCTTGTTTCTAGGGACAGGGAAGGACAGTGAGGGAAATTCTCCTTGTGCTATAGTGTGCTAAAGCATTGATCATCAACCGTCTTTAAAAAATCATTTTTTCTAGGGACAGAAAACTATAGGTAGGGAGAGTGTCAGCGTGTTTTACTGTGCGAATCCTTGTTTCTAGGGACAGGGAAGGACAGTGAGGGAAATTCTCCTTGTGCTATAGTGTGCTAAAGCATTGATCATCAACCGTCTTTAAAAAATCATTTTTTCTAGGGACAGAAAACTATAGGTAGGGAGAGTGTCAGTTTCTTTCACTGTGATAATCCTTGTTTCTAGGGACAGGGAAGGACAGTGAGGGAAATTCTCCTTGTGCTATAGTGTGCTAAAGCATTGATCATCAACCGTCTTTAAAAAAACATTTTTTCTAGGGACAGAAAACTATAGGTAGGAAGAGTGTCAGTTTCTTTCACTGTGATAATCCTTGTTTCTAGGGACAGGGAAGGACAGTGAGGGAAATTCTCCTTGTGCTATAGTGTGCTAAAGCATTGATCATCAACCGTCTTTAAAAAATCATTTTTTCTAGGGACAGAAAACTATAGGTAGGGAGAGTGTCAGCGTGTTTTACTGTGCGAATCCTTGTTTCTAGGGACAGGGAAGGACAGTGAGGGAAATTCTCCTTGTGCTATAGTGTGCTAAAGCATTGATCATCAACCGTCTTTAAAAAATCATTTTTTCTAGGGACAGAAAACTATAGGTAGGGAGAGTGTCAGTGTGTTTTACTGTGCGAATCCTTGTTTCTAGGGACAGGGAAGGACAGTGAGGGAAATTCTCCTTGTGCTATAGTGTGCTAAAGCATTGATCATCAACCATCTTTAAAAAAACATTTTTTCTAGGGACAGAAAACTATAGGTAGGAAGAGTGTCAGTTTCTTTCACTATGATAATCCTTGTTTCTAGGGACAGGGAAGGACAGTGAGGGAAATTCTCCTTGTGCTATAGTGTGCTAAAGCATTGATCATCAACCATCTTTAAAAAAACATTTTTTCTAGGGACAGAAAACTATAGGTAGGAAGAGTGTCAGCGTGTTTTACTGTGCGAATCCGTGTTTCTAGGGACAGGGAAGGACAGTGAGGGAAATTCTCCTTGTGCTATAGTGTGCTAAAGCATTGATCATCAACCGTCTTTAAAAAAACATTTTTTCTAGGGACAGAAAACTATAGGTAGGAAGAGTGTCAGTTTCTTTCACTGTGATAATCCTTGTTTCTAGGGACAGGGAAGGACAGTGAGGGAAATTCTCCTTGTGCTATAGTGTGCTAAAGCATTGATCATCATCCGTCTTTAAAAAATCATTTTTTCTAGGGACAGAAAACTATAGGTAGGGAGAGTGTCAGTGTGTTTTACTGTGCGAATCCTTGTTTCTAGGGACAGGGAAGGACAGTGAGGGAAATTCTCCTTGTGCTATAGTGTGCTAAAGCATTGATCATCAACCATCTTTAAAAAAACATTTTTTCTAGGGACAGAAAACTATAGGTAGGAAGAGTGTCAGTTTCTTTCACTGTGATAATCCTTGTTTCTAGGGACAGGGAAGGACAGTGAGGGAAATTCTCCTTGTGCTATAGTGTGCTAAAGCATTGATCATCAACCGTCTTTAAAAAAACATTTTTTCTAGGGACAGAAAACTATAGGTAGGAAGAGTGTCAGTTTCTTTCACTGTGATAATCCTTGTTTCTAGGGACAGGGAAGGACAGTGAGGGAAATTCTCCTTGTGCTATAGTGTGCTAAAGCATTGATCATCAACCATCTTTAAAAAACATTTTTTCTAGGGACAGAAAACTATAGGTAGGAAGAGTGTCAGTTTCTTTCACTGTGATAATCCTTGTTTCTAGGGACAGGGAAGGACAGTGAGGGAAATTCTCCTTGTGCTATAGTGTACTAAAGCATTGATCATCAACCATCTTTAAAAAAACATTTTTTCTAGGGACAGAAAACTATAGGTAGGGAGAGTGTCAGTGTGTTTTACTGTGCTAATCCTTGTTTCTAGGGACAGGGAAGGACAGTGAGGGAAATTCTCCTTGTGCTATAGTGTGCTAAAGCATTGATCATCAACCATCTTTAAAAAAACATTTTTTCTAGGGACAGAAAACTATAGGTAGGAAGAGTGTCAGTTTCTTTCACTGTGATAATCCTTGTTTCTAGGGACAGGGAAGGACAGTGAGGGAAATTCTCCTTGTGCTATAGTGTGCTAAAGCATTGATCATCAACCATCTTTTAAAAAAACATTTTTTCTAGGGACAGAAAACTATAGGTAGGAAGAGTGTCAGTTTCTTTCACTGTGATAATCCTTGTTTCTAGGGACAGGGAAGGACAGTGAGGGAAATTCTCCTTGTGCTATAGTGTGCTAAAGCATTGATCATCAACCGTCTTTAAAAAAACATTTTTTCTAGGGACAGAAAACTATAGGTAGGAAGAGTGTTAGTTTCTTTCACTGTGATAATCCTTGTTTCTAGGGACAGGGAAGGACAGTGAGGGAAATTCTCCTTGTGCTATAGTGTGCTAAAGCATTGATCATCAACCATCTTTAAAAAAACATTTTTTCTAGGGACAGAAAACTATAGGTAGGGAGAGTGTCAGTGTGTTTTACTGTGATAATCCTTGTTTCTAGGGACAGGGAAGGACAGTGAGGGAAATTCTCCTTGTGCTATAGTGTACTAAAGCATTGATCATCAACCATCTTTAAAAAAACATTTTTTCTAGGGACAGAAAACTATAGGTAGGGAGAGTGTCAGTGTGTTTTACTGTGCGAATCCTTTTTTCTAGGGACAGGGAAGGACAGTGAGGGAAATTCTCCTTGTGCTATAGTGTGCTAAAGCATTGATCATCAACCATCTTTAAAAAAACATTTTTTCTAGGGACAGAAAACTATAGGTAGGAAGAGTGTCAGTTTCTTTCACTGTGATAATCCTTGTTTCTAGGGACAGGGAAGGACAGTGAGGGAAATTCTCCTTGTGCTATAGTGTGCTAAAGCATTGATCATCAACCATCTTTTAAAAAAACATTTTTTCTAGGGACAGAAAACTATAGGTAGGAAGAGTGTCAGTTTCTTTCACTGTGATAATCCTTGTTTCTAGGGACAGGGAAGGACAGTGAGGGAAATTCTCCTTGTGCTATAGTGTGCTAAAGCATTGATCATCAACCATCTTTAAAAAAACATTTTTTCTAGGGACAGAAAACTATAGGTAGGAAGAGTGTCAGTTTCTTTCACTGTGATAATCCTTGTTTCTAGGGACAGGGAAGGACAGTGAGGGAAATTCTCCTTGTGCTATAGTGTGCTAAAGCATTGATCATCAACCGTCTTTAAAAAATCATTTTTTCTAGGGACAGAAAACTATAGGTAGGGAGAGTGTCAGCGTGTTTTACTGTGCGAATCCTTGTTTCTAGGGACAGGGAAGGACAGTGAGGGAAATTCTCCTTGTGCTATAGTGTGCTAAAGCATTGATCATCAACCGTCTTTAAAAAATCATTTTTTCTAGGGACAGAAAACTATAGGTAGGGAGAGTGTCAGTGTGTTTTACTGTGCGAATCCTTGTTTCTAGGGACAGGGAAGGACAGTGAGGGAAATTCTCCTTGTGCTATAGTGTGCTAAAGCATTGATCATCAACCATCTTTAAAAAAACTTTTTTTCTAGGGACAGAAAACTATAGGTAGGAAGAGTGTCAGTTTCTTTCACTATGATAATCCTTGTTTCTAGGGACAGGGAAGGACAGTGAGGGAAATTCTCCTTGTGCTATAGTGTGCTAAAGCATTGATCATCAACCATCTTTAAAAAAACATTTTTTCTAGGGACAGAAAACTATAGGTAGGAAGAGTGTCAGCGTGTTTTACTGTGCGAATCCTTGTTTCTAGGGACAGGGAAGGACAGTGAGGGAAATTCTCCTTGTGCTATAGTGTGCTAAAGCATTGATCATCAACCGTCTTTAAAAAAACTTTTTTTCTAGGGACAGAAAACTATAGGTAGGAAGAGTGTCAGTTTCTTTCACTGTGATAATCCTTGTTTGTAGGGACAGGGAAGGACAGTGAGGGAAATTCTCCTTGTGCTATAGTGTGCTAAAGCATTGATCATCATCCGTCTTTAAAAAATCATTTTTTCTAGGGACAGAAAACTATAGGTAGGGAGAGTGTCAGTGTGTTTTACTGTGCGAATCCTTGTTTCTAGGGACAGGGAAGGACAGTGAGGGAAATTCTCCTTGTGCTATAGTGTGCTAAAGCATTGATCATCAACCATCTTTAAAAAAACATTTTTTCTAGGGACAGAAAACTATAGGTAGGAAGAGTGTCAGTTTCTTTCACTGTGATAATCCTTGTTTCTAGGGACAGGGAAGGACAGTGAGGGAAATTCTCCTTGTGCTATAGTGTGCTAAAGCATTGATCATCAACCGTCTTTAAAAAAACATTTTTTCTAGGGACAGAAAACTATAGGTAGGAAGAGTGTCAGTTTCTTTCACTGTGATAATCCTTGTTTCTAGGGACAGGGAAGGACAGTGAGGGAAATTCTCCTTGTGCTATAGTGTGCTAAAGCATTGATCATCAACCATCTTTAAAAAAAAAAATTTCTAGGGACAGAAAACTATAGGTAGGAAGAGTGTCAGTTTCTTTCACTGTGATAATCCTTGTTTCTAGGGACAGGGAAGGACAGTGAGGGAAATTCTCCTTGTGCTATAGTGTGCTAAAGCATTGATCATCAACCGTCTTTAAAAAAACATTTTTTCTAGGGACAGAAAACTATAGGTAGGAAGAGTGTCAGTTTCTTTCACTGTGATAATCCTTGTTTCTAGGGACAGGGAAGGACAGTGAGGGAAATTCTCCATGTGCTATAGTGTGCTAAAGCATTGATCATCAACCGTCTTTAAAAAAACATTTTTTCTAGGGACAGAAAACTATAGGTAGGAAGAGTGTCAGTTTCTTTCACTGTGATAATCCTTGTTTCTAGGGACAGGGAAGGACAGTGAGGGAAATTCTCCTTGTGCTATAGTGTGCTAAAGCATTGATCATCAACCGTCTTTAAAAAATCATTTTTTCTAGGGACAGAAAACTATAGGTAGGGAGAGTGTCAGTGTGTTTTACTGTGCGAATCCTTGTTTCTAGGGACAGGGAAGGACAGTGAGGGAAATTCTCCTTGTGCTATAGTGTGCTAAAGCATTGATCATCAACCATCTTTAAAAAAACATTTTTTCTAGGGACAGAAAACTATAGGTAGGGAGAGTGTCAGTGTGTTTTACTGTGCTAATCCTTGTTTCTAGGGACAGGGAAGGACAGTGAGGGAAATTCTCCTTGTGCTATAGTGTGCTAAAGCATTGATCATCAACCGTCTTTAAAAAATCTTTTTTTCTAGGGACAGAAAACTATAGGTAGGGAGAGTGTCAGTGTGTTTTACTGTGCGAATCCTTGTTTCTAGGGACAGGGAAGGACAGTGAGGGAAATTCTCCTTGTGCTATAGTGTGCTAAAGCATTGATCATCAACCATCTTTAAAAAAACATTTTTTCTAGGGACAGAAAACTATAGGTAGGAAGAGTGTCAGTTTCTTTCACTGTGATAATCCTTGTTTCTAGGGACAGGGAAGGACAGTGAGGGAAATTCTCCTTGTGCTATAGGGTGCTAAAGCATTGATCATCAACCGTCTTTAAAAAAACATTTTTTCTAGGGACAGAAAACTATAGGTAGGAAGAGTGTCAGTTTCTTTCACTGTGATAATCCTTGTTTCTAGGGACAGGGAAGGACAGTGAGGGAAATTCTCCTTGTGCTATAGTGTGCTAAAGCATTGATCATCAACCATCTTTAAAAAAACATTTTTTCTAGGGACAGAAAACTATAGGTAGGAAGAGTGTCAGTTTCTTTCACTGTGATAATCCTTGTTTCTAGGGACAGGGAAGGACAGTGAGGGAAATTCTCCTTGTGCTATAGGGTGCTAAAGCATTGATCATCAACCGTCTTTAAAAAAACATTTTTTCTAGGGACAGAAAACTATAGGTAGGAAGAGTGTCAGTTTCTTTCACTGTGATAATCCTTGTTTCTAGGGACAGGGAAGGACAGTGAGGGAAATTCTCCTTGTGCTATAGTGTGCTAAAGCATTGATCATCAACCGTCTTTAAAAAATCATTTTTTCTAGGGACAGAAAACTATAGATAGGGAGAGTGTCAGTGTGTTTTACTGTGCGAATCCTTGTTTCTAGGGACAGGGAAGGACAGTGAGGGAAATTCTCCTTGTGCTATAGTGTGCTAAAGCATTGATCATCAACCATCTTTAAAAAAAACATTTTTTCTAGGGACAGAAAACTATAGGTAGGAAGAGTGTCAGTTTCTTTCACTGTGATAATCCTTGTTTCTAGGGACAGGGAAGGACAGTGAGGGAAATTCTCCTTGTGCTATAGTGTGCTAAAGCATTGATCATCAACCGTCTTTAAAAAAACATTTTTTCTAGGGACAGAAAACTATAGGTAGGGAGAGTGTCAGTGTGTTTTACTGTGCTAATCCTTGTTTCTAGGGACAGGGAAGGACAGTGAGGGAAATTCTCCTTGTGCTATAGTGTGCTAAAGCATTGATCATCAACCGTCTTTAAAAAATAATTTTTTCTAGGGACAGAAAACTATAGGTAGGGAGAGTGTCAGTGTGTTTTACTGTGCGAATCCTTGTTTCTAGGGACAGGGAAGGACAGTGAGGGAAATTCTCCTTGTGCTATAGTGTGCTAAAGCATTGATCATCAACCATCTTTAAAAAAACATTTTTTCTAGGGACAGAAAACTATAGGTAGGAAGAGTGTCAGTTTCTTTCACTGTGATAATCCTTGTTTCTAGGGACAGGGAAGGACAGTGAGGGAAATTCTCCTTGTGCTATAGTGTGCTAAAGCATTGATCATCAACCATCTTTAAAAAAACATTTTTTCTAGGGACAGAAAACTATAGGTAGGAAGAGTGTCAGTTTCTTTCACTGTGATAATCCTTGTTTCTAGGGACAGGGAAGGACAGTGAGGGAAATTCTCCTTGTGCTATAGGGTGCTAAAGCATTGATCATCAACCGTCTTTAAAAAAACATTTTTTCTAGGGACAGAAAACTATAGGTAGGAAGAGTGTCAGTTTCTTTCACTGTGATAATCCTTGTTTCTAGGGACAGGGAAGGACAGTGAGGGAAATTCTCCTTGTGCTATAGTGTGCTAAAGCATTGATCATCAACCGTCTTTAAAAAATCATTTTTTCTAGGGACAGAAAACTATAGGTAGGGAGAGTGTCAGTGTGTTTTACTGTGCGAATCCTTGTTTCTAGGGACAGGGAAGGACAGTGAGGGAAATTCTCCTTGTGCTATAGTGTGCTAAAGCATTGATCATCAACCATCTTTAAAAAAAACATTTTTTCTAGGGACAGAAAACTATAGGTAGGAAGAGTGTCAGTTTCTTTCACTGTGATAATCCTTGTTTCTAGGGACAGGGAAGGACAGTGAGGGAAATTCTCCTTGTGCTATAGTGTGCTAAAGCATTGATCATCAACCGTCTTTAAAAAAACATTTTTTCTAGGGACAGAAAACTATAGGTAGGAAGAGTGTCAGTTTCTTTCACTGTGATAATCCTTGTTTCTAGGGACAGGGAAGGACAGTGAGGGAAATTCTCCTTGTGCTATAGTGTGCTAAAGCATTGATCATCAACCGTCTTTAAAAAATCATTTTTTCTAGGGACAGAAAACTATAGGTAGGGAGAGTGTCAGTGTGTTTTACTGTGCGAATCCTTGTTTCTAGGGACAGGGAAGGACAGTGAGGGAAATTCTCCTTGTGCTATAGTGTGCTAAAGCATTGATCATCAACCATCTTTAAAAAAACATTTTTTCTAGGGACAGAAAACTATAGGTAGGAAGAGTGTCAGTTTCTTTCACTGTGATAATCCTTGTTTCTAGGGACAGGGAAGGACAGTGAGGGAAATTCTCCTTGTGCTATAGTGTGCTAAAGCATTGATCATCAACCGTCTTTAAAAAAACATTTTTTCTAGGGACAGAAAACTATAGGTAGGAAGAGTGTTAGTTTCTTTCACTGTGATAATCCTTGTTTCTAGGGACAGGGAAGGACAGTGAGGGAAATTCTCCTTGTGCTATAGTGTGCTAAAGCATTGATCATCAACCGTCTTTAAAAAAACATTTTTTCTAGGGACAGAAAACTATAGGTAGGAAGAGTGTCAGTTTCTTTCACTGTGATAATCCTTGTTTGTAGGGACAGGGAAGGACAGTGAGGGAAATTCTCCTTGTGCTATAGTGTGCTAAAGCATTGATCATCAACCGTCTTTAAAAAAACATTTTTTCTAGGGACAGAAAACTATAGGTAGGAAGAGTGTCAGTTTCTTTCACTGTGATAATCCTTGTTTCTAGGGACAGGGAAGGACAGTGAGGGAAATTCTCCTTGTGCTATAGTGTGCTAAAGCATTGATCATCAACCATCTTTAAAAAAACATTTTTTCTAGGGACAGAAAACTATAGGTAGGAAGAGTGTTAGTTTCTTTCACTGTGATAATCCTTGTTTCTAGGGACAGGGAAGGACAGTGAGGGAAATTCTCCTTGTGCTATAATGTGCTAAAGCATTCCTCATCAACCATCTTTGAAATCCTTGTTTTTTGGACAGTCAGGGAAATTGTCGTTGTGCTATTCTGTGCGAAAGCAATCATCCTCAACCATATTTAGAAATCCTTAAGTAAAGGGACAGAGAAGGACACCTGAAGGTAGCCCTTATTGCTTTTTTCCCATCTCCCTGCAGGCCATCTATTAGAATGTCTGGAAGGCAAACAAGGAGAGGCAGACAGTCAGGAGGCAATAAAAGAGGGCAAGCAGGCTCTGTGTCTGGGGGCAACAGTGCTGGTCGTGGACGCGGTGCATTGTCATCAGCACATGGCCATGGGACACGCTTGTCCTTCTTTTCGGCAGCTGGACATGTTGAGCCACATCATGCCGAAGACTTGGTAGAGTGGATGACCAAGCCCTCCTCCTCCTCCTCATCCTCTCTCACCCAGGCTCAGGGTACTGGCAAAGCAGCTGCCAAAGCGTCCTCTTCCCTGGTATCAATGTCAGACTCATCATCAGTCACTCCTTCCCTAGACCCACCATGTCCTCCTCCTGAGGAGTCCCCCGAACTGTTTGAGCACAGTGTTGGGTACATGCTCCAGGAGGATGCCCAGCGTTTCGAAGGGTCTGATGATGAAACCCAGCTACAGGAAGGCAGTAGCGTGAGAGCAGACAGAGGGGATGCTCAAGAAGGACACCAATCTGGCAGTCATGTTCCAGCAGCTGCAGCATACTGCCAGATTGGCTCCAGTGATGAGGAGGGAGGGGATGATGAGGTCACTGACTCCACGTGGGTGCCTAATAGGAGAGAGGAGGAGGAGGAGGATGAGGAGGAGGCACATCTCCAACGAGGCAGGATGCCCTTTGGTGGCCAGCGTAAGGGCAGTACACCGACGGAATCACACCGCAGAGCTCCGCCTGTGCAGGGCGCTGCCTCTGCCCGTCATTCAAAAAGTTCTTTGGTGTGGGCCTTTTTTGAGGCTAGTGCATCAGATCGCACAGCTGCTGTTTGCAACATATGTCTCAAGCGTATATCGCGTGGCCAAAACATCAGCCGCTTGGGTACCACATGCCTGACCAGACATATGTTGACCTGCCATGCAGCTCGTTGGCAAGCCTACCTCAAAGACCCACACCAAAGAACAAAGCGGACCTCTCCTTGCACCGCATCAGCTGGGATCTCCAACCCCACTATAACTTCAGTCCTCTCTGAAACATGCACTGAGAGGAATGAAGGTGTAGAATTAGGTGTGTCACAGCCAAGTACTTGCGGCCACTCTGCTAGCAGTACACCGACGTCCGATTCTAGCAGGCAAATTTCCCTGCCCCAGCTGCTGGACCGTCGAAAGAAGTTCACTCCCAGCCATCCACATGCCCAGCGGTTGAATGCTAGCTTGGCTAAATTGCTAGCGCTTCAACTGCTGCCTTTTCAGTTGGTAGACTCGGCCCCCTTCCGTGAGTTTGTGCAATGTGCAGTTCCTCAGTGGCAGGTTCCCAAACGCCACTTTTTCTCACGGAAGGCTATTCCGGCTCTCTACCGGCATGTGGAAGGCAATGTCTTGGCCTCGCTGGACAGGGCGGTCAGCGGTAAGGTGCATATTAAAGCTGACTCATGGTCCAGCAGGCATGGACAGGGACGTTACCTTTCTTTCACGGCCCATTGGGTCACTCTTTTGGCAGCTGGAAAGGATGCAGGACAAGGTGCAGTAGTGTTGGAGGTTGTTCCACCGCCACGCCTCCAAAATGCTACTACTGGTTGTGACACACCTCTCTCCTCCACCCCCTCCTCTTCTTCTTCCTCCATGGCCTCTTCCTGTGGTTTGTCCTCTGAACCAGCGGTGCTCCGTAGCCGTTCAAGGGGCTACGCAAGTACGCAGGCAAAAAGATGCCATGCCGTGCTTGCGCTGGTGTGTTTGGGGGACAGAAGCCACACTGGGGCAGAGGTCCTGTCTGCTCTGCAGGGCCAGGCCGAGAGGTGGTTGACGCCACGCCAGCTTAAGCCAGGAATGGTGGTTTGCGACAATGGCACCAACCTCCTCTCCGCCCTCCGACAGGGACAACTGACCCATGTGCCCTGTGTGGCTCACGTCCTTAACCTGGTGGTGCAGCGGTTCTTGGGCAGGTACCCGGGCTTACAGGATGTCCTGAGGCAGGCCAGGAAAGTCTGTGTGCATTTCCGCAGATCTTATAATGCCAGTGCTCGCCTGGCTGAGCTGCAAAAGGAGTTGAACCTGCCCAAGAACCGCCTTATATGTGACATGCCCACCAGGTGGAACTCAACGTTGGCCATGCTGCAGCGGCTGCACACGCAGCAGAGGGCCATCAATGAGTACCTGTGCGACTACGGCACCAGGACAGGGTCAGGGGAGCTTGGTTTTTTTTCTCCACGCCAGTGGGGCATGATCAGGGATGCATGCACTGTCCTGGCACCATTTGAGGAGGCCACGAGGATGGTGAGCAGTGACAGTGCATGCATCAGTGACACTGTACCTCTTGTCCACCTGTTGGAGCACACGCTGCGTGGAATAATGGACAGGTCACTTGAGGCAGAACAGAGGCAGGAAGAGGAGGACTTCCTTGCCTCTCAAGGCCCCCTTTACCCAGACAGTGTTCCTTCTGTCCCACCCATCGCACAGGAAGAGGAGGAGGAGGAGGAGGATTGTGTCAGCATGGAGGTGGAGGCTGGCACTCAGCATCATCAGCAGCAGTCTTTTAGGGATGATTTACAGTCCCAAGAAACCAGTGGACTTGTACGTGGCTGGGAGGAGGTGGCTGCGGATCATGTCGTCCTTAGTGACCCAGAGGACTCCGGACCGAATGCCTCAGCAAACCTACGCTGCATGGCCTCCCTGATCCTGCAAAGTCTGCGGAAGGATCCTCGTATTCTTCGGATCAAGGAGAGGGACCATTACTGGCTGGCCACTCTCCTTGATCCACGGTACAAGGGTAAGGTTGCGGACCTTATGTTACCGTCGCAGAGGGAGCAGAGGATGAGACAACTCCGGGAGGCCTTGCAGAAAGGTCTGTGCAACGCGTTCCCAGAGACTGGGAGGTTACAAACTCCTGGTCCTGGACAACGAGTTGCTGAGGCTTCGGCCAGTCAAAGAAGGAGCGGTGGGGAAGGTGGCCGTCTGACCGATGCGTTCAGACAATTCTTTAGTCCGCAGCCCCAAAGTATGATCGGTTCCAGCAACCATCGCCAGCGTCTGATAAACATGGTGCAGGAATATCTAGGGGCAAGGTCAGACTTGGACACCTTCCCCACCGAAAATCCTCTGGCTTACTGGGTCTTGAGGATGGATCACTGGCCAGAGCTTGCACAGTATGCAATTGAGCTACTGGCCTGTCCTGCATCCAGCGTTCTTTCGGAACGCACATTCAGTGCTGCTGGAGGATTTGTCACGGATCACAGGGTGCGCCTGTCCACCGACTCGGTTGATCGACTGACTTTCATCAAGATGAACCAGTCTTGGATCACCACCAGCTACCACACACCTGATGCTGATATAACAGACTAATTGAATTTAACATGTCACATCCCTTCAAGACTGATGCTGATGCTGAGTGCCTGTGCTGTTATGTTGACTGGCTATCCTCCTCCTCCGAGTCCTCAATGATACGATTGATGATGATAGCTTGGAAGATCATTTTTGTTTATGGGTGCCGCCACCAGTGGCTAAGGCCCAATTTTTCAGCCCCTGTTTTACAGGGGCGTGTAATTACAATTTTTTTAGCAATAATTTGCCATAGGGCTCATTGCTGTGCTCCAAGTACAGTATCTGTGAGGGGTTGGAGTGTTGTGGCACCAGTGCCTAAGGCCCAATTTTTCAGCCCCTGTTTAACAGGGGCGTGTCATTACAATTTTTGAAGCAATACTTTGCAACAGGGCTCATTGCTGTGCTCCAAGTACAGTATCTGTGAGGGGTTGTAGTGTTGTGCCACCAGTGCCTAAGGCCCAATTTTTCAGCCCCTGTTCAACAGGGGCATGTAATTACAATTCTTGATCCAATAATTCACAGCAGGGCCCATTGCTGCACCCACCAAGAGTAACTCTGAGGGCTTACAGTGTTGTGGCAACGCCACCACCACCACCACCACGAAAGGCCCAATTTTTCAGCCCCTGTTCAAAAGGGGCATGTAATTACAATTCTTGATCTAATAATTCACAGCAGGGCCCATTCCTGCACCCACCAAGAGTAACTCTGAGGGCTTACAGTGTTGTGGCAACACCACCACCACCACCACCACCACGAAAGGCCCAATTTTTCAGCCCCTGTTCAACAGGGGCATGCAATTACAATTCTTGATCTAATAATTCACAGCAGGGCCCATTGCTGCACCCACCAAGAGTAACTGTCAGGGCTTACAGTGTTGTGGCACCAGCACCACCATCAAAGGCCCAATTTTTACTACCACTGTTCAACAATTATATGTAATTAAAATTCCTGATATAATAGTTGACAGCAGGGCGTTCCAGCACCAACCAAGAGTAACTGTGAGTGCTTACAGTGTTGTGCCAACACCAACAACTAAGGGGCCTATTTCTGCAGAGTATATACGGCAGGTCCCTACTTTCAAACATCCAACTTACAAACGACTCCTACTTGCAAACGCAAGAAGACAACAGGAAATGAGAGGAAATCTACCCCTTGGAAGGAAAATTCTCTCCTGTAAGAATTAATATGGGAGAAAGGTGTCTCCTCTGTACTGATGCTTTATCAGCAATCCTTGTTTCAAGAAAAACACCACATTTCAAAAACAGTTGTCATTGGGACGGAAAGTGAGGTGAAATGTTCTGAACAGGGGCACAGACAGCAAAACAAATGTTACAGGGGTGATAACCCTTACCTATGTTTTCCAAAAAGTTTAAAAATAGATTTTTGGGCTGGAGCTACACTTAAACAATGTACCTGTTCAAAATTACAAACAGATTCTACATAAGAACAAACCTACAGTCCCTGTCTTGTATGCACCGCCTGTATACGGCTGTTCAGAGTATATAGGGCCTTTTTTATTTTATGTGCGGGGTTCCCCTTAATATCCATACAAGACCCAAAGGGGCTGGTAATGGGCTGGGGTAGGGGGGGGGGGGGTCATGGGGTAGCTATGCCATTTTTCTTAAAGATTTTCATCCATATTACCGGGAGCAGACATTACATTAAAGCCGCAAGCAGTTTTAAATGGCTTTTTTTTCCTTTTAGAAGTGTCATTTTGTGCAGGGACAGTTCTAAACACGGGAAACACGTGGCACTTCACAGGCATACTTTAGACACCCCCCAGGTACGATATTTAAAGGAATATTTGACTTTTTTTTTTTCACTTTATGCATCATTAAAATGACTGCTCCCGAAAAACGACCGTTTTTAAAACTTCTTTTTGCATTGATACATGTCCCCTGGTGCAGAACCCGGGTTCCCAAACCCTTTTTAGGACAATAACATGCATAATAGTCGTTATAATTAGCACTTTAGAATTCGAACGTTCGCATCCATTGTATTTAATAGGGTTCTAATGTTCGTACGAACTTTCGGTCCGTTCGCGGGTTCTGGTGCGAACCGAACCCGGGGGTGTTCGGCTCATCACTACCCCTGTCTTTGCCTGAACAAAAATCCATGGAGGAATACGTAAAAGACAACTTGGAAAGAGGTTTTATCCGACCCTCTTCTTCTCCCGTAGGGGCAGGTTTTTTCTTTGTTGAAAAAAAAGATGGGGGTCTTCGACCATGCATAGACTATCGAGGGTTAAATCAAATCACTGTAAAAGACTCCTACCCTTTGCCTCTCATTCTTGAACTGTTTGATGTACTTAAGGGGGCTGTTATCTTCTCCAAGCTAGACCTACGAGGGGCTTATAATCTAATTCGAATTAAAGACGGGGACGAGTGGAAGACAGCATTCAACACTCGTAATGGACATTTTGAATATCTGGTTATGCCATTTGGGTTGTGTAACGCCCCTGCTGTCTTCCAACGTTTCATGAATGAAATTTTTCATGATTTCAGCAACAGTTTTGTGATCATCTACTTGGACGACATTTTAATCTTTTCCAAGACTCATCTAGAGCACATCTCGCATGTAAAGCAGGTATTGCAACGACTGAGAGAAAACCATCTTTACGTGAAGATTGAGAAATGCAGTTTCCATCAAAGCCGTATTCCTTTCCTTGGATACATTATAAGTGCTGCCGGTTTCCAAATGGACCCTCAAAAACTTTCCGCTGTCTTGCAATGGCCCCAACTGACCACTTTAAGAGGGCTCCAAAGCTTTCTAGGGTTCGCAAATTACTACAGACGCTTCATCAAAGGTTTTGCCTCCATTGCGGCCCCCCTTACTGCTATGATTAAGAAAGGTACAAATTGCAAGGTATGGTCCTCAGAAGCAGAATCGGCTTTCCAGCAATTAAAAGACATGTTCAGCAAAGCTCCAATTCTTCAGCATCCAAATCCCGATCTCCAGTACATAGTTGAGGTTGATGCCTCTGAGGTAGGAGCAGGTGCCGTGCTCTCCCAGAGACAGCCTAAGTCTGGTAGAATCCATCCAGTAGCATTTTTTTCTAGAAAGTTTTCTCCAGCGGAGATGAATTACGATGTTGGGAATCGAGAACTACTGGCCATCAAATTGGCATTGTCTGAATGGCGACATCTTCTGGAAGGGGCTCCCAAACCTTTTTCTATCCTCACTGACCATAAAAACCTACTGTACCTTCAGACTGCAAGACGTTTGAACTCACGTCAGGCTCGATGGGCTCTGTTTTTCTCCCGTTTTAATTTTGTTCTTTCTTATGTTCCTGGGCATAAAAACAAGAAAGCCGATGCTCTTTCCAGACAGTTTGCTACCTCTGAAGAAGACCAACCTACCGAGCAGTATATAATCCCACCTCACAAAATTGTCACACAGATCTCTACGGCTCTTTCCCAACAGTTACAAGAAACCCAGAATTGTGTTCCCCAAGGCTTGAAGATACCACCAGGTCGCCTGTTCGTAGCCCCTAGCCTCAGAAAACCTGTACTCCTCTGGGCACATGATGGTGTTTTATCTGGTCATCCTGGTGTCACCATCACTCTTAAGACCTTGCAGCGTCATGTCTGGTGGCCTCATATGAAAAGGGATGTTACTGACTATGTGGCTGCCTGTCCAACTTGTGCTGCTAATAAAGTACCCCGTACATTGCCTACTGGACTGTTACAACCACTTTCAGCACCTCGTCAGCCTTGGACCCATTTGACTATGGACTTCATTACAGACTTACCCAAGTCCGAGGGCATGACTGCTATATGGGTCATAGTGGATCGCTTTTCGAAAATGTCTCATTTTGTGCCGCTCCCGGGATTACCTACAGCGGAAGCACTGTCTACTCTCTTCCTTTCCCATATTGTGAGATATCATGGCATACCTACCAATGTCGTCTCAGACCGCGGATCCCAGTTTGTTTCCCGATTCTGGAGAGCGTTCTGCAAGAAACTGGGAGTAACGCTTTCACTCTCTACCTCACATCACCCTCAAACAGATGGTCAAACCGAACGCATGAACCAGACCCTAGAAACCTATCTTCAACATTATGTCAATGCCTTACACTCCAAATGGTCTGAGTATTTGCCTTTAGCTGAGTTCGCCATTAATTCCCGTTGGCACAGTGCTCTTCATACCACACCATTCTACGCAGCCCTAGGCTATCACCCTCAGACTTTTCCCCTACTTCAGCCTTCTTCTGGTGTACCAGCAGCAGATCAGCGGGTTAAAAATATTCTGCTACATTGGAAAAAGATTTGCTTATTACTACGGAAGTCAGCAGGCAAGTATGCACTTTTTTCCAACAAACGAAGACGCCATATACCTCCATATGTGGTGGGGGACAGAGTTTGGCTATCAACCAAATATGTGAGACTGAAACAACCTTCTACCAAATTGGGCCCTCGATTCATTGGTCCTTACAGAATTATTGCTCGAGTCGGGCCAGTCTCCTATCGGTTGAAATTACCCTCCTCTCTCCGGATTCATCCTGTGTTCCACGTTTCCCTCCTCAAAAAAGCAATTTTCAATCGCTACTCCAGAACGCAACAGCTATCTCCTCCTGTTCTTGTTGATGGACAAAATGAGTTTGAAGTCTCCAAGATTCTTGATTCTAGAAGACAGGGTCGTGGCCTTCGGTATCTGGTTCATTGGAAGGGATATCCTGTCACAGACCGTTCCTGGGTTCCAGCCAAAGATCTGCATGCCCCTTCTCTTATTCGAGACTTCCATGCCTCCTTTCCCACTAAGCCCCGCTAGGCCCCCGGAGGGGTCCACTGGGGAGGGGGCCCTGTCATGTACCTGGGTGTATTTGAACCGGGATCTTCCTGGTCCCAAAGCTGCAGCCTTACCTGTTGCGCTACTGAGCAGATCTAGACTTTTGGAAATGTCCTCTCAGTATTAAACATTACCTTGGACTCACTAGCCCCACCTACTGCCAGCTGTGGACAATTTTCAATCAAAGCAGCCCTTAAAAAGGAAGTGATGCTATCTCTCAGCGCCCGTTTGTGTGGAATAGCTCCCTGGGTGTTGTGACTGCTTTTTGATCCTGATTTTCGTGTTGAACTTCTGCCTGAATTCCTGACTACTCTCCAGCCTGCTGATTTTGTACTTCACTGCCAGCTCGTGTATGACCTTTGCCTGCCTGACCACTCTCTGGATTTCGATCGTGTACCATTTTGCCTGATCTGTTGCCAACCTAATCTGCCTGACTACGTTTTCGCCTGAATCCTCAGCACACAAGTTCCACTTCGGATACTACCTATCACAGGTACCTTACACTGTCGCTGGGCAACACGGACTTTCAACTCCCTCCAAAGGTTTTCTATGGGGTTGAGATCTGGAGACTGGCTAGGCCACTCCAGGACCTTGAAAGGCTTCTTACAAAGCCACTCCTTCATTGCCCGGGCGGTGTGTTTGGGATCATTGTCATGCTGAAAGACCCAGCCATGTTTCACCTTCAATGATCTTGCTGATGGGAGGAGGTTTGCACTCAAAATCTCACGATACATGGCCCCATTCATTCTTTCATGTACACGGATCAGTCGTCCTGTTCCCTTTGCAGAGAAACAGCCCCAAAGCATGATGTTTCCACCCCCATGCTTCACAGTAGGTATGGTGTTCTTTGGTTGCAACTCAGCATTCTCTCGTCCAAACACGACGAGTTGTGTTTCTACCAAACAGTTCTACTTTGGTTTCATCTGACCATATGACATTCTCCCAATCCTCTTCTGGATCATCCAAATGCTCTCTAGCAAACCTCAGACGAGCCCGGACATGTACTGGCTTAAGCAGGGGGACACGTCTGGCACTGCAGGATCTGAGTCCTTGGCGACGTAGTGTGTTACTAATGGTAGCCTTTGTTTCGTTGGTCCCAGCTCTCTGCAGGTCATTCACTAGGTCCCCCCGTGTGGTTCTGGGATTTTTGCTCACCGTTCTTGTGATCATTTTGACCCCACGGGGTGAGATCTTGCGTGGGGCCCCAGATCGAGGGAGATTATCAGTGGTCTTGTATGTCTTCCATTTTCTAATTATTGCTCCCACAGTTGATTTCTTCACACCAAGCTGCTTGCCTATTGCAGATTCAGTCTTCCCAGCCTGGTGCAGGTCTACAATTTTGTTTCTGGTGTCCTTCGACAGCTCTTTGGTCTTCACCATAGTGGAGTTTGGAGTGTGACTGTTTGAGCTTGTGGACAGGGGTCTTTTATACTGATAACAAGTTCAAACAGGTGCCATTAATACAGGTAATGAGTGGAGGACAGAGGAGCCTCTTAAAGAAGAAGATACAGATCTGTGAGAGCCATAAATCTCGAGTATAAGCCCAGATTTTCAGCCCTTTTTTTGGGGCTGAAAGTTCCCCCCCCCCGGCTTATACTCGAGTCATCGAAATTTTTACATTGTAAATATTACCTGTAAAGAAGCTGCGGCGTCCATCATTCAAATTCCGCGGCGTCCATCGTTCAAATTCCGCGGTCTCTTCCTGTTCCTTCCGTGATAGGCGAATCTCATCAAACACTCTCCGCCTATCACGAACGTTCTCTCATCCTCAGTTTTTCAGCAGATGTCTGTGATTGGCGGAACACCCAACACAGTGTCTGCTGGGAAAACTGAGGATGAGAGAATGATCGTGATAGGCGGAGAGTGTCTGCTGAGACTCGCCTATCATGGAAGGAAAAGGAAGAGACCGCGGAATTTGAACGATGGACGCCGCGGAATTTGAACGATGGACGCCGCAGCCGCAACTTCTTTAAGGTAATATTTACAATGTAAAATAGGGAACAGCGAGCTAGGGAACAGTGAGGCATCGGCTTATACTCGAGTCAGTAAGGTTTCCCAGTTTTTTTGGCAACATTAGGTACCTCGGCTTATACTCGAGTCGGCTTATACTCGAGTATATACGGTACTTATTTTCCACCATAATTTGCAAATAAATTCTTTCAAAAATCAGACAATGTGATTGTCTGGATTTGTTTCCACATTTTGTCTCTCATAGTTGAGGTATAACTATGATGACAATTACAGGCCTCTCTCATCTTTTTAAGTGGGAGAACTTGCACAATTGGTGGCTGACTAAATACTTTTTTGCCCCACTGTATAGACAGAAACATAAAATTTACAGTAGATGATTTATTGTTACATTGTATAAAAATATTGTATCAAATAAATAGGCAGTCACATGACTTACACTAAATATGCTGCTAAATAACATGCAATACAAATGGGAATTCAACATAGTAACTGTACATAATAAGATAAATGGGTTAAAAAACATTGTAGGGACAGGTAACTTAGGGCATCTAGTGCCACTCAACGCGTTTCCTGGCATTACAGCCATTCATCAGGAGTGTTGTAACGTAATATACTGGAAAGGAAAGGGACAAGGATTAATGATGATGCCCTTAGAATAAGGGAGGACAGAGAGACTGTGTCCCAACAAGGTGGGGACAATCTGGGATACTCACTACACAGCCCCAAGGCCAGGCCCGGTGTCCACCAGGGAAGATGGGGGTGACAGGCATGATGTCTCCCCCGGGGTTGAGACAGGGGAACCCTCCAAGGACGAAGAACAGCGCCCAGAGCACAACACGGTGGTCACAGCTTGATCCAATGGACTATGTGTGCACAAAAAGTGCATAGTGTTCCTGGAAAAAAATGTGTATCAAAAAGGGGAGGATTAATTAAATGTGTAAAAGTGTAAGGTGTGTGAAATCATGACAAAATATCTATATGTTCCCACAAGGGGACTACATGAGGGGGTGTATGTGAAATAAAATCTATTAAGGGGGGAAAAAAGAAAACATATCAAAAAAGGATTGCTGAGCTCCCAACAAAGGTAACCTATGTGTGGATTCAGTGTGTGCTGTCCTTGTGATTGAGTCAAGCAAATGAACCATCGACTGCTCCAAGGCTACTATATACTCCCATTCCAAGGGAGGGGCCCCGTCAACGTCATGCCTGATTGGCCATACTGCACAAGAGAGGTGGGGAGGGGATTCCCAGCTGCATGTGGAGGAGCCATCAGCAGTGGGTCTCCACCCACCTCGTGCGAGGCTAAGGATGGAAAAAAGACAGTTAAACAACGTCAATGACACCGCTGGATGCGGCGTTGAAGCATGACGCCGATAAGCAGGAGGCCAAGCCCCGCCCCCACCAAAAAGTGTGTGTGGGGGGGGACGGCTGCTGCACATCGCAACCCCGGAGACAGAGAAAACACCTGACCCCCTCAAACCCAAGCTGAACCGGACAAGGGATTGGGAGGTGATCTAAAAAGATTACTGGGTCGAAGGTAATACATGAGAAGATTTTAACATAAGAATCTAATGGGAATAAGGAATAAATCTGATAACAAATTGCTGAACACTGTTGTAGTATAGGGGCAATAAACAGAAGTTAATAAGGTATGTTAGGTGTGACAGGTTACTGGGAGCGGGTGTCTTCCACCCAGGGCCGCTGTTAGAAATCATGGGGCCCCGTACAGCCTACCTGAAGGGGCCCCCTTTGACCCCGCCCTTGACCCCACCCCTGGCCCCTCCCCCTCCCCAAATGTTGAGGGGGGGAATATGATGCAACAGTTGTGGAAGTGAAAGGTGACTTCAGAACTGCTCGTATCAAGTTTCCACATGAAACTTGACAGTTGTTTTAACAAATATACACACACTCCTGGCTGCTGACCCCAGCTGGAAATGTGTGTATGTGTTTAAAAAGACATGCTTGCAGCAGGGCCCCAGCTCTGATATAAAATGCTGTGGTTAAAGGGAATTGGTTGGGGGCTGTAAAAATGCAGCTCAGCTGTGCATTTTTACTGCTCCAAAAACACAAGTCTACAGTAGCATCTTACAGTGCCTTGTGATCTTTAGGCCTCATGCACACAATTTTTTTACTGCTCCCAAACACCCCTTCATATTATACTATGTGTCGATGCGCACATAGAATTTTTGAATTTTTAGTGGCAGGGGCGTTTACAAGCAGGAAAAAAAACAAAACCTGGCCAGTGCATCCAGGAGCAGCAGATTTTTTACCAAAAAAATGATTGACGCATGCAAATGCTCCTAAACGCATGTTAACGTTAGGCACGTTTACTGCTTGAGCGATAATTCATTTCAGTGACCAGAATAATTTATTATTCTGGCCAATCAAATGAACGTCCAAGTGCTTGATGCCTGTAAATTAGCCTAAACGCTTGTAAAAGTGTTAGACACTTTTACAAGTGTCAGGCGATTTTTCTGGCAAAAGGCTGCTGCCAAGAGGAGGATCGTTTTTAAAGCATCCTCTGTGCATGAGGCCTTATAGCATTAGGACAATCATTCACACAGCACAGGAGGTGCTCTATGGCACTGTCAAAGTGTGTCACATGCTGTTGGGTGCTGACTTTGCTATGGCTGTACAGTGGTACAATCTGTAACACACAGTACAGCCATAAAGTAACACAGTCAGCACACAACAGCATGTGACACACTTTGATAGAGCCATAGAGCACCTCCTGTGCCAATGATTATCCTATGCTGAGAGGCACTGTAAGGATGTGGATAATTCTATTACAATGGGTGTTGTAACACCCCAACTTACTGTGTGCCGCCCAGTGCTGCCACGCTACATGATACCTGCCACCGCCGTCAAGATTAGCATTACCGCTCCCTCCCTGTCGGCCGTGTCACATCAGTCTCTGAGACAGCGGCATGGGTAAAGCACTGTACAGATCACTCTCACTCTGCCGAGCATCAGCGAAGGAGAGCAGTGACCGGAACACTAGAGAATGCGACTGGGCGCAGGTATGTATACCTCCGCCCGAAAATGAAAAAATAGTCCCTACTCAGATTTCACCTCATAAGCCCCTGATAGGGACCGGGAAAATATATTTATGCACCCCTAAGCAAGTAAGAGCGGGGGTGTAATTTAGTGAGCCCTATTTTTTTTAAAGAAGAAATGCACTATAAAGCTGTCCGGGCCCCCCTGATGAGCTGATGGGCCCTGGCCCAGTACAACAGGGCTGGCTGTACTGCCCTATTAGCGGCCCTGCTTCCACCCAAATATTTGTCAAAACAGTGAATTGGATGTGACCTTGCACACACACTATAGCACACATGGCGACCTCCATCCCTAAATTAATTTGTAGAAAATGAGAGCTGTGGGACTTTGAGTGAGGCAACCGCCATGTCAGATATAGTCAGAAACATAAAGCTTACAGTACATGATTTATTGTTACATTGTAGAAAAATATTGTATCAAATAAATAGGTAGTCACATGACTTACACTAAATATGCTGCTAAATAACATGCAATACCAATGGGAATTCAACATAATAACTGTACATAATAAGATAAATGGGTTAAAAAACATTGTAGGGACAGGTAACTTAGGGCATCTAGTGGCACTCAACGTGTTTCCTGGCATTACAGCCATTCATCAGGAGAGTTGTAACATAATATACTGGAAAGGAAAGGGACAAGGATTAATGATGATGCCCTTAGAATAAGGGAGGACAGAGAGACTGTGTCCCAACAAGGTGGGGACAATCTGGGATACTCACTACACAGCCCCAAGGCCAGGCCCAGTGTCCACCAGGGAAGATGGGGGTGACAGGCATGATGTCTCCCCCGGGATTGAGACGGGGGAACCCTCCAAGTACGAAGAACAGCGCTCAAAGCACCACACGGTAGTCACAGCAAAAAGTGCATAGTGTTCCTGGAAAAAAATGTGTATCAAAAAGGGGAGGATCGGATCAGCTTGGGTTTGAGGGGGTCGGGTGTTTTCTCTGTCTCCGGGGTTGCGATGTGCAGCAGCCCGTTCCCCCCCCCCCCCCACACTTTTTGGTGGGGGCGGGGCTTGGCCTCCTGTTTATTGGCATCATGCTTCGACGCCGCATCCAGCGGTGTCATTGACGTTGTTTAAACGTCTTTTTTCCATCCTTAGCCTCGCACGAGGTGGGTGGAGACCCACTGCTGATGGCTCCTCCAAATGCAGCTGGGAATCCCCTCCCCACCTCTCTTGTGCAGTATGGCCAATCAGGCATGACGTTGACGGGGCCCCTCCCTTGGAATGGGAGTATATAGTAGCCTTGGAGCAGCCAATGGTTCATTTGCTTGACTCAATCACAAGGACAGCACACATTGAATCCACACATAGGTTACCTTTGTTGGGAGCTCAGCAATCCTTTTTTGGTATGTTTTCTTTTTTCCCCCTTAACTGGTTTTATTTCACATACACTCTCTCATGTAGTCCCCTTGTGGGAACACATAGATATTTTGTCATGATTTCCCACACCTTACACTTTTACACATTTAATTAATCCTCCCCTTTTTGATACACATTTTTTTCCAGGAACACTATGCACTTTTTGTGCACACATAGTCCATTGGATCAAGCTGTGACCACCGTGTTGTGCTCTGGGCGCTGTACTTCGTCCTTGGAGGGTTCCCCTGTCTCAACCCCGGGGGAGACATCATGCCTGTCACCCCCATATTCCCTGGCGGACACCGGGCCTGGCCTTGTTTTTTAACCCATTTATCTTATTATGTACAGTTATGTTGAATTCCCATTTGTATTGCATGTTATTTAGCAGCATATTTAGTCATGTGACTACCTATTTATTTGATACAATATTTTTCTACAATGTAACAATAAATCATGTACTGTAAATTTGATGTTTCTGTCTATATCTGACATGGCGGTTGCCTCACTCAAAGTCCTACAGCTCTCCTTTTCTACAAATTTATTTAGGGGGTCTAAAAGACCCCCGATCCCTCATTTGCACTTCAAAGTATTCAGATCGCCAAAAACAGCGATTCTGAATACTGTCATTTTTTTTTTTAAATTGACACCTTTGATGTGACGTCGCTTCATGTTTTTACATAGGAGACTGGAACCAAGCCATTTCTGGCTTTGTTCCAATCTCAGCCTAGCTGGCGGAAGTGCCGGATCGTGGATCGGGTCTCACGGTGGGACGGGAGGCCTGGGAAGACCGGCAGAAGGAGGCGGGAGGGGGGACGTCCCCTCCCGCTCCTTTAGGATAACAGATGAGCAGCTATTATCTGCATCAGTTGTTATGCCTAAAGAGCCAACCGCCCGTTCTAAAAAACGGTACTGGGGTGATGTCTGCAGCTGCAGGCATCACCCCAGTATAACCCTTTCAAGCCAAGGCTGCATATGTGCGTACGGTCGGCGCCCATATATATATATATATATATATATATATATATAATTATATATATTTTTTCATTGACTTAGGGATTTAGGTATTATTGATATGGGGCCCATCATGGAAGAGAGGATGTCCTGTAAAGTAAAGCAGGAAGGGTGAAGTGCAACGAGGGGTGAACAGTGAGTATGGTAGAACATATTCACTGAGGGTGTAAAAGTGGATGGGTTCACAAACACTCATTTGAAGCTGACAGAAAAAAGCAAGTGCTCTAATTTTAATTTATACAGGATATACTGACACATTTTGAAAGGTAAAGACACAATGATAAAATTAATTATATCTTTTATACACATATACAGTATTGAAAAGACTACACATTCCTTTTTTAATACATACAGAACCACCGATTCTCAAAGTGCAGAAGATATGCTTGAGTGTGTTCGACTACTCTGTCAGAGGACTCTTTTTCCCTAAAGGCATGTTTTTACATATAGAAATGTTGAACTGCAGTTTCCACTGCAGTGAACAATCCCAACAATGCCAAATCATGTTCCATGTTACAAACAAACTGCATCAACTAATGCACGCCTTTCTATTTTGCCCACCAAACCGTTGGTTAGATCACTTCAAAACAGATTAAATAGAACAGGACCTAGTACAGAGCCTTGTGGTACCCCACTAGAGACAGGTCTCAGTTCCGAATGAACCCCATTTACAACCACAATCTGATATCTATCCTTTAGGTCCCTTTCACACTTGTGCGACTTGTCCTGCGACTTGGGACTGCTACCACAAGATTTCCAATAAGTACCATTCATATCTGTGCGACCTAAAGTCGCAGTGACTTCAAAGTAGTCCCTGCACTACTTTGGTCTGACTTTGATGCGAATTGAGGTTCATAGACCTCAAGATTACACAGGCATTGCTTCAAGTCGTGGCAAAATCATGTCAAAGTCACCGCAAAATTGCACGACCTTTAGGTCGCAGAAGTGTGAAAGGGGCCTTGCCAACTGAGTGGGTACTATACCACCCAAGGGTTACCTTGTACAACTTCTTTATGAGTACATTACGTAGAATGGTTTCAAATGCTTAGGTGAATTTAAGAAAACCTAGGTCCACAGCCCAATACTGATACAAAATATTAGTGATGTAGTCAAGTACCTGCGTTTTGACTTAGAATAAATCTATAACACTGTTATTTAAGCCAATTTCACTCTAGGAGGTATGTGGCTTACTAGTAGGGATGAGCTCGGTGTTCGAGTCGAACATACGTTCGACTCGAACATCGGCTGTTCGATCGTTCGATGAAGATCGAACGATTTGGGCCGTTCGCGCCTAATTCGAGTGACGCGAACGGCCCACAATGCACTACGCCATCGCAGTGTCATCCAGGCGCTGTGATTGGCCAAGCATGCACTGTGACCCCGCATGCTTGGCCAATCACAGCGCCGGCAGCGAGGAGAGCAATGATTGGCCACAGGCAGGATGCCTGTGGCCAATTATTGCTGAGGGTGTTTAGTACACGCCCCACACTATAAAAGGCCGCCAGCACGGCGGCCTAGTGTAGTGTGTTCCGGAGCAGGGAAAGAGAAGCATAGGCAGGGACAGTGACATTTTTTTTTCTTGCTTAACCTGGATTCCTTTAGTTTAGGGAAAGAGAAGGATAGGTAGGGAGAGTGTCAGTGTGTTTTACTGTGCTAATCCTTGTTTCTAGGGACAGGGAAGGACAGTGAGGGAAATTCTCCTTGTGCTATAGTGTGCTAAAGCATTGATCATCAACCATCTTTAAAAAATCATTTTTTCTAGGGACAGAAAACTATAGGTAGGGAGAGTGTCAGTGTGTTTTACTGTGATAATCCTTGTTTCTAGGGACAGGGAAGGACAGTGAGGGAAATTCTCCTTGTGCTATAGTGTGCTAAAGCATTGATCATCAACCATCTTTAAAAAATCATTTTTTCTAGGGACAGAAAACTATAGGTAGGGAGAGTGTCAGTGTGTTTTACTGTGATAATCCTTGTTTCTAGGGACAGGGAAGGACAGTGAGGGAAATTCTCCTTGTGCTATAGTGTGCTAAAGCATTGATCATCAACCATCTTTAAAAAAACATTTTTTCTAGGGACAGAAAACTATAGGTAGGAAGAGTGTCAGTTTCTTTCACTGTGATAATCCTTGTTTCTAGGGACAGGGAAGGACAGTGAGGGAAATTCTCCTTGTGCTATAGTGTGCTAAAGCATTGATCATCAACCATCTTTAAAAAAACATTTTTTCTAGGGACAGAAAACTATAGGTAGGAAGAGTGTCAGTTTCTTTCACTGTGATAATCCTTGTTTCTAGGGACAGGGAAGGACAGTGAGGGAAATTCTACTTGTGCTATAGTGTGCTAAAGCATTGATCATCAATCAGCTTTAAAAAAACATTTTTTCTAGGGACAGAAAACTATAGGTAGGAAGAGTGTCAGTTTCTTTCACTGTGATAATCCTTGTTTCTAGGGACAGGGAAGGACAGTGAGGGAAATTCTCCTTGTGCTATAGTGTGCTAAAGCATTGAACATCAACCATCTTTAAAAAAACATTTTTTTTAGGGACAGAAAACTATAGGTAGGAAGAGTGTCAGTTTCTTTCACTGTGATAATCCTTGTTTCTAGGGACAGGGAAGGACAGTGAGGGAAATTCTCCTTGTGCTATAGTGTGCTAAAGCATTGATCATCAACTGTCTTTAAAAAAACATTTTTTCTAGGGACAGAAAACTATAGGTAGGAAGAGTGTCAGTTTCTTTCACTGTGATAATCCTTGTTTCTAGGGACAGGGAAGGACAGTGAGGGAAATTCTCCTTGTGATATAGTGTGCTAAAGCATTGATCATCAACCGTCTTTAAAAAAACATTTTTTCTAGGGACAGAAAACTATAGGTAGGAAGAGTGTCAGTTTCTTTCACTGTGATAATCCTTGTTTCTAGGGACAGGGAAGGACAGTGAGGGAAATTCTACTTGTGCTATAGTGTGCTAAAGCATTGATCATCAATCAGCTTTAAAAAAACATTTTTTCTAGGGACAGAAAACTATAGGTAGGAAGAGTGTCAGTTTCTTTCACTGTGATAATCCTTGTTTCTAGGGACAGGGAAGGACAGTGAGGGAAATTCTCCTTGTGCTATAGTGTGCTAAAGCATTGATCATCAACCGTCTTTAAAAAAACATTTTTTTCTAGGGACAGAAAACTATAGGTAGGAAGAGTGTCAGTTTCTTTCACTGTGATAATCCTTGTTTCTAGGGACAGGGAAGGACAGTGAGGGAAATTCTCCTTGTGCTATAGTGTGCTAAAGCATTAATCATCAACCGTCTTTAAAAAAACATTTTTTCTAGGGACAGAAAACTATAGGTAGGAAGAGTGTCAGTTTCTTTCACTGTGATAATCCTTGTTTCTAGGGACAGGGAAGGACAGTGAGGGAAATTCTCCTTGTGCTATAGTGTGCTAAAGCATTGATCATCAACCGTCTTTAAAAAAACATTTTTTCTAGGGACAGAAAACTATAGGTAGGAAGAGTGTCAGTTTCTTTCACTGTGATAATCCTTGTTTCTAGGGACAGGGAATGACAGTGAGGGAAATTCTACTTGTGCTATACTGTGCTAAAGCATTCCTCATCAACCATCTTTGAAATCCTTGTTTTTTGGACAGTCAGGGAAATTGTCGTTGTGCTATTCTGTGCGAAAGCAATCATCCTCAACCATATTTAGAAATCCTTAAGTAAAGGGACAGAGAAGGACACCTGAAGGTAGCCCTTATTGCTTTTTTCCCATCTCCCTGCAGGCCATCTATTAGAATGTCTGGAAGGCAAACAAGGAGAGGCAGACAGTCAGGAGGCAATAAAAGAGGGCAAGCAGGCTCTGTGTCTGGGGGCAACAGTGCTGGTCGTGGACGCGGTGCATTGTCATCAGCACATGGCCATGGGACACGCTTGTCCTTCTTTTCGGCAGCTGGACATGTTGAGCCACATCATGCCGAAGACTTGGTAGAGTGGATGACCAAGCCCTCCTCCTCCTCCTCATCCTCTCTCACCCAGGCTCAGGGTACTGGCAAAGCAGCTGCCAAAGCGTCCTCTTCCCTGGTATCAATGTCAGACTCATCATCAGTCACTCCTTCCCTAGACCCACCATGTCCTCCTCCTGAGGAGTCCCCCGAACTGTTTGAGCACAGTGTTGGGTACATGCTCCAGGAGGATGCCCAGCGTTTCGAAGGGTCTGATGATGAAACCCAGCTACAGGAAGGCAGTAGCGTGAGAGCAGACAGAGTGGATGCTCAAGAAGGACACCAATCTGGCAGTCATGTTCCAGCAGCTGCAGCATACTGCCAGATTGGCTCCAGTGATGAGGAGGGAGGGGATGATGAGGTCACTGACTCCACGTGGGTGCCTAATAGGAGAGAGGAGGAGGAGGAGGATGAGGAGGAGGCACATCTCCAACGAGGCAGGATGCCCTTTGGTGGCCAGCGTAAGGGCAGTACACCGACGGAATCACACCGCAGAGCTCCGCCTGTGCAGGGCGCTGCCTCTGCCCGTCATTCAAAAAGTTCTTTGGTGTGGGCCTTTTTTGAGGCTAGTGCATCAGATCGCACAGCTGCTGTTTGCAACATATGTCTGAAGCGTATATCGCGTGGCCAAAACATCAGCCGCTTGGGTACCACATGCCTGACCAGACATATGTTGACCTGCCATGCAGCTCGTTGGCAAGCCTACCTCAAAGACCCACACCAAAGAACAAAGCGGACCTCTCCTTGCACCGCATCAGCTGGGATCTCCAACCCCACTATAACTTCAGTCCTCTCTGAAACATGCACTGAGAGGAATGAAGGTGTAGAATTAGGTGTGTCACAGCCAAGTAGTTGCGGCCACTCTGCTAGCAGTACACCGACGTCCGATTCTAGCAGGCAAATTTCCCTGCCCCAGCTGCTGGACCTTCGAAAGAAGTTCACTCCCAGCCATCCACATGCCCAGCGGTTGAATGCTAGCTTGGCTAAATTGCTAGCGCTTCAATTGCTGCCTTTTCAGTTGGTAGACTCGGCCCCCTTCCGTGAGTTTGTGCAATGTGCGGTTCCTCAGTGGCAGGTTCCCAAACGCCACTTTTTCTCACGGAAGGCTATTCCGGCTCTCTACCGGCATGTGGAAGGCAATGTCTTGGCCTCGCTGGACAGGGCGGTCAGCGGTAAGGTGCATATAACCGCTGACTCATGGTCCAGCAGGCATGGACAGGGACGTTACCTTTCTTTCACGGCCCATTGGGTCACTCTTTTGGCAGCTGGGAAGGATGCAGGACAAGGTGTAGTAGTGTTGGAGGTTGTTCCACCGCCACGCCTCCAAAATGCTACTACTGGTTGTGACACACCTCTCTCCTCCACCCCCTCCTCTTCTTCTTCCTCCATGGCCTCTTCCTGTGGTTTGTCCTCTGAACCAGCGGTGCTCCGTAGCCGTTCAAGGGGCTACGCAAGTACGCAGGCAAAAAGATGCCATGCCGTGCTTGCACTGGTGTGTTTGGGGGACAGAAGCCACACTGGGGCAGAGGTCCTGTCTGCTCTGCAGGGCCAGGCCGAGAGGTGGTTGACGCCACGCCAGCTTAAGCCAGGAATGGTGGTTTGCGACAATGGCACCAACCTCCTCTCCGCCCTCCGACAGGGACAACTGACCCATGTGCCCTGTGTGGCTCACGTCCTTAACCTGGTGGTGCAGCGGTTCTTGGGCAGGTACCCTGGCTTACAGGATGTCCTGAGGCAGGCCAGGAAAGTCTGTGTGCATTTTCGCAGATCTTATAATGCCAGTGCTCGCCTGGCTGAGCTGCAAAAGGAGTTGAACCTGCCCAAGAACCGCCTTATATGTGACATGCCCACCAGGTGGAACTCAACGTTGGCCATGCTGCAGCGGCTGCACACGCAGCAGAGGGCCATCAATGAGTACCTGTGCGACTACGGCACCAGGACAGGGTCAGGGGAGCTTGGTTTTTTTTCTCCACGCCAGTGGGGCATGATCAGGGATGCATGCACTGTCCTGGCACCATTTGAGGAGGCCACGAGGATGGTGAGCAGTGACAGTGCATGCATCAGTGACACTGTACCTCTTGTCCACCTGTTGGAGCACACGCTGCGTGGAATAATGGACAGGGTACTTGAGGCAGAACAGAGGCAGGAAGAGGAGGACTTCCTTGCCTCTCAAGGCCCCCTTTACCCAGACAGTGTTCCTTCTGTCCCACCCATCGCACAGGAAGAGGAGGAGGAGGAGGAGGATTGTGTCAGCATGGAGGTGGAGGCTGGCACTCAGCATCATCAGCAGCAGTCTTTTAGGGATGATTTACAGTCCCAAGAAACCAGTGGACTTGTACGTGGCTGGGAGGAGGTGGCTGCGGATCATGTCGTCCTTAGTGACCCAGAGGACTCCGGACCGAATGCCTCAGCAAACCTACGCTGCATGGCCTCCCTGATCCTGCAAAGTCTGCGGAAGGATCCTCGTATTCTTCGGATCAAGGAGAGGGACCATTACTGGCTGGCCACTCTCCTTGATCCACGGTACAAGGGTAAGGTTGCGGACCTTATGTTACCGTCGCAGAGGGAGCAGAGGATGAGACAACTCCGGGAGGCCTTGCAGAAAGGTCTGTGCAACGCGTTCCCAGAGACTGGGAGGTTACAAACTCCTGGTCCTGGACAACGAGTTGCTGAGGCTTCGGCCAGTCAAAGAAGGAGCGGTGGGGAAGGTGGCCGTCTGACCGATGCGTTCAGACAATTCTTTAGTCCGCAGCCCCAAAGTATGATCGGTTCCAGCAACCATCGCCAGCGTCTGATAAACATGGTGCAGGAATATCTAGGGGCAAGGTCAGACTTGGACACCTTCCCCACCGAAAATCCTCTGGCTTACTGGGTCTTGAGGATGAATCACTGGCCAGAGCTTGCACAGTATGCAATTGAGCTACTGGCCTGTCCTGCATCCAGCGTTCTTTCGGAACGCACATTCAGTGCTGCTGGAGGATTTGTCACGGATCACAGGGTGCGCCTGTCCACCGACTCGGTTGATCGACTGACTTTCATCAAGATGAACCAGTCTTGGATCACCACCAGCTACCACACACCTGATGCTGATATAACAGACTAATTGATTTTAACATGTCACATCCCTTCAAGACTGATGCTGATGCTGAGTGCCTGTGCTGTTATGTTGACTGGCTATCCTCCTCCTCCGAGTCCTCAATGATACGATTGATGATGATAGCTTGGAAGATCATTTTTGTTTATGGGTGCCGCCACCAGTGGCTAAGGCCCAATTTTTCAGCCCCTGTTTTACAGGGGCGTGTAATTACAATTTTTTTAGCAATAATTTGCCATAGGGCTCATTGCTGTGCTCCAAGTACAGTATCTGTGAGGGGTTGGAGTGTTGTGCCACCAGTGCCTAAGGCCCAATTTTTCAGCCCCTGTTTAACAGGGGCGTGTCATTACAATTTTTGAAGCAATACTTTGCAACAGGGCTCATTGCTGTGCTCCAAGTACAGTATCTGTGAGGGGTTGTAGTGTTGTGCCACCAGTGCCTAAGGCCCAATTTTTCAGCCCCTGTTCAACAGGGGCATGTAATTACAATTCTTGATCTAATAATTCACAGCAGGGCCCATTGCTGCACCCACCAAGAGTAACTCTGAGGGCTTACAGTGTTGTGGCAACGCCACCACCACCACCACGAAAGGCCCAATTTTTCAGCCCCTGTTCAAAAGGGGCATGTAATTACAATTCTTGATCTAATAATTCACAGCAGGGCCCATTCCTGCACCCACCAAGAGTAACTCTGAGGGCTTACAGTGTTGTGGCAACACCACCACCACCACCACCACCACGAAAGGCCCAATTTTTCAGCCCCTGTTCAACAGGGGCATGCAATTACAATTCTTGATCTAATAATTCACAGCAGGGCCCATTGCTGCACCCACCAAGAGTAACTGTCAGGGCTTACAGTGTTGTGGCACCAGCACCACCATCAAAGGCCCAATTTTTACTACCACTGTTCAACAATTATATGCAATTAAAATTCCTGATATAATAGTTGACAGCAGGGCGTTCCAGCACCAACCAAGAGTAACTGTGAGTGCTTACAGTGTTGTGCCAACACCAACAACTAAGGGGCCTATTTCTGCAGAGTATATACGGCAGGTCCCTACTTTCAAACATCCAACTTACAAACGACTCCTACTTGCAAACGCAAGAAGACAACAGGAAGTGAGAGGAAATCTACCCCTTGGAAGGAAAATTCTCTCCTGTAAGAATTAATATGGGAGAAAGGTGTCTCCTCTGTACTGATGCTTTATCAGCAATCCTTGTTTCAAGAAAAACACCACATTTCAAAAACAGTTGTCATTGGGACGGAAAGTGAGGTGAAATGTTCTGAACAGGGGCACAGACAGCAAAACAAATGTTACAGGGGTGATAACCCTTACCTATGTTTTCCAAAAAGTTTAAAAATAGATTTTTGGGCTGGAGCTACACTTAAACAATGTACCTGTTCAAAATTACAAACAGATTCTACATAAGAACAAACCTACAGTCCCTGTCTTGTATGCACCGCCTGTATACGGCTGTTCAGAGTATATAGGGCCTTTTTTATTTTATGTGCGGGGTTCCCCTTAATATCCATACAAGACCCAAAGGGGCTGGTAATGGGCTGGGGTAGGGGGGGGGGTCATGGGGTAGCTATGCCATTTTTCTTAAAGATTTTCATCCATATTACCGGGACCAGACATTACATTAAAGCCGCAAGCAGTTTTAAATGGCTTTTTTTTCCTTTAGAAGTGTCATTTTGTGCAGGGACAGTTCTAAACACGGGAAACACGTGGCACTTCACAGGCATACTTTAGACACCCCCCAGGTACGATATTTAAAGGAATATTTGACTTTTTTTTTTTCACTTTATGCATCATTAAAATGACTGCTCCCGAAAAACGACCGTTTTTAAAACTTCTTTTTGCATTGATACATGTCCCCTGGTGCAGAACCCGGGTTCCCAAACCCTTTTTAGGACAATAACATGCATAATAGTCGTTATAATTAGCACTTTAGAATTCGAACGTTCGCATCCATTGTATTTAATAGGGTTCTAATGTTCGTACGAACTTTCGGTCCGTTCGCGGGTTCTGGTGCGAACCGAACCCGGGGGTGTTCGGCTCATCACTACTTACTAGCAGCATCTTTTGTATAGTGAATAAAATTGTTAAAGATGCAGTGGAATCCCATATGAAAATAGGCAAAAGATACAGACCCTGTGCAGATAATCTTTTGGTTTAATAGTTGTCATTTTTTTCAGCTCTGCAATGTAGAAATAATTTCCTATCCTGCCCCCTTGCTTGATTTATATCCCGCCACACATAAATGAAAAAATATCTGTTTCATTTGCAGTGCCTCAATGACTCTCCCTCCCCTTTGTTCCAAAACAACGTGCTCTTTCATCCTCTCGCTCTTCACCTAAGCGAACTCTATTAGCAAACAGCAACTGTAGTTAACCCAGACTGCAAGAACTGCACAGAAAATGTATGACAATAATTATGTTTAATTTTCAAAGCTTAACAGCAGCACTGAAAACGTACTTACAATGCCTTTGCGTTAGATTGGGTGAACTTGTTATGCATTATTCAGGTAATATGAGCTGTGAGAATGGAAATCTTTTGACCTTACTAAAAGTGAGCTAAAGTTTAACTCACTTGCAGGAGAAGGAAAAATGGGTTTAGCTTCTTTTTTTTTTTTTCCCCAAAACTGGATTTATGGCTGGCTGAGTGCCCTAGATTTAATGCAGTCACATTAGAGAACAGGAACTATAGTGTCGCTTAGAAAGCACATACCTGAAGAATGTGTTATTTTGTTCCCCATTATTACTGTACTTTTATACTTCGCCATTCACCAGCATTATAAAACATCTTTACTATCCTTAACGTTCAGCTTTTAAATGTAATTGAAGTGCACTGTTTATTATTCCCAAGTTACAAGAGCAAATCTACTTAAGGTCCATCGGATCAGTGTTAAAACATTGGTAATACTTTTGCCTAGGGCTTTAAACCTTTTATTCAGCCTAGTAATTATTCCATATATAAAACTGAGCTGAGATATAAATCCCTTGAAAACAAAATTTCAATAAATGAAAAATTACCTTTCTTTTCTCTGTTGTAATACCTATTACTTGCAAAGAGATCTAATTTTTCTTTTTATTCTCATTTGTTTAGTGGATGTCCATTTTATCTACAGCAAAAGACATATTGGGGACATTTTTGAAGGTGACAAAAAATGGAGGTAGAAAAGTATATAATTCATGACTGTTTGATTCTCAAATAATTTTCTATAACAATTCAGCTCAGTTTTTTTTTTTACATTTTTACCACTATCCCCCAGGTCCGTTATTGTGTACACAGTATTACAACTCATTTCATATAGATAAGGACTGGAAAAAGGATGGCATGAAAGGAGATCATAGGTGATGACCAAGGCCTTACTCCAATTATCTTTTTTACAGCTGTTTTTTCTGATTTTCTCCTTACTGTATAAAGCTGGAGTTTATTAGATAGAGATAAAACTAGGCGCTCTATAAATACCATTTCACCTCCGTTTACTATGTTCTTTTTTTCACTGACCTACTCCCAAGAAGCTCTCCAGTCTTAGTATATACTCTCCAGCAGATGACATGATTTACAATACATTTAGCTGCTTATTTATGCTGAAGATGAGGGTGAGAATTATAACTTTATCAAGATTTGAGCAAGGTTATTATTAGAACTACTATTGATTAAAGCAACAACAAGGTTTAGAGATAAAACGTAGTTAGTATTGTACAATCAGTGGTGTATTTTGGTTTTGTGCTGCCCTAGGCAAGACTAAAATCGGGCACCCCCCCATCTAAATTTGTCCCACCTCTTTCTTTTCAAGTGGCTATTGGGGATCTCTGGTGGCTGTGTGGGGTCTTTTGGTGGCTGTGTGGGTTCTCTGGTGGCTGTGTGGGTTCTCTGGTGGCTGTGTGGGTTCTCTGGTGGCTGTGTGGGGTCTCTGGTGGCTGTGTGGGGTCTCTGGTGGCTGTGTGTGGTCTCTGGTGGCTGTGTGGGGTCTCTGGTGGCTGTGTGGGGTCTCTGGTGGCTGTGCAGGGGCTCTGGTGGACTGTGGGGTAGTAACTCTGGTAGTCTCTGGTATTACTGGTGTGCGTCAGTCAGGCAGCTCAGATAAACAATTGACTCGTAAATGCCTCTGCAAAATTAGATAGGGCTCTGCAAAAAAAAGAGCCCCTCTTTACATCAGGTATCCACATCAGAGTGCCCCCTTGCATGAGGTGTCCCCATCAGAGTGCCCCCTACATCAGTTTAGGAAATAAAGTTCTTGCCGCTTAAGAACTTGAGAATTAGGGACAATTCAGCGAGACAGTTACCTGCAGTAAGCACACCACTGCAAAAATTAGGTGTGGTCAATTATGGTGGCCAGGAGTGAACAATCTTCCTCAGTGCCAGGGATGTTGCTTGCATTGTAAAAAAATTGAGGCACCTTTGGGCACCCCAGGAAGAGTAGTAATGCAGCATGCCTAGCACAGAGTGGTGAACAGTGGGTGTGGCCAAATTGTAAACAGTGGGAGGGGCTTAGGAGGCATGGTTAAACTAAATCTGGGCTTCCTTGAACTTATAAAATATGCTTTGATTGTTGTGCCACAAACAAGAGTCTTAAAGACACACATAAACCTCAGCACAATCTTTAAAAAAAAAATGAAACACTTCCATTACATATGCTTTTGTGCAAACTAAAAATAGACAGGGCTAACACATTGTCTGAGCCTACCTTAAAGAAGAGCTTCATTAAAATATTCAGGAACTGCTGGTCAACCTGCAACTTTTGAGAATATAAACACTTTGATGAGAAGTATGAAATGTACAATATTGTGTATGCAGTTTAGCAGTCTGTAAGATAGAGTGCAAGGGTCAGAGGTGTGCAAAAGAAGCACATAATGCAGTGCTGTAGAGTCAGGTTTAGGGATACATAACACAGGGTGCAGGTGTCAGGAGTCTGTAATGCATAGAGTGCAGGGATCAGCCAGAAGCTGAAAGAGACAAAATCCTCATCACTTCCTGTTTCTGATGTCACACAATGTGAGAAAAAACATCAAGGGTCAGGAGAATGTACCGCACCAAGTGCTTCAGTCAGTGCCAGATTTAGGCGTACATGGACAGAATGCATGGCTCAGGAGTGTGTAATGCATAGTAGTGGTCCCTCAGCATAAATTTTCTTATTCATTCCTCCCCCCCAAATCATTCCCCTTAGCATAAATACTCCACATCATCCTGCCACTCCCCCCCCCCAGCTCAGTGTGTCCCCCACATGCAATCCGTCCACCCACCGAAACTTACAGACCTCAGATATGAGACTCAATATGGAGGGGTATCCAACCTCCCAGGCCCCTCCTCCTCTTGTGGATGACATATGTTAGAGTCGAGGAGGAAGGAGGATGAGGAAGCTTCCCACAGATCTGGGGCGCCCCACAGTAGATGCAGGACACATGCCTTGGGTGCCTGGTGCTATCCTGCCCCTGCAAGTTGTGCCAAGTGTCAGAACTTATTCCAGCACTGGGCTCCAGGTCTAGATTTTGTTGAAAGCCAGGGACTGTTATGGTAAATTTCTAGGCTTGTGCAATTCGTTTCGTAACGAATCGAAATTCGTCCGAATTTAGCAACTTTCGGACATTCGGAAGCATTCGAATTTCCGAACAAAGCAATTACGAATAAGACCGAATCCGAAATAAATTATACCGCAAATAGCGAATGCCCGAATGTCTTCGGCATAATTCGTTATGAAAAAGTTACGAATGTACGAATCCATACGAAGCACAATAACACTCACTCTGCTCTGCTCTCTGCTTCTCCCACACCGTGCTGAACTCCCTCTCAAAATGGTGTACAGGGGCGGAGGCTATAGCCGCATGTAAAAAACGAAAGTAAAATACGAGATTTTGAATCCATTCGAAGCACAATAACACTCTGCTCTGCTCTCTGCTTCTCCCTCACCGTGCTGAACCCTCTCAAAATGGTGTACAGGGGCGGAGGCTATAGCCGCATGTAAAAAACAAAAGTAAAATACGAGATTTCGAATCGTTACAAATAACCGCTATGTATTTAGAAAAGTACAAATCCATTCGAAGCACATTAGGCATAATAGGCAGCGTCGTCGTGAGAGAGACACAGAAAATTACGAGTTGGAGTTGTGGAGTTGTGTCCAGAATCAACGAAAAACAATGTACTCTACCGAAAGTACGAATTATAAATCAACTAAAAATTCAACGAAAAATGTCGCTTGCGAAAATACCAATTAGTCCGAACACGAAAAATCCCGTCTAGCAAAATTACGAATGATTACGAATCAACAGGACCGAAAAGAAACGGACCAAAACTAACCGAATTTTTCCGTTGTGCACAAGCCTATAAATTTCCAATCTTCTCAAACAATGGTCCTCTCTACCATTATCATGGATAGGTAAAATGGATTTAATAAAGATGGCTATATTGCCTAAAATTTTGTATCTTTTTCGAGTCTTACCTATCCCTGTTCCAGCGTATTTCCTCAGAATGGTACAACGTAAAGCATTCACCTAATTTTGAACCACCATCATATGTTGCAAAATGGGAGAAAGACCTTGGATTTCAGTTGGAAGCAGCAGATTGGGATAAAACTTGGGCCACAACAAATATTCCTCACAAAATATTACCGCCCTAGAGACAAACTGTAAAGTACTCACGCACTGGTATTTGGTCCCTGTCAGAATTGCAAAATATGTTCCTCATTATTCTCGATCTTGTTTTCGAGGCTGTGGTTATCTAGGATCGCATTTTTATATATGGTGGGATTTCCCAATTGCAAAAAACTTTTGGAAAGCTATATTTCATATGATTTCTATATTATATAAAATATCTATCAACCTAATCCTACAATTGCACTTCTAAACCTAAAACCGGCCAATATCCCCTACCTCCAATTCAAACTTATTTTTCAAATTACCACAGCTGTGAAACAAACAATTGCCAAAGCTTGGAAGTCCACCTCCTTACGGTCTCTGAAACCAAAAACAGAATCAACCAATCAAACCAAGCAATGATTCATTCCAAAACAGAAGCCATATACCAGGATAAAATATACAACTTTGGGAACATTTGGAGTCCTTGGGTGATTCACTTCTCTCCTTCCAATTTCAACACCTCCCTACTAAGACCTTGGTAATCCTGATTCATACTTCTGTTCTATGTAGTCATAGTATGTGGCTTCCACCATGAGATACCCCGGGGATCCCCATTATCTTTATACAAATGCTAAAATGTTCCAAAGCATAAGACTATAGACACTAATTTATTCTTTCGTCTTTTGTCCATTTCATACAAATGATATATGCTAGTTAACGATTAGGACCTTTTTTTTTTCTCCTTATTACTTGAGATCACATTATACCAACATTTTCTATCTGGGTTTTAATCTTTCTTTTTCGATATAAAAGATATTCTTTGAATTGTTAGATCTTTACCTAAATCTTTTAATTTAAATTATCTTAAAGAAATATTGGAACTTAAGTAAGGTAAGAGCGTCAACTATGAACACTCTGACCTCAGTGCTGAGCTCTGAAAGCTTCATGTATCTGTCTCTGACAGATACATATGTAGCGGGGTGCTATATTTAAGGGGAGTATCTGAGTAATAATAAGGCTCAGATACACGAATTGTTAGGTTTTTTGGACCATTTCTGTCCTTGGGAGATAGTGTTGGTGTGCTGTTCCCAGGTGGCGCTATTGCCGTGGGCCAGAGTTGAACCACTGATACAGGGTTGTGCCTTTTCTTGTCCCCTCTCGGCAGCTGTACGGCGGGGCGGGGAACCTGCTGTGCCTGTCGGGAGAGGCTATAAAAAGGCGCGGCCATCTTCCATAGGGGTTGCGCCCAGGCACCTTCGGCCTGGGTGGTGCGTGTGTCGCCTCCGGGAGCCCTAGGCCAGGAGGCCGAGTTCCTGTTCCATCCCAGACACCTTCAGTCTGGGGTGAGGTACTATTTTTGAGGCCCGGAGCCCAGCGGCTTCGGCTGGGTTCCGCCCAGGATTGAAGGCTCCCAGGGTGCCGCCTTGCGAGGGGACCCGTATCCAGGATCGAGGAGGCCAGGGAGGTGACCCCTTCTGAAGACCCAGCGCAGAGTCGTGGTGACAGTGGGGGCCTCTGGTAACTCTCCGGAGGGAGGTTTTTCTCCTTAACAAGGGCCAAGTTTCTTGAAGAAGGAAGTGCATGTTCTGTAGGTCATAGTGGCAGTGACTCTACGCACACCAGGTCAGTGGCAGTGACCAAATAGGGCAAGGCCCTATTCACCAGGTCAGTGGCAGTGACCAACTTCAACAAGTCAGTGGCAGTGACTTTTCATATTCATCCGGTCTGTGGCAGAGACCGTACGTCCAAGCCTGTTCATGAAAGCGGAACAGTAAGAGAAGCCTAAATTGAGTTTGTGCCTGGACCTCCTCCCACCTTTTCTGACCTGTGTCTCGTGTCAACCTGTCTGCTCTCATAGAGACTATTTGTTATCCGTAGTGAAATAAATACTAAGGTTGGACTTTCAGTTGGTGTGGACAGTTACTTTACTGGGGAGAATTAAGGACTTGTCTCTGGCTAATGCAGAGACGAGATCAGCTCGGGAGGATTCTAACACTAGCCGCAGGCAGGCCCAAAAAACTAACACCGCTCAACCTCCCCATCCAGGAGTGTACTGGCTGCTAGTGCGGTGTGCCTCATTCTTTCCTGCAGAGGAGCCAAGTAAAAGAAAAAGGCAGGTAAAGTCTGTGGTGAGTGCGCTAGACATAAATTAAGGCGAACTCTGTCTGTTTTGTCTACGAAAACCCTTTATCAATTACCCCCAGAGTCTCTTTAAAGCGGAACTACACTGCATCTGAGCACCATAAACCAAAAACATCATTTAATTCATTTTTAGTATTCAAAGCAAACTCATCCATCCACCCATACATGTCTCCATACTTTATTTTGCTGAGATATTATGAAAATAACACCCCTAGAATTTCTGGCCATGGACATCTTAAGTAAAGGTTGATGATTCATGTAGCATTTACTTCCTGGAATCTGTCTGCCCTTAGCTCAGGCATGCAGACAGGAGGGCATGCTTAGCTAAAAAAAAAACTCCCTTCCTTAAAGCGGAGTTCCACCCTAAAAATAAGAAATACACAAAAATCCTGCAAAAAAAATAATAAAAAAAAATAAAAAAAATTTTACTCACCAGAAAAGGCGGTTGCTATGCGGATGTTCCTAATATGCCTCTTCCTAGTCCTCGGCAGGTCTTTTTCCTCTGTCCTACTCACGGTGTCTTCTGGGGAATGGGGTGCGCTGCCTTCTGGGAACTGTGTGTATCCCAGAGAGCAGCCGCCCATTCAGAAAACACTGTGAGACTCGCGCATGCGCAGTAGGAAACCGGCAGCAAACAGCAGCGACAGTGTTTGTAGCTGCTGACTTTATAAAAAAATAAAAAGTTGCGTGTGGATGAAGACTCCTGGGACATATGATATAATTTGCCAAGGCACGTAAAGCAGGAAGTAACTGAAGAAATGTAAAAAAAAAAAGTTTAAAACAAGTACTGTATATATAATGTACCTTCCTCTTTATTTAATAAGGCTAGCAGCATTAGATTTCAAAATACCGTATGTTAGGGTGACCAGACATCCCCGGTTTCAGGGGACAGTCCCCGGATTGAGGACACTGTCCCCGGATTGGATTTGAACAGGGGCTGGGGCAATTTCAAAGACAGTCAGTGCAGAATAAAAAAAAAATACAATTCTGAACATGCGAGCAGAGAAATTTTCCCTCTGCTACAACCAGCACAAGATCATCAGAAAGGGGCGCAGATAATGGAAAAAAATGCACCCCCCTAAGCTAGTAGGAGCGGCGGAGCGGGGGGTGTATTTTTTTCCATTATCTGCGCCCCTTTCTGATGATCATGTGCTGGTCGGAGCGGAGGGAATATTTCTTCAGTTTCGGGTGCATGCCCATTCAGCTCCGCTCGCATGTTCTTCTGCCTTGGCTCAAGTCCCAGCCAGCCGCCTGCCTGCTTATCTCCTTGCCTTCTCTGGCGGAGTGATCTTCCTCCGCTCCCCGCCCAGTAGTAGCCGGGGCCCGGAGAGTAAGACTTGACAGTCTGTGAGGCGGGCGGCGACGGGCAGAGAGTCGCTGATTGCCGCCATTACTAGTAAAAAAAAATATGACCCCGGATTTCATTTTAAAAATCTGGTCACCTTACCGTATGTAGCACACGGATCTTTTTCCCCCTCTTACCTTCTCAAGCAGGGGGATAAGACACACCATGCCACATGCCCGTGTCCTCTAGATTATAAAGATCAGGCGGCAGAGGCGTAACTAGAAACTTCAGGGCCCCGGTGCAAGAAATCATGAAGGGCCCCCCCCCCCCCCCGAAAAGCATGATTTTGATACTTTATTTTTTTCTACACTGTACAACAAAGTAAAACATTTATTTATCATTGGAGGAGAGCACACAGAGTTACCAGCCTAACTAGAGTACTGACCATGCTGTGTGCTCCTGCCTAGTGTGGTAAGTTTTTAATAGGAAAGCAGAGGGACTGGCCATATCACCAGGGATTTCACATAAATGAAGCAATACATTGGTTGCTGATCCTATGAAGCAATCATAGGATCAATTAAATCTGACCTGGGGAATGGGATCAGTAACAGTGCTGGTGGGGAGGAGGGATGGGATCAGTGGAAGTGCTGGTGTTGAGGGGGGGTAGCAGCGGTTGTACTTGAGGGGGGGGTGGCTGCGGTGCCATCCTCTCCCAACACCACCTGTGCCTCTTACTGATCCCATCCCCCCACCACTGATCTCACCCTATTCCCCCCCCCATCACCTCTGTTGTAGAAGTAATGGGGGGGGGATAGGGATGAGATTAGTGGTGGGGGGGATGGGATCAGTAAGAGGCACAGGTGGTGGTGGGAGAGGATGGCACCACCACTGCCACCACCCTCAAGTACCACCGCTACCACCCCCCTTTAAGTACCATTGCTGCCACCCCCCCTCAAGTATCACCGCTACCACCCCCCTCAACAGAGGCGGCTCTAGGCTTTCTGAGGCCTTAGGCAAATCTTAGACATGAGGCCCCATTCACTCCCATAATGGGGACAATAATTCAAGCGATAGAAATTAACTGTATAAATTGCATATATTAGGAGCCTTAAATTCTATGAACTATGAATTCACAGTTTCTAAAACTTTCTCTAACCCAGTACTCTTTAATCAAATATCATTAAACGTAGATATATATTACACAAACACAAATATAGATAAAGTTTGTGCAGCTGTTACTAGTAATGTGTTTAAGTTATAACAAAGGTCAAAAAACATATTTCTCTATTTACATGAAGGTCAGGGTAATATAACCCGGCAGCCATCACATAGTTCCCAGAGTCTGCAGGATTCCCCCTTACAGTGCAAGGGGTACTTTATGTGAATGTTGCGGATCATGATGTAAGGAGGAATGCTGCAGACTTTGGTGTATGTAAGGGGGGGGGGGGGGCTCTGGTGACCAGAGATCACCTTATATCAGTGTAGCGCACCCACCTCCCTCTTACCTGCATTAAATTTGGCTCCTCACAGGAAGAGAGAGGCACACCGCACTAACAGCCCGTACCCTCCTGTGTGAAGAGGTTGAGCGGTGTTGTTGTATCAGTGGTTCAACCCTGGCCTACCATGGCAGTGCCACCTGTAGGCCACAGGGAACTGTACACTGATACTGCTCCTGTGGATAAAATGGTTGCAAGACCCCTGAAAAATTACGGTGTATGAGTAAATTACCACTCAAACACTTCCCCTAAATCTAGCACCCCGCTACATCAGAGTGCACAGCATTCCACTTTACATCAGGGTCCACAGAGTTCCAGCTTGCATTTAAAATGGGAACTGTAATGTGAGGGGACTCACCTTCCACAGAGTGAATGCACCAAGGTGGGGGGTGGGGTTACTGATATAAGGGGGAACCTTTTATATCAGTGCCCTCCTTAACTTACTGTATTCACTCCCCCCTTACATCAGTGCCCCCCCCCTCAGACTGGCCTTGCGGACATGATATAAGAGTGTTACAGATGGCTGGAACCTCCATGGCTTTACCCCAGTGTGTACCGGCCTGCTCACCCCACCATCCTGGGGACACCCAGGGCCATATTTAATATTAATTGGACCCTGGGCAAACATTTTCCTGAGCTCCCACACCCCTAGCAATATCGCTCTCCACCCCAATATCCCAAAAAACAAACAAGGACATAGACTTATCTAAAAATAAAATAAAAAATACTTTAATAATGTATACATAAAGATCTGGTTCACACTCACTGATTGCTCCAAGCTCACTGATTGGTTGCTAGAGGTTACTGCACAATATTACCACTCAGTGATTGGTGCTAGAGGTTACTGCACATCTCTACCTCTCACCAATTGGTTGCTAGAGGTCACTGTACATCATTACTGCCTACCCATTGGTTGCTGGAGGTTACTGCACATCATTACCACTCATTGATTGGTTCCTAGAGGTTACTGCACATTGATTGGTTGCTAGAGGTTACTGCACATTATTACCTCTCACTGGGTAGCAGGGCAGTATTGTGGTCTGTGATGCAACTGTTGGGGTACAGTTGGTTGGATGACAGGATGCAGTTTGGGATGATGGTGGCAGCATTGGGGTGAGAGGCTGAGATCATATCTCTCCCATAATGATAGGAGGTAGGGTGATAGAATGCCAGAGGTGGGGTACAGGAGGGATGAGGATGATAATGACATGAGGCAGGGTACAGAGGGATGATGACAGGTAATGGGGTGGTAGGATGCCAGAGGTGGGGTACAGGGGGATGATGACAGGTAATGGGGTGGCAGGATGCCAGAGGTGGAGTACAGGGGGATGATGATGACAGCAGGGCTGGACTTACCATTGGGCTTGACTGGGCTCAAGCCCATGGGCCCCGCCCAATAGGGGGCCCCGCGCTTGCGCACATTAGCCCCTCTAAACCGGCATTTAAAGCTTGCCGGAATGCAGTCTGTGAGAACTTCCCCTCTGTCCGGCACAGAGAAGAAGTCTTGCGGTGTTTAGCTCCTTCCTTCCACGCTTCCTGATACTCCCCCATGTGACTAAAGAAGACGTCACAAAAGGGGAGTAAAATAAAACAGCAGCCGCAGACACAGCAACGAATGGTTACGGCGCATGCACGAGATTACCGACAGGGACACAGTAAGGGCGGAAGCTACGTCATAATTTGAATCACATAACAGCAGTACAAATGGGGATTGAAATACCCGGAAATACAGAGAAAGAAACCATCCTAAAAAAAGGTATTTGCAGGCCTCGTTTTTGGGGGATATATATATGTATTGCATTGTGATGAGCTGTTATAACTTAATTGAAAAACTGCAAAAATCGGCCGGGGTTTACTTCCTCTTTAATTTTTCATTGAATTGTTCTATTTAAAGAAATGTATAGAAGGTAGGGCCCGAAAGTGACTCAAGCCTAGGGGCCCCCACCACCCTAAGTCCTGCCCTGGATGACAGGGGGTTGGGTGGTAGAATGCCAGAGGTGGGTTATAAGGGAATGATGACAGGGGGTGGGGTGGTAGGATGCCAGAGGTGGGGTTCAGGGGCATGATGATGACAGGAAGTGGGGTGGTAGGATGCCAAAGGTGGGGTAAAGAGGGATGATGGGGATGTTGATGACAATGGGTGGGGTAGTAGAATGTCAGGAAGCTGTTACAGGGGGGATGATGATGATGGGGGTAGGATGGTTGGATGCTAGAGGTGGGGTACAGGGGGGTGATGGGAATGTTGATGACAGGGGGAGGGTGGCAGGATGTGAGAGGTGGGGTATGGGGATGATGATGATAGTGAGTGGGGTGGTAGGAAGCTGGCAGTGGGGTACAGGAGGGGTGAAGATGACAGGGGGTGGGGTGGTAGGACACCAGGGGTGATGAGGATGGAGATAATGATGACAGGATGTAGGTTGCGTGGAAGCTGGAAAGTGGGGTAAAGGGGGATAAAGTAAAAGATGATGATAACAGGGGTGGATGCTAAAGGTTTAGTACAGGGGGATGATAGGGATGTTGATGACAGGAGGCAGAGGTGGGGTATGCGGGGGATGAATATGACAGGGGGTGGGCGGAAGGAGCTGGCAGAGCGGTGTGGGGGAATGAAGATGACAGGGGGTGGGCGGAAGGAGCTGGCAGAGTGGTTCGGGGGGATGACGATGATAGGGGGTGGGTGGAAGGAGCTGGCAGAGTGGTTCGGGGGGATGAAGATGACAGGGGGTGGGCGGAAGGAGCAGACAGATCGGCGCAGGGGGATGAAGATGACAGGGGGTGGGCGGAAGGAGCAGACAAATCTGTGCGGGGGGATGGAGATGACAGGGGGTGGGCGGAAGGAGCTGGCAGAGCGGTGCGAGGGGGATGAAGATGACAGGGTGGGAAGAAGGAGCTGGCAGAGCGGTTTGGGGGGGATGAAGATGACAGGGGGTGGGCAGAAGGAGCTGGCAGAGCAGTTTGGGGGGATGAAGATGACAGGGGGTGGGCGGAAGGAGCTGGCAGAGAGGTTTGGGGGGGATGAAGATGACAGGTGGTGGGCGGAAGGAGCTGGCAAAGCGGTTTGGGGGGATGAAGATGACGGGGTGGGCGGAAGGAGCTGGCAGAGCGGTTTGGGGGGGATGAAGATGACAGGGGGTGGATGGAAGGAGCTGGCAGAGCGGTTCGGGGGGATGAAGATGACAGGGGGTGGGCGGAAGGAGCGGGCAGAGTGGTTTCGGGGGGATGAAGATGACAGGGGGTGGGCGGAAGGAGCAGACAAATCGGTGCGGGGGGATGGAGATGACAGGGGGTGGGCGGAAGGAGCTGGCAGTGCGGTGTGAGGGGGATGAAGATGACTGGGTGGGCGGAAGGAGCTGGCAGAGCGGTTTGGGGGGATGAAGATGACAGGGGTGGGTGGACGGAGCTGGCAGAGAGGTTTGTGGGGGATGAAGATGACAGGGGGTGGGCGGAAGGAGCTGGCAGAGCGGTTTGGGGGGGGTGAAGATGACAGGGGGTGGGCGAAAGGAGCTGGCAGAGCGGTTTGGGGGGGATGAAGATGACGAGGTGGGCAGAAGGAGCTGGCAGAGCGGTTTGGGGGGGGTGAAGATGACAGGGGGTGGGCGAAAGGAGCTGGCAGAGCGGTTTGGGGGGATGAAGATGACAGGGGGTGGGCGGAAGGAGCTGGCAGAGCGGTTCGGGGGATGAAGATGACAGGGGGTGGGCGGAAGGAGCTGGCAGAGTGGTTCGGGGTGATGAAGATGACAGGGGGTGGGCGGAAGGAGCAGACAAATCGGTGCGGGGGGGATGGAGATGACAGGGGGTGGGCGGAAGGAGCTGGCAGTGCGGTGTGAGGGGGATGAAGATGACTGGGTGGGCAGAAGGAGCTGGCAGAGCGGTTTGGGGGGATGAAGATGACAGGGGGTGGGCGGACGGAGCTGGCAGAGAGGTTTGGGGGGATGAAGATGACAGGGGGTGGGCGGAAGGAGCTGGCAGAGAGGTTTGGGGGGATGAAGATGACAGGGGGTGGGCGGAAGGAGCTGGCAGAGCGGTTTGGGGGGGATGAAGATGACGAGGTGGGCGGAAGGAGCTGGCAGAGCGGTTTGGGGGGGTGAAGATGACAGGGGGTGGGTGGAAGGAGCTGGCAGAGCGGTTTGGGGGGGATGAAGATGACAGGGGGTGGGCGGAAGGAGCTGGCAGAGCGGTTCGGGGGGATGAAGATGACAGGGGGTGGGCGGAAGGAGCTGGCAGAGTGGTTCGGGGGGATGAAGATGACAGGGAGTGGGCGGAAGGAGCAGACAAATCGGTGCAGGGGGATGGAGATGACAGGGGGTGGGCGGAAGGAGCTGGCAGTGCGGTGTGAGGGGGATGAAGATAACTGGGTGGGCAGAAGGAGCTGGCAGAGCGGTTTGGGGGGATGAAGATGACAGGGGGTGGGCGGACGGAGCTGGCAGAGAGGTTTGGGGGGATGAAGATGACAGGGGGTGGGCGGAAGGAGCTGGCAGAGAGGTTTGTGGGGATGAAGATGACAGGGGGTGGGCGGAAGGAGCTGGCAGAGCGGTTTGGGGGGGATGAAGATGACGAGGTGGGCGGAAGGAGCTGGCAGAGCGGTTTGGGGGGGTGAAGATGACAGGGGGTGGGTGGAAGGAGCTGGCAGAGCGGTTTGGGGGGGATGAAGATGACAGGGGGTGGGCGGAAGGAGCTGGCAGAGCGGTTCGGGGGGATGAAGATGACAGGGGGTGGGCGGAAGGAGCTGGCAGAGTGGTTCGGGGGGATGAAGATGACAGGGGGTGGGCGGAAGGAGCAGACAAATCGGTTGCGGGGGGATGGAGATGACAGGGGGTGGGCGGAAGGAGCTGGCAGTGCGGTGTGAGGGGGATGAAGATGACGGGGTGGGCAGAAGGAGCTGGCAGAGCGGTTTGGGGGGGGATGCAGATGACAGGGGGTGGGCGGACGGAGCAGGCAGAGAGGTTTGGGGGGGATGAAGATGACAGGGGGTGGGCGTAAAGAGCTGGCAGAGAGGTTTGGGGGGGATGAAGATGACAGGGGGTGGGCGGAAGGAGCTGGCAGAGCGGTTTGGGGGGGATGAAAATGACGGGATGGGCGGAAGGAGCTGGCAGAGCGGTTTGGGGGGGATGAAGATGACGGGGTGGGCGGAAGGAGCTGGCAGAGTGGTTCGGGGGATGAGGATGACAGGGGGTGGGCGGAAGGAGCAGACAAATCGGTGCAGGGGGATGGAGATGACAGGGGGTGGGCGGAAGGAGCAGACAAATCGGTGCGGGGGGATGGAGATGACAGGGGGTGGGCGGAAGGAGCTGGCAGTGCGGTGTGAGGGGGATGAAGATGACGGGGTGGGCGGAAGGAGCTGGCAGAGAGGTTTGGGGGGGATGAAGATGACAGGGGGTGGGCGGAAGGAGCAGACAGAGCAGTGCGAGGGGGATGAAGATGACAGGGGGTGGGCGGAAGGAGCAGACAGAGCAGTGCGAGGGGGATGAAGATGACAGGGGGGTGGGCGGAAGGAGCAGACAGAGCAGTGTGAGGGGGATGAAGATGACAGGGGGTGGGCGGAAGGAGCTGGCAGAGCGGTGCAAGGGGGATGAAGATGACAGGGGGTGGGCGGAAGGAGCAGACAGAGCAGTGCGAGGGGGATGAAGATGACAGGGGGTGGGCGGAAGGAGCAGACAGAGCAGTGCGAGGGGGATGAAGATGACAGGGGGTGGGCGGAAGGAGCTGGCAGAGCAGTGCGAGGGGGATGAAGATGACAGGGGGTGGGCGGAAGGAGCAGACAGAGCAGTGCGGGGGGGATGAAGATGACAGGGGGTGGGCAGAAGGAGCAGACAGAGCAGTGCGAGGGGGATGAAGATGACAGGGGGTGGGCGGAAGGAGCAGACAGAGCAGTGTGAGGGGGATGAAGATGACAGGGGGTGGGCGGAAGGAGCTGGCAGAGCGGTGCAAGGGGGATGAAGATGACAGGGGGTGGGCGGAAGGAGCAGACAGAGCAGTGCGAGGGGGATGAAGATGACAGGGGGTGGGCGGAAGGAGCAGACAGAGCAGTGCGGGGGGTATGAAGATGACAGGGGGTGGGCGGAAGGAGCAGACAGAGCAGTGCGAGGGGGATGAAGATGACAGGGGGTGGGCGGAAGGAGCTGGCAGAGCGGTGCGAGGGGGATGAAGCTGACAGGGGGTGGGGTATTAGGATGCCAGGATGAATGTTATGCAGTACCTTGAGGCTGGGGAAGACTGTCTCCTCGATGACGCGCCAGCTCTGGTAAGTCCTCTATTACAGACCGTCCATTCCAGAGAGTAGAGCAGAGAGCTGCTCAGCCGATGCATGGCAGGAGATTCGCAGAGCCCAGCAGAAGGGGAGGAGCCGGGGAGGGGAGTACATGGCGCCACCCACCGACCCTGGGATCTCGGGCAGTGCTCAGTTGCTCAGTCCGTCCGCCGCTGGCCGGTACACCAGTGACAATCAGGTGGGCGGCGGTCGGGCTCCTCTCACAGACGGGTGGCGGGCCCCTGGGACTTGGCGGAATTACAGGGCCCAGTCACAACTGCGACTGTTGCGACCCTGAAAATTCCGCCACTGTCAGGCGGTGTTACATACTTGGGTCCTGCAGTTAGACGCTTCCTTCTTCTGATTCTCCCCTCTATGTTTATAGAGGCGAGTCTTTATCTTTCCCAAATTAGGTCAATGTCCACACAACATATCAACTCCAATGTGAGTTTATTTTTATCTTGCTTTCAGGAACCAGAGAATTGAAGTGAGAAAAAGGTTAGCAGATAGAAGTGGATTCAGTCACACTCTTGGCTTCGTCGCCACTCGATCCCGAGTGGGTACAGCTCACCCGGATAGTCACTCAATGGCACTAGCAGCCGGCGTGATGCTGGAACAATGACTCAGTCCCCTCCAAGGACCAAATCAAGGAGATCCCTCCTGAACTTTCAACACTCCGCAGAGGCAGTCTGTGAAGTGAGGAATCCTTCCCTCCGACAGGTCACCAGGCCTTTCCCGAGTCAGCAATACTCTATTACTCGCCCTCTTGTTATGGGATCGATCCTCCCCTGGTTTCCTCTGTGTCAGAGCGGTTACCCTCACGCGGGTTCCCTGGGACTCCTCTTCGGTTGTAGAACCAGTCAAAGGTACTGGGCCTACCTGGAACTCTGTAGTCTCAGGCTGAAGGTGCCTGAGACTCCTCGATCAAGATGGGGCGCATCCCCCTCTGAGGGGTAGCTCCCTCCGGGCAGTGGGCCCCGGGAATTAGCCTTCTGAGCAATGGCGTCTGCCCCTTATATATCCTCTCCCGGCATGCACAGCAGGCCAGAACCGCCCACCAACGGCAGCCGAGAAAGGACATCCAATACCTACTCCATCACCTGTGGTTCAACCCCGGGTATAGGTGACAACACCACCTATACGCCCAAAGGGGAACTGCACATCAGGTGACACAGCAGTAAGACAGAGTCCAATAAATAAAGAGACCGAGCCAAACTATTGCTCTGGTCACCCCTAAATTTAGGTATAGCGGGGTTAAATTTGGGGACCCCGCTACACGTATTTATCGGCGCATAACACGCACAGGCATATAACACGCACCCTAACTTTAAGAGGGAAGTTTCAGGAAAAAAACTTTCCACAGCCCCTGCCTATAACACGCAGGCACAGTTTACCCTCTAGTTTCAGGGTAAAAAAGTGAGTGTTATATGCCAATAAATACAGTAGTTCCTGTTGATTGAGAGAGTGAAGTTTTGCTTTAAGGAGAAAACCTACAGCAGAGTTCCCAGGCATTTGAATATTGTAGTAATTTTAGTTTTAATATAAAAATATGCTTGTTAAACATGGCATGATGAACATAATTTATGGAAGTCTGGCCAGCATAGATATGAAAAATATTAATAATCACTGTGTCCTAATAGAAAACTTGCTTGCGGGAATACCAATGTTTCCCATCCATTTTATTTTTTTTAGCACATTTTATGCCCAGTATGTAATTAGAATTGGTAAGTTACTGCCAAGGGAACAAAAGGCTCAACAGATTGTTTTGACACCAAGTAGAAAAAAAGACAGTACATTTTGTGCTGTCAGAACATCTGTTTAATATTTGCACAAAAATGAAGATACATGCTCATTGCACTTATTAATTATGTTGATAGAGATTCAAAGAGAAAACAGATGTTGTTATCTCTTTACCAGGATTAAATTCCAGGAGTTGGGACATTTTCTAGCTGTGGGGTATGCTAAGTGTGGTGACTGAAACCGATGAGTGGATGAATGAGATCATTTTGCAAGGGCACCAACACTTCTATCAATCCAACTAGACTTAGTAGTCAGATCCATATTTCCAGTTGGCATAATGTAACACTGTTCTGCTCAGCCGAGGGTAGAACACATGGAAAAATGTCAGCTACATTGCCGGGCCAAGGCATTTATCTGTTTCAATAATTCTGCTAATTACCGGATGGGAGCGGTGAAATCTTCAATATTATTGTATTCTCTTTTTAATCAGTGCCATCAATCACAATTTAGAATCCTTGGTGGAACGTGTAGTACAAAGCCATAATAAGATACTGCTGGCAAACAAAATTAAAAGGTAGAGCATAAATTTTTTACCAGAAATGAACCACCTGTGTAATAATATAAGTGTCAGTTCTATGTAAAATGGTTATAAAAATGGTTATAAAAAATTATTACATTAATTGGGAATACAGCAAAGTTGGGGCTATACTGTAGGTGTTTGCCACAGGCAGGCATTGCAGTTAGGAGGAACCCATGTCTTTATAAAATGTATGTTCTTTTGTTTTAAAATATACAGACAAAACAATAGGGGTAGTGGCGCTGTAATCAGTACAGGTGATAAATAAGTCCGTTATGCAGAAGTCCTTTTATGATTTTGAGTGTGTGTGACAGACACTTGGGGAGAAATGGGATGGGGGAAGGAAAAATCTTGAAAATTAGTCCTATAGATTAAGCATGTACAAAAGTCCATGTTCCAGGGCAAGCCTCCAAGGGGAAGATGAGAGCAGGCTCCAATATGCAAAGACAAGAGAGAGAAGGAGCCACCAGATAAGGAACAGTACAATAGGTGCATTATCCACTTACATTACAAGTAATATGCATCCAGTATTCAAATCCTGACTTGTCCATAGTGTGGCGATCATCCGCTGTAAGTGTCGGCTGTGTTGATGGTATTATTCCTCCATCCTCTGTATCTCTATCTGCTGAAGCAGGAAGTCCGGGCAGTGTATGCAGTGGGAACGAGGCTTGGAACACAGCGAAGAAGCGCGATGACGTCACGGGCAGAGGCGACGACATTTCGGAGCATGCGCCGTAGGTTGCTAGGCGCCCTTCTTTTTTCAAGATGCTTGAAAAAGGAGTGTGCCTAGCAACTGTGAGGGGGTTAGCTCGGCAGCGGGTGTGTGTGACCCCCTGGTTGGGCTCCCCACACAAAAACAGGGCCAGCAGACGGAGGTTGTGGTTTTCAAAATCAAAAGGTGCGGTTTATTTCTCTATGTACAGTGACAAAAACACAGCAAAGCCAAAAAGAAACATAAACAAAATAAATCCTGGTCAGTTTGACCTCTGACTAAACATGCAGGTTTCCTAAACTAACAACTGGGATCAGCCTGGTGCTGTCCTAGTCCCTAAGTCCCTGGTTTAGTAAAAGTCCAAACAAATAGCCACACAGGCTTTGCCTCACCGCACAGGGGTTCACTCTCCCTAGACAGTCCACACAGGTCTGGGTCCAGGCATGAGCTAACATCTAATGAAGCTGGGAGTTTTTATAGAGGCCTTAAACGAACTGACAGGCTTCAGCTGGTCTCATCAACTCCCTGCCTGCACGACGCCCAGCCCTCTCCCTAGAGGTATGAGTCATCCATGAGCCCACTAGCCTCAGCTGGGCTTCATCAACTCCTTCCCTAGTTGTATAAGTCGGCATAAAGCCTGAATCTGGGAGAAATATATCTACCCCCCTGGATGCAACCAGGTGACTTTACCTTCCTGCTGTCACATACCCCCCCTCTTGTTTTAACCTTGGGGTTGGAACACCAGCAATCAGGCATTCATGTACTCGAGACAAAGCATCCACATTCCCCATTTGAACGCCAGGGCGATGCTTTACTGTGAAGTTGAATTCCTGTAGGGCCAGGAACCACCTATTCACTCTTCTATTTGTCTCCTTGTTTTGAGCCATCCACTTTAACGGAGCGTGATCCGTAACCATGTCAAAGTGCCTACCTAGCAGATAGTACCGAAGGGAATCTAGAGCCCACTTCACCGCTAAACACTCCTTTTCAACCGTGGCGTAATTTACCTCATGGGACTTCAACTTCCTGCTGAGGTAAATGACTGGGTGCTCTTCCCCGTTCCAGACCTGGGACAATACTGCTCCTAACCCCACATCTGACGCATCACTTTGTACGACAAAGTCTTTAGAGAAGTCGGGTGAGTACAACACTGGCTGGCTACATAAGGCTTGTTTCAAGAATTGGAATGCTGCCTCAGCCTCGGGGGTCCATTTAATCATGACCGACCCTTTCCCCTTCGTCAGGTTGGTTAGGGGCACAGCCTTAGAAGCAAAGTGGGGAATGAAGCGCCGATAATAACCCGCGATTCCCAGAAAGGCCCGTACCTGCTTCTTGCTGTTGGGACGTGGCCAACTCTGGATGGCCTCGACTTTGTTGAGTTGGGGTTTTATCACTCCCCTGCCAATGGTGTACCCAAGATATTTGGCCTCCTCCTGCCCAATGGTACACTTCTTGGGGTTAGCCGTAAACCCCGCTTCCCGGATAGAGTCTAGGACTGCTTGCACTTTTGGCAGATGTGAGGCCCAATCTGTGCTATGGACAATTACGTCATCCAGGTAAGCCGCAGCATACTTCCGATGGGGCCTCAGTATCTGGTCCATTTTCCGCTGGAATGTGGCCGGCGCATTCTGTAACCCGAACGGCATTCTCTTATATTGGAACGCCCCGTCTGGGGTTACAAATGCGGTTTTCTCTTTGGCCGACTTGGCCAGGGGAATTTGCCAATACCCTTTTGTGAGGTCAAGAGTCGTCATGTATCGGGCTGTTCCCAGCCGGTCGATCAACTCATCTATACGTGGCATGGGGTAGGTGTCAAATTTTGTAACTTTGTTCAACTGACGAAAATCGTTACAAAATCGCCAGCTCCCATCCGGTTTAGGCACCAACACAATGGGACTAGACCAATCACTTTGGGACTCCTCTATCACCCCTAAGTTCAGCATTTTCTGTACTTCCTCCCGTATTGCCTCCCGTCGGGCCTCTGGGATCCGATAGGGTTTTAACTTCACCCTTTCACCGGGCGGGGTAATAATATCATGCTCTACCCCAGATGTTTGTCCCGGCAGCTCAGAGAACACCTCCTTGTTGCGAAGCACAAACTCCTTAACCTCCTGTTGTTGGGGTTGTGACAAGGTGGCTGCTATTCCAACCTCCGGAATCACGCAACCAGTTTGAGCTGGTGACCAAGTTTCTGCGACTAGGGACTCTCTATCCCTCCAGGCTTTCAACAGATTAACGTGATATATCTGTTCGGGCTTTCGCCTTCCTGGTTGTCTGACCTTGTAATTCACTTCGCTCACTTTTTCCATTATCTCGTAGGGGCCTTGCCATTTGGCAAGGAATTTACTTTCAACCGTAGGGACAAGTACCAATATCCTATCCCCCGGGGAAAAGGTACGGGTCTTTGCTCCACGGTTGTACACTCTCTGCTGTGCCAACTGCGCTTGAGCCAAATGTTCCTTCACGATGGGCATTACCTGTGCAATTCGATCTTGCATCAGGGCGACATGCTCAATCACACTCCTGTGGGGAGAACTCTCACTTTCCCAAGTTTCCTTGGCAATATCCAACAGCCCTCTTGGGTGTCTCCCATACAGTAACTCAAAGGGGGAGAATCCCGTAGAGGATTGGGGCACCTCCCTAATAGCAAACATCAAATAAGGAAGTAGACAGTCCCAATCCTTTCCATCTCTATCCACCACTTTCTTCAACATTTGTTTTAGGGTTTTGTTGAATCTTTCAACCAGCCCATCGGTTTGGGGGTGATACACAGATGTACGCAATTGCGTCACTTTGAGCAATTTACACAGCTCTTTCATAACCCGGGACATAAAGGGTGTACCTTGGTCCGTAAGCAGTTCTTTACAAATACCCACCCGGCTAAAAACAAGAGATAGCTCTTTGGCTATGGTTTTGGCCGAGGTATTTCTGAGAGGGATCGCTTCTGGATAACGGGTGGCATAGTCCATTATAACCAATATGTACTGGTGCCCCCTAGCGGACTTGATTATAGGACCTACCAAATCCATTGCGATTCTCTCAAACGGGACCTCAATGATGGGTAGAGGGACCAGCGGGCTACGGAAATGTGGCATCGGGGCCGACCTCTGACACACAGGGCAGGAGGAACAATAATTTTCTATGTCCTTCATCACCCCAGGCCAATAGAATCTCTGTAATACCCTCTCTCGGGTTTTCTCTGTCCCCAGATGACCTCCAAGAATGTGCCCATGGGCCAACTCCAACACCAACTTCCTGTAAGGTTTGGGCACCACAAGCTGCTCAACGGTTTCTTCTGCCCTTTTTGCCACCCGATACAGTAGGTCCTTCTCTACGCTGAAGTATGGGTAAGTGCAGGTATTATCTGGGTTCACTAACTCGCCATCTATTTCCACTACGTTTTCCCGTGCCTTTATTAGGGCGGGGTCTTTTAACTGTTCTGTGGCAAAATTTTTCCTGTGAACCTCCAGATCAGAAAACTCCACAGACGGTAGGTTTTCGTCTGAGGAGGTGGGCTCCTCTCTAGTTTCTTGAGTCTCCCCTGCCAATACTGACAAGGGAAATTCTGGAGAGTCCTCACCACTCTCAGAGGAGTTCTGGCTATCACATTCCTGGTACATAGGGGCACCAGTGGGGGGCTCAGGATCATCCCACAGTTCCCAGAACTTCGGAAAATCCCTTCCCACAATGGCATCATGCGGTAATTGAGATACTAACCCCACTGGATGAGAGAGGGTACCTTTGGGGGTCTCGAAACACACTGTAGTCACTGGATACTCTCGGGTGTCCCCATGCACACAAATAACAGCTACCTTGCTATTCCCAGAGACCTCTGTTTTAACTAATTCAGCCTTTATCAGGGTCACAAGGCTACCTGAATCCAGTAATACCACAACATTTCTACCATTAATACACATTTTGCATAAATGTTTCTCAGTTCCCCGAATGGCAGTGCATGCGACTGTCGCACACAGTGACTGACGTCTGTCCATCAGAAAGTCACATTGCATGGGTTCCTCCACAACCGGGCAATTTGCTGCAATATGTCCCGCTTGCCGGCAGCGGTAGCAAACAATCCATTTGGCTGCCTCTTGAGCCCCTGACTTCCCAGGCTGTTCTCGCCAAACTTTGGGTAGAGCTCCCACCCTCTCACTCTCTCCACCCTCACCCCTTGGAATCCTCTTATCCGCCCCTGGGGATGGTCTGGTCTTAGGGTGGAAAGTCCGAGAGTCTCTGGAAGAGGCCGTCAGGTTCTCTGTAGCCAAGTATTTCTCTACACGATCCACAAGACCACCGGCCGTCTCTGGGTCTCCATGGCTTACCCACTTTTGGATGGCAGTAGGAAGAGCTCTCAAAAACCGATCCATTACAACACGTTCCACAATCTCTGGTGCGGACAAAGTCTCTGGCTGTAGCCACTTCCTGCTCAGGTGACTGAGATCATACATTTGAGACCTGGGGGGTTTTCCAAGCTGGAAAGTCCAGTTATGCACACGCTGAGCCCGGACAGCCAGGGTGACACCTAGCCTTGCCAATATTTCAGCTTTTAGCATCACATAGTCTTTTGCTTGGTCAGGCTCTAGGTCATAGTAAGCCTTCTGCGATTCACCAGTTAACAGAGGAGCCACCAGTCCAGCCCACTGCTCCTCAGGCCACTTTTCTCTTTCAGCAGTCCTTTCAAATGTGGTCAAAAATACCTCTGGATCATCCTCTCCAGTCATTTTTGTCAATAAACGACTCACCCCAAAGGACGCGGTATTAGTGGGACGGCTTTCCTCACTGGTCTGCGGACGTTGCTGCATTACTGCTTCCATTTGTTGTAGTCTCTGCTCTTGCTTCTGTAACAGGTCTATGAAGCGGGCCTCAGATTGCTGCTGGGTTTGTTGATGAGCTTGCTGCTGGGCTGCAAGGCTCCTTTGCAAACCTGCATTTGTCTGCTGTTGATTGGCATTTGCTAGAGCCAGCTGTTTCAGTATCTCCTCCATGCTGGCTTAAAAAAAAACTGCCACTGGTTCTCCACCACCTGTGAGGGGGTTAGCTCGGCAGCGGGTGTGTGTGACCCCCTGGTTGGGCTCCCCACACAAAAACAGGGCCAGCAGACGGAGGTTGTGGTTTTCAAAATCAAAAGGTGCGGTTTATTTCTCTATGTACAGTGACAAAAACACAGCAAAGCCAAAAAGAAACATAAACAAAATAAATCCTGGTCAGTTTGACCTCTGACTAAACATGCAGGTTTCCTAAACTAACAACTGGGATCAGCCTGGTGCTGTCCTAGTCCCTAAGTCCCTGGTTTAGTAAAAGTCCAAACAAATAGCCACACAGGCTTTGCCTCACCGCACAGGGGTTCACTCTCCCTAGACAGTCCACACAGGTCTGGGTCCAGGCATGAGCTAACATCTAATGAAGCTGGGAGTTTTTATAGAGGCCTTAAACGAACTGACAGGCTTCAGCTGGTCTCATCAACTCCCTGCCTGCACGACGCCCAGCCCTCTCCCTAGAGGTATGAGTCATCCATGAGCCCACTAGCCTCAGCTGGGCTTCATCAACTCCTTCCCTAGTTGTATAAGTCGGCATAAAGCCTGAATCTGGGAGAAATATATCTACCCCCCTGGATGCAACCAGGTGACTTTACCTTCCTGCTGTCACACAACCTACGGCGCATGCTCCGAAACGTCGTCGCCTCTGCCGCTGCCCGTGACGTCATTGCGATTCTTCACTGTGTTCCAAGCCTCGTTCCCACTGCATACACTGCCCGGACTTCCTGCTTCAGCAGATAGAGATACAGAGGATGGAGGAATAATACCATCAACACAGCCGACACTTACAGCGGATGATCGCCACACTATGGACAAGTCAGGATTTGAATACTGGATGCATATTACTTGTAATGTAAGTGGATAATGCACCTATTGTAATATTAAAATTGTAATGTTCCTTACCTGGTGGCGCCTTCTCTCTCTTGTCTTTGTTTTAAAATATGATCAGGAGTAATCTGGGATGGGATGAAGGTTTGTTGAAGGAATGAAAAAAAAAAATGGAAATATAAGGATTTATGAGGCAGATTAAGAAAGCCTTTTCTTTTCTTTTTCTTTTTTGCTAAATAAATCACAGTGGTTTCAGCTTCAATGATATAAGTGTTATTCCTGTTTTTCCCCCACAATAGATGTTAACCGCATGTTGATGGTGTTTATTTGGTCTTTTGTGAAGAGAGGACAAGCACTGATAAATGAAGTATTGATCTCTGCTATTGTTCTCTCCCAGCATCATAAGCAAAGTAATAGCTTTATATATAGTGAGCAAAATCAGTTCTTCGATCTGGTACTGTATAATCTATTTAGTAAATAGCAACTGATTTCAGAGCCGGCTATGATAGCGTATCACATGGTAAGATGATCTAAACTGTTATTTTTACAAAGATATAGCAATATTGAAACTTCAGATGACAAACAAATTAATACATAAATAGGTTAGTAATATCGAGTAAGGAAAACCTGAGATACAGGAAGCATCAGATAGCAAATAATATTATTTATTGAACTGCTAATGCTATCCAGAAAACCTTGCAAATTCGCTAATGCAATTTTGTTAATTGAGTTAACCTTATTTAAGGGTTAACCAGTATTCCCAGGATTCTATGTGGCTGCATTGTGCTGTCCTGCAGTCTACTCACCAGTGCACATATCAGAGCTTCCTGACAAATTTCCTTGCTAAACAACCATATTATAATTTTGCACACTTAATTTCTCCTGGTATGTTCCACTCATAGGTTTGGATGTATGGCTAAGATTGCCATGCTTCTAAAAAGCAATCTGCGATGGATTGTTTTTGCAGAAACAGTTGACAGGCAGTGAGAGTCTCCCCCTCACAGCCTACACACACTTGCAGCATGGCTCGATTTGCTTGAATAGGCCAGAGTTCCATGGTAGTACTGCCTGTTGAACACAACAGAGGGGATCATTTTTGCCATGAATGCGGTATGTGTACAACCATCTGGCTGCTTTTGCAGCTTTACACATGTGGCTGTTATTGCCACAAATCTGAAAAGTGATCGGCAGTGGATTCTTATTTAGAGGGGTTTGACAGGTGGGGAAGAGGAGATATGTTGCATCTTTACTGCCTGTTTTAACCCTGTATGTTCTGCACTACCACACTGCAACCATGTGCATTATCTGCAACTGCAAAGCGGTTAGGGCACGGCCCCATTCATTTAGATGGGGTCACATTTGGTGACAGTACTGCTAACTAAATGTGATGAGGGGGTAATTTTGTTGCATGTACAGTATACAATTTATACATAGCACTGGTGTAGCACACCAATCCTTTTGCCCCCGCTTACCTTCACCTGCGGGGTAGGACACACCATGCCACAAGCCCGTGTCCTCCTTTTCAGAGGTCAGGCGGTGTTCACAGATTTGGGTCCTGCAGCGAGTTACCTCCTTCCACTGGTTCTCATCCCTAGAGTGTAGGGTAAAGTCTATATTCTTTCCCAAGAAGGCCAATGTTCACACGACTTTAACTCCAACAAAGAGTTTATTTTCCTTTGCTTCAGTTAATGGGAAATTGAAGAGTGAAAGAAGCTAATGAAGTTAGAAGGTAGATTCAGGCACACAACACTTGACTCACTCGTCGCCACTCGATCCTGAGTGGGCTTAGCGCACTCGGATAGATCCCTCTCACAGTTCTAGAAGCCGGAGTGGAGCTCGAACAGTACTCTCACTTTGTCCCCTCCAGGGACGGGTTCAGGAGATCCTCTAATAGCAGCAGAATCCTGTTATTCCTGAATCCAGAACTTTCCTTAAACCTCTGTAGAATTTAGAGCACAGATGATGCCAATGGGCACTCTACAGGGTTAGCTTTGTTGAGTAAGGAATCCTTCCCTCTGACAGGTCACCAGGCCTTTCCCGAGACAGCGACCTACTATCACTCGTCTCCTCTGTGGGACCAATCCTCCCCTGGCTTCCTCTCGGTCAGAGCGGGTACCCTTACCTGGGCACCCTGGGACTCCAATGTACTGATTGTAGACCAAGTTAAAAGGTACCGAGCCTACCTGGAACGTTGTAGCCCCGGGCTAAAGGTGCCCGAGACTCCTCGGCCAGTCCACACACCCCCAGGGGGCACACTCCCCCCCCCAGGATTCACTCCCCGGCACTCCTCTCGTTCACTCCCCTCTAAACATGGCTTCTGCCCCTTATATACCCTCTCCCGGCATGCACATCAGGCAAAGCCCCGCCCACCGCACGGCAGCTGAGAGAGGACATCCAATCACGCCACTGTGTCACCTGAGGTTCGAACCTAGGCCTGGGCAACAGTGCCACCCACAGGCCAAAGGGGAACTGTACACCAGACAACAGCAGAGCAGAGTCCAGTATCAAATTAGAAGACCTGAGCCAAACTATTGCCCAGGCCGTCCCTTAGATTTGGGCATAGTGACCCCCTACATTTAAGGGTCCACTACACTGGATAACCCAATATTTTGTTTTTCTGTAAAAAGAGCACAGTAATAGTGGGCCTCTTTCTGGCACAAAATCTGTCAATTAAGTCTTGGATAGAGCCATAAAAAGGGAGGGGGGAATAATTTCCATGTGTGGGCAAATATCAGCTTGAGCCATTGAGCTCTGTAGGACATGCTTTTTTAACAAGAGGTAATGAGAAACAGGAATACATGAATAAGAACCCAGAACATGCTAGCTACACATAAAAATACAGAATATTCATATGCAAGTTTAGCCAATTTTTGGTGGTGATGTGTGTGTGTGTGTGTGTGTGTGTGTGGGGGGGGGGGTTATGAGAAATGTCCCCCCCCCCCCAAACAGGATGTGACTCTAAACCTGTAGGTAAGTAAGAGAGCTCGAAAATTTGCTAAGAGTGGGTTTGATAATAAAGTTGTCAGTGCTATCATCCAGGACAGGGCCTCTGTGAACAAAGGGGATTCCCTTCCTGGGAAATTACCCAGTGATATGATCAAAGTAATTGGGAGCAGAGGAACTACCGCAACCAACATATAACAATAATCATACGTATATAGATACGCACCAGTATGGAAATAATACAAGCTTTATATAAGAAAAGATTTATAATAGTACATACACCCAAAGTACAAACAGATGTTATCCGCAAAGGGCCCAACAAGAGTCCTGGTGGAATTGTGCAAACATACCAGATATATATAGTTATTAATAAAGATACCTTCAGATGAATGTTACAGCAAAGTTAAGTTCCAGGGGTCTCTGTGGATGATCATGATGTGCCACCCGTCTTTGTGTCAGAGACTTGAAGACAAGATCAGGGGTAATGGGGAGATCCTCTACCATTGTCCAACTGGCCTGGAATGCAGCTTCTCCCCAGCAGAAGCTTTGGTGTGACGCTGGGAATCAGAGTGGCCTATCTCTCTATCTACAAAAGTTTTTACTATATGTAACTGCTTATAAAGTATTACAGTGCCTTGAAAAAGTATTCATACCCCTTGAAATTTTCCACATTTTGTCATGTTACAACCAAAAACGTAAATGTATTTTATTGGGATTTTATGTGATAGACCAACACAAAGTGGCACATAATTTTGAAGTGGAAGGAAAATGATAAATGGTTTTCAAATGTTGTTACAAATAAATATGTGAAAAGTGTGGCGTGCATTTGTATTCAGCCCCCTTTACTCTGATACCCCTAACTAAAGTCTATTGGAACCAATTGCCTTCAGAAGTCACCTACCGTATTTATCGTCGTATAACACGCACCCTAACTTTAAGAGGGAAGTTTCAGGAAAAAAACTTTCCACAGCCCCCTGCGTACAACACGCAGGCACAGTTTACCCTCTATTTCCAGGGTAAAAAAGTGAGTGTTATATGCCAATAAATACAGTAAGTAGTAAATAGAGTGCACCTGTGTAATTTAATCTCAGTATAAATACAGCTGTTCTGTGAAGCTCTCAGAGGTTTGATAGAGAACCTTAGCAAACAAACAGCACCATGAAGGTCAAGGAACACATCAGAGAGATCAGGAATAAAGTTGTGGAGAAATTTAAAGCAGGGTTAGGTTATAAAAAAATATCCCAAGCTTTGAAAATCTCAGGGAGCACTGTTCAATCCATCGTCCAAAAAGGGAAAGAGTATGGCACAACTACAAACTACAAATGGAAAGTGTATGGCATAACTACAAACCTACCAAGACATGGCTGTCCACCCAAACTGACAGGCCGGGCAAGGAGAAGATTCATCTGGAAGCAGCCAAGAGGTCCATGGTAACTCTGGAGGAGCTGCAGAGATCCACATCTCAGGTGGAAGAATCTGTCCACAGGACAAATATTAGTCGTGTACTCCACAAATCTGGCCTTTAGGGAAGAATGGCAAGAAGAAAGCCATTATTGAAAGAAAGTCATAAGAAGTCCTGTTTGCAGTTTGCGAGACGCCATGTGTGCTAGAGACATCCCCCAAAAGACTTGCAGCTGTAATTGCAGTGAAAGGTGGTTCTACAAAGTATTGACTCAGGGGGGCTGAATAAAAATGCACACCACACTTTTCACATACGGTATTTATTTGTAACAAAATTTTAAAAATATTTATAATTTTCCTTCCACTTCACAATTATGTGCCACTTTGTGTTGGTCTATCACATACAATCCCAATAAAATACATTTACATTTTTAGTTGTAACATGACAAAATGTGTCAAGGGGTATGAATACTTTTTCAAGGCACTCTAGCTAGAGTCTGACTTCAATTTATTAGTGTATTTGAAGGAGAAGTACAGCCAAAGCTTGTTTGACTGTACTTCTCCTGTGGATCACAGGAGTACAGTCTGTTCTGCACTCCTGTGACCCATTTTCAGCAGACAGTGAGCTCAAGCCCGCTGTCGGCTGATGTCACAGAATTGGTCCAGGCTCGGGAAAGATTGCAACCATATGGTCAAGATCCACCCTCATGCCTGGACCAGCACCCAGCTCAGCCTCTCAGAGAGCCCCGTGAGCCTGAGCCGGCTGCTGCCACCCCCCCTCCATGGCCCACCGCTCCAGTGAGTGTGCGGGGGCAGAGCAGAGAGCGGGTGACTAACAGTCACCAGCTTTCTGCTCAAAGAGCTCTGGGAACCGAGAGAGTGGCTGTGTTTGATTGCTCGATTTTAGTGTTAGAGCCGGCGGGGGACAGATGCAGCATCGGACAGATGCTGCATCCACCTAGTTAAAGATGGTTCTTAAATAAACACAAACCCCATACTTCTCTTTTAATTCTCATAGTACAGATATCAATCCCCTCCCCCCAGACTGACAATGCTGCCGTTTAAAGGTGCCCCTGTGCTCCTTCATCCAGAGTGGAGACACTTTTAATTCAGGAGGTGTGTTACTGGCCAGACTAGAGGAAAACAGACTAGAGGAAAACAGGCTAAAAATTAAAACTAATGCAGACACCACATCTAATTATTAGTAAGCTGCAATATATTACATTTTTGGTTTTGGATTTCATCCCTCTTTAATTCGCTCCTGACCAAATTAAATAAATAACGTACAGTTGTGCTCATAAGTTTACATGATTTCTTGGCCATTTTTCAGAGAATATAAATGATAACACAAAAAAATTCTTTCACTCATGGTTAGGCCCCTTTCACACGGGACGGATCCGTGAGGATCCGCCCCGTGAACCTCCGCTTGCTCAGCGGGGAACGCTCCGCTGATCCCAGCTGAGCCGGCGGATGACAGGGCGGTCCCCGCACACTGTGCAGGGACCGCCCTGTCAGATCTCCGCTCTCCCCTATGGGGGGATCGGATAAACACAGGCCGTCTGTCTGCGTTAATCTGCTCCGCTCTGCAGACGGATAGAAAAATACGATTTTCCTCCGTCTGCAGAATCGGGGGATTGCGGACACGGAGGGGATCAGGTGTCAGCAGATATTCATCCGCTGACACCTGCGCTCTCATAGGGACCAATGTATGTCCCTTTTTCATCCGTAAACGCATGGATGAAAAAGCGGACATACGGTCCGCTAGTGTGAAAGGGGCCTTAGTGTTTGGCTGAAGCCATTTATTATTAATCAACTGTGTTTACTCTTTTTAAATCATAATGACAACAGAAACTACCCAAATAACCCTGATCAAAAGTTGACATACCCTGGTGATTTTGGCCTGATAACATGGACACAAGTTGACACAAAGAGGTTTGAATGGCTACTAAAGGTAACCATTCTCACCTGTTATCTGTTTGCTTGTAATTAGTGTGTGTGCATAAAAGGTCAACGAGTTTCTGGACTCCTGACAAACCCTTGCATCTTTCATCCAGTGCTGCACTGACGTTTCTAGATTCTGAGTCATGAGGAAAGCAAAATAATTGTGAGAAAAACAATAAGCGCCACAATGCTAATAAATTACTCCTATAATGACGAGAAAAAAATCAAATATACCCCTCTGAGTGTCTACACTTATAGTGATACACCACACCTATTGCAATATTAATTTTGTGAAAATAGTGGATAGCTGCGTATCTATAAATCTTATATTAACAAATAATTATACATTCCATAAAACAATTTATGAAAAATAAAATTAAAAAAACAGTTCATATGTAGGTTTCCAAAGCTGTCACCACTGTGTAAAATCGTATTTAAATGGATCCAATATTCAGTACACACCACCACCTGCTAAAATGCCTGCTCACCTCCAGGATGAGTATAAAACTCATAGACAGATCACTCCTCGTGTCCACCATGATCAATCCACTTTACCAATGGTAGTAATTCCTACAGTCCCCAGACTGCACCTCTGTGTGGGTATTCAACGTTTGAATTGTCTCCAAACACCTTCCTCCACTCGCTTTTCAATAATCTATTCCACTTATTTTTCCAGGGGTTAAGGACATGAAACAAAAAAACACAAGTACCATAGTGTTCTCTGCTTTTAAATTTATTAAAAAAAGCCCCTCTAAAAAGTTACACTTACAAGAAATAACAATAAAAACAGCATGTATCAAATCACCAGCTCATTCACCGCAGATCTAGACTCACGGACATCACAGATTCGACTCCTCCCCTCTAAACGCGTGTCGGCCTCTCATTGGCCTTCATCAGTAGATCTATGAGTTTTATACCCATCCTGGAGGTGAGCAGGCATTTTAGCAGGTGGTGGTGTGCACTGAATAGTGGATCCATTTAAATACGATTTTACACAGCGGTGACAGCTTTGAAAACCTACATATAACTGTTTTTTTTTTTTTTTTTCATAAATGGAAAGGATTGTATAATTATGTGTTTATATAAGATTTATAGATACGCAGCGCTGCACTATTTTCACAAAGCAATAGAACAGGAAAGGGATATAGGGATATAGAAAGATGTCCAAGGAATTGAGAATGCCAATCAGCACTGTTCAAACTCTAATCAAGAAGTGGAAAATGAGGGGTTCTGTTAAAACCAAACCACGGTCAGGTAGACCAACAAAAATTTCAGCCACAACTGCCAGGAAAATTGTTCAGGATGCAAAGAAAAACCCACAAATAACTTCAAGTGAAATACAGGACATGTATTTGTTGTGTGGCTTTTTCAAGATGCACAATAAGGAGGCACTTCAAGAAAGATGGGCTGCATGGTCGAGTTGCCAGAAGAAAGCCATTACTACGCAAATGACACAAAGTATCCCGCTTACAATACGCCAAACAGCACCGAGACAAGCCTCAAACCTTCTGGCACAAAGTCATTTGGAGTGATGAGACCAAAATTGAGCTTTTTGGCCACAACCATACACACTACATTTGGAGAGGAGTCAACAAGGCCTATGATGAAAGGTACACCATTCCTACTGTGAAAAACAGGGGTGGATCGCTGATGTTTTGGGGATGTGTGAACTACAAAGGCACAGGAAATTTCGTCAAAATTGATGGCAAGATGAATGCAGAATATTATCAAAAAATACTGGAGCCAGGAAGCTGCGCATGGGACGTACTTGGACATTTCAACATGACAATGATCCAAAACACAAGGCCAAGTCGACCTGTCATTGGCTACAGCAGAATAAAGTGAAGGTTCTGGAGTGACCATCTCAGTCTCCTGACCTCAATATCATTGAGCCACTCTGGGGACATACTGTATCAAACGTGCAGTTCATGCAAGACAGTCCAAGAATTTACAGGAACTGGAGGCTTTTTGCCAAGAAGAATGGGCAGCTTTACCATCTGAGAAGATAAAGAGCCTCATCCACAAATACCACAAAAGACTTTAAGCTGTCATTGATGTTAAAGGGGGCAATACACGGTATTAAGAACTGGAGTATGTAAACTTTTAAACAGGGTCATTTGGGTAGTGTCTGTTGTAATTATGATTTAAAAAGAGTAAACACAATTGAGTGATAATAAATGGTTTCAGCCAAACACTAACCATGAGTGAAAGAAAAGTTTTTGTGTAATCATTCATATTCTCGGAAAAATGGCCAAGAAATCTTAAATTCTGCCAAGGTATGTAAACTTATGAGCACAACTGTATATACGTAACATTGTACATTTCCTTTATGAACGCCCAGTGGGTGGGTCTGCTTACTGTGTACACCATTAGAGAAAATGCTATTATAATTGTAGCAGGGTATCGGTTTCACCCACAAAACTACAGTTCCCAGCATGCTTTGAGGCACCCAGGGTGCATTTCCCCGCGCAAGGACTGCTGGGGTGGACTTTAAAAGGGGGAGGAGGAGCCTCGCTCTCTCTCTTGGAACGTCGCCCTCCCTGCAAGAGGATCCCTGCAATCACCTGCTGCGCGTGCAAGGCCTAAAGCCTGGGCCTCGCACTTTGTTCCAGAGAGCCTTCCGTTCCACCGAGGAGCCTGCGGAGCATCCGATCCACCTGAGGTGCCACCATCTTCTGGAGGACCAAAGACCCGGTGCATCGTGGGCACGGTGAAACAACTCATCGTAGCGGAGGTACCGGACGAGAGGTTAGAGCCGATTGCCAGGGGTTGATAGCGGTGCATTACAAGGCCCAAAACAAACAAGCAGCCCTCTTAAACTGAGGGTATCGCTATACGCTCGGTTCCGGGATCCTTGTATATTGCACGCTGCAATCAAGGCGGTCTGAAATACCAGCATGGACTCGCAGGCAGTGACACAATGGTGCACAGAGGAGGCTGTGGATCCACTCTGGGCGGTAGCTATTGAACTCCTGGGAGGGATCCAGGAAAAAGAAGAGGTAAAGCAGCTGATAATGTCAATATCCCCAAACTGGAAAGCATGGGCGGTAGATGTAAAGACAAATACTTCGGGGGCATATGCACTAATAGAATGGACAAGAGGAGTCCCAGAAGAGTTTAAAGGGCAGAGTGTAAAAGACATAGATGACAGAACGTATCGCTTAGTGCATACTGGGGCTGTGAAGAAAGAGTCTCCACGGACCTCCCCGCAGTTATCTCCGTCACTTTTCCACAAAATGGGAGGCAGTAGCGGAACGAAAGCCCCAAAGTCACCCCTGACCGCCATAGGGCCGGAACTGCTGACTGCGTTGGGAGACTTTGTTGTTAAGTGCCAGAAAAACAACACGGTGTATGTGGAAGCCGGGTACCGGAAAATCCGGGTATTTTCAGAAACACAACCTGTACCACCCGGGGAGGAAGATTTCGATACCTGGATTGAGCAGGCAATGCAGGCAGTAGAAAAGTCTGGAGACTGTCTAGAAGAGAGAAGATACTGCAGCCTGGTGAGGTGACCTGTCTTCAGGCTACGGTAAAACTCTCCTGGGAGCAGCCGGGTCCCTTTGTGGTCGTGGAACCAGACCCCTTCAACACGGATTGGAAGTACTCCCTGAAGTGGTCCCGTTGAGTGCACTGAAGAAAGCCAAGGGCCAGATTCCAGTGAGTGTCAGAAATGTCACTAATTCCCCTGTGAAGATCCCAGCCCGGGTACTACTGGGTAAAGTGAACCTTGCTACCCCAGTGACCCTGTCTGAATTGAAGTCCAAAGAAGGAGAAGCCACCCTGGAGGAGCTCTGCCTTGAAGATACCGCCTTGCCACTGAGATGGAAGGAGAGAGCCAAGGCTCAGCTGACTAGGTGGAGAAGAATATTCTCAGAAGATGAGTTTGATGTGGGGTGTGCGAGAAGTGCCACCCATAAAATCCGTCTTCAAGAAGACAAACCCTTTCGGGAGAGGGTCAGAAGAGTTCCACTGGCTGACCTGGAAGATTTGTGTGAGCAGTTGTCAGAGCTAAAGAGGACAGGGGTCATCCGAGAGTCCAGAAGTCCATATGCCTCACCCATCGTGGTGGTAAGGAAGAAAAACGGGCCGCTGAGACTCTGCATAGACTATAAGACTATCAACAGGAGGACCATACCCGACCACTACACTAACCCCAGGATAGAAGATGCTTTGCAGAGTCTGTCTGGGGCCAAGTGGTTCAGTGTCATGGATCTGAAGAGTGGGTATTATCAAATCCCAATGCACCCTGAAGATAAGGAGAAGACGGCCTTCATCACCCCAGTGGGATTCTATGAATTCAATAGGATGCCCCAAGGCCTGACGGGAGCCCCCGCTACTTTCCAGAGGTTGATGGAGAAGACCGTTGGGGACATGAATCTGATCGAAGTCCTGGTGTACCTAGACGACATCATTGTCTTCGGGAAGACTCTGGAGGAGCATGAAGAAAGATTGGAGAAAGTCCTGAAGAGACTCAGTGAAGAGGGACTAAAACTCTCCAGAGAAAAATGCCAGTTCTACCAGTCCTCGGTCCACTATCTGGGGCACATAGTATCTGCAGAAGGAGTGTCTACAGACCCTGATAAACTGGATGCAGTCACCTCCTGGCCCAGACCAACTACAGTGACTGAGCTCAGATCCTTCCTAGGCTTCTGTTCCTACTACCGAAGATTTGTGGAAGGATTTGCAAAAATTGCCAAACCCCTAAATGAGCTACTGAAGACGGAAGGAGAGGCGGATGATACTGGCCCCAGGAAGCCTGGAGAGTCCGTGGAAGACCAGTGGACGGGGGAGTGCGAAGAAGCCTTCTAGATGTTAAAGAAGAGTCTTACCACTGCACCAGTCCTGGCCTATGCTGATCCCAGAAAGCCATATGAACTGCATGTAGATGCCAGCCATGATGGTCTAGGAGGGGTGCTATATCAAGAATATGAAGGGCAGTTGCACCCAGTTGCCTACGTTAGTAGAAGTCTGGCACCCGCAGAAAAGAACTACCCCACCCACAAGTTGGAGTTCCTGGCCCTAAAATGGGCAGTCGTGGATAAACTCAGAGATTACCTGTATGGAGCTGACTTCACAGTAAAGACTGACAATAATCCACTCACTTATCTCTTCACCACAGCCAAGCTGGATGCCACGGGTCACCGTTGGTTGGCAGCCCTAGCCGGATTCAACTTCAGCCTAAAGTATAGGCCGGAGCTGGAAACCGTGATGCAGACGCATTGTCCAGAAGAGGCCACGCACCCACCCACCATCCAGAAGATTGGACCCAGGTAACCCCAGATGGGGTACGGGCCTTGTGTCAAGGGGTACAACTTCAAGCTAGTGGTGGGTCAAGGGCTGAAGAGATCTGTGTTTCTGCGGTGGGGGTGCCAAAGTGTTACTGCAATGTGAACCAAGTTGGAGAGGATGACCTGCCAAAACTGTCTAAAAAGGACCTAAGGAGAGACCAGTTGGAAGATCCTTGGGGAAGATTAGCATTGGAGACATTGGAGGACCGGGATCCAGGCAGACTCCTGAAGGACTCAAAGGTGGCCCGGTTGGTCCACAAGAAATGGGACAAGTTGCAGGTGCATCAAGGGGTGGTCTACTGAAGGGGCCCCTCTGATGACCTAGAAGAGAAGTGGCAGCTGTTTCTGCTGGAGAGATAAAGAAGAACTGTTTTGGCTGCCTTACATGATAGTCATGGCCACTTGGGGGCAGAACGAACATTCCAACTTGTAAGGGATAGGTTCTATTGGCCTTGTATGCGGGCTAAAGTGGAGGAGTACTGCCACTCCTGTGCACACTGTATCCAGAGGAAGACATTGCCACGTCAAGCTGCCCCAATGGGCCATCTGCAGAGTCAAGGACCCTTGGACTTGGTGTGCATTGACTTTCTCTGTCTGGAACTTGACTTAAGTGGACAAGGAAATGTTCTGGTGATAACCGACCATTTCATCCGTTATGCCCAGGCTTTTCCAGCCAAAGACCAGAAGGCATCCACTGTAGCTAAAATCCTAGTAGAGAAATACTTTGTGCATTATGGGCTGCCACAGCGCCTGCAATCTGACCAAGGGAGAGACTTTGAGAGTCGATTAATCAAGAAATTGCTGGACTCCTTGGGTATCAAGAAAACCCGCACCACCCCTTATCACCCTCCGGGTGATGCTCAGCCGGAGAGTTTCAACAGGACTCTGTTAAATATGTTGGGGACTCTGAGTAGCGAGCAGAAGCAGCATTGGAGCAAGCACATAGCAGCCATCGTGCATGCTTACAACAGTACCACTAGTGATGCCACAGGGTACTCTCCATATCGCCTTATGTTTGGCAGGGAAGCAAGACTGCCTGTGGATCTGGCATTCGGCATATCAACGGATCGCACTTCAGCCACCTCACATAAGGGATATGTAGACAGACTGAGGAAGAGTTTTAAGCTAGCTTTTGAACAGGCCCAAGTGGCCTCAGAGCAAAGAGGAGCCCGGAACAAGAGGAACTTTGACCTCAAAGTTCGAATCCAGGACCTACAGCCAGGAGACAGAGTGCTGCTGCGAAACCTAGGAGTTCCAGGGAAGCATAAATTAGCAGACAGATGGAGACCGGAACCATACGTGATCTGTAAGAAGTTGCCAGACCTGCTGGTGTATCAGCTAAAACCAGAAGGGAAGATAGGGCCGCTAAAGACATGGCACCGAAACCATTTACTTCCACTTTCAGAAGCGGTTCGGATACCTCCTGTAGAAGATTCCCCTGGATTATCCTCAAGCTTGGAGACACCTAGGCCAAACACTCGGTCTCAGGTATCTCAGTCTGGAGAGGTGGATGTCTCTGATCAGAGTGAAGAAGAAGAGCTTGGATGGTTGTGGCCTTCTCAGACCCCAGAACCCATGTCTATAGATCTTCCACCCTCTGAAGGTACTGTGGATAGTACATTGAATTTGGAAGCCACTGAGTTTGTTCCGTCTAGCCCTCTGTCTGAAGAGTGGGAAGATGCCATATGGTCACCTTCTGCTGATCATCAAGATTACTCCCAACATCTTCCTGCACCTGATCTGGATGTACCAGAAGTGTTGGAGCCCAGTGTACCTACTCTAGAAGAGGATACAGTGAGGGATGAAACAGTCACCCCAAGAGAACAAAGGGCCAAGAGAACAATTCGTCCTCCTCGGAAGTTAACCTATACCCAGATTGGGAAAGTTCTGAGGATACAGTAACCACTGCTCGAAGGACATTACCAACATCTGATCCTTCTGCTGTACATTTGGTGGAAGGCAACCCCAGCTCACTCTCTAGCACAGTTAGGCAGGTCAACCCCATTGATGTGACCAGTGGGCAGGACAAGCTCCCTTCCCCGTTTTGGTGGGAGTTTCCTCTGCCAACTTCTCTAGCTGGCCTTAATGAGTTTGTATTTTCCTACTGTTGATACTGTCTTTGGGGGACCAAAGATTTCAAGTGGGGGGAGTGTGTAGCAGGGTATCGGTTTCACCCACAAAACTACAGTTCCCAGCACGCTTTGAGGCACCCACGATGAATTTCCCCGCGTAAGGACTGCTGGGGTGGACTTTAAAAGGGGGAGGAGGAGCCTCGCTCTCTCTCTTGGAACGACGCCCTCCCTGCAAGAGGATCCCTGCAATCACCTGCTGCGCGTGCAAGGCCTAAAGCCGGGGCCTCGCACTTTGTTCCAGAGAGCCTTCCGTTCCACCGAGGAGCCTGCGGAGCATCCGATCCACCTGAGGTGCCACCATCTTCTGGAGGACCAAAGACCTGGTGCATCGTGGACACGGTGAAGCAACTCACCGTAGCGGAGGTACCGGACAGGAGTCGGTCCGGTCTAGGTGAGAGAGCGCCAGCTCAGAACCACATCTAAGTAACTTTGTTGCCTATTTACTTTGCCTAGGCCCATCATTGACCACAGTTATACTTTGGAGAGACTGTCTGCTGAACTGAGTTTATCAGTCTCTCCAGTTTTATCAAGTTAGCGATTATTTGCTACCCCTACTGGATTACAGTTTGTTTCCTTATGTGCACCACCGAGAGTTGCTAGCGAAGATTCTTCTACAAACTATACCCCAAGTTATAGTCAGGCCTGACTGGGTAGTATAGGACATTGCTGGGCGCCATTTTTTGCTCACGAGGGAGGATAGCTGCAGCGGGGATATTTTATTGTTACTGCATTGTTGAATGTTATACTCTTTTAATGCGTGCACCTATATTGCAGGGATCTGCATGAGATATTGTATGCAAATTACCTTTTATACTTTTACCAATAGTAAAAAGTTATAGTTAAGTAATTTGGTGGTCAGTGTCAATTACTGTGCTGGGACACGGAAAGGGGGTTGTACCATATAATGGTATAGATATATTGCAGTTGTGCCATCTTTCCCTCCCCTTTCCTAACTGTGTCACGAGAGGTTAGAGCCGATTGCCAGGGGTTGATAGCGGTGCATTACAAGGCCCAAAACAAACAAGCAGCCCTCTTAAACTGAGGGTATCGCTATATAATATCTGATACTAGAAATGAAACTCTCCTGAGTAATCTGACTGCCCTGAAAGATATACAGTATTCCAATTAGCACTAGGTACAGTCACAGGGGTGCACTTGTCTGTATCATTTTTTACTTGACAAGTAAAATCCAGCCTACCACACAATATTAACACGGCGCTCGTCTTATAAATCAGATTTTCTCAGTTGCTGAAATCATACTTAATTTCTGTCATCTGTTAAACATTTTCCTCTTCTGTTAGTCTTTTTTATCTAAAATCTCATGGCCTTGCACCTCATTTGCATTTCATTTTTATGTTTCACCCCTGTATTCCTCTGCATTTCTTTCTTTGCTCTCCAGTCCTTCAACCGCTGCTATATCAGTCCATTAACATTCCCCCAATGTTAGCTCCCCTTCGTGGAGCAGAAGACGAGGCATTCATTTCATTCATCAACGTTTGTATTAAAGCAGAAGTCAACTAAAAAAAAAAAAATTTAAAATGCGAGCAGGCAGGCTTTTTATTGCAGAAGAAATGTATTACATCTCTTCTATAATAAAACATATTTACCTGCCTGTTAACAATCTTCATTAAAGCAGAACTAAAGCCGCGTCCACACGACCGTTTTTAATGTCATGGAAAAAAACAAAGTTTTTCTCAACGCGATTCTTCTCAAGCCTGCCTTGCATACACACCATCGTGAAAAAAATGCTCGAGCAAAGCGCGGTGACGTACAACACGTATGACGGCACTATAAAGGGGAAGTTCCATTCGGATGGCGCCACTCTTTGGGCTGCTTTTGCTAATTTCGTGTTACCACGTGTTAGTAAAAGTTTGGTGAGAGACGATTCGCGCTTTTCAGTCTCCGTGCTTTTCAGTCCATTACAGCATGACGAATGTGCTATCTCCAGGGCCGCCATCAGGAATTTTGGGGCCCCTTACACAGCTTCAGGCATGGGCCCCCTGGAGCAGAGGAGAACTGGGGGGAGGCAAGCCGCCAATTGAAGCAGGGGGTGCCACGAATTGAGGAGTGGGGAGGGGGCTGCCGCCGCAAATTGTCGGGGGGGCTTTGGGTGCTGACGAACGAAAAAAAAGGGGGGTTGCCATCCAGGGCCCTGAAGACCTCCAGGTCTCTGGGGACCTCTGGGCCCCTTACAAAAAATAAATTATTTATAAAAAAAAGGGGGGTTGCCATCCGGGGCCCTGGGGACCTCTGGGCCCCTTACAAGAAATAAATAAAAAAAATATATATATTTTTATAAAAAACACATAAAAAAGGGGGGTTACCATCCGGAACCCTGGGGACCTCCGGGCCTCTGGGGATCTCTGGGCCCCTTACAAAAAAATAAATTATCAAAAGAAAAAAATATATGTTTATAAAAAAAAAAAAAGGGGGGGGTTGCCATCCGGGGCCCTGGGGACCTCTGGGCCCCTTACAAAAAATAAAGAAAAAATTTATAAAATAAAATAAAAATTATATATATTTTTTTTAAATAAAAAATACCGTACATAAAAAAAGGGGCCTTACCATCCGGCGCCCTGGGGACCTCCTGGCCTCTGGGGATCTCTGGGCCCCTTACAAACAATAAAAAAAATATATATATATTTTTTTAAAAATAAATAAAAAATACATAAAAAAGGGGGGTTACCTCCGGGCCCCTTACAAAAAAAAAGGGGGGGCTGCCATCCGGGCCCCTGGGGACCTCCGGTTCCCTTACTGGTGTACTGCCTGTACCCCCCTGATGGCGGCCCTGGCTATCTCCATTACGAACGTTAGTTTTACCAGAACGAGCGTTCCCGTCTCATAACTTGCTTCTGAGCATGCGCGTTTTTTTCCCGTCGTTAAATCGTACCCACGACCGTTTTTCACGACGAGAAAAACGACGACGTGAAAAACGACGAGAAAAAATAGAGCAGGTTCTAAATTTTAATGGCCATTTTTCTCGTCGAGAAAAATGCTCTGGAGCCTACACACGACTGTTTTTCACAACCAATTTAAAAAATGGCATGTTTACCGTCATGAAAAACGGTCGTGTGTACGCGGCATTAGCCCTTCCAATCAACATTAACCATTTTTAATGCTGCTAGCATTAGTAAATTGATAGGAAAGTGTATAATATTTACTTGTTTTAAACTTTTTTTCTTATGTAGCGACCTCACCTCTCACTCCCTCCTTCTCTGTCAATGTCAATGGCTCCTGTCTAGGGACCAGGGAGGAGAGTGTGACGCACCACCAGCTCGTATCCCCTTGTGTGTAGAGGTGTGAGCTATAACCATTTACCTTCGGGCCTGTGCCCCTGTCCAAAACCAAAAAATTCCCTTGAGAATGACCTTTTAACTCCCAGAAAGCCAAGTTCCACACCATTGAAAGTCCAACACTTATTTATTCTTCAGAGCAATAAATAGTCCTTTTATAGCAGACTGGTTAGACAACGAACAGACAAGGTGAAGAGGAAGGTCCAGGCACAAACATGAACTTGTTACTCTCCTGTTTCGGTGTGCGCAAACAGGCTTGGCGCACGGTCGCTGCCACCGCCCGTGAGGGTGGTCGCTGCCACCGACCGGGTGAATTAGAGTTGAGGTCTCTGCCACCGACCTGGGTTTCAGTTGGGTCGCTGCCACCGACCATGAGAACGTGGACTACCTTCTTGAGATGCGGCCCCTGTCAGGGAGAGACATCCATCCGGACGGTCACCAGAGGCCTCCAATGTCACCAGCCAATGCTGCGCTGGGTCTTCGGGAAGGTCACCTCTCTGGTCCCCCTCGCCCTGGATTCGGGTCCCCTCACTTGGTGGGCCCCTAGGAATCCTCCATCCCATGCGGGACCCAGTCGAAGGTACTGGGCCCCAGGCCTCCGGAGAGTACCTCACCCCAGACCAAAGATGTCTGGGGTAGAATCGCAGCTCCGTCTCCGGGCCGAGGGCGCCCAGAGAGCACCAGCACTCACCACCAGGCTGAAGGTGCCTGGGCGCGGACCCCGAGCGGAAGATGTCCGCCCCTTTTATCCCCTCCCCCAGCATGCACAGCGGGTTCCCCGTCCCGCTGTACCACTGCCGTGAGAGGACAAAAAAGGCACACACCTCCAATGATGGTTCAACCCCGGCCCATGGCGACAGCGCCACCCATAGGCCGCAGGGAACTGAACACCACTGATTTCCTCCTCTGGCATAAATTGGTCCATGAACCCTAACAATTGCTGCATCTGAGCCTATTACCACTCAGATGCCTCCCCTAAATGTAAGCACCCCCTACACTTACATTTATTTAGTTGCATCCTGCTTTCCAGACCTAGGCAAATGATGCCATACATTCCAGCATTATCAGGATAGGAAGAGGGGTTTTCTCGGCTAAGCACTCTCCTGCCTGTATGCCTGAGCTAAGAGCAGATGGAATCCAGGAAGTAAATGCTACATGAATCATATCCCCTTACTCAAGATGGCCACCACCAGAAATACTAGGTGATGTATCACAAAATCGCAAAGTAAAGCATGGAGACATTGGTGGATGGATGGATGAGTTTGATTTGAATATTAAAAACAAATTTAAAACTGTTCTTGGTTTGTGGTGCTCAGATGCAGTGTAGTTCCACTTTAAGTGGCCGTGCTGATTTCAATTGTGCAGGCGTGTTCCCTCATGATCACCATCAGAATGCCCTCCTTGAGCAATGGTATACAGCTCTAGCTGGCACAAATGCATAAAGACATGTAGTGGCTGAAACAGGATAGAGGAGATCAGCAGCACTGAAATGCAACAACGGATGGAAAAAAAAAGGGGAAAACAATATTTTCTAGAAGAAATAAACAAGACTTTGACTTACAGTAAAATCTTATTCTTGGAGTTTAATAATAGACACAGGTTATAAGGTCATTCTGAGACACAGAGGGTAATCAAAGCCAAATGATGGTCCATATCCGACTGAAGAAAAAACAGGGTTCATCTAACTTTCTAGGATGAAATTTCCTTGCCTTGCACAGAAAGAAAAATACCTTCCAGGTACAATGGTAGACTATATGAGAATAAAGGGTAAGCAAATTAGATAGGCCCCATCTATTAGGACCTGGGCTTCATCAGCCAGGCAATTAAAGCCAGCATCTGGCATCCATCATGAGCAGGGCCGTCTTTAATGTTGATTGGACCCTGGGCAAAAATTTTCTTGGGGCCCCCCCATGCAATTTTGCTCTCCACCTGCTATGAGACATATAATAAATATCAGCTAGACTTAAAGTGGTTGTAAACCCTTTTATCTTTTTTTTTTGACTAACCTGCAAGACAAAGCTATAATGAGCTAGTATGACTAGCATACTAGCTCATTATGTACCACTTACCTTCGATCGGGGCCCCCGAAGTCGTCCGTGTCCCTCCTCTAGCCGCATCCATTGCTGCGGCGATAGCCGGAATGTTACTTCCGGGTATCGCCGCTGCAGCCAATCACAGCGCCGCTCCGGCGCTGTGATTGGCCGGAGCGGCGAAGACGTGACTCCGTGCATGCGCGCATGAGCTGTCGAATTCGGCTACGTCGTCGAATGTTGCGACCTAGCCGAATTTGTGAATGGGGTGACGTCAGCGTCGCCGCATTTACATACAAATATCTTCCTAACCGTGTAGGTTAAGGAGATATTTCTTGCACCTACAGGTAGGCCTTAATCTAGGCTTACCTGTAGGTCTTTGTTTATAAAGTGGGTTTACAACCACTTTAAAATCAGTTTACTGTATCAGATCAGGCAGTGATTGCGATTGGTTGCCAGAGGTTACAGCATATCATTACCACTTACTGACTAGTTGCTAGAGGTTACAGCACACATTACGGCCCACTGATTAGTTGCTAGAGGTTACAGCACATGATTTCTTCTTGTTTATTGGTTGCTAGAGATTACTGTACAGTAATACTGCTCACTGATTGGTTGCTAGAAGTTACAGCACATCATCTTTTCAGTGCAGAGGGGCATGATATACATATGAATGCCGCCTTTGTTTACATATAAATGCTGCCGACCTCAGCTATTTACATATGAATGCCGCCGCTATTTACATATTTATTTATTTATTTATTAAAATGCTTAACCTACGCAGTCTTACCCGAAAGCCTCGATGCGCAATATGAATGCTCCCGTTGTTTACATATGAATGACGGTTATTTGCATGTAAAAAAAAGGTCTGCAGGTGAGTCATCTGTACACAATAATATTGCAGAGCTGGGCAGCATTAGTAGCAGCACTTCACACTAAGATATCAGGACACAGCACAGTACTAAAACTTCAAGGGACAAGGGAATTTAAACTGGGATATTTGGCAAGTATGAGGCAGCTGCTTTGGGTCCCACAACAATGACAGGACCCAGGGCAGCTGCCCCTTTTTCCCTGCCTTAAAGACGGTCCTGATCATGAGAACCTTCCAGGGCAATGGGTGGAAAAAATTCCAGACTCCAGGGCTGGACTTATTGCCACCAGGCCAAGGGTAGCCTGATTTTGGGAGTAGTACAAGAGAACATGATTTCTTGTCCGATGCAGCCAGAAATTGTGGAGTTGCAATGGCCTGAAATTACTAAGAGCCTAAGCACATCTTTGTTTGGTTTCCTTGCATTGGAGACTGTGTGTGACTGCTGCTGATAAGGGAATTTATGAGAGGAGGAAATTTTCTGATATTCTTCTATCTTGAACTTCTGTTCCTGGCAAATGTGTTGAAAACCACCAATGATTCTTTCTGTATCTCCATGATTAAGACATTGTTTGTACAACAAACTGGAAAATATATTAAATGCTATGTTTACTGGGAAAAACTGGATATAAGTGTCATGCAAAAAAGTCCTATTAAATAGTAAAAAAAAATATTTTACTATTTTTTACAGTTTATAAATGGCACAAACAGAGATCCTTATTCACAGGGGAAAAGGATACTCTGTGTGACTTCAGAAGTGTACCTGTAGAATACCTCCCAACTTTTGAACTTGAGAATGAGGGACATTTCAGGGAGACAGTGACCTGCGGGTAGGTGTGGCCAAACATGATAGTGGGAAGGGCTTAAGGCCATGGTTTAACAACCCGGGCTTCCCTGTACCTATAAAATATGCTTTGATGGCTGTGCCACAAGCTGGATTTTCAGGGATACATATAAAGCTCAATACAATAATAATAAAAAAAAAACTTCCAATAAGTCTGGTTTTGTGTACACTGAAAAGAGACACAGATCTTAAAGTGCCATCTCGATCCAGCGATATAACACGAGAGACTTGGCTGCCCAGGAGTCTCTCTCCTCAATGACTGAGACAGCAGTGAAGCGCCACTGGCTCCGGCTGCTGTCAACCAGCGAGGGGGTGTGGGGCTAGGCCACAGCTCTGTGTCTGAATGGACACACAGAACTGCAGCTCGGCTTGGGTGCCCTCATAGCAAGCTGCTTGCTGTGGGGGCATTCAATAGAAAGGAGGGGGCAGGAGCACCGAAGAAGGACCCGAGAAGAGGAGGAGCTGGGTTGCTCTGTGCAAAATCACTGCACAGAGGAGGTAAGTATAACATGTCTGTTATTTTTAACAAAAAAAAGAGACTTTAGTATAATTTTAAAATAGAGGATTATGAAGGATCTGAGGAGCCCTGGGATTGAGCCAAAAATAAGTACTGCAGTACGTGTAGCACATAGTAGCAAAAGATTGAGCCTAACATTGGGAGTGGCTTAAGGAGGGATGAATAAACACAAGCCTAGTTGCTGTATACAGTGCAGCATTGCTGAAAAATTAACATCAGAAGGAAATCTTATCTCAATGGTCAGAAATATGCAACATAAGGGCTCATTCACACTAGTGGTTGTAGGGGTGGTAAAACTTTTTTTTACACCTTGCCAAGTTCCCCTTTAGCTGCAGAGGCTAAGAGGGGTGTACTTATTCTGCAGGAGCGATGCTTTGCTTCGTGGCTGCAGCAACAATTCTATCCCCTGACGCATTGGTGGGCACTACTGCCACCGACCACGACCCATTAAAGTGAATAGGGACGGTCTGCAAAGCACTACTTTTTCAAACCGTACCACACCAAACTGCATAGTACTGCAGTACCATGCGGTTTGGTGGCCGCAAACACGCTACCATTAACAATTAATGGCACGCACATGTGTCTCACAAGGGCAGCATGGTTGCATGCAGTGCGGGAAATGCAAACGGAGGGAGAGAGATTTGAGAGAGGGAAGGATCACTATGGTATAATGAAGAAAGAAAGGAAGGATCACTATGGTACATGGAAGGCAGGAAGAAAGGATCACTATGGTACATGGAAAACAGGAAGTAGCACTATGGTACACGAAAGGCAGGAAGGAGGGATCACTATGGTATATGGAAAAAAGACAGGACAAATCACTATGGTACATGGAAGGCAGGAAAAGGATCACTATGGTACATGGAAGAAAGGAAGTAGGGATCACTGTGGTATTTGGCAGGGAGGTAGGATCACTATGGTACATGGAAGGCAGGAAGGATCACTAATGCATATGAAAGGCAGTAAGGATCACAATGGGTGGAACTCCGCTTTAAGGATCACTATGGTACATGGAAGGCAGGAAGGATCACTATGACACCTGGATGGCAGGAAGGATCACTATGGTACATTGAAGGCAGGAAGGATCACTATGGCACATGGAAGGCAGGAAGGAACACTATGACACCTGAAAGACAGGAAGGATCACTATGGTACATGGAAGGTAGGAAGGATCACTATGACACCTGGAAGGCAGGAAGAATCACTATGGTACATTGAAGGCAGGAAGGATCACTATGGCACATGGAAGGCAGGAAGGAACACTATGACACCTGAAAGGCAGGAAGGATCACTATGGCACATTTTGGAAGGCAGGAAGGATCACTATGATACAGGGAAGGCAGGAAGGATCACTATGGCACATGGAAGGCAGGAAGGATCACTATGGCATATGGAAGGAGGAAGAATCACTATGGCAAATGGAAGGCAGGAAGGATCACTATGATACATAGAAGGCAGAAAGGATCACTGTGGCATACGGAAGACAGGGAGGATCACTATGATACATGGAAGGCAGGAAGGATCACTGTGGTACATGGAAGGCAGAAAGGATCAATATGGTATATAGAAGGCAGGAAGGGTCACTATGGTACATGGAAGGCAGGAAGGAAGGATCACTATAAACACATGAATGGCATGAAAGAAGGATCACTATGGCACATGGAAGGCAGGAAAGATCAATATGGTACATAGAAGGATCCCTATTTTTATGTGGAAGGAAGGAAGAGAGAGAGGGGTGAGTTCAATCACAGGCTGTGTCTACTCACCCAAAGCTGGCTGGTCTCCATTCCCATCCACACAACTCCTTCACAGGCACAGATTGGCAGCACGCCGGGGGATGTGGGAGGGCATAGGGGTACATGGGGAGGAGGTGGAGCAGACCTAGCCTATCCCCTCTCCCATTCTGCAGGTTGTAGAGTGGGTGGGCGAGCCGGAAGGCGGGAGAGTGGGCAGGTAAGGTGGGGGGACTGCTGGGCAATGAGCTGATTCTCAGCCTTGCCAGCTGCAGCACAGCGCAACGCGCACCTGACAGGGGGATTAGTGGAGTCAAGTGACAAAACTTGTTCTGGCACTGGGCTCCACTGCGGGATTCAGCCCAGATTCGCAGGACCCTGGAATTTACTTTATATCCCAGGATGGTCCTGGCGAATCCGGGACGGTTGGAAGGTATGCTGTAGGAGCATCCAGCGAAAAGACAAAAGTATCAAGGAGTTGCACAGGACAGGACTAGGATATACAGTGTCTTGAAAAAGAATTTATACTCCTTGAAATTTTCCAAATTTTTTCATGTTACAACCAAAAACCTAAATGTATTTTATTGTCATTTTATGTAATAGACCAACACAAAGTGGCACATAGGGATGAGCTTCATGTTCGACTCGAACATTGGCTGTTCGATCGTTCGACGAAGATCGAACATTATGGGCCGTTAGCGCCAAATTCGAGTGGCGCGTCATGGCCCATAATTCACTGCGGCATCGCAGTGCATTGCTGGCTGATGATTGGCCAAGCATGCACTATGACCCGCATGCTTGGCCAATCACAGCGCCGTCTGTACAGAGAGCCGTAATTGGCCAAAGCCAGGGTGGCTTTGGCCAATCATGGCTCAGAGGAGTAGGTACACGTCCCACACTATATTAGGCCACCTGGAAGTCGGCCTTGTGTAGTGTGTTGGCGTTTGTTAAAGAGAGAGTTACAGAGAGAGAGACAGTGTCATTTATATTGAGTTAGATAGAGCAGGCAGGCGAGTCAGTTAGCTGCTGTTACAGTGTGTAGAGGATATATATGCATCCTAGGTGTTGTATATATATTTATACACTGTATTGAGTTTAGCTAGATCCGTTCCTGTTAGTCTCTATACTGTGACAGGCAGGCAGGTGATTGTGCTAGCTGCAGACAGTCAGTGTTTCACTTAGTGTACTACTATGTGCTTTGCATAGCGTTCACCTAAAGCTCACCTGAATACAGTTATTCTCTATACTGTGACAGGCAGGCCGGTGATTGTGCAAGCTGCAGACAGTCAGTGTTTCACTTAGTGTACTACTGTGTGCTTTGCATAGCATTCACGTAAAGCACACCTGAATACAGTTATTCTCTATACTGTGACAGGTAGGCCTGTGATTGTGCTAGCTGCAGACAGTCAGTGTTTCACTTAGTGTACTACTGTGTGCTTTGCATAGCGTTTACCTAAAGCTCACCTGAATACAGTTATTCTCTATACTGTGACAGGCAGGCCGGTGATTGTGCAAGCTGCAGACAGTCAGTGCATAGCATTCACCTAAAGCTCTCCTGAATACAGTTAGTGACTATTATAGTGGTGTTCTCATAATAAAACCACAAGCAGAGAGCTGCAAGTATTTTCAGTGTAATGTGTCCTCTGCACAGTTTTCACCTAAAACTAACTGAAAACAATTGCTGCTTTTCCCATACTAACACCACAGCAGGACATTAGTATGTCTGGAAGGCAAACAATGAGAGGCAGACAGTCACGAGGCAATAAAAGAGGGCAAGCAGGCTCTGTGTCTTGAGGCAACAGTGCTGCTGGTCGTGGACACGGTGCATCCTCATCAGCACGTGGCCGTGGGACACGCTTGTCCTTTTCGGCAGCTGGCCAAGACTTGGTAGAGTGGATGACCAAGCCGTCCTCCTCCTCCTCATCCTCTCTCACCCAGGCTCAGGGTACTTTGTCTGGCAAAGCAGCTGCCAAAGCAGCCTCTTCCCTCGGCTCAATGGCATCAGTCACTCCTTCCCTAGCCACACCATGTCCTCCTGAGGAGTCCCCCGAACTGTTTGAGCACAGTGTTGGGTACATGCTCCAAGAGGATGCCCAGCTTTTAGAAGGCTCTGATGATGGAACCCAGCTGGAGGAAGGCAGTAACGTGAGCTCAGAGAGAGGGGGTAGTAACGTGAGCCCAGAGAGAGGGGGTGCCCATTGAAGCAGGTAATATCGCCACCCAGGTGTACTTCAGGTAAATGCAAGATCATTTTCAGTGACCCCCGGATCCGTGAGAAATCAAAATGACACTTGGAAACGGATAGTGTGTTCATTAGATCTCTGGGCTTTATTGATTTTTAGAGTGGCTTATATGTAAAAGAAAGATAGGAGGGGCTATGTCTTAATACATACGTTTCTAAAAATTATACAAACTCAGTATATTCTTATCTTATATTATACTGCTGACAATCAGGCTACTGCATGAACAGGCTTAATCACAATGACTATCAGTAGCAGGGTGTGACTCTATTCAGTTAAGCTAAGTATGTCAAAGTTCATTTCTACTTAAAATGGAGTTGATTATTTATACATTCTATTACAATTCCCTCTTTTATCACGAATGTGATAATCACAAACCCTGAAGCCCCCAACTTTCACCTGGACTACTTTCTCATAAATGTATCATTATCCTAAGCATGTAAAATTAGAGGACAATAAACAGATAATCTCAGCTTCATAGCAATTGTCCATGAAATACAAAGGGGGGAGGGGCGTGACAGTCCTTAAAAGCAAGTGGGAGGGGCATGACAGCCTTTAGGCCAAAATAAAAAATTGTCCCAAAGAAAAGCACAAAAAAAATCTCTTGTATGGCTTCTGAATGTCCAATAAATTCATGAAAGGGAAGGAAAAAGAAATGTCCACATTATAATTCTCATTCTCCTAAACTTTTCCCAAAACTTTTGGTTCGATTCTGTGTTTATCCATATTTTACAGAGATCCTTCTACCCCAAAACCCTGCCTCTTTGTAAGGATAGAACTCGATATCCACAGACAGATGGGAACTGATGCATTGGGCTAGACTTGGGCTTCAGGCTGGCGTATCTGTATCACTCATTGTGATGCTCACTGGACTTTCGTAGACCTTGGGCGTGCGTCATGGCTAACCCTCAAGGTGTCATTCCAGGAATAATTTCCAACAGGTGTCCGCCTTTACTCATCTCAGCATCTCCCATGGCATTTGAACAACAAAGATGAACAATGAAGATGAACAATGAAGATGAACAATGAAGATGAACAACGAAGATGAACAACGAAGATGAACAATGAAGATTTCCATGTAAAAGCTGTAGTCATCTCTTCATCCGGATAGGGTATAAGGCAGGGTATAAATGGGGTATAGGGTAGGAATGGGATGGGCATTTCTTCTGGCTGGCTGGGGCAGATATTCCTCATCCAACATGAATAATCACAGAATCTATCTGATCAATTAAGGCCTTAACCATTGGAGGTATTAAACATAATATTCCTTATTACATGCAGAAATATAAAATGTTTCTCAGCAACAGTCTTCATTATATAGATTCAATATGTTTAAACTAAACATTTTTTCTAATCCAGTATTACAGCAGGACTTCAATAAAACTTAAACAACTTCAGTTTCTTCTATCCCCGGGACCCAAGTGGACCAGAGGAACTCAGAACCGAACATTTTACCCAAACACATATTCTGACTCAGAAGTCAGCCTCCTAACTTTTCAAATATATCTGATCATCAGCAACAAACAAAAAATTGATGGATAAACTTCATTACATCATTAACATATCTTCACGATTGAAACTCTGGGAATTCAAAAGGTAAATATATCCAGAATAGTCACTCTGACTGTTATTCAAACAAACTTTCCCATCATATTTTAGTACCTCATGGACTCAATATATGCAGCAATGTATTTCGTGTATCCTGGTTACTTAACCCAAACTTTTAGAGAAATATATATTATCAGGAACATGGGCCTAATAACTTTTACTCCCTGAACAAGAAAACACAATATAAGACGACTCTTTGTGTACATTTTAAACAAACACTTAAGATACCTTGTGCATTCATTAAACACGATACAACCACTTTCTCCTTTTATTCACATCCATTTGGCCACTCCATTCATTCTTCATTTAGAAATGTTTTCCATATTTGCCCTTTGAACATCTTTTAAGCACCTTTTACCATCACTTTTTTTTTTTTTTCTCTCGTATTTTTCCCTAGTGCATAGGATTACACAAACCTTAAGTTACTTCCTTTTTCTTTACCAACCACAATTCCTCTGGCGTAGCGCCAGGAATACATAACTTCCTTGGATGAGGCTGGCTCACACACCTGCGGTGCATTCGCACTCCGCACTACCCAAAAAGTGTGAGTTTTCTAGGCAGTGCGGTCCGGCTTACATGTGAATTCAGGGCCATTGACTTCTATGGGAATGCTTCTGAATCACACATGTCATTCAGTTGTGAACAGTATAAAATCCTGACCTGATATGCAATCCTGACCTGATCCTGATCAAAACTGACATGAAGCGCTGAACAACTACTTTGTCAATTAGCTGTGAAAACAGAGCTCAAACTCGCACTGCATATGTGTAAACCCAGCCCTAAATTTGTATTTAACCAAAAAAAAGAAAATCAAACATTTTAAAATCCCCAATCATTGTTCATACAGCCTAAACACAATTAAAACCATTTGCACAAATAACCATTCCCTTGTCTTGTAACAGGCAATGTCCTTATACAATGCAAAAGTTCCCTTTTTTTTTTTTCCTTCTCAACATCAACAAAACCATAATACCATTCACTGAACACCGCGGAGCCCAGGGCAATTATATCACATTTGTCGATACTGAAAAGAAAACAACACCTTTTAACTTCAATAACGTAAGGATAGGCAATTACACAATTAAAACAGTCCCCAAAGTCAGACTCCAAGGGTCTAAGGCTCTGTTTCCACTACTGTGAGTTGCTGTGCGACTTGACACATGCAAAGTCGCATGACAAGTCAAAAACCCATGTATTTCAATGGTCCTTGTTTTAATTTGTGTGACTCAAAAAGGTTCTTGTACTATTTTGTTCCTACTTCGGTGCAACCTTTTCTCACACTTTTGAATGACATTGCATCAAAATTCGCATTGCAAAGTCGCACTGCAAATCACGCAAATCTGGGGTTGCAATAGCGGAAACAGAACCTAACTGAAATAATCAAAATACCCCATGTATAAGTTGAAATGCTACTCTAAAAAAAATTGTATCTGATCAGATTCCTCAAAAAAAAAAAAACATTTGGTACCAGCGCATACATCTAATTCATCAGTGACGTCACATTCCCCTTTTAATGTTTCCAATTCACTATGCATTTGACATGGGAATATGTGCCCAACACATTTCCATGAATAGACTGACAATAGTTGCAACATTTTAACAATAAACATGTATTTTTTAATCTATATAGATAACTTTTCTGAATCAAATCCTTCTTTAACATTTTCTCCACCTCAGCAAGTCTCTCGGACTCGCTGAATATGGAATGCAAATATAGCAGTATGCTTTGCGCAAAAGCGTTGACGAAGGTATGGTCGGTTGTTTGATCCCCTCTTTCACTTGAAGTGAAATAGCAGATTTATGCAAGTGGACATATACCTCTGTGTATTGTGCTAAACAATAAATTTGGATAGGAGGAATCACTCCAATAAAGCACCACACACAGATGAGTACCCTACTCTGTCTCTCTCACCTGCCCACTTTAGCAACGTTCTCCTACTTGGCAGGATCAAAGGACATATCAATTACTCAACAATCCGTTTGCATTCAGAAGAAAAAAACAACTTATACTTTAAATTGGAATTCCAAGACAACAACAAACAAACACATCAAATGTAAGCATTTTTCTCTGAGCAGATGGAAGAGAATTCCCTATACTAACAACAACTTTCCCTATAGTATAGCTAAAACCCCTTTGTCCCATCTGCACCACAGCGACAACATTTATCATACATACAAAAGTACTTACCACTCTCACAATATTTGGATATAAGCAAGGGAGATTTCTAATACTGTAGACCACTTTGACTGTTTAACCTTAGGGCCAGTTCACACCACATGCAGTCCAGTGAGTTTTAAAAAAATAAAATAAAAATTCTGAAGCAGGTTATATGGTCTTCAATGGCATAGTTCACACCAGTGCTTGCAGTTCCAGTGCACTTCAGTTCAAGCATCCTTCCTGCACTGGAACGCTGCAAAAATGCATAAAAAACGCACTGGAGGGGTGAAAAAACACTGGACTGCATTAAAAATGCACAAAAAACGCACTGGAACGCATCAAAAATGTGCATGTAAAAAAACCACCTGGAACGCATCCGGACTGCATTTCTATGGTGCAAACCGCCCCCTACAGTCAGTGTATCTACACAACAAATTATCTTATTACTTCTATGCGACAGATAGAAAAGCGAAAGTAGGTTGGATCACCGAAATATAATCCTCATTTACCATTTCAGCTCCTTGCCAAAAGGACTGTCGTGTACACTTTTCTACAGCGTTCCCAAAACGCTTCTATTAGGACCTTCTGAGAGGTACTTTCCAGAGTTCCCAAAACACTTCTAATTAATTAGGACCTTCTCAAAGGTACTTTCAAAGGCGGATTTTCCCAAAAAATCCCCTATACACCAAGGTGTGGTTCGTATCCCTCTTCTACATAAATTTAGTTCTAGATGAAATTTAAATCAGAGCTAAGGTAAGAGAAAACAGTCTGTCTAAAAGACAAAAAGATTCTTCTTACCAAAGGTGATTTTTTCATCTCCACCACTGCCACCATCTGAAGCAGGTAATATCGCCACCCAGGTGTACTTCAGGTAAATGCAAGATCATTTTCAGTGACCCCCGGATCCGTGAGAAATCAAAATGACACTTGGAAACGGATAGTGTGTTCATTAGATCTCTGGGCTTTATTGATTTTTAGAGTGGCTTATATGTAAAAGAAAGATAGGAGGGGCTATGTCTTAACACATACGTTTCTAAAAATTATACAAACTCAGTATATTCTTATCTTATATTATACTGCTGACAATCAGGCTACTGCATGAACAGGCTTAATCACAATGACTATCAGTAGCAGGGTGTGACTCTATTCAGTTAAGCTAAGTATGTCAAAGTTCATTTCTACTTAAAATGGAGTTGATTATTTATACATTCTATTACACCCATCAAGGTCAGCTATCTGGCAGTCATGTTCCCCCCAGCTGCAGCATACTGCCAGATTGGCTCCAGTGATGAAGAGGGAGGGGATGATGAGGTCACTGACTCCACGTGGGTGCCTGATAGGAGAGAGGAGAAGAAAGAGGAGGCACATCTCCAATGAGGCAGGATGCCCTCCATGGGCCAGCTTAAGGGCAGCACACCGACTGCATCACACCGCAGAGCTCCGCATGTGCAGGGCGCTGCTGTCTCTGCGCGTTATTCAAAAAGTTCTTTGGTGTGGGCCTTTTTTCAGACGTGTGCAGCAGATCGCACCATTGCCATTTGCAACATATGTCTAAAGCGTATTTTGCGTGGCCAAAACATCAGCTGCTTGGGCACCACGTGCTTGACCAGACATATGTCGACCTGCCATGCAGTCCGTTGGCAAGCACACCTAAAAGACCCACACCAAAGAACAAGGCGGACCTCTCCTTGCTCCTCATCAGCTGGGATCTCCAACCCCACTATACCTTCAGTCCTCTCTGAAACCTGCACTGAGAGGAATGAAGGTGTAGAATTAGGTGTGTCACAGCCAAGTACTTGCGGGCACTCTGCTAGCAGTACACCGATGTCCGATTGTAGCAGGCAAATTTCCCTGCCCCAGCTGCTGGACCGTCAAAAGAAGTTCACTCCCAGCCATCCACATGCCCAGCGGTTGAATGCTAGCTTGGCTAAATTGCTAGCACTTCAACTGCTGCCTTTTCAGTTGGTAGACTCTGTCCCCTTCCGTGAGTTTGTGGAATGTGCGGTTCCTCAGTGGCAGGTTCCCAAACGCCACTTTTTCTCACGGAAGGCGATTCCGCTTCTCTACCGGCATGTGGAAGGCAATGTCTTGGCCTCGCTGGACAGAGCGGTCAGCGGTAAGATGCATATTACCGCTGACTCATGGTCCAGCAGGCATGGACAGGGACGTTACCTTTCTTTCACGGCCCATTGGGTCACTCTTTTGGCAGCTGGGAAGGATGCAGGACAGGGTGCAGTAGTGTTGGAGGTTGTTCCGCTGCCACGCCTCCAAAATGCTACTACTGGTTGTGACACACCTCTCTCCCCCCCCCTCCTCTTCTTTCTCCATGGCCTCTTCCTGTGCTTTGTCCTCGGAACCAGCGATGCTCCGTAGGCGTTCAAGGGGCTACGCAAGTAGATGCCATGCCGTGCTTGCGCTGGTGTGTTTGGGGGACAGAAGCCACACTGGGGCAGAGGTTCTGTCAGCTCTGCAGGGGCAGGCCGAGAGGTGGTTGACGCCACGCCAGCTTAAGCCAGGAATGGTGGTTTGCGACAATGGCACCAACATCCTCTCCGCCCTCCGACAGGGACAACTGACCCATGTGCCCTGTGTGGCTCACGTCCTTAACCTGGTGGTGCAGCGGTTATTGGGCAGGTACCCGGGCTTACAGGATGTCCTGAGGCAGGCCAGGAAAGTCTGTGTGCATTTCCGCAGATCATATAATGCCAGTGCTCGGCTGGCTGAGCTGCAAAAGGAGTTGAACCTGCCCAAGAACCGCCTTATATGTGACATGCCCACCAGGTGGAACTCAACGTTGGCCATGCTGCAGCGGCTGCACACGCAGCAGAGGGCCATCAATGAGTACCTGTGCGACTACAGCACCAGGACAGGGTCAGGGGAACTCTGTTTTTTTTCACCACGCCAGTGGGGCATGGTCAGGGATGCATGCACTGTCCTGGCACCATTTGAGGAGGCCACGAGGATGGTGAGCAGTGACAGTGCATGCATCAGTGACACTGTACCTCTTGTCCACCAGTTGGCGCATACGCTGCGTGGAATAATGGACAGGGCACTTGAGGCAGAACAGAGGCAGGAAGAGGAGGACTTCCTTGCCTCTCAAGGCCCCCTTTACCCAGACAGTGTTCGTTCTGTCCCACCCATCACACAGGAAGAGGAGGAGGAGGAGGAGGAGGATTGTATCAGCATGGAGGTAGAATCTGGCACTCAGCATCAACAGCAGCAGTCTTTTAGGGATGATTTACAGTCCCAAGAAACCCGTGGACTTGTACGTGGCAGGGAGGAGGTGGCTGCGGATCAAGTCGTCCTTAGTGACCCAGAGGACTCCGGACTGAATGCCTCAGCTAACCTACGCTGCATGGCCTCCCTGATCCTGCAAAGCCTGCGGAAGGATCCTCGTATTCTTCGGATCAAGGAGAGGGACCATTACTGGCTGGCCACTCTCCTTGATCCACGGTACAAGGGTAAGGTTGCGGACCTTATCTTGCCGTCGCTGAGGGAGCAGAGGATGAGACATCTCCGGGAGGCCTTGCAGAAAGGTCTGTGCAATGCGTTCCCAGAGACTGGGAGGTTGCAAACTCCTGGTCCTGGACAACGAGTTGCTGGGGCTTCGGTCAATCAAAGAAGGAGCGGTGGGGAAGGTGGCCGTCTGACCGATGCGTTCAGACAATTTTTTAGTACGCAGCCCCAAGGTATGATCGGTTCCAGCAACCATCGCAAGCGTCTGATTTACATGGTCCAGGAATACCTAGGGGCAAGGTCAGACTTGGACACCTTTCCCACTTGAGGATGGATCACTGGCCAGAGCTTGCACAGTATGCAATGGAGCTACTGGCCTGTCCTGCATCCAGCGTTCTTTCGGAACGCACATTCAGTGCTGCTGGTGGCTTTGTAACCGATCACAGGGTGCGCCTGTCCACCGATTCGGTTGATCGACTGACCTTCATAAAGATGAACCAGTTTTGGATCACCACCAGCTACCAAGCACCTGATGCTGATGTAACCGAATATTTTTTTTGAAATGTCACATCCCTTCCAGACTGCCTATGCTGATGCTGAGTGACTGTCCTGTTATGTTGACTGACTATCCTCTTCCTCCCCAATGATCCTGCCGATAGCTTTGAAGAACATTTGTGGTTCTTGGTGCCACCACCAGTGGCTAAGGCCCAATTTTTCAGCCCGTTTAACAGGGGCGTATAATTACAATTTTTGATGCAATGCTTTGCAACAGGGCTCATTGCTGCGCTCCAAATACAGTATCTGTGATGGGTTGCAGTGTTGTGGCACCAGTGCCTAAGGCCCAATTTTTCTGCCCCTGTTTAATAGGGGCATGTAATTACAATTCTTGATCTAATATTTCACAGCAGGGCCCATTCCTGCGCCCACCAAGAGTAACTGTGAGGTCTTACAGTCTTGTGGCACCAGCACCACCGCCACCACCAAAGGCCCAATTTTTCAGCCCCTGTTCAACAGGGGCATGCAATTACAATTCTTGATCTAATAATTCACAGCAGGGCCCATTCATGCGCCGATGAGCAAGGAAGGGAGGGATGCCTGATTCACATAGAGCCAATTATAAAAAATACCAAACGAGAGATACGTTTATGTGAAAACGGGATCCTCCTAACCAAAACGCACGTGGAAACAAGAAGGGAGAGGGGGGACGGGAGATTGGGACAACCCAATAGACGGTTATAGGGTGAATCAACCACAATACATTTGGTAATAGAAAAATGGAAAAGACTTTATTGGTCGAATGCTATCTAAATAATCACATATCAACCTAACAGTATGGATATACTCATGTAGGGGAAAGGGTTTCTCCTGAATATATGCACATTAGAATAAAAACATGAAAAAACACACATACACAGTGCACTGTTGGAAAAAGTAAAAATGATGGCCTGGGTGGACTTCAGCCGCCCGCTCTACTTCTCCTAAATGTCCTTACTAACAATGAACCCTGAATGACCGGGTAGATATTGTATCAATAACCGGAGCTTGCAGCATTTGTTGAATGAAAGGACTGTTCAAACCAAACCAATGTGGGGTTTAGGCTGTAGAATGAACAATAACTCAAATCGAAATCCAGACTGGAGTGTTAGAATCAAGCCGTGCTGGCAAATATACCTGCTGATACAATGTTCATGCAGTGCAGCTCCATATATCAATAGATAAACCTGTATAAGCTGGTAAGACTATTGATGCAGTGTAATGAGCACTGGATTGCACTCAGCAATATGGCATGGGACTTATTCTGAGTATGGTCTATTGCAGACAGTCCATGGAGGGACAAAGGCTTGAGCCCAGTCCTGGCCGAGTATGGTGAGGTGATATTAGATAGAGGGGAGGAAGGGGGGCACGATAACCATATGGTAATATACTTGCTTACCCATCCATAACATCCATCCCGTGATTCACCTGACACCAGAGTCTCTTTTAAGCCATTGCTCGTGGATATATTGTGATGTCCTTGAGCTCTATAGCTCTCGCTGTGCTGCTGCTCAGAAAGGTGATCCTTCCGGCTTGAAGGAGGCTGCTGCGTAGAGTACGTCCCTCCGTGGAGTCGCGTGCGGCTCCTGTGATCCGCTGGCTCTGTTTCAACGCATCAGCACTGACCGTATGACTGGAGCCGTCGCGCCGTAAGATCTGAGGATACACAAGCCTGTGTAATAGCAGGTTTAGGCCTCTGGGGGCAAGATCTGACTGTCCTTGTCTTATCCTCTGTTGGCTGGCAGTGAATTCATTCAATGGTGTTCATTGCGAGGAGAGGAGAGGAGCGAGTGGGGTTTAGTCAACAACCCAGAATTACAACGTCGGACATGACGCGTTTCGTGACGAATATGTCACTTCATCTTGATGTGTCAGTGGATTATTAGTGCTCCTATTATATAGCCTTGTTTAGCCAATCACAGGTGAAATACCACTGACTGACGAAGTAGCGCCATCTTATGGTCACAACAGGTAATGTTGATATCCATGCAAAAAATAAATATATACATTCACAAGGTTTCAAAAATGAAAAAAATTTATGACAGTGTTTATAGGAAAAACACCAAACCGGACAGTGAGGCTAGGTATAGATGGATGTTGCAATAATACATACAAACAAAACCCTGTCATCATAGACTGATTATACCTATCTAATTATTGGGTGTAAATACACTGGACATTTGTACTGAGGGGAAAACAGAGGCGGGAAACATATACCGTGCTGATCATAAACATAATTAAATGTCCTATTTAAGGCTCCAGAAAAATCTTTAGGCTCATTTCTGTATTTAAGCCTTTGGGCTGGAGTGTCTGGAGCCTAAAGATCCAGGTCTTTTCATGTCGGATCAGGACGGTATCGAAATCCCCTCGTCTTTCTGATAGGTTAAGGGCGTAGAACCCCTTTACTCGCAGGCCTTGTGTTTTTCCCTCATGATATCTTAAAAAATGTTGGGCCACTGGGGTGTCTTCTTTGAGACGAATGCTCTTTAGATGTTCAGCAAAACGTACTCGAAGTTGTCGTTTTGCTTTGCCCACATAGAGTAAATGGCATGGGCATTCCAAAATATAGAGCACACGTGCTGTACCACAATTAATAAAGGATTTGATCTCATAGTGATTCTTAGATTGTGAGTCTCTAAAGCTTTTTGTTCTATCTACATGTTTACATGTGCCACAGTGGCCACATGAAAACATGCCCACTGTACGTGGTATGTCTGTCAGCCAGTTGCTATCAATAGGGCGTATATATTCACTATTGACAAGTGCATCCCTAAGATTTCTGGCCCTTTTAGCTGTTAATTGGGGCCTGTCACCTACTATTTTCTTGAGTTGTTCACAGCCAGTCAAAATGTGCCAGTGCTCTGTGAGGACCGCTCGTACTTGGTGCCACTGGACACCAAAAGGAGTGATGAACCGAGCTGGTCCATCCTGATTGGATTTAGGGTTAGGTTTGGGCTGAAGCAATTCTTCTCGTGGGCGTTGACTAGCAATGCTTCTTGCCCTGCGAAGTGTTCTGTGCCCATATCCCCTATCTCTAAACTGCTGGTAGAGGATCTCAGATTCCCTGCGATACATTGCTTCACTGGAGCAGTTCCTCCTGATTCTGAGGAACTGTCCCACTGGTATTCCGCGTTTAAGAGGAGCAGGATGGTAGCTATCTGCCCTTAAAAGGGTATTGGCTGCTGTAGTTTTCCTGTAGGTCTGGGTGGTCAAATACCCCTCATGGATGGTTAATTTTAGATCCAGAAAGGAAATCTCACTGAGGCTGGAAACAGAAGTAAAGCGTAAGTTACGCTTATTCTGATTAAGCTCATCCATGAACTGGCTTAGCTGTGTAGGGGTCCCTGACCAAATCATGAACACGTCATCTATGTACCTCAGCCACGCTCTTGCGTGGCTGAGGTACATCGAGGAGGTGTACACAGTGTCCTCCTCCCACCACCCCAGGTGGAGGCAGGCATATGATGGGGCCCAGGGGGCCCCCATTGAGGTCCCCTGTAGTTGTTGGAAGAATTTAGTTGCGAATTGGAAATAGTTATTTTTCAAAGCCATTTCCAAGAGTTCCAGAATGAACTCATTCTGTACTGCCATACGCGGGAAGCTGCGTTCTAGGAAATGGTAGACCGCCAACATACCCCACTCGTGTGGAATAGATGTATATAAGGACTCTACGTCCACACACACAAGGAGGGCTCCGTCCGGGATAGGCATGTCCTTAATATGTCTTAGGACATCCCCAGTGTCACGTACAAATGACGGAAGAAGTTGCACTAAATCCTTAATGAGACTATCCACATATTTCCCTATCCTCTCTAAGGGACCTCTTATGGCAGACACTATTGGTCTGCCTGGTGGGTTGTTCTGATTCTTGTGGATCTTTGGTATTATGTAGAAAATAGGAATATTGTAGTCTGCAACTCTCAAATACTCAAATTCCCGTCTGGATAGAAGACCCTCCTCAGTTGCCCACATAAGTTTATCGTTGATCTGCTCCACCAAGGTGTTAAATGGATTATGATCAAGCTTTTTATATGTCAACTGATCTGAGAGGAGTCGATATGCCTCCTTCTCATAGAGGGTGGCAGACTGTAAGACCACATTTCCGCCCTTGTCACTGGGTTTTATAATGACAGTGTCAGTTCTACGTAGATCTTCCAGGCCCTTTCGTTCTGCTTCAGAGAGGTTGCCTATCGGTTTGGTGTGCCAATTCAATTTTTGTAAATCTTCCTGGACAAGGTCCAAGAAGACTCCAAGACGTTTATTATTTTTAAATTGTGGCATATTAATAGATCTGATTTTTAGCATGGCTTTACGTTTGGTAGTATTAGAGTCATCATTATCGTCGTCACTAAATGAGGGGTCACCCTCCTCAAGCAGTGATTCTAGATAACTGAGTGCCTTCTCTTCATCAGTATTAAGCTGTTCTAGGGGTGCTGGTTGTAAATCTTTGTCTAGGAATAGTGACCTATAAAATACTCTCCTGAGGAATAGGTTTAAGTCCTTAAAGGTCTCAAATTGATCCATATCTATGGAGGGGGAAAAAGAGAGGCCTCTACCAAGGAGATCTAAGTGGTTTTGCTCTAATTTAAAATCAGATAGATTAATGACTTTTAAGTCATTAGTAACAATAGAGCTCTGGGTAACTATCTGTGTTTCCTCTGGCTCCTCCTGATTGTTTGATCTTTTGGAGGCCTGTACCCTTTTCCTTGATTCCTTGCGTCTCCTGTTCCCCCTATTCTGTCTCCCTTTAAAATCCCCTTGATTAATGGTGGAACATCTTGTGTCAATTGATCCTTCTCTAAAAAAGACACAGAGCGGGGAGTGTCCTCCTCACTACCTGAAGATTGAGCACAGCCCTCAAAGCTTGACTGAGAGTGGGATCTTCTTTGGCGGGAGCGACCTCTCTGACCCTTGGGGGTGAGATCGAAGATTTCCCCCTTCGCCCAGTCTTCTAAATCCCGTCTAAACTTCCCCTGCTTGGTGGTCTTTAAGTTCCTCTGAGTTTTCTCAACTTCTCTTTTCAGAGAATCATTTAGACTTTCAAAGTCTGGACTGTCTCTAAACGGTTCAAGTTTTTGTCCGCTCTCGAGTATGGCACCTTGCAAGGTAACCAGTTGGTCTTTTTCCTCTTCTATGATCAATTTGATCACCTCAATACCATGTGTAATGCATTGTTTTTGCCATTTGTCTAAAAAGTTTTTGGTATGTAGATGAGCAGCTGGCACCACTCTTTCCCTAAGGCCTCTTGGAATGATGCCCCTCTGTACATAAGATTCAAGGGATAAGATATCCCATTTACGATTCAAAGATCGAATAATTAATTTCTTGTGGTCCCTAAACAATGGTTTGATGTCGTCTTTAACTACTATGTCAGGGGTGGTTGGGTCTTCATTAAAGGTGGCCCTGATTTCGCTATCAAGGTCCTCACTCAGTACAAATGCCATACCCTGTCAGCTATATGGATAATCAATAAACAAGTGAATGAATCTAGTGTGAAAACAACAGAAATTGAAACCACATTCAACCAATAAAGTCAAAGGCTCATGGATCCAGGCATAAAAAGGGGATCAAAAGGTGATCCATGTGTTATCTAATGAGCAAGGAAGGGAGGGATGCCTGATTCACATAGAGCCAATTATAAAAAATACCAAACGAGAGATACGTTTATGTGAAAACGGGATCCTCCTAACCAAAACGCACGTGGAAACAAGAAGGGAGAGGGGGGACGGGAGATTGGGACAACCCAATAGACGGTTATAGGGTGAATCAACCACAATACATTTGGTAATAGAAAAATGGAAAAGACTTTATTGGTCGAATGCTATCTAAATAATCACATATCAACCTAACAGTATGGATATACTCATGTAGGGGAAAGGGTTTCTCCTGAATATATGCACATTAGAATAAAAACATGAAAAAACACACATACACAGTGCACTGTTGGAAAAAGTAAAAATGATGGCCTGGGTGGACATCAGCCGCCCGCTCTACTTCTCCTAAATGTCCTTACTAAGAATGAACTCTGAATGACCGGGTAGATATTGTGTCAATAACCGGAGCTTGCAGCATTTGTTGAATGAAAGGACTGTTCAAACCAAACCAATGTGGGGTTTAGGCTGTAGAATGAACGATAACTCAAATCTAAATCCAGACTGGAGTGTTGGAATCAAGCCGTGTTGGCAAATATACCTGCTGATACAATGTTCATGCAGTGCAGCTCCATATATCAATAGATAAACCTGAATTCGCTGGTAAGACTATTGATGCAGTGTAATGAGCACTGGATTGCACTCAGCAATATGGCATGGAACTTATTCTGAGTATGATCTGTTGCAGACAGTCCATGGAGGGACAAAGGCTTGAGCCCAGTCCTGGCCGAGTATGGTGAGGTGATATTAGATAGAGGGGAGGAAGGGGGGCACGATAACCATATGGTAATATACTTGCTTACCCATCCATAACATCCATCCCATGGCACCAGAGTCTCTTTTAAGCCGTTGCTCGTGGATATATAGTGATGTCCTTGAGCTCTGTAGCTCTCGCTGTGCTGCTGCTCAGAAAGGTGATCCTTCCGGCTTGAAGGAGGCTGCTGCGTAGAGTACGTCCCTCCGTGGAGTCGCGTGCGGCTCCTGTGATCCGCTGGCTCTGTTTCAACGCATCAGCACTGACCGTATGACTGGAGCCGTCGCGCCGTAAGATCTGAGGATACACAAGCCTGTGTAATAGCAGGTTTAGGCCTCTGGGGGCAAGATCTGACTGTCCTTGTCTTATCCTCTGTTGGCTGGCAGTGAATTCATTCAATGGTGTTCATTGCGAGGAGAGGAGAGGAGCGAGTGGGGTTTAGTCAACAACCCAGAACTACAACGTCGGACATGACGCGTTTCGTGACGAATATGTCACTTCATCTTGATGTGTCAGTGGATTATTAGTGCTCCTATTATATAGCCTTGTTTAGCCAATCACAGGTGAAATACCACTGACTGACGAAGTAGCGCCATCTTATGGTCACAACAGGTAATGTTGATATCCATGCAAAAAATAAATATATACATTCACAAGGTTTCAAAAATGAAAAAAATTTATGACAGTGTTTATAGGAAAAACACCAAACCGGACAGTGAGGCTAGGTATAGATGGATGTTGCAATAATACATACAAACAAAACCCTGTCATCATAGACTGATTATACCTATCTAATTATTGGGTGTAAATACACTGGACATTTGTACTGAGGGGAAAACAGAGGCGGGAAACATATACCGTGCTGATCATAAACATAATTCATGCGCCCACCAAGAGTAACTGTGAGGGCTTACAGTGTTGTGGCACCAGCACCACCACCAAAGGCCCAATTCTTCCTACCACTGTTCAACAATGGCATGTAATTACAATTCCTGATATAATAGTTCACAGCAGGGCGTTCCAGGGCCCACCAAGAGTAACTGTGAGTGCTTAAAGTGTTGTGGCAACACCAACGCCTAAGGGGCGAATTTCTGCAGAGTATATACGGCAGGCCCCTACTTTCAAACATCCAACTTACAAACGACTCCTACTTGCAAACGTAAGGAGACAACAGGAAGTGAGAGGAAATCTACCTCTAGGAAGTGAAATTCTCTCCTGTAAAAGTTAATATGGGAAAAAGGTGTCTCCTCTCTACTGATGCTTTATCACCAATCCTTGTTTCAATAAAAACCCCACTTTTCCAAAAACATTTGTCATTGGGACGGAAAGTGAGGTGAAATGTTCTGAACATGTGCACAGACAGCAAAACAAATGTTACAGGGGTGATAACCCTTCCGTATGTTCTCCAAAAAGCTTAAAAATAGATTTTTTGGCTAGAGCTACACTTAAAAATGTACCTGTTCCAAATTAGAAAAAGATTCTACTGAAGAACAAACCTACAGTCCCTGTCTTGTTTGCACCGCCTGTATACTGCTGTTCAGAGTATATAGGGCCTTTTTTTATTTTGGGTACGGGGTTCCCCTTAATATCAGTACAAGACCCAAAGGGGCAGGTAATGGGCTGGGGGGGGGGGGGTGATGGGTTAGCCATGCCATTTTTCTCAATGATTTTCATCCATATTGCCGGGACCAGACATTACATTAAAGCCGCAAGCAGTTTTAAATGACCTTTTTTTTCCTTTAGAAATGTCATTTTGTGCAGGGACAGTTCTAAACACGGGAAACACGTGGCACTTCACAGGCATACTTTAGACACCCCCCATGTACGATATTTAACCACTTAACGACCGCCCACTGTAATTATACGTCGGCAGAATGGCACCGTCAGGCAAAGTCACGTACCGGTACGTGACTGCCTTCGTATAGTTGGGGGGTCCGATCGGACCCCCCTTCTATACAGTGAGCGTTGGTTATTTGTTCGGGAGCGATCCGGGATGAGGGGACGGCCGTTCGATTCTGGCCACCCCCTCGCGATCGCTCCCGGCGAATGAAAACCTTCCTCTGCCTGTGTAATGTAAACACAGGCAGAGGAAGTGATGTCATCTCTCCTCGTGTCGGTCTTTTCGATTCGGCGCGAGGAGAGAAGACATCTCACAGTAAGTGCACCAACAGCCCACTGACACCAGTACACGTAGGCACACTTTTCACCCCCCCAGTCACCCCCAGATCACCCTCAGTACACCGTTTGCAGTGGTCATTTTTTTACTGATCAATGCAATTAGTGTCATTTGTGACAGTAAAAAGTTGCAGGGCAGTTAGGTTTAGGCCCCTTTAGGTCCAGGGTAGCCCCCTAACCCCCCCTAATAAAGGTTTAACCCCTTGATCGCCCCCCAGGTAACCATTTCACCCCCTAACGCCAGCGTCACTAAGCGATCGTATTTCCGATTGCTGTATTTAGTGCCGGTGGTGCCCTAGATAGCCAGTTATTTATTTTTAGTTTCGCCACAGATTTTTATAGCGTCAGGTACCCCCATATATTATTTTAACCCCCTGATTGCCCCTAGAGTTAACCCTTTCACCAGTGATCACTGTATAAGTTTTACTGGTGACACTGGTTAGCCAGTTAGTTATTTAGGTTACCCGTCAGGTTTTTATATAGCTTCAGGTACCCCTATATATAACCTAATAAAGGTTTTAACCCCCTGATTGCCCCTAGTTAACCCTTTCACCAGTGATCACCATATAAGTTTTACGGGTGACACTGGTTGGTTAGTTTGCTTTTTATAGCATCAGGGCACCCGCCGTATATAACCCAATAAAGGTTTAACCCCCTGATCGCCCGGCGGCTGATATCAATTAGGTTTTAGCGCCAGAGAGGGTCTGCGTCGCCCAAGGCAGCGTTAGGTTAGTGCCAGTAACGCTAACACCCACGCGCAAAGCATACACCTCCCTTAGTGGTATAGTATCTGAACAGATCAATATCTGATCTGATCAGATCTATACTAGCGTCCCCAGCAGTTTAGGGTTCCCAAAAACACAGTGTTAGAGGGATCAGCCCAGATGCCTGCTAGTACCTGCGTTTAGCCCCTCCGCCCAGCCCAACCCAGCCCACCCAAGTGCAGTATCGATCGATCACTGTCACTTACCAAACACACATAACTGCAGCTTTCGCAGAGACAGTCCTGATCCCTGCGATCGCTAACAGTTTTTTTTGGAAGCCTTTGATACATTTGCTGACAGTCAGGTGCTTTTTTACCTGTGAATCTTACTAGTGTACCCCTAAATTTAGAGCCCAAAATGGCAAGACGAAGGTACACTAGTAAAGAGGCCTACGAGATTCTGAGCATGACAGATAGTGAAGAGGAGGTCACGCATCTGTCAGATTCAGGCTCAGAATATCTTCCCGTAGAAGACAGTGAAGTCAGCGGCTCCACATCCGATAGCTCTGACGACGAAGGTGAGGTCCCTGCTAAGGTCAGGCGTACCCGATCCCGATCTTCTGAGGTTGTTGAGGAGCAAGAACCGCAGGTCTCTCGTATCATGGAGCAGAGTAGTACTAGCGCCGCTATTCCTTCTGGTGAATTGGCAAGCACCAGCGGCCTAGTACAGCCTGGGCGTACATCCAGCACTGCAGTATCACGTGGTGACGTGGCGAGTCCCATAAGTGCAGTTCAAGCTGGCGAGGTGGCAAGCACAAGTAGTGTCCCGCTGCCACCAAGAAGACAAAGGTAGGCCCGTCGTGCCCATAGTGCCCTTCCTGCAGAATTCGCCTATCCTGATTGGGTCCCCACCCCTTCTGCAGAACCCGTACTTCCCCCATTCACTGCCCAACCCGGTATTCAGGTGGAAACAGCTGATTTTATGCCAATTGATTTTTATTCGCTGTTTTTCACTGAAGATATCTATAGATCTATTGTGGACCAGAGTAATTTATATGCTGGTCAATTCATCGCCACTAACCCCCAGTTGCCTTCCATTGCCAAAGATTGGAAACCAATAACGGTTTCTGAATTTAAGACCTTTCTGGGCCTTTCCCTCAACATGGGCACACATAAATTCCCGTCATTGTGTGCTTATTGGTCCACGCACCCAATTGACCACATGCCCGTGTTCTCTGCCTCCATGCCCAGGACACGATACGAGCAGATTTTGCGGTTCATGCACTTCAACGACAATGAACTTTGTCGTCCACGTGGAGACCCTGAATACAACCGGCTCTATAAAATTCGGCCCCTCATAAACCACTTCAACGAACGTTTTGCAGCCTTGTTTATTCCCAATCAAGCTGTCTGCGTTGATGAGTCCCTGATTAAATTTTCTGGCCGCTTGTCTTTCAAGCAGTACCTTCCCAGCAAGCGTGCCAGATACGGGGTCAAGCTCTATAAGTTCTGTGACAGGGCAACAGGCTATGTATGGAGCTTTACGGTTTATGAGGGAAAAGACAGTCAGGTTGAGCCGGTAAACTGCCCGAATTACATAGGGAGCGCTGGCAAGATAGTGTGGAACTTGGTGTCACCCTTATTCGGAAGGGGTACCACTTGTATGTGGACAATTATTACACGAGCGTGCCACTGTTTAGTCACTTGTTTGATCATCAGATTGGAGCATGTGGCACCGTGCGACTTAATCGCCGGGGCTTTCCCCAGTGGCTTGTAGATGCCCGTCTTAGGCTGGGGGAGAGAGCCTGCTTGAAGTGTAATAACTTGCTCGCTATGAAGTGGAGGGACAATAAGAATGTTTTCCTTCTTACCTCCCTTCATGCAGACACGACAGTCCAAATTCGTACGGCGACTGGTGTTGTGGAGCAACCCCTCTGTGTCCACTAATATAACAAAAATATGGGAGGGGTGGACCTCAACGACCAATTGTTGGCGCCGTATCTAATTGACCGTAAGGCGAGACGCTGGTACAAAAAAATGTCTCTATCCTTATTCCAATTGGCTTTGCTGAATGCTCATGTGCTATACAGAGCTTCAGGCGGGACTTTATCTCTTCTAAAATTCCAGAATGAGATAGTCACAGAACTCCTGTATCCAGGCGGTTCTGCACCTCACCATCCCCTACCAAATGCAGTAAGCCGGCTGCATGAGAGGCATTATCCGTATGCCCTCCAGAGTACCCCTACCCAATGAACCCCCCAAAAAAGATGTCGTGTCTGTAGCAAGCGCGGATTTAGGCGTGACACCCGTGTTTTTTGTCCACTCTGTCCTGACAAACCTGGTCTTTGCCTTGGTGAATGTTTTGAACGCTACCACTCAAAAGTGAAGTTTTAGCGTAGGGTACAGCATTTCACAGACTAGGACACACTTACACAGGGTCTCCCAAGATGCCATCACATTTTGAGAGACCCGAACCATTACAGTTGTTAAAGTTACAAAAAAAAAAGTGTAAAAAACAAAAAAACAAAACGTAAAAAACAAAACACAAAAAAATTATAAAATAAAAAAAACAAAAATAGTTGTAGTTTTATTGTGTTCTCTCTCTCTCTCTCTCCCCCTCTCTCTCTCTCTCTCTCTCTCTCTCTCTCCTGCAATGTTTTATCATGCTTGCTTTTCAGGTATGTAATTTTTTGTTTTCAGGTGCGCCATTCAACTGCAGCGCGGAATTATTTATCTTGACAGCAACAGCGTTTGCTCCCACGATACATAAAGCCGTGACTCCAGTGCTGTAGGAGGTGATTTCACCACCACAGTTAAAAAAAAAGAGCATATATGCTGAAGCATGGGGGCAGCAGGGGCGGAGGAGCGATTTTGCTCCTAATGCCGCGTACATACAGTCGAAATTCCGACAGAGGCTTGCCCGTGGAAAAGTCCGACCGTGTGTACGCGGCATAACTTTTTTGCGGGAGGATGCCCCCATGCTTCGGCATATATATATTTTAGGCACAGGTTGCGTTAAAAAAAATGTTTTATTTTTTACTAGGTTTTGTTTTGGTATTTGCTTTGCAGGTATGGTATGGTAAGGTCTTACTGTTGTACTGTAATGTTACTTTGTTTTAATGTTAACCATCATTTGCTTAGCAGGTACGCTATTCAGTTGCAGCGCGGATCTATTTATCTTGACAGCAACAGCGTTTGCTCCCACGATACATAAAGCCGTGACTCCAATGCTGTAGGAGGTGATTTCACCACCACAGTTAAAAAAAAGAGCATATATGCCGAAGCATGGGGGCAGCAGGGGCGGAGGAGCGATTTTGCTCCTAATGCCGCGTACATACGGTCGAAATTCCGACGGAGGCTTGCCCGTGGAAAAGTCTGACCGTGTGTACGCAGCATAACCTTTTATGCCGCATACATACGGTCGAAATTCCTGACGGAGGCTTGCCCGTGGAAAAGTCCGACCGTGTGTACGCGGCATAACTTTTTTGCGGGAGGATGCCCCCATGCTTCGGCATATATATATTTTAGGCACAGGTTGCGTTAAAAAAAATGTTTTATTTTTTACTAGGTTTTGTTTTGGTATTTGCTTTGCAGGTATGGTATGGTAAGGTCTTTACTGTTGTACTGTAATGTTACTTTGTTTTAATGTTAACCATCATTTGCTTAGCAGGTACGCTATTCAGTTGCAGCGCGGATCTATTTATCTTGACAGCAACAGCGTTTGCTCCCACGATACATAAAGCCGTGACTCCAATGCTGTAGGAGGTGATTTCACCACCACAGTTAAAAAAAAGAGCATATATGCCGAAGCATGGGGGCAGCAGGGGCGGAGGAGCGATTTTGCTCCTAATGCCGCGTACATACGGTCGAAATTCCGACGGAGGCTTGCCCGTGGAAAAGTCTGATCGTGTGTACGCAGCATAACCTTTTATGCCGCATACATACGGTCGAAATTCCTGACGGAGGCTTGCCCGTGGAAAAGTCCGACCGTGTGTACGCAGCATAACTTTTTTGCGGGAGGATGCCCCCATGCTTCGGCATATATAAATGGTGCATGTATGCCCATCATTAGAAGTGGGTGGATGAAGGGCGGTATTCTAATGGTGGGCATACCCACCGATCAATCTTTTTTTTTCGTTCAGCCAACAGGCTGCATGAAAAAAAAGGATTACAATACATGTCCAACAAGGACCAGCAACGTACTGGTATGTTGCTGGACTTTGAATGTTTATACCAGAATGATGCCTGCAGGTTTAGGTATCATCTTGGTATCATTCTTTTCAGCCAGTGGCCGGCTTTCATGTAAAAGCAATTCTAGCAGATAATTAGCCTCTAGACTGCTTTTACAAGCAGTGGGAGGGAATGTCCCCCCCCCCAGATATAAACAGCGCCATTGGGAAATTGGGAAAGCATTTTATCACACCGATCTTGGTGTGGTCAGATGCTTTGAGGGCAGAGGAAAGATCTAGGGTCTAACCCCCCAATTTTTTTCAAAAAAAGAGTACCTGTCACTACCTATTGCTATCATAGGGGATATTTACATTCCCTGAGATAACAATAAAAAATGGTAAAAATAAATAAATAAATATGGAAGGAACAGTTTAAAAATAAAATAAAACCAAAAAAAAAAAAAAAAAGCACCGCTGTCCCCCCCTGCTCTTGCGCAAAGGCGAACGCAAGCGTCGGTCTAGCGTCATATGTAAACAGCAATTGCATCATGCATGTGAGGTATCACCGCGAAAGTCAGATCGAGGGCAGTAATTTTAGCAGTAGACCTCCTCTGTAAATCTAACGTGGTAACCTGTAAAGGCTTTTAAATGCTTTTAAAAATGAATGTAGTTTGTCGCCGCTGCGCGTTTGTGCGCAATTTTAAAGCATGTCGTGTTTGGTATCCATGTACTCGGCCTAAGATCATATTTTTTATTTCATCAAACATTTGGGCAATATAGTGTTTTTTAGTGCATTAAAAATAAAAAAAGTGTGTTTTTTCCCCAAAAAATGCATTTGAAAAATCGCTGCGCAAATACTGTGTGGAAAAAAAAATATGCAACATCCACTATTTTAATCTGTAGGGCCTTTGCTTTAAAAAAATATATAATGTTTGGGGGTTCAACATAATTTTCTTGCAAAAATTTTTTTTTTCATGTAAACAAAAAGTGTCAGAAAGGGCTTTGTCTTCAAGTGGTTAGAAGAGTGGATGATGTGTGACATAAGCTTCCTAATGTTGTGCATAAAATGCCAGGACAGTTCAAAACCCCCCCAAATGACCCCATTTTGGAAAGTAGACACCCCAAGCTATTTGCTGAAAGGCATGTTGAGCCCATTGAATATTTTTTTTTTGTCCCAAGTGATTGAATAATGACAAAAAGAAAAAAAAAAATGTACAAAAAGTTGTCACTAAATGAAACATGCCATGGTTATATGTGGAATTGCACCCCAAAATACTTTCTGTTTCTTCTCCTGAGTACGGGGATACCACATGTGTGAGACATTTTGGGAGCCTAGCCGCGTACAGGACCCCGAAAACCAAGCACCGCCTTCAGGATTTCTATGGGTGTAAATTTTTGATTTCACTCCTCACAGCTATGAGTAAGCGTCAATTTGTGACATGAAACGCGTTAGCCACCCTTCCCTGCATGCACACTATCTGCATTTGTTGTTTTGGATCTATGGATTTATTTTGAATTTGGATTTTTTACTTGAAATTTTGGAATAAATAACTGTCTATACAGAGTGCGGCAGTCCAGGGTTTCTTTTTCTCCCATGCATCAGTACAGAGCCAGCACCTGTGTGAGTGACCGGGCGGAAGCAGCCATTTGGTGAATTCTCAAGCTTTTGAGCGGTACGTTTTTCCTTTACTCCTCACTGCCTATCACAGTTTCGGAGGCCATGGAATGCCCAGATGGCACAAACCCCCCCCCCAAATGACCCCATTTTGGAAAGTAGACACCCCAAGCTATTTGCTGAGAGGTATGGTGAGTATTTTGCAGATCTTGCTTTTTGTCACAAAGTTTTGAAAATTGAAAAAAGAAAAAAAAAAAAAAAAAAGTCTTTCTTCATTTTCAAAAACAAATGAGAGCTGTAAAATACTCACCATGCCTCTCGGCAAATAGCTTGGGGTGTCTACTTTCCAAAATGGGGTCATTTGGGGGGTTTTGTGCTATCTTGGCATTTTATGGCCTTCAAAACTGTGATAGGTAGTGAGGAGTGAAATCAAAAATTTGTGCCCTTAGAAATCCTGAAGGCGGTGCTTGGTTTTCAGGGCCCCGTACGCGGCTAGGCTCTCAAAAAGTCCCACACATGTGGTATCCCCGTACTCAGAAGAAGCAGCAAAATGTATTTTGTTGTGTAATTCCACATATAACCATGGCATGTGTGAGCAATATATCATTTAGTGACAAGTTTTTGTAATTTTTATTTTTTTTTGTCATTATTCAATCACTTGGGACAAAAAAAAAAAAATATTCAATGGGCTCAACATGCCTCTCAGCAATTTCCTTGGGCTGTCTACTTTCCAAAATGGGGTCATTTGGGGAGGTTTTGTACTGCCCTGCCATTTTAGCACCTCAAGAAATGAGATAGGCAGTCATAAATTTAAAGCTGTGTAAATTCCAGAAAATGTACCCTAGTTTGTAAACGCTATAACTTTTGCACAAACCGATAAATATACGCTTATTGACATTTTTTTTACTAAAGACATGTGGCTGAATACATTTTGGCCTAAATGTATGACTAAAATTTAGTTTATTCGATTTTTCTTATAACAAAAAGTAGAAATTATCATTTTTTTTCTAAATTTTCGGTCTTTTTCCGTTTATATCGCAAAAAATAAAAATCACAGAGGCAATCAAATACCATTAAAAGAAAGCTCTATTTGTGGGAAGAAAAGGACGCAAATTTCGTTTGGGTACAATATTGCATGTCCGCACAATTTCCAGTTAAAGAAGCGCAGTGCAAAATTCTGAAAACACCTCTGGTCCTTCAGCTACAAAATGGTCCGGGGCTTAAGTGGTTAAAGGAATATTTCACTTTTTTTTTTTTTCACTTTATGCATCATTAAAATGACTGCTCCCGAAAAAACTGCCGTTTTTAAAACGTCTTTTTTGCATTGATACATGTCCCCTGGGGCAGGACCCGGGTCCCCAAACCCTTTTTAGGACAATGACTTGCATATTAGCCGTTATAATTAGCACTTTTGATTTCGAACATTCGCATCCATTGTATTTAATAGGGTTCTAAAGTTCGCGCAAACTTTCGGTCCGTTCGCAAGTTCTGGTGCGAACCGAACCGGGGGGTGTTTGGCTCATCCCTAATGGTCACAATGCTGGATCGAATGAGGACTCAGGTAAGTCAAGTGTGTGTGGGGGGCAATACTGTTGCCTAAACTTTTTGTTATCTTAATGCAAGGAATGCATTAAGGTAAAAATGTTTAGGATTTATAATCACTTTAACCACTTCAGCCCCGGAAGATTTGGCTGCTCAATGACCAGGCCATTTTTTGCGATTCGGCACTGCGTCGATTTAACTGACAATTGCGGGGTCATGCGACGCTGTACCCAAAACAAAATTGGTGTCCTTTTTTCCCCACAAATAGAGCTTTATTTTGATGGTATATGATCACCTCTGTGGGTCTTATATTTTGCACTATAAAGAAAAGAAGAGCGTCAATTTTGAAAAAAAAAACACACTGGGTTTATTCACTAAAGGCAAATCCACTTTCCACTAAAACTCTACAGTTGCTGTAGATCCGATGGGGACATGCAAGGAAAATAAAAAACAGCATTTTTGCTTCTACATGATTGGATGATAAAATCAGCAGAGCTTCCCCTCATTTCAGATCTTCCTCTCAGATCTAAAGCGACTGCACTTTCAAGTGCACTTGTAGTGCAAAGTGGATTTGCCTTTAGTAAATCAACCCCAATATCTTTTACTTTTTGCTATTTTATTAAAACACATTTTTTCCTCAGTTTAGGGCGATATGTATGCTTCTACATATTTTTTAGAAAAAAAAAAAAAAATTGCAATAAGCATATATTGATTGGTTTGCACAAAATTTATAGCGTCTACAAAATAGGGGATAGATTTATGGCATTTTTATTATTTATTTTTTTCCCTAGTAATGGCGGTGATCAGCGATTTTTATGCCAAGCCATAGAAACTAGGTCAGATTGGAAGGGTACCCCGATTTGTTTCTTCAAAACATTAAAGCCAAAGCATCCCAGTCCAGTAAGCCCACAGACAAATCCTTGTGAAGGTGTGACCATCCAGGTTCATCCTGTGGGTGGAAGGCTATCGTAAGCCTCGTACACACGGTCGGACTTCAAACAATCTTTTCTACGGATTTTTGTCCCAAGGGAGTTGGCCGGGCACACCCATAGCATACACACGGCAGGACTTTTCTGCAAACTTTCCCAAGATTTTTCCAACATCACGTGGTTTTTCTGTTCTTTTCTGCTGTTTACCGCCACCCTTTGGTCAACTTTTGCTATTGTTGGTTGATTTTAACATTGGTTCTGGGCATGCTTATTTGTCCTTCGGACAAAAGTCCGATGGATTTCTGTACACACGGTCGGACTTTGCTCCATCGGACTTTTGTTGCCGAAAAGTTTGTCCGTTTGCAGACCGAACATTTGTCCAATGAAAACCAAAAAAGTTTGTCCGATAGAGCGTACACACGGTCGGATTTTTTGTCAAACTTGCTCATTTTGAAGTTTGTTGGCAAAAAGTCAGACCGTGTGTACGGGGCTTTAGTTTGGAGAAATTTGGGTGGAAAACATATCTGACATCTGGGTAATAGCTCTGATAGGAAGAAAGCAAGCCACTACATAATTTTGTGAGGACTTTCATTCCAGTTTCTCTAGAAAAGGCAAAGGAGCTGATTTCATTAATGACAGAATTGTTGCATTCCAATGTTATTTCTCCAGATCCAGTCAGAGAGAACAATGTTTTTTACTCACCAATCTTCCTAGTGCCCAAGTTGTCAGGGTGTTTCAGATCAGTGCTGGACCTAAAGAAGTATTGTCAATGACAAAAGTTATCACATGAAGTTGCTGCAAATAATTATGTCAGTCGTGCAGCTGAACGATTATTTGATCTTGATCAACTTAGCCGACACATACCTAAATATACCAATTTATCCAGGTCAACCCTCAGTATTTGCAGTTTGCCACTTCTAGTTTCAGTGTGTCCTGTTAGGGCTGGTCACAGATCCTCGTACATTCTCAAAGGTTCTAATGACTCTCCTGCGACTCAACATTCAGATTTTCCATTATCTGGATAATCTCTGTGTTTCAATGTTTTTTTATTAGGCTACATAGGAAATGCAAATAAGTACAGATACAAATTAGTACAAAGTGTCATATTTAGCTTTCCAACATTCAATGTTGTACATGGAAGTTAAAAAAAACAAGAAATCAAACATGAATATGGAATAGGACCAGTTATACCAGAACATACACGACTAAATGGAATAGAAGGATCACAAATACAACTGTGCTATAAAGGTAACTAAAACATGGGTCGTGGCAGGCAAGGTGTATCATATGTAGCACCCTCTACCATAGGTAGGAGCTAGATGTGAGGTTTTTGGTGTTGGCTGCCAGTGCAGGCAAATATAAGCAGGTCTATGCTGCGAGCTGGGCCTGTTTGTTTTTGATCTGGGGGCAGGGAGTGGTTAGTGTAGCAGTGGGTGTGACTGACAGAATTTTCTGGAAAGGGGGCAGGGCTGAGAGTTGGAGTGGCATGGGGTGTATGTAGGAGCTCTGACCAATCCCCAACTAGGATTGGCAGCCCTTCAGGATGGGACGGCTGTCTATCCATCTCAAGATGGAGCTGTGGATACTGTGGATAGAGGGTTTCCCCTGAGGGGGAGATGCTCTGGACCTATGTATGTGCATAATTGTGTAGCGGGTATTTAAATTTAAGGGAAGCATCTGGGTGGTAGTGTAACCCAGATGCACTGATTATTGTTTATGGAGGACTCTGGTGGTGTGAGGTTCCCTGGGGTCCGGGGGTGGCGCTGTTGCCCTGGGCCGGGGGTTGAGCCCTCACTGCAAGACTGTACTCTTTTTGTCCCTTTCCGGCGGTTGTACAGCGGGGCGGGGAACCTGCTGTGACGCTGGGGAGAGGAGATAAAGGGGGCGGACGCCCTGAGTTCGGGGTTCAGAGTGATTATCTGTCGCAAGGATGGAGAGAACATGGAAAATAATTTGGAGACTTTTGACAAGCATTTAAAGCCTTTGTTCCTGCCGCACCCAAAGTTCTACTTATAGGAGAAAAGACTCCTTTATATTCTCTTTTATTGCTGAATACAGGGACTGTGCTCTAACCTTTTTTTTTCTTGGGATGTTTTACTCTTTGGAGAAATGGGAGCTGTTTCTGTTGTTTGTTCTCCCTCCTTCTCCTCCCACCAAGGAAAATAAATCAGTGACTTTGGGGCATAGCCAGTATAGGGTCACAGCACAAAGAAGTAAAAGTTCATCTGGATCTGACAAGTGTCTTTACCGCGGCATTGCCACCAGGTGGCGGTATTGCGCAACGATTGTTTGTTTCTACACTCTGCACTATACTTATTGGAGCGAATGGGTTTCTTTACGGATAGACCCATTCCTTCCAAGAAAACACATACATTGTGTTAGGATGTGTGTTTCTTTTCTTTTTCCCCTCTGCAGGAGACTCATCTATCAAGGCTGCTGAGAATGGGGTGGTTCTTAGAAAGCAGAGAGGGGGGGGGGAATGTTAATGTGTGAAATGTCTAAGTTAAAAAAAAAAAAAAAGGGGTTCATTGTTTGTATTCTTGTTTTCCTTTCCCTTTCTAGGTCCTGGCACAATTCATGGCTAAGTTTGTAGGACTTGGTTCTACCTGTAGTTTGGTCTCTGGGTTGAACTCATGTTACCAGTGTCAAATCACCAGGGGGAGAGTGTAGCGGGTATTTAAATTTAGGGGAAGCATCTGGGTGGTAGTGTAACCCAGATGCGCTGATTATTGTTTATGGAGGACTCTGGTGGTTTGAGGTTCCCTGGGGTTCGGGGGTGGCGCTGTTGCCCTGGGCCGGGGGTTGAACACTCACTGCAAGACTGTACTCTTTTTGTCCCTTTCCAGCGGTTGTACAGCAGGGCGGGGAACCTGCTGTGACACTGGGGAGAGGAGATAAAGGGGGCGGATGCCCTGAGTTCGGGGTTCAGAGTCGGAGGACACCGCCGCGCCCAGGCACCTTCGGCCTGGGTGCGGGCGTTCCGGGCACAGGGGCCCTTGACCTGGCTGGAGCGGGAGATGGAGTCCATCCCAGGCACCTTTAGCCCTGGGGTGAGGTACTATTGAGGAGGCCTGGGACCCAGTACCTTCGACTGGGTTCCGCAAGGGTGGAGGAGTCCGAGGGGCCCTAAGGTGTTGGGCGCCCGAATCTGAGACGAGGAGGCCGGGGAGTGTAACCCTTCCGAATAGCCCGGTGCAACATTTGCCGGTGACGGTGGGGCCTCCAGGTAACTCTCTCGGAAGGATGTCTTCCCTCTGATTGGGGCCACAGCTTAAAGAAGGTAACTCCTATTTCATGTTCGTCAGAGTTGCTGGTAGAGACTCAGAGAAAGAAAGAAGTACATTCACAGCCACTGTGCACCATAACCGTTGGTGATATCTCAATGGTTTAGTTTGATTAAGGGATTGTGCCTTGACCTACTCCCCACCTGTACTGAACTGTTCGTTGGTCACAACCTGTCTGTGCTAAGTGACGATTTATTGCTGCTAAAGAATAATAAATAGTTGGACCTTTTCAGTGGTGTGGAACTCTGGTTACTGGGAGCAAAGGGGGGTCAGTTAGAGGAAAGACTTGACCCCGGGTTATACACACGACCCGATGGTAAAATACGTTCAGGCCTTCACCTCTATCCAGAAGAGGACATGGGCCGTGGTGGATCTCATCCTTCCCCCAGGTTTCCCCTAGACAAGACCGCAAGCCGAGAATAAGAAGCGGTGAGAGGGGTGAGCCCGCTACAATTGTATGTATCAGAGGGCCTACAGTTAGGAATGTCATGTATATGCTGTAAATACTGAACAAAATTATATTTTATATTTTTGATATGTATTTATTTGTATATATGTCCCTCATCCAAGTTTGTTCCCTTTTTCTCCTTCCAATTTATTTTATGGGATGCCCTTGCTCCTGGGTCCAAGAGATATTTTTTCTAAATTCCCCCTGCCAAGGGACTGGCTGGATTTTGGTGGGGGGTGAGTGTAGCACCCCTAGATAGGTTGGTGCTAGAGGTTAGATTTTTCTATAGAGTAGAAAAATGTAGGCAGGCAAAGCTTGTGGCTAGGCCTGTTTGTTTTCATTCAGGGCTGGGTGACTCACAGGTAGCATTACTGTCACCTCCCTCTTCTTTCTAGAAGGTGCTAAAAAGAGAGGAGGAGAGGAGAGGTGGAGCTGCCTGGGGTATTCCGAGGAGCCTTGACCAATCCCCAACTTGGATTGGCAGGGGACAGGCCTCCTTAAATACCCAGGGTCAGCCCAGCTGGGGGGAGTTTTTGGGTTGAAGAGCTGGAGTAAAAGAATGTGGAGGCTCTTGGGGCCCACAATTACATTGTAAATAAAGTATGCTCCTCCTTCACATGGTTACATTGTAAATAAAGCACGCTCCTCCTTAGCACGGTTACATTGTAAATAAAGTATGCTCCTCATTTGCACGGTTACATTGTAAATGAAGCACACTTCTCATTTGCATGGTTACATTGTAAATAAAGCACACTCCTCCGCATGGTTACATTGTAAATAAAGTACGCTCCTCCTTTGCACGGTTACATTGTAAATAAAGTAGGCTCCTCCTTTGCACGGTTACATTGTAAATAAAGTATGCTCCTCCTCCGCATGGTTACATTGTAAATAAAGTACGCTCCTCCTTTGCACGGTTACATTGTAAATAAAGTATGCTCCTCCTTTGCACGGTTACATTGTAAATAAAGTATGCTCCTCCTTTGCATCGTTACATTGTAAATAAAGTATGCTCCTCCTTTGCATGGTTACATTGTAAATAAAGTACGCTCCTCCTTTGCTTGTGTAGCGATACCTCCAACTAAGAAGGCCGCAGATTCAGTTTGGGCCCTGAAGACAGCTCCGCCAACCCCCGGCAATATGCTCTACCCCCTACTGGCACAGCTAGTACTGACAGTAAATTGTATATCTTATACTGTATGAATAACTGAGCATTGAGACAATATTAAATTGAAATAAAGGTAAGATTTTACTTGAGCTATTGGTAAAGAAAAGGGTAACATCAATAACATTTTACAGAATATTCATTTGTAATGCAGAGCCCAACCACACTAACACACTATAAGGTTAACACATAACAAGTGCACCACGCGGGCGACCGTTAGCTAAGTGCCCTGTGGCGCAGTAACCAAAACACCTTAGAAATCCCACCAGGCCTGGTTCTGATATCTACAACTTAGTCCTTTTTCTTCACCGGCAGATCTTTAACGGTGGTGCACATTAATAGAGTACAAACTTTGTAATCCAATGGGGTAGGTAAAGATGGGAGTAGAAACTTGACTATGTGAACGGTAGGTTCAGTTCTAACAAGGGTCTTCAATAAGAGCACTAAGAACAACTCATAGGCCACGGAAGTCTATAGGCCTATATGCAGTAACAGTATATCGTTTGGGCATATGCCCTCTCACCCGCCCGGACTACGATCCCAGTCCGGGAACTTCCACCTGTTGTGTCCTCACACACACACTCCGTCTCTTCAGCGATCGGGTCCCCGATCCAACAAGGCTGTAGTCGAGCAAAGTCAGATGCCACCCAGGCTCGTAAAGGGGTGGAAGGCTCTTTGGTGCTGCGCAAGGTCTCAGGCTTCAGGCCCTGCACTCCGACACATCCGCACAGGAGGATCAGTCTGTGAAGTCTCGTGTCCCAAAGAGGCCGAGCCCAGCCTCGCCTCCTCCTTTTATAACCCCTCCCATGAGTCTCTGCGGCGCAACATTGCCGAATCGGGTTCTGGGTAATGTAGTCTCTCTGCATTAAAGGGGAACACCCCGCTACACTTGGTTACATTGTAAATAAAGCACACTCCTCCTTTGCATGGTTACATTGTAAATAAAGTACGCTCCTCCTTTGCACGGTTACATTGTAAATAAAGTATGCTCCTCCTTTGCACGGTTACATTGTAAATAAAGCACACTCCTCTTTTGCATGGTTACATTGTAAATAAAGCACATTCCTCCTTTGCTTGGTTACATTGTAAATAAAGCACGCTCCTCCTTTGCACGGTTACATTGTAAATAAAGTACACTCCTCCTTTGCATGGTTACATTGTAAATAAAGCACACTCCTCTTTTGCATGGTTACATTGTAAATAAAGCACACTACTCCTTTGCATGGTTACATTGTAAATAAAGCACACTCCTCTTTTGCATGGTTACATTGTAAATAAAGCACGCTCCTCCTTTGCTTGGTTACATTGTAAATAAAGCACGCTTCTCATTTGCACGGTTACATTGTAAATAAAACACGCTCCTCCTTTGCATGGTTACATTGTAAATAAAGCACGCTCCTCCTTTGCACGGTTACATTGTAAATAAAGCACACTCCTCCTTTGCACGGTAACATTGTAAATAAAGCACACTCCTCCTTTGCATGGTTACATTGTAAATAAAGCACGCTCCTCCTTTGCTTGGTTACATTGTAAATAAAGCACGCTCCTCCTTTGCACGGTTACATTGGAAATAAAGCACACTCCTCCTTTGCATGGTTACATTGTAAATAAAGCACGCTCCTCCTTTGCTTGGTTACATTGTAAATAAAGCACGCTTCTCATTTGCACGGTTACATTGTAAATAAAACACGCTCCTCCTTTGCATGGTTACATTGTAAATAAAGCACGCTCCTCCTTTGCTTGGTTACATTGTAAATAATGCACGCTCCTCCTTTGCACGGTTACATTGTAAATAAAACACGCTCCTCCTTTGCACGGTTAGATTGTAAATAAAGAATGCTCCTCCTTTGCATGGTTAAATTGTAAATAAAGCACTCTCCTCCTTTGCATGGTTACATTGTAAAAAAAAAGCATGCTTCTCCTTTGCACGATTACATTGTATAAAACACAGTTTTACTAAGTTTTTCTTTTTGGCTGTGGGGGACAAAGCATAGGGAAATCCACTGAGATTTTCAGCAGCAACTGTAACAGAGTTATCTGTGAAATGGTTTTATTCCATAAATGCTGCAAACCCCTCATAACAGCTACCTACTCTTTCCACTTACTATCTACGGTCCTGGCGCCTTTCCCATACGTGTCATGGCCACTTTAGCTTCCCATGCCCTTAGTCGCTTGCCTTTGGCGTCACCCGTTCGCCAATGATTGGCCAGTTGCCGCAAAGCCGGTGAGCTCCTATTGGCTAGTGGAGTTTGTTACCCTTTGTTGTACCCCGTGTCATAAAACGGCGACGTGTACGAGCAGATGAGGTGTCAGTGCACCCGGACAGCCGTTAATTAATGAAGATTTTAATGAATAGAGTTGCGGAATTTGCAGTGTGACCGGTGAGAAGTGACTGGGCAGAGAAGAAGGGCACACCATGGCAGAAGTGACGTGTTCCTCCCAGTGTGAGGAGGAGGGATGGTAAGATGCGGCCTCATGTACACACATGTCTGTGTACAGTCCATGCCTTGTTGTTGTATGTGTGAGGGACACATGATGGGGGGGGGGGAGGAGAGCTGGCCATGTGGGACCTATCAGAGGACATGACTGTGTCTAGGAGAAATGAATGGCACTGCTTAGTCTTATAGAGTGTTAGTTCCTCTCAGACAGTCCCTGCTCATGGGGGGGGGGGTCATAGATAATAACCTGGGTGCCTCTCCCATTCACTCGTATTCTCTCCTTCCCTGCTGCTTCCTTAACCACTTCAACACTTAGAACTTTCCCCCCCTTCTTCCTGCCCAGGCCAATTTTCAGCGCTGTCGCACTTTGAATGACAATTGCGCGGTGTTGCTACACTGTACCCATATGACATTTCTATCATTTTTTTTTCCCACACAAATAAAGCTTTCTTTTAGTGGTATTTAATCACTTAAGGACCGGAAGGATTTGCCCCCTAAATGACCAGGCCAATTTTTGCGATACGGCACTGCGTTGCTTTAACTGACAATTGCGCGGTCGTGCGACGTTGTACCCAAACTTTATGTACTCCCCCCCCACAAATAGAGCTTTCTTTTGGTGTTATTTGATCACCTCTGCGGTTTTTATTTTTCACACTATAAACAAAAAAAAGAGGCGACAATTTAAAAAATAAACAAAAAAACTATATTTTTTACTTTTTTTTGCTATAATAAATATCCCCCAAAAAAACAAACAAATTTCTTCATCATTTTAGGCCAAAATGTATTCTTCTATGTATTTTTGGTTAAAAAATAACTAAATTCAATAAGCGTATATTGATTGGTTTGCGCAAAAGTTGTAGCGTCTACAAAAATAGGGGATAGATTTTATGGGATTTTTTACTAGCAACGGTGGTGATCTGCGTTTTTTTTTTTTGGTGGGACTGCGACATTGCGGCGGACAGATCGGACACTTTTTTTTGGCACCAGTGACACTTGTACAGTGATCAGAGCTAAAAATAGCCACTGATTACTGTATAAATGACACTGGCAGGGAAGGGGTTAACATTATGGGGCGATCAAGGGGTTAAGTGTTCCCTAGAGAGGTGTTTCTAACTGTGGGAAGTGTACTGACTAGAGGAGGAGAGAGATCGCTGTTTCTGATCACTAGGAACAGCAGATCTCTCTACTCCCCTGACAGAACAGGGATCTGTCTGTTTACATTGACAGATACCTGTTCTGGCTCTCTGAGGAGCGATCGCAGGTCGCCGGCGGACATCCCGGCCACACGCATCTGCTACGGCGTCATTCTACGGGCGCGTGCCCCCTATCGATCTTAATGTGGCCGGCGTACACGTACGGCGGTTCGTGCAGCCATGCCAACCTGCCGCAGTATACTGACGGCGGCTGCTAAACATAAAGACAGAAAATTTTGAAAAAAAAAAAGACAACTTCTTCTTAGTTTCTGTTATAAAATTTAGAAAATAAGTAATTTTTACTGGTGTGCGCTGATAAGGCTGCACTGATGGGCAGCATTGATGGCACTGGTGGGGCTGCACTGATGATCAGTGCCCTGATTATCTGTGTGCATGTCCCCTGTCAGGTTTGCCGGTTACCGGCTCTCCTCACACTGTGACAACGCACAAGGAAAGTACCGGCGATAACCGGCAATTCTGTTTACACTGTGATTGGACACAGCTGATCATGTGGTACAGGACCACTGTGATTGGCACGGTCACAGAGCGCACCGCATGCGGGCCCAAGAGGCATGGTTTTGGGAGGATGTCCATGGATGCCCTCCTGGAACTAGAGAGCTGCACGGTAGCTGTTTTTCGGCTGTAGCTTGGTAAAGAAGTTGTTAAAGAGCTCTGGTACACTGCTGACAAAATTTAATTCTTAGAGACTTACTTTTCTTGTCATTTAAAATTTTCAGTCCCAGTGACATCATGAAATCATTGGAAAAGAATGCTCCTATCTGGTGTCGGGAGGAAGACTTTCTCTTGCTGCACATCATATCCGTGTGGGGGGAAAAAAAAACAAAATTTCATATTATGCAAAGGAAATGCATGACGTCACGCACAGTGTGTGCATTGAACCGGAGGAGGAGTGGAGGGCGGAGTTGGTGCTGGGGGCTGTATCTCAGCCACTCCCACATAGCCAGTGGCAGTTACATACACATTGTGGACGGCTCAGGCTTAGATCCGAAGACTCCTAAGTTTGCCCACTACAGCAAGTAGGGACGTAAAGAACTACAGCGGGGCAGAGACAAGACCGATGGCCACAGGGATACACAGTGGGGAAAGAAACAAGCAGCGTATTGTATTAAAGTATGAACCCCCCCCCCCCAAACACTGCCAGCTGCAAAACATTTTTTGCCTGGAGTTCTGCTTTAAAGTGTGCAGGAGGGGGGGGGGCTGGATGTTGCCTCCAGATTGGATGCACGTGGGATTATAAACGCCTAGTGCTCCAGTAGCTGTACGGGGATACTGACAGCAATAAAACCTGCCAGGTGTTCTAATTCCTTGCCACTCTTATTTACAAAAAATAAAGTTTTGCCTTCAAGTATAGGCAAAACTTTTATGTTCATTTTGGATAGAGTAAGGGTGGGTTAGAACCCCTGTCTTTTCCCCCCCATGCCATCTGTGTCTCATTGCAGAGATGTCCCTTCACTTCCTGTCCCGTAGCCAAACAAGAAGTGAAGCCTCGTACACACGAACGAGTTTCTCTGCAAAAACCAGCAAGAAACTTGCTGGCAGAGATTTTTTGCCGAGAAATTCGTTTGTGTGTATGGTTTCTCGTCAAGAAAAGCGGCAAGAATCTCGACGAGAAAATAGAGAACCTGCTCTCTATTTTCTCGTCGAGATTCTCATCAGCATGTTTCTCGACGAGAAAATTGTGTGTGTGTGTGTGTGTGTACACTTACCTGTCCTCCGGGAAGCCCGCGCATGCTCGAAATGACTTTGACGCATGCGCGGTAGCTTCCTAGGCATAGGTAGGGTGAACCAAGATGGCGGCGACGGCATCGAATGTGACGAGCGCATGCTCGTCGTATTCGATGACGTCACCGCGTTCGCTCCATTCAAAGAACCGCGGGTTCTTTGAAAGGAGCGTGTGTACACTCGGCCGGGACAAGTTTCTTGTCCAAGAATCTCGTCGAAAAAAAAAGACATGTTTTTTTGGACGAGAATCTCGGCCGTGTGTACGAGGCTTGAGAGGAAATCCATGCAAATTATTAAGGGAATTCCTTGGGGGCCCCCAGGCCACCGGAACTAGTGTCCTCATTGGAAGATTTCCCCTTCATTACTATTCTGGGGACAACCCAAATTAATTTTTTTTTCTCTCTTACTTTCAATGATAATGGTAAACAGGACAAATAGAGAGGGTGAACCTCTTTAATGGGGGCACAAACAGCAATTAAAACTGAGATGGGTTCTAATCCCTCTACACTCTGTGCAAAACTAAAAACAAAAAGTTTTTTGCCTTTAGTTTCAGTTATACTGTAAAGTGTAAGTTCACCTTTTCATAAAAAAATGAAAAGATGAACCAACACTGTACACCCCTAACCCACCCATATCCCCACCCCCCGGTACCTGCTGCACCAACCTTCATGGATGTTTAGCTTTCATTGCTTGCACAGAAAGCCGTTGTCCTCTTCTCCTTCTTGCCTTAAAGGATAGGTTCATCTTTGGCATCATTTTACATGTTGCTAAGTAACAGCCCCCCCGGAGACAGGGCGCAAGGGGTTCCCCTCTCCACTCAGCTGCTGTCACATTTGCAGTTGCCATTCACTTACAGAATTCGTTCAAATCCCTTCTGTCGCCTTGAGAGACGGACTTGTAGTTCTGATCAGCACATAGTCCATTGACACTTCCCGCAGCTCAGCAACTGACAGTCTGTACAGGAGTATGGGCAGAGAGCTGTAAGAAGTGTCTGCAGGAGCCTAACATTGCACCTGTGATCCTGACCGCAGGTGAAATACTTTGCATGCTGTTGTGTAAAATAAATAAATAAATGCACATTTTTTTTTCTACATGCACTTATTATTTTAACAAAGGTAAACTTAACCTTTAATGATGCGTGGATGGTTTATAACGATCTGTTCTGTCCCAGAAAAAGATCTGTGGACCCCTGCATCAGCTGCATGGGCAGTGAAAGCTAATGATCCATGGTAGTAAGTGCAGCGGGAACTGGGGGGGTGGGGAGAGTTTTTCGGTGTTAGTATACCTTTTAATAAAAGGTATACTTACACTTTAAAAGGCAAGTATACTTATGTAAAAGGTCACCTCCCTCCTTTGCCCTTATTAACCGCTTGGCAACCCGCTACAGTACATATACTGTAGATGGGCGGCTCGTACAGGCACTGTAACGTACCTGTACAGCGTGGCTTTCTTCCGGGTTCAGGGCGCGCACCCCCACCTGCTGGCTCTGCTGTCATTGAACACATCGGGAGTCTGTCGTCGGATCCCAGCCAGTAATTCATGGCTGGGACCTGCTGATCAGCTGTGTCAAATCACAGCCCAGAGCCCTGTGTTGACAATCCACAGAGGGCTCTGTGCAGAGGGAATAATCTCTCTTTCTTATTCCTGTAAAGCAGGAATAAGAAAAAGAGATGTTTTTTGTAAAAAATCGGCACACATTACACCAGTGGTTCTCAACTCCTGTCCTCAGGACCCACTAACAGGCCAGATTTTAAGTATTACCTCGGGGAGATGCAGACTAGAATACTGCAATCACTAAGCAGCAAATGCTATCACCTGTGATGTATTTCAGTTATCTTACAAACCTGGCTTGTAAGATCCCTTTCACACTGGAGGTGTTTTTCAGGTGCTTTAGCGCTAACAATAGCGCCTGAAAAATGCCTCCTCTGCACTGGGGCGCTGCGCTTGGAGGATATCATAAAAAGTCCTGCAAGCTGCTTCTTTGAGGCAGTTTAGGAGCGGTGTATACAGCTAAAGCTTATTGAAATCAATGGGCAGCGCCGCTTTGTGGGCACTTTTAACCCTTTATTCGGCCGCTAGTGGCCGAAAAGCGTCTCTAAAACGACGGAAAAACTTTACCGCCGGCGCTTTTAGTGGGTCCTGAGGACAGGAGTTAAGAACCACTGTATTACACATTGTTGGGCACACATTTATCACCTTGATCGCCCTAGATGTTAACCCTTTCCCAGCCAGTGTGATTAGTACAGTGACAGTGTATAGAATTGCCACTGTATTGGTGTCATTGTCAGTCAGTTCCCACAAAGTGTCAGATTGGCCGCCACATTATCACAGTCCCACTATAATTCGCTGATCACCGCCATTACTAGTATATAAAAATAAATTAATAAAGTATATTCAGCATAGTTTGTAGATGCTATAACTTTCACACAAACCAGTTAATATACACTTATTGGGATTTTTATTTCGCCAAAGACATGTAGCAGAATACATTTTGGCCAACATTTATGAAGAAATTTTGATTTAAAAAATGTATTGAATATTTATAGCAGAAAAAAAAAATATTATTATTATTATTATTATTTTATTTAATTTTTTTTCAAAATATTAGTTTTTTTCAATTTTTTTTTTATATAAAAAAAATAACCCAGTGGTGATCAAATACCACCAAAAGAAAGCTCTATTTGTGTAAAAAAAATTATATAAATTTAATTTGCGTACAGTGTTGCATGACCGTGCAATTGCCAGTTAAAATAGTACAGTGCTGAATAGAAACAATGGCCTCGTCGTAAAGGGGGTAAAATCTTCTGGAGCTCAAGTGGCCTAATGACAGCCTGTCCTTGTTTGAAAAGAGTTACCGGTAACTACCACCCGTGTGTATTACATTGGCCAACCTCTGTCTGCACTATGAATGCTCTCCCAATAGGGGTGAAGCAATTAAGATCAGTGGCTGCAGTGTGTTCTCGTGAATGGGGAAAATGTTCTGAGCTGTACAGCCTTTTTCTCAATCCAGCAGTAAAGTATAGCTTGCTGGGAGTCAAATGCACTTTTTAATGTCCATATAAATCCATCTTCAAAATGTCATCAGAATGTGAGAATGCCAGGGCCTGAAAATAGGTTTCTTAAGCCGAGTACACACAGGCTGAATGTCGGGCAGCATCGGCCAGTTCAATAAAAACCGGCTGACATTAGGCCGTGTGAACTGGAGTCGGTCCGACAGAAGCTGGACATATTGGCTGGCTTCTGTCGGAGGGGTTTGACCGAAAAAGATCTGCCAATCCTGATCAGCGCTCCCAGCCAATGGCTGAGAGCGCCCACTGGAATGTTGGGGGGGCATCCCCCGCAAACCCCGCATCCGCCTGTTACAACTAGAGGTCAACCGATATATCGGCCAATATTTGGCCATTTTGGAGAAATTGGCATCGGCCGATTATTCTCCAAATTAGGCCGATATATCACTGACCGCAGTCACCACACCTCTGCCTGTAGAGTGTGGAGAATCCTTCTCCCTTCTCCACACTGTTGGCAGAGCAGCACCGCGGTGTGTGAAACTGTAAGAGAGAGAGAGAGAGAGAGAGAGAGAAGCTGTTGAATGTCGGGGTGGGCGGGACCCAGCTATCCAACACCTGCCAATAGGATGGGATCTGGGCGGGCCGCTACGTGTATGTGGCCCCGCCCCTTTCTTAAACAGCCCAACCATTGGCTGGATAGCTGCTGGGTCCCGCCCACCTCCCACATCACTCTGAATGCTTCCTCTCTCTCTCTCTCTCTCTCTCTCTCTCGCGGCGCTGCAGAGAGCAGTTACACTATCGGCTGTGAAACCTGCTAGTGCCATCTGCCAGTGCCACCTGCCCAAAAAAAAAAAATCGGCCTAAAATATCGGCCATTGGCCGCTCTGATTTCTAAATATCGGCCAGAGAAAAACCCATATCGGTCGACCTCTAGTTACAACACAATAGAACAGCAGGGGAGATCGCTATCACAGATTATCTGTAACCTGCCCAATGCTATCGCATAGGGTTTATTAACCCTTTGTGATGGCAATCGAGTAAAAAAAATGATTAAAATGAAAATAAACTTTGCCATAACCCCCGTTGCCCTGCACAAATGCAAGCCCAGGGGGCGCACCACACGTGTGACACATTGCCACAAACGTCAGTGTGAGAACAATAATTCTAGCAAAAGAGCTCCTAGTTAACTCTCTAAACTGATGAGCTGTAAAGGCTTTTAAAGCGTCGCCTATGGAGATTTTTGGGCACTGTAGTTTTTGGCAATATCACAGATGCACCCAATTTTAAGACATGAATGTTTGGTATCCATTTACTCGATTTGAACCTCATATGGGTATTATATTGTGTGTTTTTTGCATGAAAATATAACAAATATCATGTGACATAAAAATTTGCAACTGTCACCTTTTTATTCTACAGGGCCTCTGCTTTCAGAAAATATATAACGTTCTAGGGGTTTAAGTACCGTATTTATCGGCGTATAACACGCACCCTAACTTTAAAAGAGAAGTTTCAGGAAAAAACTTTCCACAGCCCCCTGCGTATAACACACAGGAAAAGTAAAGGAAAACAGAAGGCGCACCGACCTAGTGCATTACCAGTGGCTAGGTTTTATTTAAAAGGTTGGAAGAATTAAAAATACTCACAAAGCACTCACTCTCTGGTCGTCTGGTTCCAGTAGGAGGCTATCTCCTTTTGATGGAAAGATTGTGTGTTCAATACTATACTTGCTTTGTGAGTATTTTTAATTCTTCCAACCTTTTAAATAAAACCTAGCCACTGGTAATGCACTAGGTCGGTGCGCCTTCTGTTTTCCTTTACTTTTCAGTCTTAAAGAATACCAATTGTTCTGAGGAGGGCAGCAAGATTCTTGGTCATTTCCCTACGGAATACTCTGGTTGTGCCACTAAGAGACTGTACATCCGAGCGCAGGAGACTGTTTTTGTGTATAACACACAGGCACAGTTTACCCTCTATTTTCAGGGTAAAAAAGTGAGTGTTATACGCCAATAAATACAGTAATTGTATTGCCAAAAATTAGGAGTTTTACATGTATGCAAAAAATAAATAAAATTGCTCAGGAGCAGAACTGGTTAAAATCTAGGACATGTGTAGACTTTTTTTTTTTTTTTTTTTAAACTGTGGAATGATTGGTTATTTATATCTTGATCCTTTTTTTTTTTTTTTTTTTTTTATCTCTTGCCAAACTTTTATAGCCCTTCACATCTTTCTTTCTGAGGGCTTTAGAAAGCTCTGTTGATTTTGGCATGATAAACCACACACATCAATAGCAAAGAGAACACAAGATGCTAGATATCTGAGGTTTATGGAAGACAGATTCCACCTGTATACGCTCTAAGGTGGTTCTAATAGTTGGTACCTTATCGGGCACACCCAGTTCTATTTTTTTTTTTTTTTTTTGATTTAAAGTGGTAATGAATGTAAAGGTGCCTTTACTTTTTTTTTTACATGCAACAAATTTGGGATTTTGTTCATTTAGGTCATAAAAATGTACTGTGTGTGTGTGTGTGTGTGTGTGTGTGTGTGTGTGTGTGTGTATATATATATATATATATATATATATATATATATAATCTCAAAGTTGTTACGGAAAGTATTCAGACCCCCTTAAATTTTTCACTCTTTGTTATATTGCAGCCATTTGCTAAAATCATTTTAAAGGGGTTGTAAAGGTTCGTTTTTTATTTTCTAAATAGGTTCCTTTAAGCCAGTGCATTGTTGGTTCACTTACCTTTTTCCTTCGATTTCCCTTTTTTTTCTTTGTTTTCTTTGTCTGAATTTCTCACTTCCTGTTCCTCCTCAGTAAGCTATTCAGTAAGCTGTTCTGGCTGACTCAACACCACTCGGATGATGGTGTGAAGTTTAGTGAGGAGAAACAGGAAGTGGGAAATTCAGACAAAGAAAAAAAAACATTTATAAGGGAAATCGAAGGAAAAGGTAAGTGAACCAACAATGCACTAGCTTAAAGGAACCTATTTAGAAAATAAAAAACAAACCTTTACAACCCCTTTAAGTTCATTTTTTTTTTTCCTCATTAATGTACACACAGCACCCCATATTGACAGAAAAACACAGAATTGTTAGAATTGTTGACATTTTTGCAGATTTATTAAAAAAGAAAAACTGAAATATCACATGGCCCTAAGTATTCAGACCCTTTGCTCAGTATTTAGTAGAAGCACCCTTTTGATCTAATACAGCCATGAGTCTTTTTGGGAAAGATGCAACAAGTTTTTCACACCTGGATTTGGGGATCCTCTGCCATTCCTCCTTGCAGATCCTCTCCAGTTCTGTCAGGTTGGATGGTAAACGTTGGTGGACAGCCATTTTTAGAGTCAAATATATTTTTATTGCATTTCACAGAGTGAAATAATACAGACAACTGTCCACAATTCAGGGAACATAGAGGGGGAAAGAAAAGAAGATAGAGAAGACGGTGAGAAAGGGGGGGCCGAGCAGACGGTGGACAGCCATTTTTAGGTCTCGCCAGAGATGCTCAATTGGGTTTAAGTCAGGGCTCTGGCTGGGCCATTCAAAAACAGTCACAGAGTTGTGAAGCCACTCCTTCGTTATTTTAGCTGTGTGCTTAAGGTCATTGTCTTGTTGGAAGGTAAACCTTCGGCCCAGTCTGAGGTCCTGAGCACTCTGGAGAAGGTTTTCGTCCAGGATATCCCTGTACTTGGCCGCATTCATCTTTCCCTCGATTGCAACCAGTCGTTCTGTCCCTACAGCTGAAAATCGCCCCCACAGCATGATGCTTCCACCACCATGCTTCACTGTTGGGACTGTATTGGACAGGTGATGAGCAGTGCCTAATTTTATCCACACATGCCGCTTAGAATTAAGGCCAAAAAGTTCTATCTTGGTCTCATCAGACCAGAGAAAGTTATTTCTCACCATCTTGGAGTCCTTCAGGTGTTATTTTAGCAAACTCCATGCGGGCTTTTATGTGTCTTGCACTGAGGAGAGGCTTCCGTCGGGCCACTCTGCCATAAAGCCCCAACTGGTGGAGGGCTGCAGTGATGGTTGACTTTCTACAACTTTATCATATCTCCCGACTGCATCTCTGGAGTGCAGCCACAGTGATCTTTGGGTTCTTCTTTACTTCTCTCACCAAGGCTCTTCTCCCCCGATAGCTCAGTTTGGCCAGATGGCCAGCTCTAGGAAGGGTTCTGGTCATCCCAAACGTCTTCCATTTAAGGATTATGGAGGCCACTGTTCTCTTAGGAACCTTAAGTGCAGCAGAAATGTTTTTTTTGTAACCTTGGTCAGATCTGTGCCTTGCCACAATTCTGTCTCTGAGCTCTTCAGGCAGTTCCTTTGACCTCATGATTCTCATTTGCTCTGACATGCACTGTGAGCTGTAAGGTCTTATATAGACAGGTGTGTGGCTTTCCTAATCAAGTCCAATCAGTATAATCAAACACAGCTGGACTCAAATGAAGGCGTAGAACCATCTCAAGGATGATCAGAAGAAATGGACAGCACCTTTTAAATAAAGTTGAATATGAGTGTCACAGCAAAGGGTCTGAATACTTAGGACCTTGTGATATTTCAGTTTTTCTTTTTTAATAAATCTTTAAAAATGTTAACAATTCTGTGTTTTTCTGTCTATGGGGTGCTGTGTGTACATTAATGAGGAAAAAAATAAACTTAAATGATTTTAGCAAATGGCTGCAATATAACAAAGAGTGAAAAATTTAAGGGGGTCTGAATACTTTCCGTACCCACTGTATATATAACCTTTATTTGTAAGCACTGTTAAAATAAGGGATAACATTGAAAAATTCAACAATTTCTGTGTGATGTACTTTTTCACATGACTATTATCTCAGTCTTATCGTAAATGCCTATGGAGCTTTTTGTTATAACTGTGGATGTCTTCATTGCCATTCTACTGTTGCATAACATACCTACAAGTGAGTACAGTGGCACATGAACTCTTGATTTAAACCACTGGTAAAAAAAATGTGCCATTATAATTTTTTGTTTTAGGAGCCTGGAAAGCATTGCACATTGCATTATCAGCAGATCGCTGATGCCATGCAGGTCTCAATGAACTACCAGAGCACTCAACAGCACCATTGTAGTACATTGAGACCTACAAGCCGACAGCTGCAAAGGCTAATGGTAGTGGTAGTTCATTGATTCACAGGGATCTGTGAATCAATAAAGCCACTGTGTGGGCAGAGTCCAGCATGGCCGCACTCTCTTTGAATTTTGACAGGGAGTACGGGGAGAAGATCCCCAGCTTGCTGACACAAGGAAGAGGGGTCTGATGCTGAACTTGTTACATGTTACCCCCTAAATATGTGAAACATGTTCAGAAAAGTGAACTTCTCCTTTAGAGTAAATCTGCCATGAGAGCAATTTGGAGGCTGACAAAGCTGACCTTCTTTTAATCATGCTAGTTATATTGCTTTTATGCTGCTTATTTTAAGGGGTGTATGTATAAAAGATTTGCTGTATGGATGTCTTATTGCACAGGCACAGCAATTGATCACTGTATTGTTAGTACTGTGATTATCTCCTATGATATGTAGCTCCATCTAGTGTCCATAATGTGTTTTTTGTTTTTTTATTGTAGTATTTCAGGAAAATCCTGCATAGTCATTGATTACGTACAACATCCGCAGGGTGCTTTTTTAATAGATCCCTAAGGCACCATGCAAGCTGAGGCTCTTCTAAATGCTTTTCCTCTAATAGGAGAAAAGCAGCTTCAAAAAACATGCCTAAGCCGCGTTTTTGAAAACACATTTTGTCACGTTTAGGCGCCAAAACGCTCCTCTCTTGAATGGCAAGTGATGTGTTTTATTTATTTATTTTCATTTATTTTTTATTTACCTTTTTATCCCTGCTTCTAAACTCCTGTAAAATGTGTACAAGGGTACATAGATTAACTTGGAGGGGTGTTTATCAAACGCCTGTAAAGTGAGCTCAAGTGTGCACTAGTTTCACTGTCACTGATGCATAACATTGAGAGGACTAGTCAAGTCTTTATCTGTTTCTGGATGCTGGCTCAGTGTATTGAGAAAAGAGGGTTGGCATGACGGATAGCTAGCAATTTCAGAAGATGCAAGCAATGATGACTTCTGTATTTCTCTCATGATCGTTTTTTTTTCCACTCAAAATATACTGTGCGATTCACTCCAAGGTTGGCATACAGTTTTTGTGCATTATTCACCTGTGTTTTTTCCCATTGTCCACTTGTAGACTCGTCGCTTAAGTCATGTCTGGGTTTAGTTTCACACATCTTTTATCCAAGATTCATACTTTCCCTATTGGATTTAATTGTGTGAAAACTTTTATAAATGGACCCTTTTAGGTAGTGTAAAACAGATTATAGCGCACACATACAAGAATGACATTTATCCTGCAGGGCTATTTAAAATCACCTGAACATATTCAAAAAATACGGGGATTTGGTCACACTATATGGTCATATAGTGCTAAGCCCATTAATGCGTCAAAGTACCCCGAATCAGTGGGACCAACCCTAGTAATAGAATGAAAGATCCTGCGTCTCAACCATGGGAGCCAAACTCCTCTATGTGGGAGAACTGAAGGGATTCCTCCTATGCACTGGTGGCCACTAATAAGAGGTAATGAGGAGGGGGAGGGGTGCTCCAGCCCAAAAAAAACTGGTCAGGGTTACATAATATACAGGGAACATATTTTGGGGGGCACACCCTAAAATGCATTTAAATTCAAGATGGTGCTGCTATAAGACCAACAAACAGTATAAAACAGATTATAGCGCACACATACAAGAATGACATTTATCCTGCAGGGCTATTTAAAATCACCTGAACATATTCAAAAAATATAGGGATTTGGTCACACTATATGGTCATATAGTGCTAAGCCCACTACTTCGACAAAGTACACTTTTAGGTAGTGTTCTTATCACACAATAACCGGTATACTCGCAAATGTGTATTAGATATCTAAAAAATGATTTTGGAATACAAGGAAGTCCCCGAGTTACGAACATCCGACTTGCGAACGATTCCTACTTACGAACGGGAGGCTGCGTGACGTATCTGCTGTTCTGCACCTGCACGGCCACTTTTCGATGGCGGGCACATTCGACCGAACATGACGTATCTGCCGTTCTGCACATGCTGTTCCGACTTACAAACATATTCGACATAAGAACAAACCTACAGTTCCTAGCCCGTTCATAACCAAGGGACTGCCTGTAAATAATGTTTATTTGTTAAATAAAACTGTTTCCTCCTATAAATGTTTTTTCTCTTTACTTTTTCTTGGGCAGTTAGGATTAGTTTTACCTAGACTGATTACAATCGGGGTATGGTGATTATTTAGGGTACTTGTTAACTTAAGGTAACTTCATCTAACGCTGAAAATGATTGGCCGAAGATAGTGGCATGCTGCGTCCCATTGACTTCAATGCAAAATTGCGTCCCGTTGACTTTAATGCAAAAACACCCCATCCCTTGTGCACACATGTGAATGTAGGGCACACATGTCATGCTGTGTACGGTAAACCACAATCATGCCACATGGTAGGTGTTGCTGCAAATGTCAAAGTGAGAGCAATAATTCTAGGGCAATCGTTTATTGTAAACTAGGCTCTTAAAGCATCGTCCATCAACAGTTTTGCTGCTAAGCCGACATTCTAACCACTTAGCCCCTGTGCTGACCCAAGGTAAAAAAAATTATATTATATTCTTTCAATAAAATAATAAGCATATAATACTCCTCTTCTTCTTTCTTCTTTTATTCTTTCTTCTTTTTTTTTTTTTTTTTACAGATCACACCAATTACTTTATTCATATAGTGTTGATTGACAGGCAAAACAAATCTGACAAATGCAGATTTAAACAGACTAGGAATCAGATTAAGTGCCTACACATCTTTTGCCAAGCACGTTACAAAAATGACCAAAAACTCCATATTAGGAGTGTTGAGTTGCTGGCTGCATAGGGGTTTACAACCAGTATGTGCCTCTCTGGCTTAGCAGGTTAGTTTGAAAGTTACTACAAAATGCCCTGTATCAAAAATTAAATATCAGCTTGAGAAATAAAAACTAAAGCCCCGTACACACGGTCAGACTTTTGGCCAACAAACTTCATTTTGAGCAAGTTGGACCAACAATCCGACCGTGTGTACGCTCCATCGGACAAACTTTTGGCCAACAAAAGTCAGATGGAGCAAAGTCTGACCGTGTGTACAGAAAACCATCGGACTTTTGTCCGATGGACAAAACAACTAATGTTAAAAACAACCAACAATAGCAGAAGTTGACCAAAGGGTGGCAGTAAAGAGCAGAAAAGAGCTGGAAAAAGCACGTGATGTGGCAATAAGTTTTGGGAAAGTTTGCAGAAAAGTCAGAGCGTGTGTATGCTATGGGTGTTCCCGACCCACTCCGTTCGGACAAAAAACCACGGAAAAGTCAGATGGAAGTCCGACCGTGTGTATGAGGCTTAAGAGTGAAAACATACAGGCAGGAAAGAAAGAAAGAAACTGAGGGAAAACCAGCAGTCCCTTTGTGTACACATTTTAGTTTTATTGTAACAAAGCAACTTGTACACTTTAACATTTAAAACTGAGCATTATTTCCTTTTGAAAAAAAAGAAAAAAATTTTTTTTGGACAATGTCCATTTCTGTGTCAGGGCTGAGAGCCATCGAGGAGTTTTATTTTAGCTTTTACCATTTTAAAAGTGTCTTAAACTGCATGGATGTCTTGAAAAACATCACAAACATGCCAGAGAGAAAAGCCATATTTCCAAAATGCCCAACCTAGCCTTCCCACCCCTCCCTGCTGTCTCTGAAAACCCTCCCTCTTGACTACCCCGCCCCCCACAATATTTGTTTTTTTATTATTTTTCAACGTTTTTTTTAAACAAGAAAAATAAATAAACCGATTACATGTTGGTAACTGCAATCTTCCCATATTCACATGGAAATGGTAACCTCCTGAGCCCAATATACACAGGAGAGGAAAGAATTATGGAAAGGCTAGACTTCTATGTACTACCACACAGGGTCCAAGACCTCAGCTTGGACCAAAGGTAGTTTCTGAGGACACAAGACTCCGCATACACCTTTATGCTGGTATAGGTTGTAGTTGATTTCAGAATGGATTTGGGGGGAAATAAAATAACAAGGTTAGAGATTTCCACTGTATTTTTACTCAGTTCTTACCTCTCCCCCCCCCCAAAAAAAAAAAAAATATGAATCATGATAAAGAGGGGAAGGGACCAAGAACAAGGTGACCAATCACACAAAAACAAAAAAATAGAATAAAAAAACAAACAAAAAATAAACACAACTGCATCTTGCTCCCAGGGACTGGATAAAAAAAAAGGAAAAAAGGGGTGGAATCCAAACAATGCAATCACTTAATCATCTTCGCCTTCATCTTACTCGGCCTCTTCTCCCTCCCTCTTCGTTGTCATCCTCTCCTTCAACCTCATCTTCATCCCCTTCCTTATCATTGTCTTCAAGTCCTTCCTCCTCTTCGTCGTCATCATCATCTTCCTCTCCTTCGTTTTCTTCATCCTCCATATCTGGAACAAGGTAGTACTGTAATGGATTAGGCCATATGTCATCCTTTATAACCTCTCCCAGCTCATCTGTGCCTGTATCAGAATCATCCGTGAACCAAGTGAAAAAGCTTTCAGGTTCTTCGTGTTGCCTCTTTCGGCTGACTTTATTCTGTGTTTGGCTAGAGCGCTTTGTCAAATCCTTCCCAGCTTTCCATTTTTTCTCTGTTGACTTTGAGGATGGATCGCCACTCTCATTTAAGTGAAACTCTTTAGAGAGAATTTTGTTTTCAAAGTACGGATTTTCATCAAAATTAAAATCTATTCTATTCTGTATCCAGATTTTATGTCTTCAAACTCTGTGACTTCCTCCACTCATTCTTTTAAAAAAAAAACTATTTTTGACCACAGATCTCACATTAAAGAGGTCCTGTCATGCTGTTTTTCTATTACAAGGGATGTTTAAATTCCTTGTAATAGGAATAAAAGCGATCAAATATTATTTATTTTTATTTTTTTTAAAGGACAGTGTAAGAATAAAAAATAAGAAGTAAAATAAATAAGAATTTAAAAAACGTAAGCGCCCCGTCCCTTCGAGCTTGCATGCAGAAGCGAACGCATACGTAAGTCACGCCTACATATGAAAACTGTGTTTAAACCACACATGGAATGTATCGCCGCAATCGTTAAATCGAGAGCTATAATTCTGGCACAGGACCTCCTCCTGTAACTCACAACTGTTAATTTGTAGACATTTTTAAATGTCGCCTATGGAGATTTTTAAGTGCCAAAGTTTGGCGCCATTCCACAAGCGGGTGCAATTTTGAAGCATGACATGTTGGATATCCATTTACTCAGTGTACCATTATCTGTCACAATATAGAAAATATTGGGCTAACTTTACTGTGTTTTAATTTTTTTTAGTTTAAAAAAATTGTATTACTCTTTCGTTCATGGACCGACACAGCTTCTCTATTGACATAGTGGGTATTATCCGTTAATTAGGAGTGACTAGGCAGAAAACTTGTAAAAAGTGTTGCATCACACCTACAGTACCGCCCAGGGGGCGGACCCTCTGGGTAATATCCCCTCAGTCTGCATCTCGCAGATCAGTTCGTCAAAAAGCAGTACAAACTTAAAAAGGAGGGGTGGGTGCTGTGTCGGTCCATGAACTCAGAGAAAAGGATTTTACGGTGAGTAAAAAAATCATATTTACTCTTTCGTTCATGGACCGACACAGCTTCTCTATTGACATAGTGGGACGTCCCAAAGCAGTGTCAGAGAAAAAAATGAGGGGTGGTAACAGCATAAAGGTAAACTTCACCCCAAACACAAAACAGCACTCCTCCGACGGAGGAGTTGCAACTCTAAACGGCCGCCTGCAATATCTTGCGGCCGAAGGAAGCATCCGAAGATACACACACCTTAACTTGTGAAGTTTAGTGAAAGTGTGAACGGACGAGCAGGTCGCCGCCTTACACACCTGGTGAAAACAGACACTTGATGCTCGGACAGCGTCCCAAAATATACGTTGTTTCCTTAGGATTTGACGGATGAGGACACAAGGATGGCAGTATAATGTCTTCCTTGATGGAAGGTCAAAAGACCTTAGGAAGAAGAAGGCTGCAGACGCAGCACCACCTATCCTTGTGGAAGATCCGATAAGGAGCCCTGCATGACAAGGCTGCCGGCTCAGAAAACCGTCTTACTGACGTAACACCAATAGGCATATATTGCCTTGGTTGAATGCGCCGGAATGGAGGCGCCTGACCCTTCATGGCGTAAGCCTGATCACAATCTGTCGGATCCACCTAGAATGGTGGCCGATGAGACCGCTGGGCCCTACTGGGGACCAGCCACTGAAAAATAAACAGTGAGCCTGGATTCTGGAACAGAGCAGTACCAGATAAGTATTCTCTCAGAGTTTGGACCACGTCCAAGAATGCAGCGTCGTCTCCTTAGGATTCAACGTATGAGGACACAAGGATGGCAGTACAATGTCTTCCTTGAGATGGAAAGTCGAACACGACTTCTAGTAAGAAAAGAAGGCTGCGGACGCAGCACCACCTTATCCTTGTGGAAGATCAGATAGGGAGGCTTGCATGACAAGGCTGCCCGCTCAGAAACCCGTCTTAGCTGGCGCAACAGCCACCAAGAGGACCACTTACTAAAAAAATGTGTCAACAAGGGAATCTCCCTGATGTTCTAAAACAGTGGTTTCTTAGTCACTTAGAGGCCATGCCGTTGAAGCCATAGCCTGCAAGCAGGATGGCATATGGGACCCTGCACCAGCAGGTCCTCTCGTAGTGGTAGACGCCAAAAGGACGTCTGCTACACAAGCCCCACGGAGGTAGTGGGGGGTGGGCCGGAGGGGCCGCCTGCCGAACCCACTGTACAAACGTTCTCACTAGAGCGTGAGCCACCAGGGGTCGTTGAAAGGACAGCCAGGGCAGATACCTGCCCCCTAATTGTACTTAACAGTAGAATTTTTGGCCCATTCCCTGCTGAGAACAGCAGGACTCTGGAACCAAATAAGTACGCGGATGCCACCTCATTTCCTCACAAATGGATGTGTAGGTCTTCCAAGTGCAACGGTAAATCTTCCTAGGGCATGAATTCCGAGCACCCTTCATGGTAGATAGCACCGAGTCTGACAGGTCCCAATCTCTTAGCACCTGGCTCTCAAGCAATGCCCTCAAGCCAGTGACTGTAAAACAGGATGACGTCTGGACCTTGCAACAACAGGTCCTTCCTTAGCGGTAGCTGCCAAAAGGCGTCTGCTACCAGACGCACTAGATCGGCGTACCAAGGACGCCGAAGCCAGTTCAGAGCAATTGGGACCATTGTAATCCTCTCTGTTTCCAATCTGAAGCAGATGAGGAAGGAGTTTCCGAGGAGGAAGCCATAGATTAGTCGGTACTGACTCCACAGTGCCATCAAATGCATCTGTCGTGTTTGCCCATGGGTCACTTGACCTGGCCACTACCTCAATACCTTCTGATTGAATCGAGAAGTCAGGAGATATACGACTGGCGTGTTTCCCCTCTGATAAGGGAGCCCCTTAGGAGGTGAGAGACCTCCGATGCTGCAGCAGAGTTGCTTGCTCCTCCTTGATGATTGACATACGCCACAACTGTGGTGTTTGTCCGACTGGATTCTGACTGGACGCCAGGCATGGTGTGGGAGCAAGCCTGTACACTTATGGGCAGTGAAAGGCAGCACTGACTTGCATCACTGTTGGGGCTGCATTGATGATCAGTGCCCTGATTGCCTATACAGGTTTCCCTGTGAGGAGATGCCGCTGATCGGCTTTCCTCTCCTTTCACTCTGTCAGGGTGAGGTGAGCTGATTTGATTACTGGCACTTCCTTGTTTACATGTGATCAGCTGTGATTGGACAGAGCTGATCACATGGGTAAGGAGCCGTGTCATCGGCTCTTTACCAAGATCGGGGTCGCGCTGTGTTCCAGGGACACAGCGCGCCCATGATTGCCGCGCCGCAACGTCCACATGAGCGCAGTGAGACTGGGGTGATGCCATATGACATTGTCCCACAACGAGAGAGCATCCCACCCTCCGGTGTCATTTATTTATATGGTGGGCAGGAGTTGGTGATACAAATTCTGCTTTTTTTTTTTTTTTAGCAATACTTAAAGTGGAAGTAAACCATCCTATCGTTTTCAGCCAAAGAAGCTGCTATCTTGGCCTCTGTTTCATCTACAACTGCCATGATGCTGCACATGTGATCAGTTTTGACCTTAGCCATTGGATGGTTTGGATAAGAGCACAACCAATGTGACAGTTACACTCCCGGTATGTGCCAGGAATGTAACTGTTTTTTTAAACTGTTAAATCAATGGGTTTACTTCCACTTTAACAATATAACTAGCTTGTGTAGCAATTATACTGTATATGTTGTATATTTATTATTTTTATGTAAGAGACCTATGTCATCCCTGCCATTCGACCTAAAGAGTCTTCGAAGCCATGTAAACTGAAAGTAATGCATTTTTGTTTTGGGTTTGTATTGTTCTGTAGGTAGTAACTGAAAGAGAGTTAAAAAAATTATTTGGTTTTCCCACAGTTGTTTCTTCCTATTTTCTTCCTTAGGGATAATACATTTATGTTTTATATATACCTATACATATTTTCTATGCAGTTTTTGTGCTTTATCTGTTGGGTAGTTGAAGGATCCAGATATGTATTTCTACGACAATTTAATACAAAATTATAGAGCGTTTAAATGCAGCCCAGGATAAACTGCTCTTAAGTTTGTCTGAAAAAAAGACTTCAGATTATTATTATTATAGATATTGAAATAAAAATGTTATGGATATCTAATGTGTATTGTTCTCATCAACTGGAGGCTACAGATAGCTTTCCCCTAATAAATAGTGGAGAATTATATTTCTTCATAGGAAAATGCAAAGCCCCGGGCATTTGAAATGATGGTTATATTCTTTTTATCTGCCTTTTCTAATGTAAGTTTGGCACTTTTTTTAGCATTTGCAGGCATGCAGTAATGGGCTTGGTATTCCTCTTTGTGTTGTACTTCATGTACCTCGAACTTTCATTCTTCATCTTTCAATATCCTTTCTCTGCTATTAAACCAACATTCTTGCACTTCAAATGGCTTGACAGTTCATTTTGCCTTTTCCCGTTCTTTTGATTTTGTTATCACACTTTCCGCCTTTAAGATATTGTTCTCTCCATCTGCTGAAAGTCCCATGTCGCTCAATTTATTCCCCAAGTGGCCCTATTTTAAACATGATGAGCACAACTGCGTTGCTAGAAGGAAAAAAAATCTTTATCTTGTTAAAGGTTTTTAAAAAAAAAAACAAAAAAAAAAACCCTGGCTTGAAAAGCCTATGCATGTCCCAGTCAGTTGTTTACTGTTGACGGAATGCATTTGTGAACCATTGTTTGCTGATATTCGGGAAAACATTTTTAGCTTTCATAAATGAGGTGTTTTTGAGGAAACAAAATACATTGGAGAGCAATTGGAAGTGCAGGGATGGAAGTAATTGTCAGTGTCACAGAGACCTGGTTTACATAACTGGTAACACTGTTGAACAGCAAGACTTTCTGAAACCGGTCAATTATCAATTCCCACTTTTTAGATTCACATCAATGTCTGCTCTGGTGTTAAGCATAAGAACATCATGCGGCATGAATAAAACAGCGGGGCCGATTTTTCACAGAAGGCATCAGTGCTGTAATCTGAACACAGAGCGACTCTAGGATGGAGAATGCTTTCTCTCCTGGTGTTATCAGTGAGCCTTTAAAGCAGACCTTTTATTCTCCTAGCTTTTGATCAGTAAGAAAAAGAGACATTAATTCAGACGAAAGCAGGGATCCTGCATATTTCCTTCTCATTAATGTGTGTAAGTTGGCATAAGTTAAGTTGGTTGTAAACTGATTTTTCTTCTAGTGCAACCAATTAAAGTGTTTGTTACTCCAGTATTTCATATTTCTGAAATCTGCCGGCTGTACCATGTACTTGTATGAAAAAGTTTCCTGTTCTCTTTGTATTGCTTCCTTTATGTGAAATCCCTGGTGATCCTGCCAGTCGCTCTGCTATCCTAATAAAAACAGATTACACTAAACAAAACGCACCGTGGTCAGTTCTCTAGCTATGCTGGGAACTCGGTTACACTAAGCAAAACACACCATGGTCAGTTCTCTAGCTATGCTGGGAATTCGGTTACACTAAGCAAAACACACCGTGGTCAGTTCTCTAGCTATGCTGGGAATTCGGTTACACTAAGCAAAACGCACGTGGTCAGTTCTCTAGCTATGCTGGGAATTCGGTTACACTAAACAAAACACACCGTGGTCAGTTCTCTAGCTATGCTGGGAACTCGGTTACACTAAGCAAAACACACCGTGGTCAGTTCTCTAGCTATGCTGGGAATTCGGTTACACTAAACAAAACGCACCGTGGTCAGTTCTCTAGCTATGCTGGGATTTCGGTTACACTAAGCCAGGGCTCGACAAACCCCGGGTGCCAGGTCGCCATTGTGACTAGAATTAGCGACCTGGGGCATCACAGCTGGGGTATCCTGTGTCTCCGTGCCCCCCCCCCCCCCTCCGTGCCGCGGGATCGCGTCGGGCCGCGCCGGCCGGTAATTGAGGCCGCGGCTTTGCTTCCTTCTGTGAACTAGCGCCATCTTGTGGTGGCAGTTGGTATGACAACCAGCAATGCTAATGGAGTTTCCCTGTCTATTTTCCCTGCCATCTCCTTCCCTCTAATTAGAACCCCCAAACATTATATATATTTTTTATTCTAACACCCTAGAGAATAAAATGGCGGTCGTTGCAATACTTTCTGTCACACCGTATTTGCGCAGCGGTCTTACAAGCGCACTTTTTGGGGAAAAAAATACACTTTTTTTTTTTTTTGACAACTGGGCACTAAACCCCCTTCGTGCCCGGACCAATTTTTAGCTTTCAGTGCTGACGCACTTTGAATGACAATTGCGCGGTCATACAACGCTGTACCCAAATGATATTTTTATCACTTTTTCCCCACAAATAGAGCTTTCTTTTGGTGGTATTTGATCACCTCTGCGTTTTTTTATTTTTTGCGCTATAAACAAAATAAAAACAGAAAATTTTGAAAAAAAACACTTTTTTTACTTTTTGTTATAATAATATATTTTTTAAAAACTTTTTTTTTTCTCTGTTTAGGCCGATACGTATTCTTCTATATTTTTTTGGTAAAAAAAATTGCAATAAGTGTATAGTGATTGGTTTGCGAAAAAGTTATAGCGCCTACAAAATAGGGGATAGAATTATGACATTTTTATTATATATTTTTTTTTACTAGTAATGGCGGCGATCTGTGATTTTTGTCAGGCCTGCAATATTGCGGCGGACATATCGGACACTTTTGACACTATTTTGGGACCATTCACATTCACCGTATTTTTCGGACTATAAGACGCCCTTTTTCCCCCAGAAATATGGGGGAAAATGTCCCTGCGTCTTATGGTCCAAATACATAACAGGGGCCCCGCCCCCCGCCGTCGCTGGCACCGCCCCTGCCATTTGCTCACAGCCTCTGGAATCCCCCGACCGCCGCCACTGGCTCCGCCCCCCCCGCCGCAGTGTCAGGGGCTTTGCGAATCGAATTAGAGCTGCTCTCTCTCTCTCTCTCTCTTTCTCTTTTGCTTACAGAAAGGGAGGGGGGGGGCGGCGGGGGATATCCGCAGCTCTCCTCTCCCTGTCACAGCGCCGCTGCCGAGTTCTCTGGCAAATAGAGCAGCGGCGCTGACAGGGAGAGGAGAGCTGCAGGCTGTCTGTATATCCCCCACCGCCCCCCTTCCCTTTCTGTAAGGAGAAGAGAGAGAGAGCGGCTCTAATTGGATTTGCTGGGTCGCCACCCAGCTTCCTGCCCACTGTTCCCCCCCCCCCATGATTGGCCACAGCAGAGGGCCAATCAGAAGACACTGGGGGCATCATGGGAAATGAAGTCCCTGCAGAGTTTATGGCACCAGTTCCCCCAGCATGCAAGCACTGTGCTGAAGGGGAGGGGAGGGGAGGGAGGGGGTGTTAGAACTTGAAGAGGAGCAAAAGAGAATACTCTGCTGGGGGACACCACCAGAGAGCCACGCTGTACCCCGCACCGCCAGAGAGCCACGCTGTACCCCGCACCGCCAGGGAGCCACGCTGTACCCCGCACCGCCAGGGAGCCACGCTGTACCCCGCACTGCCAGGGAGCCACGCTGTACCCCGTACCGCCAGGGAGCCACGCTGTACCCCGCACCGCCAGGGAGCCACGCTGTACCCCGCACCGCCAGGGAGCCACGCTGTACCCCGCCAGGGAGCCACGCTGTACCCCGCCAGGGAGCCACGCTGTACCCCGCCAGGGAGCCACGCTGTACCCCGCCAGGGAGCCACGCTGTACCCCGCCAGGGAGCCACGCTGTACCCCGCCCCGCCAGGGAGCCACGCTGTTGCGATTTCGCTGGGTCTGGTAAGAGGGCCTGTTGGCCATTATTCATTACTGTTCCCAGGGACTGAGCCATTAGGAAGTGCCTAACCTGATATCCTCTAGGCCTTATTGACCGCCACAACGTCCCTCTCTGTCCTCTTCCCACGGCGTCCCCTCTGTCCTCTTCCCACGGCGTCCCCTCTGTCCTCTTCCCACGGCGTCCCCTCTGTCCTCTTCCCACGGCGTCCCCTCTGTCCTCTTCCCACGGCGTCCCCTCTGTCCTCTTCCCACTGCGTCCCCTCTGTCCTCTTCCCACGGCGTCCTTCTCCCAGGGCGTACTCTGTCCTCTTCCCAGGGTGTCCCTTTGTCCTTTACCCACGGCAACCCTCTGTCCTCTTCCCACAGCGTCCCCTCTGTCCTCTTCCCATGAAGATGACAGGGCGGGCCTTGACAGGAAGGGGTGGGTCATATTTAAATTAGGGGGTGCGCAAGTTTAGTCAGGCCTAGGGCAGCACAAAACCTAAATACACCACTGATGGCATGGTCACTCTGCGTTTACTGTGGCATTGTCACTCTGCGTTTACTATGGCATGGTCCCTCTGCGTTTACTATGGCATGGTCCCTCTGCGTTTACTATGGCATGGTCCCTCTGCGTTTAGTATGGCAATGGTCAGGCTGCATTTAATGGGCACTGGAAAATATTTTAGTACACAATTTGGTTCAGAATATTTTTTTTCTTGTTTTCCTCCTCTAAAACCTAGGTGCGTCTTATGGTCATTTGCGTCTTATGGTGCGAAAAATACGGTATACAGCGAACAGTGCTATAAAAATGCACTGATTACTGTATAAATGTGACTGGCAGTGAAGTAGTTAACACTAGGGGGCGAGGAAGGGGTTAACTATGTTCCCTATTTGTGATTCTTACTGTGGGGGGAGGGGACTGACAGGGGGAGGAGACCGATCTGTGTCCCTATGTACAAGGGACACAGCATCGGTCTCCTCTCTCCCTGACAGGACATGGATCTCTGTGTTTACACACAGATCCACGTCCTGCCTCTGTCACAGCCGATCGCGGGTGCCTGGCGGACATCGCGGCCGCCAGGCACGCGCATCGGCATCACGTGACCGCGGCGGGCACAGCTGTTCCCCCGCCGCGCGCCCTCGGTGGCGCGCAGTGGGAGAGAAACAGCAGGACGTCCACTCAGCACTTGAGAGCCGCGCTGCAGACGTCTTTTGTCTATAGCGTGGGTCTCAAGTGGTTTAATAAAAAAATAAGACAACAGTAAAGTTAGCCCAATTTTTTTTTATATTGTGAAAGATAATGTTGCGCTGAGTAAATTGATACCCAACATGTCACGCTTCAAAATTGCGTCCGCTCGTGGAATGGCGACTAACTTTTACCCTTTAAAATCTCCACAGGCGACGTTTAAAAAATTCTACAGGTTGCATGTTTTGAGTTACAGAGGAGGTCTAGGGCTAGAATTATTGCTCTCGCTCTACCGATCGCGGCGATACCTCACGTGTGGTTTGAACACCGCTTTCATATGCGGGCGCTACTCACGTATGCGTTCGCTTCTGCGCGCGAGCTCGGCGGGACAGGGCGCGTTCCTGGCTCCTAACTTTTTTAGCTGGCTCCTAGATTTCAAGCAAATTTGTTAAGCCCTGCACTAAGCAAAACACACCGTGGTCAGTTCTCTAGCTATGCTGGGAATTCGGTTACACTAAGCAAAACACACCGTGGTCAGTTCTCTAGCTATGCTGGGAATTCGGTTACACTAAGCAAAACGCACCGTGGTCAGTTCTCTAGCTATGCTGGGAATTCGGTTACACTAAGCAAAACGCACCGTGGTCAGTTCTCTAGCTATGCTGGGAATTCGGTTACACTAAGCAAAAAACACTGTGGTCAGTTCTCTAGCTATGCTGGGAATTCGGTTACACTAAGCAAAACACACCGTGGTCAGTTCTCTAGCTATGCTGGGAATTCGGTTACACTAAGCAAAACACACCGTGGTCAGTTCTCTAGCTATGCTGGGAATTCGGTTACACTAAGCAAAACACACCGTGGTCAGTTCTCTAGCTATGCTGGGAATTCGGTTACACTAAGCAAAACACACCGTGGTCAGTTCTCTAGCTATGCTGGGAACTCGGTTACACTAAACAAAACGCACTGTGGTCAGTTCTCTAGCTATGCTGGAAACTTAGTGTGCTCTCCTCCAATGGTCAGACTTGTTTTGACCCCCCCCCCCCTGCACAGCCATTCTTTGGGAAGATCAGTGTACCGTTGCTTCTCTTCCCCCACCTTTTAGACCGACCATACGCAGTTTAAATCTCGGCTGGTTCAGCAGGAAACCGCAGAGATTTGAACCATTAGTGGGCAGGCTGAATGTATTAAGTTGATCGATCAACTTGGGTACAACCGGCCTGCCAGTTCACTTGCAATTATCGCAAGTGGCTGCTATAGCCGCTAACGATAATCTCTGTCTTCTCCCGGTAGGGATGGCTTCCCTCGCCCCGAACCACTGGGAAAAGACAATTGCTCGTCAGGAGGGATTCCCGTGTCAGCAATGTACCGTGTTGATGGGGGAATTATGCAGATTTCTTTCCTGCAACCAATGGTTACAGAAAATAAATTCTCACCGTGTAACTATGCCTTAGCTGACAACAGGGAGAATGTGATCACTTATTAAAAAAAAAAAAAAAAAGAAAAAGGGGGGGGGTATTTTTTAATGTGGTGGTGTGTGTTTTTTTATTTTTTATATACCTATACACAAATGCTTCTCCTTTTTTATTTCAATTTTAAACTGAATGTGTTGGTTTACAAGGTGATCGTTTACAATCACTTAAACCACTTCAATACTGGGCACTTTAACCCCCTTCCTGCATTTTTCAGCGATGTCGCACTTTGAATGACAATTGCATGGTCATGTAACTCTGTACCCGAACTAAATTTTTATCATTTTGTTCACACAAATAGCGTTTTCTTTTTTTGGGTGGTATTTAATCACCACTGATGCCGCGTACACACGATCATTATTCACGGCAGTTAAAAAACCGCCGTGAATAATGTCATTTAAAACGGGGGAACAGCTTGTTCCCCACACACGGTCGTTTTTCACGTCATTTTTTCTCTTGACGAGAAAAACGACCGTCTGTGGGCTCCGCGGCAGTGTTTCCCTATGGGAAACACTGCCGCGGAAAACATGTCGAAAAAAACGACGAGAAAAATTAGAACATGTTCTAATTTTTCTCGTCGTTTTTAATGCCGTTTTTCTCGTCGAAAAAAACGACAGAAAGCCCACAAACTATCGTTTTTCTCGTCGAATGGGAAAAATGTAGTTTTTTTTGACGAGAAAAACGGCCTTGTGTACGCGGCATAAGTGTTTGTTTTTTAATTTTTTTGCTAAATAAACTAAAAAATACTGAACTTTTTGAAAAGAAAACACTATTTTTCATTTTTTTTTTTCTGTTATGAAATTTTAGCAAATAAATATTCTTCATAAATTTAGGTCAAAGTGTATTCTGCTACATTTCTTTGGTGAAAATAACCCAAATTTAGTGTATATTATTCAGTTTGTGTAAAAGAGTTTTTTTTTTTTTTTTATTGAGTCCACAAACTACAGTTTGTATCTGAAAATGTATCAATACTGACGGCCTAACTTTTTGAAAAGTAGTCCAAGGTATTTAGTAATGGGCATAGCAAGTTTTCTGAAGTATTTTTGTCCATCATTTTTTGGATGGAGATATATATGGTCACCAGTGCAGTAATGCGTCATCATATAACTGGTGTGGTGGTGATCAGGGACACTGGTGACAAAAGAAAAGAAAATGAAATTATTTTATTACAATTTTTATTTATTTTTATTACAATGGTTTTTTTTTTTTTTTGTTTTTTTGTTTTTTTTCAAAACACTGAATAGAGCTAAATAATCTTGCCATTATGATGTACTACTCTGTGAAAGTGATCAGGATTATTATTATTTTTTTAATTATTTTTTTACACATTATGATTGCTTATAGCAGTGTATTTCATTGCTATAAGCAAGCATTTTACTGAATGAAACTGATTAATTTAGTTTGTTTTGATTAGCTGTGATTGTCCAGAGCTAATTACTTGGTACAGATGGGCTGTGATTGGCTCTGTCTGTACCATGTGATCACATTGACCAATCACAGCTAGAACACAATTGTACACAATGAATGGCATAAAAGCAAGCCATCCATGGTTTACAGAAACGCACCTCCCAATTCAAATGCATCTAAAACACAACAAGAATGCATCAAAAATGCACGTGTTGCATTTTTGATGCATTTTTTTAAAATCACAGGACCTATGAAAATGACACCATTGGCAAGGTGAAATCATTTTACCTTTTTGGAGCATCACTATACAGGACCTATATTGTTTGTAGCCTGGGGACTGCTATATACACTGCTCAAAAAAAATTAAAGGTACACTTCTTAGGCAGTATAGCATCAAGCCAATTGAACTCCTGGGATATTGATCTGGTCAATTTAAGTAGCAGAGGGGGGTTGTTAATCCGTTTCAGCTGCTATTGGTGTTAATTAAATTATCAACAGGTGCACTAGATGGGCAACAATTAGACAACCTCAAAAACAGGAATGGTTTTACAGGTGGAGGCCACTGACTAGTTTTACATTTGGTTAGGGTCAGTGTCCCTACTGGTAGCATGAGGAGAGATACCTGGATGCTATAAAGGTTGCACAGGCAGTCCAACTCCTCCAGGATGGCACATCGATATGTGTCATTGCCAGAAGGTTTGCTGTGTCTCCCAGCACAGTCTCAAGGGTATGGAGAAGATTTCAGGAGACAGCCAGTTACTCTAGAAGAGCTGGACAGAGCCGTAGAAAGTCCTTAACCCATCAGCAGGACCGGTATCTGCTTTTTTTGTGCAAGGAGGAACAGGATGAGCACTGCCAGAGCCCTACAAATTACCTCCAGCAGGCCACTGGTAGGAATATCTGACCAAACAATTGAGGGTGGCCTGAGGGCCCGACATTCTCTAGTGGCCCGATGTTCACTGCCTGGGACCGTGGAACTCGATTGGACACCAGAATTAGCAGGTCTGCCACTGGTGCCCTGTGCTTTTCACAGATGAGAGCAGGTTCACCCTGAGCATATGTAAAAGGGTCTGGAAAAGCCGTGGAGAATGTTATGCTGCCTGTAACATCGTTCAGCATGGCCGGTTTGGTGGTGGGTCAGTGAAGGTCTGGGGAGGCATATCCATGGAGGGACGCACAGACCTCTACAGGCTAGACAATGGCACCCTGACTGCCATAAGGTATCGGGATGAAATCCTTGGACCCATTGTCAGACCCTACGCTGGTGCAGTGGGTCCTGGGTTCCTCCTGGTGCACAACAATGCCCGGCCTCATGTGGCGAGAGCATGCAGCCAGTTTTTGAGGATGAAGGAATTGATACCATTGAATGGCCCCTACGCTTGCCTGACCTAAATCCAATAGAACACCTCTGGGACATTATGTTTCAGTCCATCTGACGCCACCAGGTTGCACCTCAGTCTGTTCAGGAGCTCAGTGATGCCTTGGTCCATATCTGGGAGGAAATACCCCAGGACACCATCCGTCTTCTCATTAGGAGCATGCCAAATGTTGTCAGGCATACACAAAAGCACGGGCCATACAAACTACTGAGTGCCATATTGCGTTGCTGCACTGGAATTTCAGCAAAATAGACTAGCCTGTTCCATCATTTTTTCACTTAGATTTTTGGGGTGTCTTTGAATTCAGCCCTCTGTATGTTGATCATTTTCATTTCCATCAAACGATGTGTCATCCTTTAGTTCCTAACACATTACCCAGTCCAGATCAGTATGCATTTCCAGCATGAGATTTTTCCCCATTGAGATCTGATGTGTTTTCAAAGTGTTTGTTTAATGTTTTTAAGAGAAGTGTGTGTGTGTGTGTGTGTGTGTGTGTGTGTGTGTGTGTATAGTCAATGGTCAAAAGTTATTTCCCTCACAGGGTTTTCAAAATTTTCATCCAAAGAAATACACATGTAGCCTCCTGGCTTAATCTGGGTACACACTAGAAGTATTTTTTCTTTTTTTTCTTGTTCATTCAGCTTAGTGGACTGGCTTCTGTAGACCAGACACAGCTTTTTACACATGCAGCACTCCTGGCCTTACCCTTTTTAGGCCCTTCATCTGTCTCTGTCTACAGACAGTCTTCCTACACAGCTCTGTGCACATACCTGGCAGCCCCTTGCTGCTTTGGCCTCCATCTGTCTCTCCTAGGATGAGCCCTCCTGACTCCTTGGCAAAGACCTCCTCTGTATGCTGGGGCAGAGAGCAGAACCTGATTTCAGGTCTGTCCTAAAAGACACCTGACCAATTAGTGTTGATAATTCTCAAAACACAGACTCGGGAATGGAAATTTCATCCCTTCCAGACCTCTATAAAATCTCAGAGCTTCAGGTCCCATACCACGTTTTGCCAGCCAATGAGGAAACTGAAAAGCCAGTTTCCTCTGAATGACACCAGTCCCCTGGAGCCCCTCAACCTGTCTAGATGAGAAAAACCCTTTTAACACTGTGGCAGGGCGCAAAAAACAAAATTTTTATATATATATATATATATATATATATATATATATATATATATATAAATAATTATACAGGTTTTATATATCGCCAACAGTTTGCGCAGCGCTTAACAAAATAAAGGCAGACATTACAGTTACATTACAATTTGGTACAAGAGGAATCGGAGGGCCCTGCTCATTAGAGCTTACAATCTAAAAGGGAGGGTCAATTGATACAAAAGGTAATATCTGAGGGGGATGAGCTGATGGAGGAAGTAAAAGTGTTAGAAGGATATGCTTCTTTAAAGAGTAGAGTTTTCAGGGATTGTGTATATGTGTGTGTGTGTGTGTGTGTGTGTGTGTATATATATATATATATATATATATATATATAATATATATATATATTATAATAATATCTCATGTTTCCCACAGTAGCCCAAAGCTGTTTAATGCAATAAGCTTCCTCGGTCATGTTGAGCATATGCTATATAATTGGAGTCTTAGAATGTGCTACCACCTTTGCATGAAGTGTGCTTTTCTTGGCTGTTTTTTGTAAGTGACCGTTTGAAAACATTTGTTATTTCTAGTTAGAAAATACAATTCCAACTGTATAAATGCGGTATCTGTTCAAAAGGAAAGCATGCCAGATTGAATCTTAAAGTGGTTGTAAACCCACTTTATAAACAAACACCTACAGGTAAGCCTAGATTAAGGCTTACCTGTAGGTGCATGAAATATCTCCTTAACCTACACGGTTAAGGAGATATTTGCATTTAAATGCGGGCGACGCTGACGTCACGCGCATGCGCATGTGGTTAACCCCATTCACAAATTCGGCTAGGTCGCAGCATTCGACGACGTAGCCGGATTCGACGGATCACGCGCGCATGCGCGGAGTCACGTCTTCGCCGCTCCGGCCAATCACAGCGCCGGAACGGCGCTGTGATTGGCTGCAGCGGCGATACCCGGAAGTAACCTTCCGGCTATCGCCGCAGCGATGGATGCGGCTGAAGAGGGAGACGAGGAATGCTTCGGGGGCCCCGATCTAAGGTAAGTGATGCATAATGAGCTATTATGCTAGTCATATTAGCTCATTATGCCTTTCTCTTACAGGTCGTTGGCAAAAAAAAAAAAAAATAGTGGGTTTACAACCACTTTAAAGTAGGAGTATAATCTGTAATAATGATATATAGCCTTTTCATAGGCTTGTACAATCCACACATCTCCATGAGTTTTCCAGGTCGAATTGACAATAAGTAGCTGCATGAAATGTAAAATAAATTTGCACAATTCGTTATTTACCTAAACGTGGCACCTGTTTGTGAGGCCAATTCGTGTTCTTCCTGTTTATCTTGGATAAAAATGTTGAACGCTGGTTTTTCATTTACTTGCAGTCCTGAGCCCAGGATTTAAAAATGGCCATATTATTTTTCTGACAGGTCTCTTGCTGATGGATTGTATCACACACTCAGATCTCTTGGGGAAGGTTTCGTTTCCAATGAGCTTTATAGGTATTGAGGAAAAGTGTAGTAACCTGGTTTTGTGGAAAGTTTATAATAATGAAGCATTTGTGCATGAAGACTGTCACAAGACTTTTTTAACAGCATATATCTGTAATGGTGCTGTAGTCCAAGCAGCTTAACCATCAGGTCAAATTTTAATGGCAAAGTATCATTGAATTATGCATATTGATAGTTAAAAAAAAATTGTAAATGAGCCTTTAACTGTCAAATTTTTAAGTAATTTGTGGTTTTACATGATTTTCACCCTACACCTTTTATCTCTTGTGTTTTAAGTAGATAACTGGGACTTAAAGCTTAAGATATAAGGATACGACTTGAAGAGGTCATTTGCTGTCACAAGTTGTAAGATCTTTCTATTCTGTGGTCTACTAGAATCAAATTTAGTGCTCTAAACACAAGTGGAATGGTTCTAAATGTAACATATTGTTTTAATACTCATATCTGATTAACATAATACTTGATATTTGAAATAATCTTACTGCAAATTTAGTAATTAGTATACAGAATGAAACTGACATTTAGACCCTCCTGTCTTGTGGCATAGATGCTAGATCAGTGTTTCTCAACCTTTTGTCAGTCAAGGCAAGGCACCCTTTAAAATTCTGCACATTCTTGAGGCACCCCATTCTAAAATGTAAAAAACGTAACAAATGGTTTTGCAGCAACATCCACACGCGTAGGGCACCTAACATTCAAGGTGATTTATTCTTCCAATGCAAATACACTTTTGCACACTGGTACTGACTAATATTCCATTGGTTCTCTTCTTCAGTTTCTCTCATACCACTAATGTGACCCCAGTGCTAACAGAAAGGGGCATGGTAAGGCAAAACAAGGATGGTTGTGCAGGCACAAGACGTTCTCCTTAACAACCTTTGACACCATTAGTTGTTAGGACACCAGCTGCTAGAAAGTTGTAATGGTGCACAATGAAGACCTGTGGCTTTGTGTAACTAAAAGACAGGCTTAATCCACCCATTGACTTGTATACAATTTTTGGGCAATTCAGGCATTTTGCCAAGGCATCCACTGAAGAAACCTGAAAGCGGTAATAAACTTAGGCATACATATTTTTCAATTCCATGTAGCCAGTACACAAAAGCATTTTACATCATTCCGGATACTGTTTAGCATATAGGTGGACTGAGATTTTGGCTGCTGAAAATTATCATCCGAAAACCGTTTATTTTCATTCGGCCAAAAGAAAAAATCAGCCGATACCAAAAGGGGGCGTGGTCCACCCTGGGTGCCGCCCATTTAGAGAGTGTCACCCTGGCGTGCCCAGTCCTCCACTTCCTCCTCGCCACGATCTCTGTGTCACGGAGCTGAATTGTCTGGGCCGTAGTAACAATGTCCTGCCTCCTGTGATAGACGGCACACTGATCCAATACCGGGACATTAAATCAGTGGGACGTGATCACAGGTGGCGGGACATTGTTAATACAGCCCAGACAATTCAGCTCTGTGACACACGGAGTTCGCAGCTCTGATCCGGACACAGGCAGGCTGCATATGACTAGCACTGGTGAGGCTGCTGGGCACAGGAAGGCTGCATATGACTGGCACTGGTGAGGCTGCTGGGAATAGGCAGGCTGCATATGACGGGCACTAGTGAGGCTGCTGGGCACAGGTAGGCTGCATATAATGGGCACTGGTGAGGCTGCATATGACAGGCACCAGTGAGGCTGCTGGGCACTGGTAGAGCTGCATATGACGGGCACTGGTGAGGCTGCATCTGACGGGCACTGGTGAGGCTGCATCTGACGGGCACTGGTGAGGCTGCATCTGACGGACACTGGTGAGGCTGCATTGATCTCCTGTACCATGTCTTCAGTCTCTGACCGTCTCCTGTATCATGTCTTCAGTCTCTGACCGTCTCCTGTATATCATGTCTGCAGTCTCTGACCGTCTCCTGTATATCATGTCTGCAGTCTCTGACCGTCTCCTGTATCATGTCTGCAGTCTCTGACCGTCTCCTGTATCATGTCTGCTGTCTCTGACCGTCTCCTGTACCATGTCTGCAGTCTCTGACCGTCTCCCGTACCATGTCTGCAGTCTCTGACCGTCTCCTGTACCATGTCTGCAGTCTCTGACCGTCTCCTGTACCATGTCTGCAGTCTCTGACCGTCTCCCGTACCATGTCTGCAGTCTCTGACCGTCTCCCGTACCATGTCTGCAGTCTCTGACCGTCTCCCGTACCATGTCTGCAGTCTCTGACCGTCTCCCGTACCATGTCTGCAGTCTCTGACCGTCTCCCGTACCATGTCTGCAGTCTCTGACCGTCTCCCGTACCATGTCTGCAGTCTCTGACCGTCTCCCGTACCATGTCTGCAGTCTCTGACCGTCTCCCGTACCATGTCTGCAGTCTCTGACCGTCTCCCGTACCATGTCTGCAGTCTCTGACTGTCTCCCGTACCATGTCTGCAGTCTGACTGTCTCCCGTACCATGTCTGCAGTCTGACTGTCTCCCGTACCATGTCTGCAGTCTGACTGTCTCCCGTACCATGTCTGCAGTCTCTGACCGTCTCCCGTACCATGTCTGCAGTCTCTGACCGTCTCCCGTACCATGTCTGCAGTCTCCTGTATCCTATCTGCTAGAGGTACACAGAATGGAAATTTTGCTATTAGCAATGTGTTTAAAGTGGAGTTCCACCCAAAAAAAAAATACACCAAAATCCTTTAAAAAAATAGAGAAAAAAAAATGTTTTACTCACAAGAAAGGGCGGTTGCTATGCGGAACTTGCTAATCTGCCTCTTCCTCCACCGTGGCAGGTCTTCCTCGTCCTCGCCGTGTCTTCTGGGGAATGTGGCGCGCTGCCTTCTGGGAACTGTGTATCCCAGAAAGCAGCCGCCCATTCACAAAGCGCCGCAAGGCTCGCGCATGCGCAGTAGGAAACAGGCAGTGAAACCGCAAGGCTTCACTGCCTGTTTCCCTTAGTGAGGATGGAGGCGCCGGGACCTGCCAGTATCGAGGGATCGCCCTCGGGGGGCCGACATCGCGGGCGCCTAGGACAGGTAAATGTCCTTATTAAAAGTCAGCAGCAACAGTGTTTGTAGCTACTGACTTTAAAAAAATAAAAATAAATTGCGGGTGGAATCCCGCTTTAAGCAAGAGATTGCAGACATGATACAAGAGATGGTTAGAGACCGCAGAATGCATTTTTCTTGACCTTTCTTGCACTAAAAGGTGCCAATAATGTCCAACAACAAATTCATATTAACTTAGATTGATGATATTAATTAAAAAGTTGCATATAATACAATTATATATAAAAATATATATATTTTTTTTAAAACTGTCATTTTCAGTTTCCGGCATAGTGCATGCTTCATTTTCGGTTTCGGCACCAAAATATCCATTCGGTGCACCCCTAGTTTAGGAGCATCATTTCTGTTCCATGCTTCCCATCTAAAGCCGGCTCCATATAAGCTGCTTTCTTCCACATTAAGGCCTCATGCCCACGGACGTTTTAAAAAACGGGCTGTTAAGCTAGTACAGACGCCAGGAAAAAAGCGGCGTTTTTTCCGCATTTTGCATTGAATTTAATGCACGTTTCCCTGCGCTAGCTTTAGCCACGTTTTTCTTTCTCTATTCCAAATCAATGGTTCCCTATGGGAGCCCATTGATTTGAATAGAGGTCGCACCAGAAATCTGATCAAGTTGATCAATACCAGACCCTTATCCGAGCACGCAGCCCGGCCGGTTAGGAAGGGGGGACGAGGGAACGCCCACCACCTCCTGAACTGTACCAGGCCGCGTGCCCTCAACATGGTGGGTGGGTGCTTTGGGGCAGGGGGCGCCCTGCGGCCCCCCCACCCCAAAGCACCTTGTCCCCATGTTGATGGGGACAAGGGCCTCTTCCGGCAACCCTGGCCGTTGGTTGTCGGGGTCTGCGGGCGGGGGGCTTATCGGAATCTGGGAGCCCCTTTTAATAAGGGGGCCCCCCACCCTATGTGAGTATGGGGTACATCGTACCCCTACCCATTCACCTGGGGGAAAAGTGTCAATAAAAAAGCCCACACTAGACAGCTTTTTAAAATTAATTTATTAGGCAGCTCCGGGCGGTCTTCTTCCGTCTTCTCCGGTTCTTCTCCCGCTCTCCGGTGCTTTCTTCCTTCTGCCGGGCAGAATAGGGGTCTGGTATGGATCCTCACGCAATTTTTACATTTTCGCAGGGTTCCCCTTCAAGATTCTCTGCAACGAGTCGCCCCGCAAGTCGGATCATCTTGATCCGACTTCTGGTGCTACCTCTATTCAAATCAATGGGCTCCCATAGGGAACCATTGATTTGGAATAGAGAAAGAAACGCCGGACGAGGCTTAACACAGCGTTAAGCCTCGTTACATCGGGTTTTTCACCCTTTGCCGGCGTCTGACGTCTTTACAGCTCTAACGCTGGAGCTTCAGAACGCACTGGTCCTGTTTTTTTTTTTTTGCAGCTTAAAAACGCCTATGCCATTTACAGCTCAAAAACGTCATGGTGGGCATGAGGCCATAGGCTAACATGGAGAGCCGTTTTTAAGCTGCAAAAAACGCTCATAAAAGTGGCTGTAAAAACGTCCGTGGGCATGAGGCCTTATACTGTAGCTTACTTTCTCCCTTTCTGTAAGAACCCTTACGAATGCGCATTAAATAATATTATTGAACGGGGATGTCCTCTTGCATGTATGCAGTGAGCCTGAAGACACAGACACAGCATCAGGTGCACAATCTGAAAAGGACTGACGACACAGATTATGCCTGGGTTTGATGTGTTTTTCAGGCACGGTTTGCGGTGCGTTTCGCGTTTTTTTTTTTTTTACGTTTTTTTTTTATGCGTTTTTTGCATACAGTTTTAATGCATTTTGTGTTTTTACGTTTTTTTTTTCTCTCTTTAGACACACTGTAAACATGCTGTACATTGCTAGTTGCTAAAGAGCGGGCCCGGAAGCCACCCGCCACAGCCTTAAAGTGGTGTTCCGGCCGAAATTACACTTTTTAATAAAAAAACCTCCTATAATACACAAGCTTAATGTATTCTAGTAATGTTAGTCTGTAAACTAAGGTCCGTTTTGTTAGGTTATTGCAGCATTTAGATCGTTTATAAACTAGAAATAGACTGTGGCCATTTTAAGTCTGGGCATCTGAAGCCAGACTGTATTCTCTTCCTGGATATCAGGCTTGCAAATCTCGCACAAGCAGTGTAAATCGGTTTCAGTTTCATGTTACCCTTTCTCTCCAGTTTCATAGCAAGTTGCCGCCCCCTATTTATGTAAACATCTCCTCCCCTCCTTCCCTCCAGTATGTACAAGCAATAATATTATAGAAATACAGAAATCTGCTGCTAAAGGTAAGAATAATGTAGATATATCTGCAAAGAAACAAATGATTTAGTTTACAATTAGGATATTTTTAAAGTTCTTACCTTTTGCTGTGAATGACAGGTTATTTACATATCTCATGCACTAGCATTATTTTTTAATTCCCACCCCCACTCCTTTTCTGAAGTCATGTGGTTACTTTTCTGGATTTTGACTGTATGTTAGTGATCATAGCAGAAGGAATACACAGGAGAAAATGCATGTTGACGCGGGGAGTCTACTGACATCACAACTCCACCCACGGAGCTCCAGACAACAGATCCACCCACAGAATCTGCAGTTTTTCAGTTCTTATAACAGACAGAGGGGAGACATTTGACAGGTGAGGATACATGCAGGAGGCATGTATATCCTTATAGATCAGCACTATGGCAGTAGTTTAGAAAGGATGAGAGTGGGTTTACATCCACTTTAAGGATGCGGCGGCCGGCTTCCCTGGCCCGCTCTTTAGCAACTAGCTATATACAGTGTTTAAACAGAAAAATAAAAAACACATCAAAAATCGCATCACAAACACAACACTTGCGTTTCTGGTGCAATTACATTAAAGTCTATTACATGCAAAACGCAGGAAAAATTTCCCTGACCCTTTCCAAAAACGCACCAGCTGCAAAACGCAAACATACGTGTACTATAGAAAACCATGTTGGACGGACTGTAGTTTAATAATGCATTTTATGTGGCACATATTATGTGCCAGAACCATTTAGAGTCTTATGCGCCTCTGCTCCGCAGCCACTTGCTTTCTCTACCGCCAGTTTAATTCACAACACTGATGCTCTGTGATGGCGGGTCCGCAACCCACGATCTGGGCTTGCCAACCCGCCATCCCAGAGCAGGAGGTCGTGGGCCACATCAGAGGGCTCCGCGGGCCACTGGTTGGGCACCCCTGATTTAGACCTTATGCTGCTGAGCACTTCCCTTAAAGTCATGTCCTTGAAGACACCCTGAAGTACCTTTTTAAAGAGGTCCTGTGTGGCTCTTGATTTTCTTTTTCTTTAATAGAGCATTATCTTTACAACTTTTGGTGTGCAGGCTTCCCCTATGATCTTTGAAGATACACTAGTGTGACTTAAGCCCCGTATGCACTGGCCGAATATTGACTAGTTCAACAGAGTGGCTGCGAGTGCTGACTCATGTGTTCTGGAGGGGGCAGTCCCCTGTCAGAACACAATCGCTCAGCGGGGAGATCACTGTACTAACATTGGATAAGCTAGTACAGTGAGCTCCTACCCAGCTTCCTTCAGCCTGCGGGGTTAAACGAACAAAACTGATAGCGTGTACCAGGCATTACAGTACAGAAGCAATACAGAGAGCAGTTTGAGGGGGCCAGTATGTGGGGAAGAAACATCTCGTCCTTGAGAGTGAAAAAGGGGCAAAAGGGATGTTGGTGCAATAGCAAATAAATACATTTAACAGAAGATGCAACATAACAAAACCCTACCGACTCCAGCACTTGTGGCAATGGTATTTTATATCCATTTGAGCATTGTCGGTTATGCATTGTTTGGCTCAAGGGTAAAAATACTTATTTGAAATCTGAACACTGGGTTGATCCATTAGCTAGAGTATCTTTCCACACAAATAACTTCCCAGAAAAGTGAGTTGTTTTTCAACTTCTTTAGAAAACTGTTGGCAGTGCATGTCCTTGTTATTTAACATGTTTTCTTTTTATATAACCTTTATTGAACTGAGCCTCTTTGATACCTGTGGCGTTACTACCGTTTATCAATAATAGAATGTTTATTTGTATAGCTCAGCTATAGATTTTACCAGCTCCCTTTTTGTAAAATCCATTTTTTTTTCAGCATCCTAACTGTTTTTACACATTCCAGCTTTTCATTTTTGGATAGAGAGTGGAGGGGTTAGAACCCCTCCACATTTTTATTGCTGCCTGTTTCTACCTTTTGAAAAAGTTCAATTTCGTTCCAGCCTGATTGACGTAGTGGGTAAATCTTCCTTCTTTCCCGTCTGTTGGGTGTCAAACATAAGGTTGGGAGAAATCCCTTCAATGGGAACATGAGCACTAAAAGAAAAAGATTTTGAGCTGTAAAGACTATTCTGCGCAATAATTGCAAATATCGAGATCGACTGGTTTTATACAATTGTATTTCATTGTATTCTGTTGTAATATGGACTGAATATTGTCTAATTTTGAATACAATTTTATTTTCTCTTACCGTCCATGGACTGACACAGCATCTTCAATCTTGACAAAGTGGGTTATGTTCCTGCTCATAGGAGAAGACTAGGCAGAATGTTAGATGTTTTAACATACATTCTATTACCAGAGCTGAACAGCCCTGCCCAGGGGGCGGTCCCTCCGGACATAACCGTCCTACCTGCAGCCAGCTGCCTCAGTTTTTTTCTGCCTAGCAGAGGAGAGGACGTCGCTCTCTTTGGAGCCAGTCTCCTGAGGAATTTTTTTTTTTTTTTTATTCCTTTTTGAATTTTATTATTTTATTTTTGAGATTCTTCTATTAACAGTCGGCTGGGCAACAGGTTGGGTAGTTCGCTATCCTCGTAGTCTTCCCAGTCCGACCATCGAGCGTGCTGATCCTCGCTCAGCGTGAGATCAGTCCACGACATACCCCCACGGCTCCAGGGGTGGCCGGTGAGCTTTTGCTCCGAGGTCCACATATGACTGAACAGTTCTGCTGTATCTTTCACAGTGGACCGGGCCGATAGCTACTCAGTACTGCACTGTGATAGGTCTGTCAGGAACACACCAGTGGGTCCTTCATGGACGGGTAAGTAGTTCCTCCTGCCTCCACAGGTGAGTACATGCTGTGGGGGGGTTTCCCTGTCTCCCCCTTGTGTGTTTTGCTACTCTATGTCACCTACTCTAGCGATGCGCTGACTGGGGGTCTCTCTGTCCCGGTGGGGGTCCATAGGGGTTTGCATTGTGGTGTGGGCTGTTTTATGTGTCATTCTGGGCCTTGTGCGCTGTTCGGCGCCACGTTTTTCCTCTGTTTCTACTTTACAATGAAAACCGCATTGGCGGCCATCTTGCTGTGGCCTCGCTGTGGCGCACTTGTAATTGCGGCGGCCATTTTCTTGAAGCCGCGCACTGTTTTGTGCTGGTTTGGCCTCTATTGCTGACTGGAACGGTGCGGTTCTCCTCAGTCTCCTCACTGTTCACTCACGCTGGGAGCACAGCGCAGGCAGCGGAACCGAGCGGTCCTGACTGGGTTGGTGAGTCCCCTGGGTAACCCCCCACCGTCAGTGCAGCAGGAGGGTGGACTTTTTCTCTCACATGACAAAGTCTCAGAGGGTGGTGGTATTATGGAGTCAGTGTCACCTACTTACCCATTTATGTCAGAGGCAACAGGCAGTGCTACGGCAATCATTTTGTTACCAGGATGTAAGCGGTGTGCGAGCGCAGGGGAGCTAAAAAGTGCCATCTCCAGGGGAGTGCTCAGATTCAGATATGGGCAATGCTGCGGCACAGGATCCTAGCTCTGGATTTTTGGATTTTTTTTTTGACCAAGGACATTCCTTGTGAGGAAGACTCCTTATCTGGGTCAGTAAATGACAGGTTGCTTGTTTGTGAACTCATTGATGCTGTGAGGGACACTCTCAAGCTGGATGCTGCGGCTGAAGAACCTCTGGTGGAGGCAATCTCCTTTGGTTCATTTAAAGCTAATCCTTCTAAAAAGGTTTTTCCCTATACACCTTTCTTTGACAAAATCATAGACCAGGTATGGGACAAACGCCGATGACCATTGCGGTCTCTCAGCGTCTGGCGGTTAGGTACCCCCTTTGAGGAGAGCCTGAGTAAACAATGGGCCTCTCCTCCGGTTGTCGACCCTCCGGTCGCCCGGCTGAATAAAGCCACGACTCTCCCGGTTGAGGGGACTTCTACCTTAAGGACCCTACTGATAGGAGGTCGGATGTGGTGGGCTGAGCCATGTTCACCATGCTGGGATCCGCACTACGTCCTATTGTAGCAGCGACCCTGGTGTCTTGGACACTCACGGAATGGGCAAGGATTTTGCACCAGACTGTGCAGGAGCATCATCTTCCTCCGGATAGCGTTACACTGGCCGACCAAATGGTGCAGGACCTGGTGTATGTGTGTGATACCACTATGTACGCTTTCCCCTTAATTTCTAGGACCTCAGTGTCTGTGGTGGTATGGCGTCCCCTTATCTGGTTGAAATGCTGGTTTGCTGACCTGGCCTCTAGGAAGCTCTTGATGGATTACCTTTTAAGGGCGGAAGAATATTTGGTGCTTCCCTAGATGACATCAATAAAAATGTCACGGGTGGTTAGAGCACCCTTCTTCCTTAGCCTACTAAGGCGAAGGAGCCGCGCCGTAAACCGGGCCCTTCTTTTCTCACACACAAGTGTTTTTTTCGTCAGTCAGAGCCCACGGGAAATTTCTCCCAGACTGACAAGAGTGCGGGTGGAGGACAGAAGCATCCCTGGGTACGTATGCCGAACAAGACTGCTGACAAGCCCGCCACCGCATGAGGTCTTGCCCCCGCCCGGCTCTGGGGTAGGGGGATGACTTCGCAGTTTCCCGGATCGGCGGATCTCCGACCGGTGGGTATGCGAGGTGGTTACCTCCTGGGTACAGCACAGGGTTTCTTTCCTGGCCAACAGACAGGTTCTTTCCCTCAAATCTCTCTCTCCTTCCAGCACGTCGGGCTGCCCTATTGAGAGCAGTGCAGGACTTGCTGCGGTTCGGGGTGATTTTGCTGGTACCGTCAAAGGTGAGGTTTCAGGGATTTTATTCAAATCTTTTTGTGGTCACAAAGAAGGACGGAGTCTGTCCAATTCTGGACCTCAAGTCCTAAATGCCTTAAGGTTTGAAAATTCCGCATGGAATCCTTTCGCTCGGTGATTTCTGCGCTCCACCCGGGGGATGTTCTGGCGTCCTTGGACTCAAGGACGCCTACTTGCATGTCCCAATCTGCGCGGGTCACTAGAAGTTTCTGCGCTTTGCGATAGGCGTAGGCCACTATCGATTTGTGGCTCTTTCCTTCGGTTTAGCGTCGGCACCGCGGGTTTTCACCAAGGTGCTTGCCCCGATTTCTAGCTTTGCTGGGACAGCGAGGCATTGCTATCGTGGGCTATCTGGCCGTTCTTCTGAGAGCAGACTGACTCAGAATTGGAGGATTTTGTGTTGATAGCCAGTCAGGCCCTCCGTGACTCGGTTGGCTGCTGAACATTCAGTAGTTGGTCCTGGCTCCGACTCAGTGTCTGGAGTACCTAGGATTGATCCTGGACTCCTCGGAGGCGAGGGTCTTCCTACCCTTAGACGAATTACAGACTCTTCAGTCTGCGGTACTGGTGCTGACGTCTGCTACTCAGGGTGGCTTCCTTCGAGGCTGTATGTATGTAACGTATGCCCATTTCTACACTCGAGCGTTACTAAAAGAGATCCTGTCCTGCTGGGGCAAGTCTCCATTATCTCTGGATCGTCAGATCCAGGTGAGTCACCTGGTCAGGGCATTCCTGACATGGTGGCTGAGATCCCCGTCCCTTCGGTCAGGGAAGTCGTTCCTTCCTGTCCAGTGGACTGTGATCACGATGGACGCCAGTCTTTCGAACTTGGATGGAGTCTGGGGAGTTCTATCAGCCCAAGGGCTTTGGACTTGGGACGAAATCCCGTCTGCAGATCACTGTCCTGGAACAATCGGACTGTGTCTCTTCTCGTGGTCGACGAGACTACAAGGGCACTCTGTCAGGATTCAGTCAGACAACGCAGCGGCTTATGTCACCCATCAGGGGGGACCGCGAAGCTCGGCCGTAGCGTCTGAGACCGCTCACATTCTGAGGACTATCTAAACGCCAGATGTTGGACCAGGGGGAATGGTCCTTACGTCCGGGGGTGTTTCAACTTCTTCGCCGGAGGTGGGGCACGCCGGATGTAGACCTGCTGGCCTCTCGACTCAATCGCAAGGTGTCGAGATTCGTGGTCAGGTCCAGAGATCCCTGGGCAGACACGTTGCTGGCCCCGTGGGGTCAGTATCGGCTGATTTATGCCTTTTCTCCACTGAAGTTGCTTCCTCGACTACTTCGCAGGGTGGAGGCCGAGGGGATTCAGGTGATCCTCATCGCTCCAGATTGGCCTCGGCACACCGGTCTTGTGCACCTAGTGGCGGATGTTCCATGGCGACTACCGCTGCGGGAGGACCTTCTGTGTCGAGGTGCCATTCTTCATCCAGCTTTACAGTCGCTGGCTTTGACAACATGGCTATTGAAGGCCAGGTGCTGAGGGACCCGAGGTCTCTCGGAATCGGTCATCTCGACCATGCTGAGGGCACGGAAATCTTCCTCCAGGAAGATATACTACCGTACCTGAAAGGCCTACATCGCTATGTGCGAGGAGCTGGATTGGCGTCCACGGACGTATACCGTTTCCAGGATCATGCTGTTTTTACAGCGAGGAGTGGACCATAAGTTTGCTTTACGCACCATTAAGGGTCAGATTTCAGCTTTAGCTGTGTTCTTTCAGCGGCCGCTAGCGGGCCATTCTTGATTAGTACCTTCATGCGGGGGGTTCGCCGTGTGCTTCCCCCTATTAAACCACCTCTTCCTCCTTGGGATTTGGATTTGGTGCTCTCGGTTCTTCAAGAACCTCCCTTTGTAAACATTAGAGAGATTCCTCTCTTGTCTTTATCTCAGAAGGTGGCTTTTCTAGTAACCTTAACTTCTGTCGGCTAGGTTTTATGAATTGGCGGCCTTGTCTTGCAAACCGCCGTACTTGGTCCTCCATAAGGATGAGGCGGTGCTACGCCCTCAGCCTTCTTTTCTCCAAAAGGTGGTCTCGGTCTTCCACCTTACTGAGGACATTGTGTTTCCGTCTTTATGTCCTCATCCATCGCATCCCAGAGGGTTTGCGCTTCACACGTTAGACGTGGTACGTGCTTTACGGGTGTACCTGTCTGCTACGGCTTCGTTTTGGAAGTCTGACTCGCTGTTTGTCTGTGTATTGGTCCAAAACAGGGCCAAGCGGTTTCGTCTGCCACCATTTCTCGGTGGATCAGGCAGACTGTCATACAGGCCTATGCCCTTCAGGGGCGGGCGCCTCCCTTTCCGGTTACGGCGCATTCAACCAGGGCAATTGGTGCTTTCTGGGCTTTCCGACATCAAGTGTCTGTTGCACAAGTGTGCAAGGCGGCGACCTGGTCGTCAGCACATAACTTTTCAAGGTTCTATAAGGTTGATGTGGCTGAATCTTTTGATGCTCCTTCGGCCGCAAGGTTTTGCAAGCGGCTATTTAATGTTGCAACTCCTCCCTTGAGGAGCTCTGCTTGTTAGGGGTGTTTTTGTTTTTTTCCTTGATACTGTTCCCACCCCTCGTTCTTTGACACTGCTTTTGGGACGTCCCACTTTGTCAAGATTGAAGATGCTGTGTCAGTCCATGGACGGTAAGAGAAAATTAGGATTTTTTTTTTTGTACTCACCGTAAAATCCTTTTCTCTGACGTCCATGGACTAACACAGCACCCACCCCTCCTTTCTTTAAGTTTGTACTGCTTTACTACAAACTGAGGCAGCTGGCTGCAGGTAGGAGGGTTATGTCCGGAGGGACCGCCCCCTGGGCGGGGCTGTTCAGCTCTGGTAATGGAATGTATGTTAAAACATCTAACATTCTGCCTAGTCTTCTCCTATGAGCAGGAACATAACCCACTTTGTCAAGATTGAAGATGCTGTGTCAGTCCATGGACGTCAGAGAAAAGTATTTTACGGTGAGTACAAAAAAATCCTATTTTTTACCTAAAAAAAAAATGCTGTGTCTCAAAAGCCCCCTCTAGAATCCAGCGATGCTGCACGAGACACTTGGCTGACCGGGACTCCCCTCCTTATTGGCTGAAAAAGCAGTGCGGTGCCATTGGCTCCCACTGATGTCAATCAAAGTCAGTCAGCCAATGAGTAGAGGGGGCGGTGCCACTGTTCCATGCCTGAATGGACATGGGGAGCTGTGGGTCGGCTTGGGTGACCCCATAGAAAGCTGCTTGCTGTGGGAGCGCTCAACAGAAGGGAGGGACCAGGAGCACCAAAGAAGGACCCTAGAAGAGGAGGATCTGTGCAAAACCACTGCACAGGGCAGGTAAGCATAACATTATTACGTCTAAAAAAAAAAAAAAAAAAAAATTTACTTTACAATCACTTTAAGCAATCATAGTGTGCAAGAAAAAATACAGATCGCCTCCCTAGACTAGCAATGTGTCTTTTTATGTTAATACTCCACTGTTCTGGTCACAGTATGTAAAAAAAAAAAAAAATTGTTAAATAAAAAAATTGTAATAGAAAAAAATGTAATACTGTCACCAGTTGGTGTCTCTGATCACTGCCACACCAGGTATATAATAATGCTGTACTGCACTGGTGACAGTATGTAGGAAAAATAATTGTGAATAAAAAAAATGTTGGATGCTGGGTTCACACTTATGCAAATTGAATGCGGGTTTCCTCGCATCCATTTTGCATAGCAGGAGATTGTGACTGGCTCTCTATGCGAATTGCATAAGAGCCCTGTGCGTCTTTTGGTCTATTTCGGGTCCGAATTCAGCCCAATATTTTAGAAGGAGACGCACCGGACCCCTGATGTGAGCCGCTGCGTGTTAGTGTGAACCCACCCTTAAACCTTTTCCATGTTCCAAAAAATTGTAACAAAAAAATTTACAAATTCAAAAAACTCGCCATGCCTTTTATCAAATACCTTGGACTATCTAATTACCAAAAATGGGTCATTTGGGGGGGGGGGGAGGGGTTATTTGTTCTGTCCTGGCATTTTTCAGGCCTCAAGAAATTAGATCGTTCATCAGTCATTACATCAGGATTGACCAATTTTCAGATATACACAAAAGTTTTCAGACTCCAAAACTTTCCTACAGACTAAATAATTTACACTGATTTGGATTTAATTTTCACCAATGAAATGTAGCAAAATAAATTTTGCCCTTAGGCCCCTTTCACACTGGGGCGGGCAGGTGCGGTGGCGGTATAGCGGCGCGATTTTCAGTGCCGCTATACCGTCGTGTTTACCGCAATATTCGGCCGCTAGCGGTGCGGTCTTGACCCCCGCTAGCGGCCGAAAAAGGGTTAATACCGCCCGCAAACCGCGGCTACAGTCGCGGTTTGCGGGCGGTATTACCGCGGTGTCCCATTGATTTCAATGGGAAGGAGCGGCATACACACCGCTCCTTCACAGCTCTAAAGATGCAGCTTGCAGGAGAATTTATTTTTCTCCCGCCAGGACATCGCCTCAGTGTGAAAGCCCTCTGGCTTTCACATTGAGAATACTGGGGCAGGAGTATTTCAGGCAATATTTATGCGCTATTTTTAGCGCTAAAACGCCTCAAATACGCCACAGTGTGAAACGGGCCTAAATGTATGAGGAAAGATAATTTAGTTGCAAAATTTTATAACTGAAACGAAGAGCACTTTTTTTTTTTTTTTTCCTTTTTTTTTGGTCTTTGTAGTTTATTTAGCAAAAAATAAAAAAACTCAGTAGTGATTAAATATCACCAAAAGAAAGCTCTTTTTATGTGAAAAAGATAAAAAAATTCATGTGGGTACAGTGTTACAGGACTGGGTCAGAGCCCTTTTACACTGAGCCGGCCCAGGCGTCGGCAGTAAAATGCCGCTATTTTTACCGGCGCTTTACCTGTATTTTTGCAAGCGGCCGAAAAAGGGTTAAAACCCGCCTGCAAAGTGCTGCTACAGTGCCTTGGGCTTTCACACTGGAGTGAATGGAGCCGCTGTTTCAGGGCGCTTTGCAGGCACTATTTTTAATGCTATAGCGCCTGCAAAGCGCCTCAGTGTGAAAGGGGTCTAATTGTCATTCAATGTGTGACAGCAGTGAAAATTGGCCTGGGCAGGAAAGGAGTGAAAGTGTCCGGTATTGAAGTAGTTAAAGCATGCCCCACCCTCCTTTTTTTTGGAGAGGATATAGAAACTACTGTATATACCCGAGTATAAGCCAAGGTACCTAATGTTACCACAAAAACCTGGGAAAACTTACTGACTGAGTATAAGCCGAGGGTCAACAATGCCCACCCATTGCAACTTCACTAAGCCCATTGCCACCTCGCGTGTTCCCATCCTCGCGTGTTCCCATCCTCGCGTGTGCCCATCCTCACTGTTTCCCTAGAATTATAATTGAACATTGTAAAATTCTACCTGAAGGCTGCGGCGTCCATCGTTTTAAAACTCACGCTCTCTTCCTGGTCTCTTCTGTGACAGGTGAAACTGCCTGCTGAGAATCGTCTATCACGAACGTTCTCTCATCTTCACCCATCCCAGCAGACACTGTGTTCAGTTTCCGCCAATCACGGACGTCTGCTGGGAAACTGAGGATGAGAGAACGTTCGTGATAGGCGGAAATGTGTCTGCTGAGAATCGCCTATCACGGAAGGGACCAGGAAGAGCCCGCGAGTTTTAAACGATGGACGCCGCAGCCTTCAGGTACAATTTACAATATTCAATTTCGCTGACTCGAGTATAAGCCGAGGGGGGGACTTTCAGCCCAAAAAAAGGGCTGAAAATCTCGGCTTATACTCGAGTATATACGGTACTTTTACTATAATACATCAAAGCCAGTGTATGATTTTACAGTTGGTAGGTCCACAGTTTTTTTTTTTTTTTTTAAACTAGATGATAAAGAAGTAAACCCTAATTTCTAATTAGTGGTTCAGACAACACTGTCAGGAAGTATTGGCGAATAATTAAAAAACTGCTTGATCCTATTTATTTAATTTGTTTATTACCTGCATCAATCATACAGCTGATTTTTTAACATTATTTTCCTAGCTGGCTCTTAGCAAAGCAGTTAAGGACAGCATATCTTGTTCTAGAAATGTAGTTGTGCACAGAGCCTGGTGGCTAATAATAATGTGATTTCATTTTATAACTGAACCTGATGATTGGGTTTACTTATTATCATTCATTACTGTGCGCACTGCTTTCCGAGATGCGCATGCCAATGATCCCTGCTCATAATTAACTGTATGCATCTTTCTGCTTCTTCACTTTTAATGACCTTTTTTTTTTTTTTTTTTATAACTTTGCCAGATCAATGACAAACTTGGCCAGACATGATCATGAGAGAGTTTGTGAACCTTTTTTTTATCTAATAGGTTAAAGTCCCCTTTTTTTTTTCTTCTTTTTTTTTTTTTTTTTCCAGTCTCTAGACCAGTGTTTTAATGGTCTTGGATCACTTATATACAAGTACAGATTTAATACATTGTGCCTTCCTGACAGTTTGCAGGACGTGGTAGGCTTTTTAATACAAAAGCTCTGCCTTTCCTGCACCCTTGAAAGAATGCTTAAAAGAGAACTCCACCTTCATGGGAAAAAAAAAAAACATAGAATAAAAAATATGTTGTATATAATTTTATTACTCAAAGGGTGTTGTAAAGCTTCGTGTTTTTTCACCTTAATGCATCCTATGCATTAAGTTGAAAAAACACCTTGCAGTCACCGAGCCCCCGTTTTACTTACCTGAGACCCGAATCTCCTTGGGCGCGATCCCGCGTTTCTTTTTTACCGAGCTCTAGTCGGCTCGTCATTGGATGATTGATAGCAGCGCAGCCATTGGCTCCCGCTGCTGTCAATCAAATCAATGACACGGCGCACCGCGGGGCCGAGAGATACAATCCTGCAAGCGCACTGCCCCAGTGTGAAAGCACTCAGGCTTTTACACTGGTGTGGCTTGAGAGGCGCTTTACAGGCGCTAATTTAGGGCAAAACGTTTGAAAAGCGCCCCACTGTGAAAGGGACTTGGGAGGACCTCCAAACAGCCTTCTGTTGCTGTTTTACCCTCAATTATTGTCATTGTGATACCCTGAAACACAGAAAGGGTGCTTTTACAACAGTAGTTGTAGTAGACATGATTAATCAGTTTTTAATGTTTTATCTGCCATCTATGGTAACTGGACAGTGTAAAGCCTGCTATACACCCAAAAATTACTTTTGTTTAAAACAGTGGCCTGAATGATAATCTAACAGATTCCTTCATCCATGCTATGCAGCATGGATGAAGCAGTCCTAAGGCCCGTAGACACGATCTGGTTATAAAAGAAAAATTTGCGCTAGGTGCAAATTATTAAAGTGCAATAAATGAATAAATCCCTAAAGGAAAACCTGCTGCTAAACACCAAAAAAAACCTGATATAAGGTACAACAATATAAATATACAAAAAGGTGTAGCGCTGGATGAGCAAAACTGTGTATGGCTATACAGTGAAAAAAATATATAATATAAGAAAAAGTATCAAAAACATGAGTGAATACTACAAATAAACAATTTAAAGTTCATGTGTGTCAGTGAAAAATATATGAAATCTTCTCCTCTATTTAAAGATGATAAGAGTTCTACAGAGTGCAGGTATCCAATGAAAATCATAGGCAAAATGCTCCAACACTTAGTAAAGATCCCGCCACCAAGGTGAAGAATGAAGGCTTACCAGACAGCCTGCGACCACCCTTCTCAGGGGGGTCAAAACAGGCTCAGTAGAGTGATGTTTTACTCCATGGAAGGCAGGATGATTCTGCAGGAACGCTTCATCCACAATGGGAGAGTCTCCAGAGACGTTAATTGAACACCTGGGTTATGTCCCTGCTTGCAGGAGAAGACCTAGGCAGAATGTGAGATGTTATACATACATTCTAAACAGCCAGAGCTGAACAGCCCCGCCCAGGGGGGCGGTCCCTCCGGCATAACCCTCCCACTGCAGCCAGCAGACCTCAGTTCGTAACAAAGCAGTACAAACTTAAAAAGAAGGGTGGGTGCTGTGTCAGTCCATGGATGCCAGAGAAACGGATTTTACGGTGAGTACAAAAATCCTATTACTCTTTCGTCCATGGACCGACACAGCTTCTCTATTGACAAAGTGGGTATTATCCGTTAATTAGGAGTGACTAGGCAGAAAAACTTGTAAAAAGTGTTGCATCACACCTTCTACAGTACCGCCCAGGGGGCGGACCCTCTGGGTATACCCTCTCAGTCTGCACATCGCAGATCAGTTTTTTTCTGTCTAGCAAGGAGTAGGACATGGCTCCCTTCGGGCTCATTGGTCCGGGGAAAAAAGATATATATATTTTTATTTTTTTGCTACATTTGTTGTTTCCTGCGATCTTCGATCAACTGCCGACTGGGTGACAGGCTGGATCCTCGATCCTTGTAGTCTCCCCAGTTTCGGCCATCGAGCGTGTGCCGACCCTAGCTACGCGCTGGGTTTTCCACGACATGCCCGTCGCTCCACGGGTGGCCGGTGAGCCTACGCTCCAGGGCCTGCATCGGACCGCTCAGCTTCGGCTGACCTTACGGCCGAGTCGCAGCAGCCTGGCCGGTGAGCTTACGCTCCAAGGCTTGCATCGGACCGCTCAGCTTCGGCTGACCTTACGGCCGAGTCGCAGCAGCCTGTCCGGTGAGCGTCATGCTCCAGGGCATACATATGATCGTCCCTTCTGGGTCCAATCACAGCATGCCTGGCCAACAGTCACCTTCCGTGCGCGGACGATGATCTGTTTGGAATGTCTTCCAGCAGAATACATGCAGGATAGGTAAGTAAAACTCCCCTGCCTCGGCTGGGTGATTTAGCTGGACATTCCTGGAGAGATCAAGTAAGTGGTTGTGGCCCCTTTCTTCCCTCTCTCCCTGCCTTTCCCTCCTCCCTGGGCTTCTAGCTAAAGGTTGCTGGGTGCTGGGGGTCACCTAGGGGGTCCCACTGGAGCGGGGCTGGCTGTAACTAACATTTAAAAGAAATGTCATTTTTGCTTACCTGTGTTTCTGTGTCTCCATGCTGTCGGCGGCCATTTTGAGGTGGTCCATGCCAAGTTTGGCCTCTTGTAACTGCCTGGCGGCCATCTTCCTGTAGTTCGGCCACACCCACTGGCCCCTATCAGGTGATCGGCGGCCATGTTTGTCCACCCTGTATGCAGATATTGCCGTTCGGCGGCCATCTTTTTTGTGGGCTATGGCTGCCTGACCTCTATCTTCTGTCGGCGGCCATTTTCTTAGAGCCCACATTATCTTCCATACAGACGGTTTTGGCAACCATTTTGCGAGAGCCTCCGGCCTCTAGGGTGCATTACACTGGCGCGAAAATTCACACAGGAAGTGCTGATAAAAGAAGCAGACTGACACAGCAGCAAGGGGACAGCATCATAGGCGCAGCATAGCAGTACCTATCCAGGGTGGTGAGTCCTCTGGGTGACCCAGCATCTCTGCAGCGCAGGAGGGTGGCCTATTGATATCTTGCCTGGAGCCCTGTGAGTGTCAGCGTGTGGTCAGCATGGCATCTGAGCCAGATGTCTTCTCCCCTGAAACACCAGATTTAGCAGCTGGTGTCCCTGAGGTGTCTATGGACGCTATGTCGGCAATCCTAGAGGCGTTTGCTGCCAGGGTGGAAGCAGCACACGGGAATACAGGGGGTAGTAAACGCCCCATCCCCTGCAAGCTTCTGGGGATAATTCTGGTGCAGAACCAGGTCCAGCTATGGCTCGGGGCCCAGATTCTGACGCACCAGAGACTGCAGACCGTGACCGGACAGTGAGAATGACTCAAAGTCCAGGTCAGTACGCGAGACGGCTTTGGTATCTGACCTTATTACTGCAGTGCGGGATATGCTAAAATTGGAAAATACTGCAGAAGCAGCAGAGACTCCGGTCCACTTGGGTTTCATAGACCTGCCCGCACTGCTAAGGTGTTCCCTTGTGTGTCTTTTGATAAACTCTTATACAAGGAATGGGAGAACCCACTGAGGGTCTTTACAGCCCCAAAGAGGTTTGCGGTACGGTACCCCTTTTGAGGAGAGTTTTCTGAAGAAATGGACCTCTCCCCCCTATAGTGGACCCTCCGGTGTCCAGACTTAATAGAGCCACCACAATTCCTGTAGAAGGGGCTCCTGTTTTCTAGGACCCTGTGGATAAGAAGGCTGAAGCACTCGCTTGCTACCTATACTCAGTGGTAGGCTCGGCAGTACGCCCGCCATTGGCGGGGGCCCTAGTGTCTCACACACTTACTGAATGGGCAAGATTGCTACTCCAGGGGTTAAGGAGCGAGATGCTCCTCCTGATGAGATAACATTGGCCGACCTGTTGGTCCAGGGCCTTAGGTTTGTCTGCGAGTCAGACATGAATACTATTCCCCTGCTGTCTAAAACTTCGGTTTATGCAGTAGCAATACGCCACCTGATCTGGCTAAAAGGCTGGTCTGCGGACCAGACTTCCAAGAAAGCCCTGTTGGATCTGCCTTTTAAGGGCGACAGACTTTTTGGGGCTTCTCTGGATGACATCATCAAGGATGCCACAGGAAGTAAAAGCACTTTGCTTCCCCAAATTAGCAAGGGTAAGGGGCCACGCCAAGGGCAAGGGCCCTCCTTTACTGCACACAAGTGGTTTTTTCGTCCCCCTAGGGCGACAGGGAAAAGACCCCAGGCCAATAAAGCGCCTGCCCAAGGACAAAAGCGTCCCTGGTCCCGCATACCCAATAAGCCTGCGGACAAATTTGCGTCCGCATGAAGGTCCACCCCCACCCAGCTCTCGGGTGGGGAGACGTCTTCGCAAATTCGCGACTCAGTGGACAGCACTAATCTCCGACAGGTGTGTTTGCGAAGTAATCTCCTCAGGCTACAAGATAGTTTCTCTCTTGTCCACCGGACAGATTCAACACCTCCAATCTCCAGCTACTACCGACCCGTCGGGAGGCCCTGTATGGGGCGGTCCAGGGTCTACTGGAACGCGGGGTAGTTATTCCAGTTCCAGAACTGGAACGGGGTTTTTACTCAAATCTGTTCATTGTGCCGAAGAAGGAGGGGGTTCGTCCAAGCTTGGATCTCAGAGCCCTCAATTGCTTTGTGAAGGTACAAAGTTTTCGGATGGAGTCGGTTCGATCTGTAGTCACGGCTCTCCATCCGGGGGACTTTCTGGCCTCCTTGGACATCAAGGACGCATACCTGCATGTCCCCATATACTCCAGACACCAGAGGTTTCTGCGATTTGCTATCGGGAAGAACCACTACCAGTTTGTGGCCCTCCCGTTTGGCCTTGCCTCAGCACCCAGGACGTTCACCAAGGTGCTCGCTCCGATTCTGGCACTTCTAAGACAGCGGGGTATCGCTATCACAGGTTACTTGGACGACCTTCTGCTGAAGGGCCCTTCAAGCTCAGAATTAGAGGTAAGCGTGTCCATTACCTGTCAGACTCTTCGAGACTGTGGTTGGATACTAAACACGCAAATGTCAGTATTGGTGCCCACTCAACGCCTAGTGTACCTGGGGTTGATTCTGGATTCCTCAGAGGCAAAGGTATTCCTCCCTGTGGAGAAGTTGCAGACCCTCCGGGCTGCAGTACGGCAGCTGACTTCCAGGAATTGGTCGTCACTCCGTTTTTGCATGCGAGTGTTGGGCCTCATGGTAGCCTCCTTCGAGGCGGTCCCATATGCTCAATACCACACTCGAGTGTTACAGAGGGAAGTTCTGTCCAGATGGAACAGATGCCCTTCATCTCTGGATTATCAAATCCGAGTGAGCCACCTAGTCAGGAGATCCCTGGTATGGTGGCTGACAGCACCGGCTCTAATGGCCGGGAAGTCATTTCTTCCGGTTTACTGGATAGTGATCACGACGGACGCCAGCCTTACAGGTTGGGGGGGAGTCTGGGGTGTCCAGTCGGCGCAAGGTCGCTGGACCCCAGAGGAAGCCCTCCTGCCGATCAATGTCCTGGAGATCCGGGCGATCAAGCTGTGCCTCTTCAAATGGTCTCAGAGACTGCAAGGGCGTCCAGTCAGGATCCAGTCAGACAACGCCACAGCAGTGGCATATGTCAATCATCAAGGAGGAACAAGAAGCTCAGCTGCAGCATCGGAGATCGCTCGCATCCTGAAGTGGGCAGAGAGGAGCGTACCGGCACTGTCGGCCGTGTACATTCCGGGTGTGGAAAACTGGCAGGCGGACTACCTGAGCCGCCAGATGCTGGACCAGGGAGAATGGTCCTTACACCCGGAGGTGTTCCAACTCCTCTGCCAAAGATGGGGCACACCAGACGTAGATCTTCTGGCTTCCCGACTCAATCGGAAGGTATTGAGGTTTGTGGCCCGGTCAAGAGACCCATGGGCAGACGCAACGGACGCGTTGGTAGCATCGTGGGGCCAGTATCGGCTAATCTATGCCTTCCCTCCCTTAAGGCTTCTTCCTCTTCTGCTCCGCAGAGTGGAGGCAGAGGGAATTCCAATGATCCTAATCGCTCCAGATTGGCCTCAGCGTCCTTGGTACGCCGATCTAGTACGTCTGGTAGCAGACGTCCCCTGGCGCCTACCACTACGGAAGGACCTGCTGTCGCAAGGTCCCATATTCCATCCTGCTTTACAGTCATTGGCTTTAACGGCATGGCTGTTGAGAACCAGGTACTGAGAGACCGGGGCCTGTCAGACTCAGTAATTTCTACTATGAGAAGTGCTCGGAAACCGTCCTCTAGGAAGGTCTATCACCGCACTTGGAGGGCCTACATCTCCATGTGTGAGGAAATGAAATGGCATCCGCGTACCTATTTGGTTTCCAGAATCCTGCTGTTTTTACAGCATGGGGTAGACCAAAGGCTTGCCCTAAGTACGATTAAGGGACAGATATCTGCCCTGGCTGTCTTTTTTCAGCGACCCCTGGCGACTCACTCTCTCGTGAGTACATTTGTGCAGGGGGTTCGACATGTGGCCCCTCCGGTCCGCCCCCCGTTACCTCCGTGGGACTTGAACCTGGTCCTCTCGGTGCTTCAGAAGGCACCGTTTGAGAATATTAGAGATATTCCCCTGTTGACACTTTCTCAGAAGGTGGTCTTTTTGGTGGCTGTTACGTCAGTTAGACGAGTCTCTGAGCTGGCAGCCCTGTCCTGCAAGGCTCCCTATTTGATTTTCCACAAGGATAAGGTGGTGCTGCGGCCGCAGCCTTCCTTTCTTCCGAAAGTCGTTTCGGCTTTTCATCTCAACGAAGACATTGTACTTCCATCCTTGTGTACTCAGCCGTCGAATCCTAAGGAGTCGGCGTTGCATTCCTTGGACGTTGTCCGAGCTTTGAGAGTATACATATCTGCTACTTCCCTGTTCCGGAAGTCAGACTCACTGTTTGTTTCGGTGGCTGGTCCCAAGAAGGGCAAAGCAGTCTCATCGGCCACCATCTCTAGGTGGATCCGACAGATAGTAATCCAGGCTTACGCCTTAAAGGGTCAGGCGCCCCCCTTTCCTGTCACGGCGCATTCGACCAGGGCAATAGGTGCCTCTTGGGCTTTCCGACATCAAGCGTCTGTTTCCCAACTATGTAAAGCGGCGACTTGGTCGTCCGCTCACACTTTCACAAAATTCTACAAAGTTGATGTAGGTGCATCTTCGGATGCCTCTTTCGGCCGCAAGGTTTTGCAGGCGGCTGTTTAGAGTTGCAACTCCTCCGTTGGAGGAGTGCTGTTTTGTGTTTTGGGGTGAAATTTGTTTTTATGCTGTTACCACCCCTCGTTTTTTTCTCTGACACTGCTTTGGGACGTCCCACTTTGTCAATAGAGAAGCTGTGTCGGTCCATGGACGAAAGAGTAAATAGGATTTTTTACTCACCGTAAAATCCTTTTCTCTGAGTCCATGGACCGACACAGCACCCACCCCTCCTTTTAAGTTTGTACTGCTTTTTGACGAACTGATCTGCGATGTGCAGACTGAGAGGGTATACCCAGAGGGTCCGCCCCCTGGGCGGTACTGTAGAAGGTGTGATGCAACACTTTTTACAAGTTTTTCTGCCTAGTCACTCCTAATTAACGGATAATACCCACTTTGTCAATAGAGAAGCTGTGTCGGTCCATGGACTCAGAGAAAAGGATTTTACGGTGAGTAAAAAATCCTATTTTTCTCTTGTCATCCATGGACTGACACAGCGTGTCTTATACACCTTTACACGTGGTGGTATTGCGTCGTCTCATCTGGTTGAAATGCTGGTCTGCTGACCTAGCCTCTAAGAAGCTCCTGACGGATCTACCTTTTAAGGGTGGTAGACTTTTTGGTGCTGCTCTGGATGACATCATCAAGGATGTCACGGGAGGTAAAAGCACTCTCCTTCCTCAAACTATCAAGGGTAAGGAGGCCCGACGTAAACCGGGTCCTTCCTTTCCAGCAAAAAAGGGTTTTTTTCGTCCGTCAGAGTCCACGGGTAAGCCATCCCAGACTGACAACAGTGCGGCTGGCGGGCACAAGCGCCCCTGGGTGCGTAAGCCGAACAAGCCGGCTCCCAAGCCCGCCTCCGCGTGAAGTCTTGCCCCCGCCCGTCTCTGGGGTGGGGGGACGACTTCGCAGGTTCACGGATCGGTGGACCTCCCGGATCTCCGACCGGTGGGTGTGCGGGGTGGTCACCTCAGGATACAGAATAGAGTTCCGCTCCTGGCCCCCAGACAGATTCTTTCCCTCAAATCTCCCTCTCCTTCCTGCCCGTCGGGCAGCCCTCTTGGGGGCTGTACAGGATTTGATCGGGTCCGGAGTAATTGTGCCGGTTCCGTCCCAGGAGAGGTTTCAGGGGTTCTACTCGAATCTGTTTGTTGTTCCAAAAAAGGACGGGGTTCGGCCGATCCTGGACCTCAAGGCCCTGAATGCCTTCGTGAAGGTGCAAAAAATTCCGCATGGAATCCATTCGCACGGTGGTCGCTACACTCCGTCAAGGGGATTTTCTGGCATCCTTGGACATCAAGGACGCCTACTTGCATGTTCCGATCTGCGCAAGCCACCAGAAGTTTCTGCGCTTTGCGGTCGGCGAAGTCCACTATCAATTTGTGGCTCTTCCCTTCGGCCTGGCCTCGGCACCGAGGGTGTTCACCAAGGTGCTTGCTCCGGTCCTAGCTTTGCTGAGACAGCGAGGCATTGCTATCGTGGGCTATCTGGACGATTTCCTTCTAAGAGCAGACAGTGGCTCAGAATTGGAAGAAAGTGTGACTATCGTCAGTCAGACCCTCAGGGAGTTTGGGTGGCTCCTGAACGTTCAGAAGTCTGTTCTAGTCCCGACTCAGCGTCTGGAGTATCTAGGTCTGATTCTGGACTCCTTGGAAGCAAGAGTCTTCCTACCTCCAGACAAACTACTGACACTTCAGTCTGCAGTACGGGTGCTGACGTCCCGGAAATGGTCGTCAATCCGCTTTTGCATGAGAGTCCTGGGACTCATGGTGGCCTCCTTCGAGGCCGTTCCTTATGCCCAAGCGCACACCAGGGCCTTACAGAAAGAGATCTTGTCCACTTGGGACAAATCCCAGTTGTCCTTGGATCTTCAGATCCAGGTGAGTCACCTGGTCAGGGCATCCCTGACGTGGTGGTTGAGGTCCCCGGCTCTTCGGTCCGGGAAGTCGTTCCTCCCCATCCAATGGACGGTGATCACGACGGACGCCAGCCTGACGGGCTGGGGGGGAGTCTGGGGAGTCCTGTCGGCCCAAGGGCTTTGGACTCCGGACGAAGCCCTCTTACCGATCAATGTGCTGGAGATACGGGCAATCAGACTGTGCCTCTCCTCATGGTCGGAGAAACTACAGGGTCACTCCATCAGGATACAATCGGACAACGCCACAGCAGTGGCATATGTCAACCATCAAGGGGGGACTCGGAGCTCAGCTGCGGCTTCCGAGGTCGCCCGCATCCTGAGGTGGGCCGAAAGAAGCATGCCGGCTCTGTCGGCCGTCTACATTCCGGGCGTAGACAATTGGCAGGTGGACTATCTAAGTCGCCAGACGCTGGACCAGGGGGAGTGGTCCTTGCACCCGGAGGTCTTTCAACTTCTTTGCAGACGGTGGGGCACGCCGGATGTGGACCTGATGGCTTCTCGACTCAATCGCAAGGTGTCGAGGTTTGTGGCCAGATCCAGGGATCCCTGGGCGGATGCCTCGGATGCGTTGGTGGCCCCATGGGGTCAGTATCGCCTGGTATACGTTTATCCTCCGCTGCAGTTGCTCCCTCGCCTGCTCCGCAGGGTATCGACCGAGGGAATTCCGGTGATCCTCATTGCTCCGGATTGGCCTCGGCGTCACTGGTACGCCGATCTGGTACGTCTCGTCGCAGACGTTCCCAGGCGGTTACCGATACGGGGGGACCTTCTGTCTCAAGGTCCTATATTTCATCCTGCTTTACAGTCTCTGGTTTTAACGGCATGGTTATTGAAAGCCAGGTGCTGAGAGACCGAGGTCTCTCGGATTCGGTCATTTCGACCATGTTAAGGGCACGGAAGTCTTCCTCCAGAAGGATCTATCACCGTACTTGGAGAGCTTACATCGCCATGTGCGAAGAGCTGGACTGGCGCCCACGAACGTATTCCGTTCCCAGAATCCTGCATTTTCTGCAGCGTGGCGTGACCCAAAAGCTCGCTTTGAGTACCATTTAAGGGTCAGATTTCGGCCTTGGCCATCTTCTTTCAGCATCCGCTGGCGGGTCATCCCTTGGTTAGCACCTTTGTGCAGGGGGTTCGACATGTGCTCCCCCCTGTCAAGCCTCCTCTCCCCCCATGGGATCTGAATTTGGTGCTCTCGGTCCTCCAGGAACCTCCCTTTGAAAATATTAGAGATATTCCCCTCTTGACTTTGTCTCAGAAGGTGGCCTTCTTGGTGGCCATTACTTCCATTAGACGAGTGTCTGAATTAGCGGCCTTGTCCTGCAAGTCGCCCTTTTTGATCATCCATAAGGATAAGGCGGTGTTACGTCCGCGACCTTCCTTTCTGCCAAAGGTGGTCTCGGCCTTCCACTTAAACGAGGACATTGTCCTCCCGTCCTTGTGTCCTCACCCATCGCATCCCAGAGAGTTTGCGCTACACACTTTGGATGTGGTACGAGCCTTGCGGGTGTACCTGTCTGCTACTGCTTCTATTCGGAAGTCTGATTCACTATTTGTGGCTGTCTCTGGGCCAAAACAGGGCCAAGCGGTTTCGTCTGCCACCATTTCTAGGTGGATCAGACAAACCGTCATTCAAGCTTATGCACTCAAGGGGCGGGCGCCTCCCTTTCCGGTTACGGCACATTCCACCAGGGCAATTGGTGCTTCCTGGGCTTTCCGACATCAAGCGTCGGTTGCACAAGTGTGCAAGGCGGCGACCTGGTCGTCTGTTCATACCTTTTCTAAGTTTTATAAGGTTGATGTGGCTGCATCTTCGGATGCTTCCTTCGGCCGCAAGGTGTTGCAGGCCGCTGTTTGATGTTGCAACTCCTCCGTTGAGGAGCTCTGCCTTGTTTGGAGTGAAGTTTTTGGTTTTCCATTTATACTGCTCCCATCCCTCTTGACACTGCTTTGGGACATCCCACGTGTAAAGGTGTATAAGACACGCTGTGTCAGTCCATGGATGACAAGAGAAAATAGGATTTTTGTACTCACCGTAAAATCCGTTTCTCTGGCATCCATGGACTGACACAGCACCCACCCTTCTTTTTAAGTTTGTACTGCTTTGTTACGAACTGAGGTCTGCTGACTGCAGTGGGAGGGTTATGCCCGGAGGGACCGCCCCCCTGGGCGGGGCTGTTCAGCTCTGGCTGTTTAGAATGTATGTATAACATCTCACATTCTGCCTAGGTCTTCTCCTGCAAGCAGGGACATAACCCACGTGTAAAGGTGTATAAGACACGCTGTGTCAGTCCATGGATGCCAGAGAAACGGATTTTACGGTGAGTACAAAAATCCTATTATTTGTAGTATTCACTCATGTTTTTGATACTTTTTCTTATATTATATATTTTTTTCACTGTATAGCCATACACAGTTTTGCTCATCCAGCAGGCTGCAGTTTGGAGACCACTGGTTTACATGAATAAGACAAGTCATTTAACACTGGCAGGGGTCATTAAAATGGTCAGCTGTTATGTATTCATGTTAAGTCTTTATAATCAGTTATAGCAAAACTGTTTTTTTTTTCCTTTTCGTATAAAGTCTCAGATGGAGTTTGGCTTCAGTTTGTTGGTTTATTTAAATCTGCTATTACATTTAACACTCCCCTCCCCCACAGACTGACAATGCTGCTGTCTGCTATGCCTTCTGCGCTAGTTCCTCCAGAGTTGTGTCTCACTAATACAGATGTGTTACTGGCCAGATTACCAGGTAAAAACAGAGGGGGGAAAAAGCCTAAAAACAGAAAACTAATGCAGCCAACACATCTGATTGGTAAGCTGCAATATATAAAATAAAATTGTTCTGGTTTTAATACCGCTTTAATGAATTGCTGCATGTTGGAAATGGGGTGTAGTGGCTTGTTCTGTAGGAATGTGTGTTGCAGGCTGCCACTTTAGAGCTGACTATTCTTTTTATTTACTGAATACTTGCTAAGAGAAGCGGCCCCATCTCTGCAAATAGCAATGGGTCCCAGGTGAGATTATAAAACAAGCAGTGAGTTGGTATTTTTGTTAGGGAGGCTTATAATCATAAATGCATTTTTATGTTACAAAGTACACGGGTCACCTTCATATAACCATTGTGTGGGGCCTATCATGCTGCTTTCTCATGATATTGTTCATGAGTACGTAGTATGTCCGCTGACAAATGATGTCACTGGTTCCTAGAGAACTGACAATCTGTATTCACAGAACAAAGCTGTTATCCGCTCTCATAATGTGTGCTCAACAAAAATGACTTTACCTGCTTCACATCTTCCAGACATTTATTTTTACTTTTTCTGAACAAAGCTATTTTAAAGGAGAAGTCCTGCCTGAGCTTGTTTTGCTGGGCTTCTCCTCTGGGTCACAGGAGTGCAATTTGCTTTGTACTCCTGTGACCTGTTTTCAGGAGAGAGCGGTCTGAAGTCCTCACTCTGCTGACATCCCGCAGATCAGTCCAGGCAGCCCGTCATCATGACAATGAAGTCTGAATCCGCCAGGTACCTGGACAGATGCCTGTCTCGGCCTCTCAGTAAGCCAATGAGACGGCTGCACCCCGCCCCTCCACAGCGCAGCGCTCCAATGAGCGTAGAGAGGAGAGCTGCTGATTGACAGTCGGCAGCTCTCCTCTCAGGGAGCCAAAAGAACCAAGCAATCAACGGTGTTTGGTGGCTCGGTTCTCAGTGTAGAGATTCCGGGGGACAGATGCTGCATCCACCTAGGTAAAAAAAAAACAATATTTAGGTTTCGTGTATCCTGTCTGAGTGGTTTGTAAACTTCCCCTTCTTTACAAGCAGAGCAATTTAACCTTCAGTTTTTTCCCCAGTCTGTTGAAAAGTTGCTGTTAAAAAAACAAAACTGTTCTATTGCTAGTGAACAAGATTTGGCAGCTTTTGGGGCCAATATGGGAGCTATTCCACAAAGGTACAGTAAGTCAAAGGCTCTACCATGTAGCTCTGTCACCGGCGATGTGTCGCTAGCTTCAGACATCAGCTTAACTGGTAACGTTTAGTTTGCTAAAGCACTGTCTCTCGTTAACGTGGGTTAGCATGTTGAGGGCATGTGTGTGCATGCTCGGATAAGGGTCTGGTATGGATATTGAGGAGGCCCCCACACCGTTTTTTTTTTCTCCCAATTTTGGCATGGGATTTCCCTTAATATTTATACCAGAGCCTAGCATGCATTCGGGGGGGGGGGGACCCCATGCCATTTTTTTTATTTATTTTTTCTCATTGCTGGCATTCACAAGTCACACCCAAATCACATCTGTATCATGCAGGCGTGACTTTCATATGACTTTTGAGGGTTTACATTGAGGTCCAAATTAGTTCAGGAACTACTTTTGAAGTTGCTGCGACTTGAAGTCGCACAGGTATGATTGGTTATCATTGGGAAATATGGGGTGCGACTTGTCATGCAACTTTGGGGTCCAAAGTCACATGACAAGTGTCACAATTGTCATATGCATGGACAGTTTAAAATTGTTTACCGTATATACTCGAGTATAAGCCAAGTTTTTCAGCACATTTTTTTGTGCTGAAAATGCCCCCATCGGCTTATACTCGAGTCTGTGTCCATCTTCAACTTTGTGCGCCTGATCCCGGCCAGTCGTAGGTCCCCTGGGCCCCAAACTTGGCACACATGTAGCCCCACTCTTCCTCTACAAGTGTGCCAAGTTTGTTTTCCGGGGGACCTACGGCCGGGGAGTACCGATTTTTCAAATCCAGGCACCCCTTCCATAGACTCCCATGTTAAAAGTCAGTCTAGTCACACATCGCCGGAGATCAGGTAGGGAGATTGGGCACAGTGAGGCATGCACATGGACACAATAAGGCATGCAGATGGACACCCTAGGCTTATACTCGAGTCAATACGTTTTCCCATTTTTAAAAAAAAAAAATTATGGTAAAATTAGGTGCCTCGGCTTATATTCGGGTTGGCTTATACTCGCGTATATACGGTATACGAGATGAGTGGTCTAGATTTACTTTAGGCGTATATCTTTAGAATTATGTTGGGAGCATAGCAAGCAAGCCTACTGATTGAAGCGGTTATCAGCACATCTCTACAGCCAATGTTGTATAACCCCTAATGGAGAATATTTCACCTGTGAATACTTTTTTACATTACGCAGCAGGGACAAATCTTTCTTAGCTGATTCTGGACTAAATTGACATAAGGTCTAATATAAACGGAGAGCTGTAGGAGACATAAGCAATCCCAAGTCTGCTGCAGTTCTCATTTTATACTGAAGCTTAGTGCTTGTGTGGGCTGATTTGCTGAAGGCAAATATAATGTTTACTTTACAAATGAAGTTGCACTTTGCCAGGGAGTTTTCACCAGAGCTTAGTGAATGAGGTGAGGTTCTGCTGACTTCCATCATCCAATCAAGCGCAAGAAATAAATAATATTTTTTCCCTTGCATATGACTGTATTTTTTTTAAAGCGAAGTTTGACCACGTTCACTAAGCTCTGTGGAAAATTCACTTGCAAAGTAGACAGACTATTTATTTACCTTTTTTAATAAATGAACTCCTTCGCTTTCATGCTTAACCACTTCCTGTCCGCCAAACTTTTATAAACGTCCTTGGATGGGAAGGGCGATATCTCGGTCATCGCTGCAGAAATGATCGAGAGATAATTTTGTTGGGCCAGCGATTGGCAAAGTAAATGTAATTATAGCAGCTAATGAACCGCTGGATTACTTTGACAGACCCCTCTCCTGCCGCCAATTGCACCGGAGCGCCGGATAAAGATGCTACAGGTGGCATCCAGCTCTGGGCACCCAGTCAGAGGAACGCATGTTGTTCCTCCTATTGTGTGAAATTAGATACCGCAAGCGATGTGGATTTTGTCACTTTCTGTTCTTGGTTTCCCTGGCCCCTTAACAGCCAGTAAAGCAGGCAATCGGCATCCTATTGACTTCAATGCAAAATTGCCCCCCCCCCATTGACTTCAATGCAAAATTGCCCCCCCCCCATTGACTTCAATGCAAAATTGCCCCCCCCATTGACTTCAATGCAAAATTGCCCCCCCATTGACTTCAATGCAAAATTGCCCCCCCATTGACTTCAATGCAAAATTGCCCCCCATTGACTTCAATGCAAAATTGCCCCCCCCCCATTGACTTCAATGCAAAATTGCCCCCCCCCCCTTTGCCTTCAATGCAAAATTGTCCCCCCATTGACTTCAATGCAAAATCCGTCCCCCCATTGACTTCAATGCAAAATTGCCCCCCCCCCATTGCCTTCAATGCAAAATTGCCCCCCCCCATTGACTTCAATGCAAAATTGCCCCCCCCCATTGACTTCAATGCAAAATTGCCCCCCCCCATTGACTTCAATGCAAAATTGCCCCCCCCCCATTGACTTCAATGCAAAATTGCCCCCCCCCCCCATTGACTTCTATGCAAAATTGCCCCCCCCCCCCATTGACTTCAATGCAAAATTGCCCCCCCCCCATTGACTTCAATGCAAAATTGCCCCCCCCCCTTTGCCTTCAATGCAAAATTGTCCCCCCATTGACTTCAATGCAAAATTGCCCCCCTCCCCCCATTGACTTCAATGCAAAATTGCCCCCTCCCCCATTGACTTCAATGCAAAATTGCCCCCTCCTCCATTGACTTCAATGCAAAATTGCCCCCCATTGACTTCAATGCAAAACAAATTTTAAATTATTTTTTTTTTTTTAAACTGTCCATTTTGGTTTTGGTTTTCGGCCAAGTACATCCTGAATTTTCATTTCACCACTAATTTAAAATTGACATTTTCCTTTTTTTAATCTGCGGCCAATGTCATTTTCTGTAAAATACAGTGCAGTATGGCAATCTAGAGGCCTTTGTTGTACATTGTTGGTGTCCAGAATTTCCTGCTTGTGTGATTGGTCTATGTTGGTTTTTCCCAGAAGTCTGCACTAAGATGCAAGTAAAATTTTAGGCATCTTTAACAATAGCAATTCTATTTTTTGGTGGGATATCCCCTAAGGGCTAAAGGAATGCAGACACTGCAACTTTCCTCATTAGAAAACGCATCAGCTGATTGGAATGAACTGGAGACTCCCATTCTGAAACGTAGTAGAACGTTCAGCTTTTTCTTAACAGAACCAGGTTTGTTAAAACCTTTGCAATGTACATAGATCAACCAGAGTGGGTAGAATTTTTTTTTAGAAAAGTAGAGTTACTCTTTAAGCCTACCATAGATAGGCAGATTTCTTCCAGTAATGACTGGTGGGGATATATAACAGTGGCAGTATAGGTTCATCTTTAACTATTCTGCATAGAACATGATTATCATTGTGAATAGCATTTGTATCCGTTCATATTCTAGTATTTGACTTGTATATTAGTACAAGCAGGAGACTTTGTTGCTTTTTATTGTAGAAGAAAAAACTTTAGCTGTACAGAATGCTGTATATATGGCAACATTCTGTAGACCACCTCCGATAACTGGATATAAGTGCACAGCAGTGAGTAAAACGCCCCCCCCCCCCATATCTCGTGCTGTGCTAGCCTTCTAGATATGTGCGGAACGCTATTCTTATTATAAATTGTGACCGAGAGGTGGAGTTCTACTTTAAACTAGATATATTGTGAAAACTGTGTTCATAGAATGTAAGAATAAAAATCACAGCTTGGATCAGCTTTCTAAATGTGACGGCTCTTATGTGAAAGCAGGAGTCCAGTCCTATTTTCTATTCAGAATTACCACCCTCTGCTTAATTTTCTTCCACAGTGTGTCTGCCCACAATTTTATTTAAAAAGATGCGAATGAAAAGAATGACTTCCATAAAGCTTTTATTCAGTATCCACTATATATTGCACTCAAGATTTCTGTACTCCCAGCTTTTTCTACATGCTTTTAATGTGCAAATAGGGAGGAAAATATTTTGATATATAACGGAGGTGGGCGAATTCCATGGCCTTATCTGAAGTGCTGGAATATTTTGGTTTCTTTAGAAAATGATTAAAAAGCTTGCCACTGCTTACTATCATATTTCTTTGGCAGTCTTATATTTCTCTTGTTAGTTGATCTGATATTTATGGAGTACCAAGACAGACAGCCTTTAGACATCTCTGTTGGAGAAAAGGGCAACGTTTGCTTTGGACATTTCAACTGATCTTGCATACCTTGCTACTTATGTACAGGGTACAAACATAAGTGTCCATGTTCATTTGAGAATGGGGAGGACTCAATATCAAATGACAATCACCTTGTTTACTAATGAGGACACAAACGGCAATACAAATCTACAATCTGTCAGCAGTCAGTGCCACGCTGACTCCTATTGCATCAAATATGTGATGGATGGTGCTATGTAAATGCAAGGAAAATAATAGCCTTTGCTCCAGAGATTAAGAAAAGGACATTTAATGTAGTTCCATAGAGACCACTATTGAACTAGAGTACATTTCCCTCTCTTATTGGGTATTCTCATTCCTTAGAGCAACTTAACTAAGGGTCTCCCCATTTCCTACTACTACTATTAGGGAGATTCAGCTCCCTTCCTGTCTTGGGAGACCCCAAGGGAAGTAAGGAAAAATCTACTAAAATATGCGAACCTCCAAATCTATGTTTCAGTTTCCTTAGCATCATGCCTCGTATACCATTTTTTTATTTTATTTTTTGAAGCAAATACTTTTTAGGTGAGTACAGTATGTTGAACGATGTCTTGCCTGGAGATCTTGCCAGTACCAGCATTTTTTGTTGCAGGCTGACAACACTTAGCAGTTGGCAGTGTTGTCAGCCTCCTATATGTGCTTCTTCAGTTGTATCTCCGCTTGCTTATCAGGTCTGCAAGAGGCATGCATAGGCCTGAAAGTCATCCTGATGGCCAACTTAAGGAGCAATAACGGGAGACTAAGGGTTCATTTTCACTTGCTTCAAAATGTGGCATTGGACACACTTTCTTTTTTTTTTTTGTAAAATCTTTTTATTAAAGTTTTTATAGACACACACATTTTGCCCACACATAGGCACAACATCTGCCCACGTAGGGGCCGTTACCCCGTGTCGGCAACATACCGACACAGGGCCACAAATAACACATACACTTTAACTTAACTTACACTTTAACCCCAGACTGGGGGAGAGGGTCCATTCAAGATAAGTCATGCTCAAAGTGATATCAATAAAGGATGGTAGCCTGAAAAAATTGTTTGGGTTAAGAAAATGATAACCTAGTGATACGTTACAAGTTTAGGCATTGGTCACTATTCACTTGTCGTGTTTCTGTCCTCTAGCCAACAACTCCACACCTTTTCAAATTTGTGCGGACAACCTCTGGACGAGTAAGTGGCTTTATACAGGGGCAAACTGGCATTAACTAATCTTTTCCAGAATTTAACAGAGGGGGGAGACGGTTGTTTCCAGTTCATCGTAATGGCTTTGCGCGCATAGTATAGTAGCAGGGATATGAGTGTGTTTCCTGGCTCTGATCATTGGCAGTTGATCAACTAGTCCTAGCAAACAGTATATAGGTTCATATGGGACGCAAGTCCCAGTGGCCTTAGTGATCACCCGTAGCACATCATTCCAATAGTGTACGATTGCTGGGCAAGCCCAGAAAATGTGGAAGAAACCCCCTGGTTGGTAGGAGCAATGCCAGCACTCCGGAGAATGCTCCGGCGACATCTGGTGAAGCCTGTGAGGTGTGTAGTGAGCTCTGTGTACAATTTTATATTGGACTAATTTATCCCTCGCTGAGACCAGCGGGGAGAAGGGAAAATCCCAAACCTCCCGCCAGTCGTCGTCGTCCAGCCCCGGTATGTCCTCCACCCATTTCCTGCGAAGGGAAGACAGCTCGGGGATAGCAGCAACCACCAGGGATCCATAGATCTGAGACGTAGGCTTCTCCAGGTCTTTCACCCGGATGGTAGATTCTAGCTCGGAGTATGCAGTTCAACTGGCCTGCTCAAAAATTGGCACCTGTAGGCATGTGCAATTTGGAGATATCTAAAGTGGGCTCGTTCAGGCACGTTAAATTTGGCGCATAAAGTGTGAAAGGGGGTGAGATCTCCGTTGGTGATGATATGTTTGAGGGTCAGTATTTTGTATTTGGCCCAGGCCTGCGGATCTGGGATAGTGTGGAATTGCGATAGGTTAGGATTCAGCCACAAGGGGGTGTGAGGAGACCAAGAGTTCGGCTGGGGTGTCCTCAGCGCCTCACCCGCCTTCCATGCCCGCATAGTGGTACGCATCGAAGGGGTGAGATTGTGAGGCGTTTTAGGCCCCCTGAACAGCAGCCCCTCCAGTGCCTCCAAGGACCCCACTATGGCTGCCTCCAGCACCGTTGCAGAGTTGGTCAGGTCCGGTCGTAACCACCAATGGGCAGTCACAAGCTGAGTGGCTAAATAATACTTGTAACAATCAGGGAGGGCCAGGCCTCCACTGTCCACAGGCCTGGTCAAGGTGGAATATTTGAATCTAGGCGGCCTGGACCCCCAAATAAAGGAGAGGAAGAGTTGCCTGAGGGAATTAAAGAAAACTTTAGTCAGCCAGTGAGGGGAGTTCCGAAAAATGTATGTGAGTTTAGGGAGGACTTTCATCTTAATTAAGTTAATACGCCCAATGAGCGAAAGGGGGAGATTACTCCACGCCTTAAGTTTGGCTTTAATGGCTACCAAGACAGGGTCGAGATTGAGCCGCACAAAGTCCCCACTCTCTCTTGAGACAACAATTCCCAAATAGGTGAACTGCTCAACCCATTGAAGTGGGAGAGAGGAGGGTGAGGAGGACCTGGCCCCCGCATCCACTGGAAACAACTGCGACTTGTGCCAGTTCACTCTCAGCCCCGTGAAGGCGGCGAAGGCATCCATGATACTAAGTGCGCCCCGCAGAGAGTCACCAGCGTCATTCAAGAACAGGAGCATATCGTCCGCGTAAAGAGCCACCCTCTCCTCCAGCCAGCCCACCCTAAGACCACGGACCTCGGCCGAGCTCCTAAGGGCTTCAGCAATAGGCTCCACGGCCAGGGCGAACAGAGCCGGGGAGAGAGGGCATCCCTGTCTGGTGCCCCTCTGCAGGGGGAACGGAGGAGACAGGGAGCCACTCAGCTTAATGCATGCCGTGGGACCAGTGTAAAGTGTGCGTATCCAACCTATGAATTTTAATGGGAACCCCATTCTTCTAAGCACCTCCCATAGATAGATCCATTCCACTGTGTCGAATGCCTTCTCTATATCTAAGGTGGCAATGGTTCTAGTGCCTTGGTTAGTATGAGGAGCATGAATATTAGTGAATAATCTGCGTATGTTAATGTCTGTAGATCTACCGGGCATAAAGCCCGTTTGGTCAGAGTCAATCAGGGATTTTATTACTACATTAAGTCTAGTGGCCAATAGCTTGGTCAAGATTTTAAGGTCACAGTTGAGAAGTGCAATTGGCCTGTAAGAGGCGCATAACTTAGGGTCTCTATGAGGCTTTGGAATGAGAACTACGTGGGCCTCTCTCATAGAGGGCAGTAAGGAGCCTTGGTTCAAGCAAGTTTGAAACATCTGAGCTAGTTTGGGGGCAAGCAATTCTGTGTGGGCCCTATAGTACTCAATGGGCAGGCCGTCCGGCCCTGGGGTTTTACCTGCCGGAAAAGACTTAATGGCCAATGTGACCTCTTCTGGAGTGATTTCCGAGACAAGGAGTTGCCTCTCCGTGTCAGAGAGCCATCCCAGGGCTAGCGTGTCTAGTAGGGAGATCATAGGTGTAGGGTCAAACCCGTCGGGAAGTGAAGAGACATACAAGGAGGTGTAAAATGTGGTGAACGCAGCCAGAATATCCTCCTGAGAGGTGACTAAAGCGCCATCTGTCGTGAGGATCTCCGGTATAACCACTGAGGGCCTGTCCTGCTGCGTTAGCAGCGCTAGTAGTTTGCTGTTTTTGTCTCCATGTTCAAAGTATTCCTGTCTGCTACTTTGTATACCAAGCCTAGTGGTATCTGAAACATGGAGATGTAGTTCTCGCTTAAGCGATGAAAGGTGCTCAAAATTGGAGACCGTTGGCGAGGCTGAATACCGATTCAGTGCCTCGTCCACCCTACGCTAGACACACTTTCTTTTTAAAGCACTCTGAATGCCAACCAAAGCATCTGTCACTAAATAAAATAGTTACCTTACAGTCCTGTTCACACACTGTGTTCACTTCCAAAATATACCCCTTGTTACTTTCTTGGTGTTTCAAAGTGTCTCCAAAGCCTCCATAGACGTCTATGATAATGCTCACTTGCAGCACCTGGAGCATTTGAGGGGCTTTTATTCTGTGTTCACGTTTGTTTTGTTTTGGAGGTATTGCAGGTATGAGAGATCCCTGGATGCACTGGGAAACCAACATGTGAACCAAACAGATGTCTTCAGCAGTCCCTTTCAGTTCATATGTATATATTCTGGAAGTGTCTGGTGCAGACATCACATCTTGTGTGCAGCGTAGAGCAGCAGGAAAGTTAGCGGGGTCCCAACTGGAGCGGAGCAACTAGCAGATGGCACACATGGTGGGCAGGGATCGGAGAGAGAGGACTGATGAGTGGCAGCGGGTCAGCAAAGCTGCGGTACTAGAGCAGGAAAAACTACCAGATGTCCCATGTGGTGAGCACCATGGGATCAATATAGTGGGAGGTAACTGGGGACTGGAGAGAGAGGAGGATCAGCAAACTAGAGGATCAGCAGAGCTGGGGGTTATTACTGCTTGGGGGATAAGCAGAGCTGGGGGTACTACTGAGCAGAAAATCTGCTGAACGAGGATACTAATGAGCTGGGGATCTGCTGAACGAGGATACTAATGAGCTGGGGATCTGCTGAACGAGGATACTAATGAGCTGGGGATCTGCTGAACGAGGATACTAATGAGCTGGGGATCTGCTGAACGAGGATACTAATGAGCTGGGGATCTGCTGAACGAGGATACTAATGAGCTGGGGATCTGCTGAACGAGGATACTAATGAGCTGGGGATCTGCTGAACGAGGATACTAATGAGCTGGGGATCTGCTGAACGAGGATACTAATGAGCTGGGGATCTGCTGAACGAGGATACTAATGAGCTGGGGATCTGCTGAACGAGGATACTAATGAGCTGGGGATCTGCTGAACGAGGATACTAATAAGCTGGGGATCTGCTGAACGAGGATACTAATAAGGTGGGGATCTGCTGAACGGGGGTACTACTAAGCTGGGGATCTGCTGTATTAGGAGACTAGATAGGAGAAGAAATGGTCTGGACAGCCTCACTCCAAAAACGTAGCCTTTATTTGTGAAAACGGGAACAAGCACTACAAGCCACAGCAACCAAGACAACTGACGCGTTTCACACTACACTTAGTGTTTAATCATAGCTAGTAAACACAGACAACACTTCTAATATATATATATATATATATATATATATATATATATATATATATATATATATATATATATATTATATCCCATCAAAACCATGTGACCCAAAAAGGGTAGTGAATACAATCTGAATTGGCATTCTAATTAACAAGTGAATGGTTAGTGATTAAAACCTGCTGTGAACCTGGTCCAGAACGCTGGGCACATATAATACTACAGGCATTTACAATATATAGGTGAATGGATTAAAAACAGACCAATAAATGCAATTATTCCCAAAATGAAAATTCATATTGTGAAGGAACAGCGTACCCTCGTGTTGTGAAAATATAGAAAACATATAGTTGATGTGTATTAACTGCTTGTCAACCGACCCTGTTGTTCTGGGCAGACATCATATGACGTCGCGCCCTAAAAAACCACTAGGGGGTGCGCACACGCCAAGTCGCTGGGGACCCGATGCCCGGTAACCGAGCAGGACCGTGGATCTGTGTGTGTGTAAACACACAGATCCATGTCCTGTCAGGGCGAGTAGACCGATGGTGTGTCCCTTGTACATAGAGACAACCATCGGTCACCTCCCCCAGTCAGTCCCCTCCCCCCACAGTAAGAAACGCTTCCAGGGAACACATTTAACCCCTTCCTCGCTCGCCCCCTAGTGTTAACCCCTTCCCTGCCAGTCATGTTTATACAGTAATCAATGCATTTTTATAGCAGGGATCGCTGTATAAATGTGAATGGTCCCAAAAATGTGTCCGATGTGTCCGCCGCAATATCGCAGTCACGATAAAAATCCCTGATCGCCGCCATTACTAGTTAAAAAAAAAAAAAAAAAATGCTATAAATCTATTGCCTATTTTGTAGGCGCTATAACTTTTGCGCAAACCAATCAGTATACGCTTATTGCGATTTTTTTTTTTTTTTTTACCTAAAATATGTAGAAGAATACCTATCGGCCTAACCTGAGGAAAAAATAAATAAATGGATATTTATTATAGCAAAATGTAAAAAATATTGTGTTTTTTTTAAATTGTCGCTTTATTTTTATAGCGCAAAAAATTAAAACCGCAGAGGTGATCAAATACCACCAAAAGAAAGCTCTATTTGTGGGGGGAAAAAAAGACGCAAATTTTGTTTGGGTACAACGTCGCACGGCCACGCAATTGTCATTCAAAGTGTGACAGTGCTGAAAGCTGAAAAATGGCTTGGGCAGGAAGGGGGTGAAAGTGCCCTGTAGGCAAGTGGTCAATATATACTAAATCGGTGGGTATGAATATAACACATGTATACACATTATGCCATAATAACCCACACAAAATTAATAGCATACGTGGGATAATATAACTGGTGACTCTCCTTGTAAAAAATGTAAATAATATTAGTTAAATGGAAATAATATTAATGGTACTCCAACCTAGTGCAGAAGGGGGGGGGGGGGGGCAGAATGAATGTGAATAGTGTAAATGAATAATGTGATGGAATGATGTGAATAATGTTCTACCATAAGCACATATGTGTGAAAAAACCCATAAATTATATTAATACATGTGGGAGAAGTGAAACTAAAAGAACTCCAAATATTTAGAGTTCACAATTCAATCTTCAGTGAAGTGAAAGTTAAATACTTGTAATAATGTGCTTAGTAAGGTATATAATGAAGCATATAATAAATGGTATCAAGTATCAACAAAGGTTGTCCCCTGTGGTCCATGGAAAAATGCAAAAAGTTCATTAAAAAAAGCTCTTTGCATATACAAATAACGGGCCAAGGGGCAACAGTAGGGGCGATAAGACTAGGAGAAATACAGACATAACATGTCCGCAGTCCTCTTACCTACATGGTTAACTTCATAAAAGTATATAAGTAGATAAAGTAAAATATCTAAATATAGGCCTATGATAAGTTTGTATACAGTTGCAATAAAAAGTATGTGAACCCTTTGGAATGATATGGATTTCTGCACAAATTGGTCATAAAATGTGATTTGATCTTCATCTAAGTCACAACAATAGACAATCACAGTCTGCTTAAACGAATAAAACACAAATAATTAAATGTTACCATGTTTTTATTGAACACACCATGTAAACATTCACAGTGCAGGTGGAAAAAGTATGTGAACCCCTAGACTGAGATCTCCAAGAGCTAATTGGAGTGAGGTGTTAGCCAACTGGAGTCCAATCAATGAAATGAGATTGGAGGTGTTGGTTACAGCTGCCCTGCCCTATAAAAAACACACCCCAGTTCTGGGTTTGCTTTTCACAAGAAGCATTGCCTGATGTGAATGATGCGTCGCACAAGAGATCTCTCAGAAGACCTACGCTTAAGAATTGTTGACTTGCATAAAGCCGGAAAGGGTTATAAAAGTATCTCCAAAAGCCTTGCTGTTCATCAGTCCACGGTAAGACAAATTGTCTATAAATGGAGAAAGTTCAGCACTGCTACTACTCTCCCTAGGAGTGGGCGTCCTGTAAAGATGACTGCAAGAGCACAGCACAGACTGCTCAATGAGATGAAGAAGAATCCTAGAGTGTCAGCTAAAGACTTACAAAAGTCTCTGGCATATGCTAACATCCCTGTTAGCGAATCTACGATACGTAAAACACTAAACAAGAACGGATTTTATGGGAGGATACCACAGAGTAAGCCACTGCTGTCCAAAAAAAACATTGCTGCACGTTTACAGTTTGCACAAGAGCACCTGGATGTTTCCCAGCAGTACTGGCAAAATATTCTGTGGACAGATGAAACCAAAGTTGAGTTGTTTGGAAGAAACACACAACACTATGTGTGGAAAAAAAGAGACACCGCACACCAACATCAAAACCTCATCCCAACTGTGAAGTATGGTGGTGGGGGCATCATGGTTTGGGGCTGCTTTGCTGCGTCAGGGCCTGGACGGATTGCTATCATCGAAGGAAAAATTAATTCCCAAGTTTATCAAGACATTTTGCAGGAGAACGTAAGGTCATCTGTCCACCAGCTGAAGCTCAACAGAAGATGGTTGTTACAACAGGACAACGACCCAAAGCATACAAGTAAATCAACAACAGAATGGCTTAAACGGAAGAAAATATGCCTTCTTAGTGGCCCAGTCAGAGTCCTGACCTCAACCCGATTGAGATGCTGTGGCATGACCTCAAGACAGCGACTCACACCAGACATCCCAAGAATATTGCTGAACTGAAACAGTTCTGTAAAGAGGAATGGTCAATAATTACTCCTGACCGTTGTGCACGTCTGATCTGCAACTACAGGAAACGTTTGAAGTTATTGCTGCCAAAGGAGGTTCAACCAGTTATTAAATCCAAGGGTTCACATACTTTTTCAACCTGCACTTTGAATGTTTACATGGTGTGTTCAATAAAAACATGGTAACATTTAATTATTTGTGTGTTATTAGTTTAAGCAGACTGTGATTGTCTATTGTTGTGACTTAGATGAAGATCAGATCACATTTTATGACCAATTTGTGCAGAAATCCATATCATTCCAAAAGGGTTCACATACTTTTTATTGCAACTGTATATGGTTTAAACAGTTTGTATAGTGTGAAAAAAGCTGTAGCCTTAATTCATTAAAGGGATCACTGAAAATTACACATCTGCATAGCCAACATAATTGTCAGCATATGTGTGTGTGTATATGTCTCGCCCCGACACAAGTCGCAAGGTATGTGTGCATATAAAATACGTCTAGTGCATGTCCGAACGCAAATAGTGTCAAAGGGCGATCAAAATGTATCCGTATAAAATCGCAACTAAAACCAATAATATATAACATCCTAAAATCCATAAAAAAAATATATATAATAAAACGTTCCATTGCCCGTATGAAGATAGATATATCATTTATAACAACCACTATATTCAAATCATTAAAATTGAGACGCCACGATCTGCACTAGATGTCTGTGGATAGAATATACACGTCCTTGTCTTATTCTTCAAACACTTTTACATGGATCGAGGTCCATGAACTGTATAAAAAGAAAAAGAGAAGAAAGAACAAGGAAACGTGTAAAATAAGCAGGACCCTCAAAATGAATTTAGACATGCATATATGTATATACCGTATTTATCGGCGTATAACACGCGCCGGCGTATAACACGCATCCCAAGTTTAGGAGGGAATTTTAAGGAAAAAAACTTTTAGGAGGGAAATTCAAGGAAAGAAAACTTACATTTAAATGCAGCATGCAGCCTTGCCCAGTGTCCATCTGCAGCCTTGCCCAGTGTCCATCTGTCCATCTGCAGCCTTGCCCAGTGCCTTTGCAGCCTTGTCAGTCTCAGCGTTTTTTAAATTTGGCGCCGATTTCTGTGGAGAGGAGCGAGCGGGGCCGAGTGTACTTCGGCTAGACTCGGCTCCTCTCGCAGTCCCGCCCATCTCCACTGACTGCGCCGCTGACATAGAGAAAGCCGAGTGTACTTCGGCTAGACTCGGCTCTGCTCACAGTCAGGGGCAGGACTGCGAGAGGAGCCGAGACTAGCCGAAGTACACTCGGCTTTCTTTATGTCAGCGGCGCAGTCAGAGATGGGCGGGACTGCGAGAGGAGCCGAGTAAAGCCGAGTGTACTTCGGCTCCGCTCACTCCTCTCGCTCGTTTCAGCAGGGAAATTCGACGGAGTATCGGCGTATAACACGCACCCACGATTTTCCCCTGATTTTAAGGGGAAAAAAGTGCGTGTTATACGCCGATAAATACGGTACATATACAGTATAACCGTGCATATATTACTAACAGATGCAGATACCTATAATAAATAGTTTATTTAAGGCAGATCATGCCTATGCAATAATAAACCCGGGCTTCTAAAGAGGAATCTGTATATGTAAACGAGCACGGAAGTGAGAAAAACCAATGATGGGGAAAAAAGGGTGGGGGGGGAAATAGGAGCAGAAAATGGGGGGGGGGGGAAAAGGGGGGAAGTGGAAAAGAAGGGGGGGAAAAAAGAGGAAAAGGGGTGGAAAATAGGAGCAGAAAATGGGGGAAAAAAGGGGGGAAGTGGAAAAGAAGGGGGGAAAAAAAAAGAGGAAAAGGGGCGGAAAGGCTGGGGAGGGGGAAGAGGGTAAGGAAAGTGATGAAAAAGGGGAAAAGGAAAGAAGTAGCAACCAAAAAAGAAATGAACGAGTAAAAATGAAAGAATATATGTATGTAGAGCACGTAAAAACCATATCGGATGCTAGTAGAGCCTTGGATAATAAGCTTTGGGTATATGCGGTGAGAGGGATATGACATGAATGACCCAAAGGAAGGGGGGGGGGGGCAGGACGTGTACATGGCTAGATGACTGGTAGAAAGAAATGGCGGACGTGAGTGCTGGGGCTAATCATAATAGTGGGAAACCTCCCATTCAAAATTTTAGCCCGGCCGGAATTCTGGTATGTAACGAGAATATCCAGTAAACTTCAAGTCTGCACAGTATCCTGAACCTGTCACCTCCCCTAACAGGGGTGTTAATCCTCTCCACCCCATGTATAGAAAGGCAAGATACGTCCTTGAAATGTACGGAATTCCAATGGTTAGCAACGTTGGTGTTATGGTTTTTCTCAATATTATGTAGATGGTCATATAAGCGGTCTTTGAGTCTACGAATAGTACGTCCAACATATTGTATATGGCACGAAACGCAATTAATGACGTATACCAAAAATTTGGTATTACAGTTAATAAATGTCTGGATGTCAAAATCTTTGTTGTTGGTATGAGAATGTACAGATTGACCGGTTTTGATATGTTTGCAATAGTTACAACCTTTAGTGCCGCATCTATAGGTGCCTTTGAAGTGCAACCAATTGGAGCCTGACAACCTGCTTTGAAACAAGCTGGGTGAAAGGCGACCACCTAACGTTGGTGCTCTGCGTGAAACCGTTTTAATGCCTTTTGATAGGATCTCTTGGTAGATGAGGTCATTAACCACTTCAGCCCCGGACCATTTTGCTGGTCAAAGACCAGGCCACTTTTTGCGATTCGGCACTGCAACGCTTTAACTGACAATTGCGCGGTCGTGCGACGTGGCTCCCAAACAAAATTGGGAGAAAAACAGACTGACAATTTTGAAAAAAACACAATATTTTTTACTTAATAAATATCCCAATTTAAAAAATAAATAAATATATATATATATTTTTTTTCTCTGTTTAGGCCGATTTACGTATTCTTCTACATATTTTTGGTTAAAAAAAAATCGCAATAGGTGTTTATTGATTGGTTGCGCAAAAGTTATAGCATCTACAAAATAGGGGATAGTTTTATGGCATGGCATTTTTATTAACATTTTTTTGGCGCTATTTTGGGACCATTCACATTTATGCAGCGAACAGTGCTATAAAAATGCTTTGATTACTGTATAAATGTGACTGGCAGGGAAGGGGTTTACACTAGGGGGCAAGGAAGGGGTTAAATGTGTTCCCTCATGAGTGATTCTTACTGTGGGGGGAGGGTACTGACTGGGGGAGGTGACCGATGGTTGTCCCTATGTACAAGGGACACACCATCGGTCTCCTCTCCCTAACAGGACGTGGATCTCTGTATTTACACACATAGATCCACGTCCCTTGCTCTGAAAATGCAGATCGCGCCTACCTGGTGAACATCGCGGCCGCCAGGCACGCGCATCGGCACCCACGTGACACGGCGGGCACAGAAGTTTCCCGATGCGCGCTCGGGAAACGAGGAAAGGGGAGGACGTCAATTGACGGCCTCCTGGCATTGTAGGTCCGCGCTGTAGCCGTCATTCAGCTATAGCGCGGGCCTTTAGTGGTTAAGGATGTCACTGGGGGTAAGAGCACACTGCTCCCACAATCCAGAAAAGGTAAGGAGCCACGCTGCAGGCCTGGGCCCTCCTTTTCCGCTCAGAAGTGGGTTTTTTTCGTCAGTCTGGGCCCGCAGGTAAGTGTGTTCCCAGGCCGACAAGGGGCCAGCTGAGGGACAAAAGCGTCCCTGGGTTCGCAAGCAAACAAGCCCGCGAACAAATCTGCTACTGCATGAAGGTTTGCCCCCGCCCGACTCTCGGGTGGGGGGTTGCCTTTGCGAGTTTGCAGCTCGGTGGACCTTCCTGCTTTCCGACCAGTGGGTTTGCGAAGTGATTTCATCAGGGTACAAGATAGAATTTCTTTCTTGTCCACCAAACAGATTTTTTCCCTCAAACCTTCATCTTCCTCCAGCTCATCGGAACGCCTTGTTTGGGGCAGTGCAGGACCTGCTGAAGCGCGGGGTGATAGTACCTGTGCCACTGCCGGAAAGGTTTCAGGGATTTTACTCCAATCTGTTTGTAGTCCCAAAGAAGGACGGGGTCCATCCAATCCTTGATCTCAAGGCCCTCAACACCTTTTGTAAAGTTGTGAAGGTTCAGGATGGAATCAGTTCGCTCTGTGGTTGCTGCACTCCATCTGGGGGATTTTCTAGCGTCCTTGGACATCAAGGACGCATACTTGCATGTCCCTATATGCATCAGGCATCGGAGATTTCTGCGTTTTGCAGTCGGAGACGATCACTACCAATTTGTGGCTCTTCCTTTGGCCTGGCATCGGCACCAAGGTGCTCGCCCCGATTCTGGCCTTGCTGAGACAGCGAGGTATCGCTATCGTGGGCTACCTGGACGACCTCCTTCTGAGAGCTGCTTTAGACTCAGAATTAGAGGAGGATGTAGCGATTGTCAGTCAGACCCTTCAAGAATTTGCTTGGGTACTGAACCTCCAGAAGTCGGTGTAGGTGCTGACTCAGCGCCTGGAATACCTGGACTTGATCCTGGACTCCTTGGAGGCAAAGGTTTTTCTCCCTTTAGAAAAACCTGCAGGCTCTTCTGGTGGCGGTGAAGCGAGTCCTGGGTCTCATGGTAGCCTCCTTCGAGGCGGTACCCTATGCTCAATTCCACACTCGAGTCTTGCAGAAGGAGATCCTGTCCAAGTGGGACAAGTCTCCGTTATCCCTGCATTGTCAAATCCGGGTGAGCCAACTAGTCAGGACTTCCCTGGTCTGGTGGCTGACATCTCCATCCCTTCAGTGCGGAAAGTCGTTCCTTCCCTTTCACTGGACGGTGATCATGACGGACGCCAGCCTGACCGTTTTGGGGGGTCCAGTCGACACAAGGTCGCTGGACACAGGAAGAATCCCGCCTGCCGATCAACGTACTGGAACTTCGGGCGATCAGGCAGTGCCTCTCCACATGGTCACAGAGGCTACAGGGGCGTCCAGTCAGGATCCAGTCGGACAACGCTACGGCGGTGGCGTATGTCAACCATCAAGGAGGAACAAAGAGCTCGGCTGCAGCATCGGAGGTCACTCGCATCCTGCGGTGGGCAGAAAGGAGCGTGCCGGCTCTATCGGCCGTATACATTCCGGGCGTAGAAAACTGGCAGGCGGACTACCTACCTCTAGAGGATACGCGTGATGATAGCCATCATACACGTACTAGATATCCTCCTGAATCCTCTTATTATAGTCCTGGCTATCCCAATCAACAAAGCCACGATACACGGGATTTTCACGAGGTCCCAGACACACGCCGAAGAGGGCCAGATCCAAAAGAGGGACCAGAGGGGGGCAGAGAATTCAGAAGAGGAAAAAGAAGGAGAGTATAAAAGACCAAGGCGTTTTCGACCTAAGTACAAAGGAGTTCACCCCCGAGGAATTATCAGTTTTGGATAAAGGCCTCAAATTTGCCCCTCCAAAGAAACTCGATAAGTTTGGTACCTTTATCGACATACATAAGTATGTTCAGAAGGTTAACATACAACGGTACCTCATCACTAATCCCATTGTGAGTGAGGCCAGGGCAGCTACGTTTGGGACGGTACACTCGGGTCTATCTAACCCGTCTCTGTTTAATCCCCCCGTCCCCGTAGCACCCTCTGTCAGTATCTTCAGAGATTTAGTACTGAAGGACTTGTCAGAAATTCCAGAGAAACGAGGTTCTTATCAAACTGTGTCCAGTGTGGGTCTCAAGTCCTTGTGTTCAAACAAGGACTTGGTGATCCGCCCAGCGGACAAAGGTGGAGGTATAGTGGTCCTTGACAAATCCGACTATGAACAAGAAATGGTCAGGATTTTAAATGAACCCAATACCTACCAACGGACGTCCACCAACCCTACCTCTAGGTTTAAAGTTGAACTTCAGAGTTTGGTTGACAGTGGCTTCTCTAGAGACATTCTAAACAAGAAGGAAAAGGCGTTCCTGGTTCCCGCGGTCCCCAGGATACCAACTATTTATTATTTACCGAAGGTTCATAAAGACCCGGTACACCCCCCCGGTCGTCCCATTGTGAGCGGGATTAATTCTGTTACATCCAGAATTGGCCGCTATATCGACCATTATCTTCAGCCCTTGGTCAGACGTGTGCCATGCTATTTGGCGGATACTGGGGCCACTATTAGAAAACTCCAGGATACGAGTATAGGAGGTGATTACATCATGGTGACAGCCGATGTAGCCTCACTATATACTTGTATCCCACATGGCAAAGGGTTAGAGGCTGTTAAGTATTACCTAGAGAAGGAAGAAACACTAGCTCCCTTCCAACGGGAATTCATTATGGAATTGTTGGAGTTTGCTACCAGAAGTAGTTACTTCTGGTTCAACGACAATTTCTACCTCCAACTAAGAGGTGTGGCTATGGGGGCCAAGTATGCCCCCAGCCTGGCGAATCTCTTCATGGCCAAATGGGAGGAGGATGTCGTCTATACCTATGACACCCAACACTTAGTGTTTTGGGCTAGGTACATTGACGACATCCTCCTCCTATGGAGTGGCAGTTTGGCATCACTTAAGATCTTTATGGACCATCTTAATGCCAATGACAGAGGAATTTCTCTCTCATATACTGCCAGCCATGAAAGAATCCAGTTTCTGGATTTGGAGATCAGCATCCAAAATCGACAGTTCCACTTTCAGACACACTTCAAGAAAACTGATCGGAATGGATACATTCCGCAGGACAGTTGTCATCACCAATCTTGGTTGAGGTCCGTCCCACGTAGTCAGTTTCTGAGGTTGAGGCGAAACTGTACCGATATCGATATCTTCCTGACTCAAGCCGGGATTCTCAAACAACGATTCATTGATAAGGGGTATGACCCTGTCAGGATCGATAGAGATCTCGAACAAGTACTGGAGACCGACAGGCATTCCTTATTGGAAGTTAAGCCCAAAGTAGAATCCAACAACAGCTTCAAATGGGCAATGCTCACCTCCTTCTCTATGCAACATAAACAAGTGAAAGCTATTATAGCCAAGCACTGGAACATCTTGAGGAATGACAATATCCTCGGCTCAGTTTTACCCGAACAGGCCAAAGTTGTCTTCAGAGGTGCACCCACTCTCCAGGGTAAAATAGCACCCAACATCATTAACCCCCCGGTACGTCCTTCCTTTTTTCATCAATTGGTGGGATATCATCCCTGTAAAAAGTGCAGTGTGTGTGTGTGTAAATATAACACATCCGGGAGAGGTAAAACCTTAGAGTTTAGGTCTACCAGTACAGGGAAGTCATACCCAATTAAACATTTTTGTACATGCTCTACTACACACATTGTATATCTTATCACCTGCCCTTGTGGCAAACAATATGTGGGCCGCACCATCAGGCCATTTTCGGTTAGAGTGGGGGAACATGTTACATTAATTTTAGGGGGTGATGTGAATCACACGGTCCCTAGACACTATAGGTTACATCACAGTAGGAATCCAGCTGGCACACAGTTCTTGATCATTGATCGTTTTATTCCCCCATGGAGAGGTGCCCCCAGAATTAGGGGTGTGTCCCAGCTGGAGACTTGCTGGATATACCAATTACAGACACACAGGCCGTCTGGTTTAAATGTCGAATGGGATATAAATTCCTTCATCGACCAGTCCTAACATTAGTTGGTGCCTTTTGATCATGGATCCGTTTTCTGGCTTTTCTTGTTGTTTAGTGTTTCTTGTATTTTTTAACCAATTCAATATGGTTTTATATATTCTTTACACAACTTTTAATATATTATGTATGGTTGTGTTTGGGTACAAATTTGGATTTATATGGAACTTGCTCCTCATTCGTCCATTGGGCAATCTCCTGTTGGGGTGTGTGGGCCTCCTTCCGTCATTGGTTATGATGGGTTGAGGTCCCTACATTCTTCCACCTTGATGGTCCTCTCTATGTGCGAGACGTTAGTCTCGCACAGTTGGAGCGGACCATCTATATTTCTTGATCTGTTATCCAAAAGATATTTCTAATTTTTCATTTTTTATTTTTATATTTATTATCTGTTTACACATTTTAGTAATTTAACCTCAGCTCAGCTGATTTTATTATTTTTATAAAAATAAAACTATTTTTGTGCTAATGGGTAGTTAGACTTACAGCTACTAGCTTCACCATTGTTATCCCGGGGAATTTTTTATTTTTTCGCCCGATTTGGGCGATGCTAGATAATTCCTGTAGATTAGTTGGAGTCCTGTGTGTACACATTTGGCTGCGTTTCACATTTTTTGCCGTTATGGGGCGGTGGAGCACAGTCAATGTATCAGCATTTCAGGGTTGCCCACTTCCGGGAAGCGCGCCGTGATCGCTTGATTATGCGATTGCGTTGTCGGACTCAATACGGACGTCTCTACGTCCTATCCGGGCTGCGTGTCTCAGATGGGGGCGGCGCTTGTATGTGATGACGCGATCGCGTCGCTTTTCATTAAGATGCTCGCGGGTCATGTGACATCATGTGATGGTCACATGACGGCGGGATTCCTCGTGACGCGGTCGCGCCGTCTGATTGGATATGGATGTCATGTGACGCCACCGGACGATCACATGGCGTCCGTCACATGGTTCAGGCGCCGTCTGATTGGACATTGATGTTCGCGCGTCATGTAACGTCGCCGGACGATTGCATGGCGTCTATCACATGGTTTACGCGTGACGTCACAGCCGCGACGTTAGTCGCCAGACTAAGATCTATGATGTATTGTAAGTATTGGGTTAGTGATGCCCTGCATCCAGCATGTATGATGAGGTTATTCCACACAAACATGGATCTATCCCCCCACCTTTTTTTCAATACAGCTTCCCATATGATGAATATATTAGCGCACTATGCAAGGATTACATAGAGAGGCGTGGAACGCACGCCGACGCGCCATTTTGAAAGATTCAGGAAGTGATTGCATAATGGATTAATGAGGGGGAGGTCCCTTAAACTTATAAATAATATGCAGGCAACAGTGGAGTCATACCCCAGACGATGCAAGGTATTGCGAAACACGTCGGGAGATTCCACTGCTGCCACTGAGTGTTTTGCAAAGCGCTACGTTTACTGCTTGAATGTAAGTGTATCTACCTGCATTTAATAAATAGTATCTACGTTATTACGCTATGTGCCCTCTCCTTCTTCCCTATAATATGGTTCCATTGTGAGCTATCCCATCATCATACTGGGTTCGGATATTTGGTGACACCACTAGACCCTGGATTTTGGACATTGATGTGTGCAACGCCAGCCAGGACTCTAGACCTACGAGTATACATGTACCAAGCCTGTTTGACCCTTTAGACATACGTTTACTGGGTCCATTCCATCTGGTAAGCCTCCTTTCCATTTGGTGGTGGTCACGTTATAGTCATTTGCTCTTTGAAAGTCACCAGTTGTGTTTTGAAAATTTCAAGACTATCCACGTTTGAATGGTCATCAAAGACTTTATTTACACATATATTTTGTCCATTTTGGACTTTTCACGGACTCTTTTACATTTATTTGTTTTGAGCACTACACTTGGGTGTTTTGTATATAACTTTTATGTATAGCGCTACATTTTTTGTATATTGTTTGTTTTTTGCTTTTTCCATAGGCATTGTAGCTGCTCACATTTGTTAGTAGCGCGAATATTGTTTGTATTTTGGACTACCTAAGTCGCCAGATGCTGGACCAAGGAAAATGGTCGCTACACCCGGACGTGTTTCAACTCCTTTGCCTAAAATGGGGCACACCAGACGTGGATCTCCTGGCTTCTCGACTCAATCGGAAGGTATTGAGGTTTGTGGCCAGGTCAAAAAATCCCTGGGCGGACACAACGGACGCGTTGGTGGCCCCGTGGGGACAGTATCGGCTGATCTATGCTTTTCTCCCACTGAAACTTCTTCCTCGTCTGCTCCGCAGAGTGGAGAGCGAGGGGATTCCAGTAATCCTAATTGCCCCAGATTGGTCTCGGCATCCCTGGTACGCCAACCTGGTGCGCCTGGTGGCGGATGCCCCTTGGCGACGGCCGATGCAGGAGGACCTTCTGTCGCAAGGTCCCAGATGTCATCCTGCTTTTACAGTCGCTGGCTTTAACGGCATGGCTATCGAAAGCCAGGTACTAAGGGACAGAGGCCTGTCGGATTCACTAATTTCCACTATGCTGAGGGCACAGAAGTCATCTTCTCGGAAGATCTACCATCGCATGTGGAAAGCATACATCTCTGTGTGAGGAGATGGAGTGGCATCCACGGGCATATTCGGTTCTCCAGGATCATGCTGTTTCACAAGCGTGGAGTGGATCAGAAACTTGCCTTAAGCACCATTAAGGGGCAGATTTCAGCCTTGGCTGTTTTCTTTCAACGACCCCTGGTGGCTCATTCACTGGTGAGTACGTTTGTGCAAGGGGCCCGACATGTGGCTCCTCCGGTTCGACCACCACTACCTCTGTGGGATTTGAATCTGGTGCTCTCGGTACTTCAGAAACCTCCCTTTTGAGCACATCAAATAGATTCCTCTTTTGACACTCTCTCAGAAAGTTGCCTTTCTGGTGGCCATTACATCTGTCAGACGGGTTTCTGAGTTGGCGGCCTTGTCTTGCAAGTCCCCCTACTTGATCCCCCATAAGGATAAAGCTACGCCCTCAGCCTTCGTTTTTCCGAAGGTGGCTTCGGCTTTTCATTTGAATGAGCACATTGTACTTCCATCCTTGTGTCCTCGGCCGTCACATCCCAAAGAGGTTGCGTTACATTCCTTGGACGTGGTACGTGCTCTGGGGGTGTATCTGTCTGCTACGGCTCAGTTTCAGAGGTCAGACTCATTGTTTGTGCCGGTCCAAAGAAAGGCCTGGCGGTCTCATTGGCCACTATTTCTCGGTGGATCAGACAGATTGTGATTCAGGCTTATGCCCTTAAAGAGCGGGTGCCTCCCTTTCCTGTCACGGCGCATTCGACCAGGGCGATTGGTGCCTCCTGGGCTTTTCGACATCTAGCGTCTGTCTCACAGGTGTGTAAGGCGGCGACCTGGTCGTCCGTTCACACCTTCACTAAATTTTACAAGGTTGACGTGCGTGCATCTGTGGATGCTTGCTTCGGCCGCAAGGTTTTGCAGGTGGCTGTTTAAGGTTGCAACTGTTTGTTTGGGGTGAAGTTTGTTTGCTTGCTGTTCCCACCCCTCGTTTTTTTGACACTGCTTGGGGATGTCCCACTTGTCAAGACTAAAGGAGCTGTGTCAGTCCATGGACGAAAGAGAAAATAGGATTTTGTACTCACCGTAAAATCCTTTTCTCTGAAGTCAATGGATAGACACAGCACCCACCCCTCCTTTTTATGTTTGTACTGCTTTTTGACGAACTGAGCTGCTGAGTGCAGGGTGAGGGGTTATGACCAGAGGGACCGCCCCCTGGGTGGGCTGTTCAGCTTTGGTATAATTACATGTTTTTGTATATCTAACATGTCTGCCTAGTCCTCTCCTAATAGACAGAACATAACCCACTTTTCAAGACTAAAGGAGCTGTATCCGTCCATGGACTTCAGAGAAAAGGATTTTACGGTAAGTACAAAATCCTATTTTTACCATCCGTCTGCAGAGCGGATCAGGTGAACACGGACAGACGATCCGTGTTCATCCGATCCCTCCCATAAAGGAGAGCGGAGATCTGACAGGGCGGTCCCTGCACAGTGTGCGGGGACCGCCCTGTCATCCGCCGGCTCAGTGGGGATCAACGGAGCGATCCCCGTTGAGCAAGCGGATATGAAAGGAACGGATCCCTACGGGATCCGCATGTCTGAAAGGACCCTAATTGTTATTACTGGCAGCATCTCTGGGTGAGAAATGTTGCAATATTTTCATTAAAAAAATCTTTTGCCTGAAAAAGCTTTAGATAGTGAGGAATGGTGTCATGCATGCTGATAGATAGATAGGTTTAGGGTTTACATAATACTGTACCTTATTAGATATAGGAACAGCAACAAAAACCTGCCAGCAGTTGTAACCCTTTTCCATTCTTTCCAAAACAAAACAAAAAAGATTTTGCTAAGCTGTGCTTTAATGGCTAAATGTGCTTGCCCTCATTGGGGCCCTGCTGCATGCTTGCACTTACCTTGCTCTGCAGGGTGTGTGAGGAGCAGGGCCTGACCTTACTGACTGTTTTTTTAGAAGAGGCGGTGGGTGCTCGGCAAGGACACTCAATCAGTCTCAGATGAGCCGTGTAGGCAAGTATATGCTTTGCTAGATTGCAAGCAGGAGGGTATTTGGGGCCCTTTAATGGGAATTCCCCAGGTGCTTTACACTTTTTCCTCCCATGTAGCAAAATGGAGCAATAGCTGACTCCCGCTAACCCCTCATGAAAGCATCAGAACTGTGTCCTGCTGTTGTTTACCTTGCTGAACACACAGAACATTATTTCAGACTACAAAAGATGCAATATTAGATTTCACTATGAGATTTATATGAAGGTAAAACATTAAATTACGGCTTCTGATCTCTCTGAATTATAGCTTCTGAAATCTGTGAGCTGCTGGTTGGGTAGCAGATTTCCATTAGAACTGGCTCTGCCCTTCAAAGAAAGAAACACATGATTATCTATGATTTCTACTTGGTGAGTACGGGGCAGGAGGAGATGATGAGAGACACGGCGTACTTGATGCATGAAAGGGTAGAACTTTCGGTGTTGTATTTGTCATATTTTTTTAGCACATTTTTTTTTTTTTTTTTTTTTTTTTACTTTATGCGTAGCATTCTACAAGCTTTTCATGCATAACATTTTCTGTCCTAATATTTGGTGTTTTCAGATTTCTTTTCTTTATGCGTAAAGGTTTTTTCATACAAATTTGCTGTGCAGTTTATTTGATCAGGTGAAGGGAAGCGTATTTTCATGTGGGACATGGGTGAGAATATGTCCCGGGTGAGAGAGGTGAACAGTGTTTTTGGTTTGGGTGAAAACAGAGCTGTTTTTAATTTTAAATATTTAAAAACTTAAATTATTCCATACAAGGATAAAGTTTCTGTGATGTTTAGGTAGCTTAAAGCAATGGATGGTTTATTGTAGGGTATTTTTTGAGATGTAATGGCTGCCAATATATATTTATTTTCTTGTGCCTCTGGAGATTTTTAAAACCTCTAACAATATCTTAATTTCATTTTATGCAGTAAATGATATTGGACTTTACGTTGCTTCTGGCATTTTCTTCTTGACTGATGCTCACCCAGAGATGGGTTTTTAATGGGTTGCAATAAGTTTTATCAGGAAGACATTTTCCATCTCAGCGAGCAAGAGTTTTTTTTCCATATGTTGCTTTAGTTTTACCTTAGGGGTAGAGATGGAGGGTGAGGTGTGGAGTTTGAGACTTTTTTTTGTATTAGTAGCACTGACACTAGCCGGGCTACTTGTTAGGCTTCTTTCCCACAGGTTAAAGCTGTGGTGACTATGCAAATAATAATACTTTGCATTACTTGGGGGGCCATGGCAGAAGTTTAGACCAGCACAGAAATGACGTGATGTGTTGGCACAAACACTTTGCCATGTTGATTGTCATTCAGGCATATGATATTTGGAAGCTGCTTCCTGGCTATCCATCCACTTGACACATAATTGCATGCAAAAATTTGTTTGCATTGCCTTTCAAATTACAAGTGGCCAAAAAGGATATAAAAAAAATACTGTAGTCATTAAATGAAATTTAATCTTTAAAATGACCAGTCTCTGTTTTGAAAATGAGGGAGGAGAGAAAACCTAAGGGCCCACTCACATTAGGAACTGCATGTAAATCACACAGGGTCATTTTGCATGTTCCTGTGCAATTCAAATGCAGTTCTGTGCAGTGCGATTTCAGCCCATTCATTTTAAATAAGCTGAAATCACAGTGCACTGCACCAAAAGTAGTGCATGTACTACTTTTGGAAATGCATTGCAACCAGATCTCATGGTACATTTGTACCATGCGACCCGGTGCAGGCAAACACACTGCGTTTGCAACCTGTGTTTGGGGTGCTGTTAACTTTGCGCTGACACCCACTGCAGATTTCAAGGGCAGTGTGATTTGAATGCGGTGCAGGAAACCGTCATGGAACATGGGTTTTCCGCACAGCATTCTAGAGTGAACGTGCCCTTAAAGAAGGAGAAATGTTTCTAATGCAAGCTTTTCTTAAAAAAGAACTGTTTAAATACTGTTGCCTGCGCTGTCAAATGTTGTCCTGATCATGTTTTCAGGAATATTCATCTCCTCAGTTCTTAGCTCTTACTGGTTACTTCTGCCGACCTTCATGTCATGGAGGTCAGCAGGATGATGTGGGAGACCTATGGGATCAACACTTCCAGAAGTGTTGGTTTCCCTGTAGACCAATAGTAAGATTTTTCTGGATCAGAGCTGCGTTTGATGGAATGGGAGCAAAAAAAGTTGTTTTACAGTTCTGTATTTGCATACCAACGTTGCAATGGTAACAAGGTCACTTTAACAACCTTAATACCAGGTACTTTCACCCCCTTCCTGCCCAGGCCAATTTTCAGCTTTCAGTGCTGTTGCACTCTGAATGACGATTGCGCGGACATACAACACTGTACCCATATGAAACTTTTTAGAATTTTTTTTTTTTGGGGACAGACATTTCTTTTGGTGGTATTTAATCAACACTGTTTTATTTTTTGCTAAACAAACAAAAAATACTGAACATTAAGAAAAAGTTTATTTTTTTATATTTTTATTTCTATTATTAAATCTTGCAAATAAGCAATTTTTCATCTTCACTGTTGGCAACTGATGAGGAGGCACTAATGAGGTGGCACTGATAGGCGACACTGATGGGCATTGATGGGGCTGCATTGATAAACAGTACCTTGATTATCAGTGTAAATGTCTCCTGTCACAGGATAGTCGGTTACCGGCTCTCCTTTCCTTACACACTGACAGCGCTGAGGAAAGGAAATGGCGATAACTTGCATTTGTTTATATGTGATTGGACACAGCTGATCACATGGTAAAGGGCCGCTGTGATTGGCCCTTTACTTTGATCTGTGATGAGTTGTGTCCAACTGACACAGCGATCACAGAGTGTGCCCCTTAGGGCATGCAGGGGGTGGAGTTCTGGGAGGACATCAATAGACACCCTCCCAAATCTGGATGACCGCACTGTAGCTTTCTTTCGGCTATAGGTGCCGGCCAGCAAGTGGTTAATGCTAGCCTGTCTCACAGCACCACCCATTTTCAGGTCTGTAAAAATGATGTGCCAGAAGCACAAACTAAATGCTCACAATACATTTTCAAACGCAAAAGAAAAAGCATAATGAAAAGCAAAGTGGTGGTGGAAAGATTCGCAGCTGACAACATCAAACGACCACCCAGAGAGGGGAGCTAGGTATAGGATGACTCCTAAAGGGGAAAGTTACACAGAGGAGATGAAGAGCCGCAGCTCCTGGTGAATTCAGATCCAAGGAAGATCCGGAGGCTTGCAAGAAAACAAAGGTGCCAAGGTGCTGGATCAGTAAAAAGTGCCAAAGTTTATTAAAGCAGAAGTTCCACCCAAAAGTGGAACTTCTGCTTTAAGCACTCCTTGCCCCCCAACATGCCACATTTGGCATGTAATTTTTTTTGGGGGCAGGGATTCGAGTGTGTACCTTATTTTTAGTGGGACCTAGTATTTCAGAGCGTTTCCGAGTATTTCCTTACGGCTCTGATTGGTTCCGATCGGCTCCGGCGCCCCCGCACCTCTGGCCAAATGCGGTACTGCAAACCGCAGAGGCTTGAATCCTGCTCGCTTTGCAAGACAACACTCGCAAACCGTGTCAGGATTAAAAAATAAATAAAAAAATGCTCGTATTGCGAAACGCTTGTTAACTGCGTTACTCGCAATCCAAGGTTTCACTGTACTGTGATTCTGTACTTTGGCTGCAAGCATTTTAACTGTGGACAGCTGAAGCTGTTGTCTGTTCACTTACTGGATTTTCAGAGGTGAGAGAGCTGTGCATGATGTCATAAGCCTAAGCCAGGGGTGTCCAAACTTTTTTGAAAGAGGGCCAGATTTGATGAAGTGAACGTGCGTGAGGCCGACCATTTTGCCTGACATTCTTTGAACCATTAAAATTTGGTCCAAGTGTGTTCGTTCGAGCACTAATACACTGCCCAACAAGAATTATCTTGCCTTTGTGGCTGTGTGTGGTGAAGAGATGAGCTTGGACGTGTTATTTGGATCTACCGTATTTATCGGCGTATAACACATACCTTCACTTTAAGATGGAAGTTTCAGGATTTTTTTTTAAATTGTAAATAAAGAACTGTGAAGCAAAATAAGGGTCAGTGCCCATGAATGCAGCCTAATCAGTACCTTTCTGCATCCCCACCATTGCCATGCCTTACCATTGCCAGGAATGCAGCACCCCCATTGCCAGGAATGCAGTCTGATTGATGACCATCTGCAACCTCGGATGTGACAGAGGGGGCTGGACGAGCACTAACAGATTACATACAGCAGAATTTGTTTCCTCGGCGGCCTCTTTAATACAAAGTCTTGCCTCATATGATGGACAGAACAGTTGCCCAATGGCAGCCCAGGAGATGGGACTTCCTATTACAGAGGCCGCTGTGCAAATAGGAAATTCACCTGTATGTATGGCACTCGTCCCGCTCCCTCCCTGTCCCCTTCAAGGCAGCCAGCATGTTTATCTTTTGTGGCCCCCGGCGCTCGTGGATTTGTTGGGGGGCCACAAAAGATATACATGTCCAAATTACCAGGTGGGCCGTTCGAAACCGGAACGCGGGCCGGACTTTGGACATGCCTGGTTTAAGCTAATGACCAGACAAGAAATAGAAAGTGGGCTGTATAAGGTATTTACTGGCAGAAACAAAATATTTTACTATCCAAAGTTAAAACAACAAGGGCAGAATATTTAATAGATGGAAAGGTAAAAAATTGACTGAAGTCCCACTTTAAATGCTGTGATCTGTGAGGCGGGACTTGGGAAATTTGGACTCCTCCTGTAGGTGTGACTGGGCGGGGTTGCATGCTAATCAGGATGTATTTAATCCCACCCACCATCAGCGCTGTGAAGGAAGTTACATCATTTGCAGAGTCTGAAAGACTACAGAGGGGAGTGTTAGACTCTAGCTGCTGCAGGAAGGGGCTGTGGAAGGAACAGAGTCTATCGGCAGGATATACAGTGTGTCGCATGATACAAAGCCACAACTAAACCCAGAATATCGGGGGATCTGCACACAAATGAGCAGCATGGTACAAAGATATGATCTATGCTGGGACTGATCATCCCATTCAGTTCTAGTGAAAAGAATGGTGGAATTCAGCTTTAAGATTTTGGATGATGAACGTTTTGGAGCTTTGATCTACAAAATCTCAGGTGTGAATAGGGTCTTCGATTCTGCTTATGTGTATTTCTCTTGATGTCTGTAAATACTAGGTTGTACTGAACATAATTCAATTGTTGCTGTATAATGCCTGGTACACAAGGGCCGAATAGTGACCAGTTCAGCAAAAACCGACCAACATTCGGCCAGTGTGTACACCAGCCTGTCCAACAGTAGCCAGCGCTGGCAGCCAGACTGGTGTGCTCTGGGGGGGGGGGGTTTATCAGTGGGGCAGTCCCCCTGTCAGAACACAATAACTCAGTGTGGAGATCGCAATACTAACATTAGATAGTTAGTACAGCGAGCGCCTCCAGTTTTTTTTGGGCTGGGTTGAATGAAAAAAACTGATAATGTGTATTAGGCATTACATAACTTTCATAATACTTATCCTGTGGTGCCCTTAGGTTTCACTCTGTGCTTTAATGAACAAATAGACTGCTGGTGTAGTTTTACTCTCAAAGTTAAATGTACAAAGCAAGAGTATATAGAAGTACATTTATTATATTGCAGTCTAAATAGATATAATGAGAATGGTACGTAGTTATCTTTTGTCTATCCTCTTCACTGCTAACACTTAAGAAGCAATGTTCTGTGTAAATATTGTCAACTAGAAACACTGGCTATAATCCATTTACTGCTCTGTATGAGAGGCGATTTAAACAATGGTTTACCTAAAAGGGAAGAAAAGTAATATCACGTATTTGTAAAAGTTCCAAGAGCTTACAATAGCTTGGTAAAGCTCAATTTAGGTCACTGGAAAAGATATGCAGTCAGATAATCATACTTCGAATTTCTCTAGTCATTGTCCTGCCTCCGCTTTCCTGTTAGAACAAGGCACACAAGTCTATGTAAGGGCACTTGTAATAAAGGTGTGATGGTTGTTTTGCTATTCCGTCCTTTTCGCTGAAAGAAAAAGGTATTTTAATGGAATAATCGGTATTAACCAATGTTATAAAGCACGTCTAAACTCAAAAAACGCATTTGTTTTATGATTTTAGTTTGCTATGAAGGAGCAACAGGGACACCCTTGGACAGCAGCACTGTTTGTAGAGGATAGGGACTTTACAAAAGTGACTAATAAATGAAAGCCTAATTCCAGCTATTACGTTTTAAGCAATTAAATAATCATTTTGTTCCCTTTTTGAGATCAAGGTTTTGCAGAAATTATTAAGACTATTGTAAGCAGTGGTAAATGGTTCGTCCCAAAGTTTTGGCATCCGGCTTTATCTTTGCCGTACAGCTTGGTCTGTTAAAGCGGAGGTCCACCAAAAAAAAACCCCATTAAGAGCCAGCAGCTACAAATACTGCAGCTGCTGACTTTTAATAAATGGACACTTACCTGTCCAGGGTGCCCGCGATGTCGGCAGCTGAAGCCGAGCAATTGCTCGTCTCTCAGCTTCCTCCGCCGCCATCCTCCTGTGAGGGAATCAGGAAGTGAAGCATTGTGGCTTCACTGCCCGGTTCCCTACTGCGCATGCGCGAGTAGCGCGGCGCATCCTCGGTGGTCCCTGCTTTCTCCTGGGACCTGTGTGTTTCCCAGAAGACAGCTGGGGGGGTGGGGGCGGGAAGTGGAGTGACTCCCGTGGGAGTCTATTCCCGGAAGTGGGTGCAAATACCTGTTTTTTTTGGGGGGGAGTTGGGGCCTCAGTAGGAGTGGAACTTCCTGTCCTACTTCCTCCTTCTGCCCTGGGGTCGCCTAGGCGATACGTCATATCGCCTTTTGGCGGCCCCTCCCTGTAGGCGATCACGTCCCAGGCGATCGCCTGTCCACTCGGAGAGCGCTGCGCCGTTCGCTCATGCGCAGTGAGTGCCCGGCCGTGAAGCCGAAAGCTGTCACGGCCGGGTGCCCACACTATGAATAGAGGTGCCGGCAGAGAAGGGGGGGGAGAGGAGCGGAACTCTGGGCGCCGCTGGACAGTGGAACAGGTAAGTGTATGTTTATTAAAAGCCAGCAGCTACACTTTTTGTAGCTGCTGACTTTTAATAAACATAAAAAATATCTGGAACTCCCCTTTTAAGCATTAAACATACCGTAAGGGACTGCCTGTCTAGCAAACCCATATTTACTTACCGTATATACTCGAGTATAAGCCGACCCGTATATAAGCCGAGGCACCTAATTTTACCACAAAAAACTGGGAAAACGTATTAACTCGAGTATAAGCCTAGGGTGTCCATCTGCATGCCTCACTTTGCCTCGCTGTGTCCATGTGCATGCCTCACTGTGCCCATGCCTCACTGTGCCCATGACTAGACTGACGTTTAACATAGGAGTCTATGGAAGGGGTGCCTGGCTTTGAAAAATCAGTACTCCCTGGCCATAGGTCCCTTGGACAAAAAACTTTGCACACTTATAGAGGGGAAATGGGGCTACATGTGTTTCGGGTCCAGGGGACCTAAGACCGGCCAGTACCGGGTCCCCAAATTCGCCGGAGAAATTACCATTTAACATGGGAGTCTATGGAATGGGTGCCCAGATTTGAAAAATCGATGCTCCCCGGCTGTAGATCCCCCGGACAACAAACTTTGCACACTTGTAGAGGAAGAGTGGGCCTACATGTGTGCTAAGTTTGGCCGGTCGGTACTGGTCCCCGAAGTCCAGGAGATCGGGCGCAAAAAGGTGACTCGAGTATAAGCCGCGGGGGGCATTTTCAGCACACAGAAAATGTGCTGAAAAACTCGGCTTATACTCGAGTATATACAGTATAGAGGTTCAGTTTGGAGCCCATTAGAATGGACTATCTTGTCCATGAGGGGGAGGGTTTGTCAAGCATGGGTGGCATGAAAGAATACTGGGCCTAACACTAATATAGAATATGGGGCCTAAAGTGCATGTAGTACACACTGGGGCTGTGCTGAAATGGAAGTAGTTTTGTGGCACGTGTTCAAATAGCCATAGTCTTTTTAGTCTCCTAATTCTAAACAGATGATGTCCAATTCTCTTCCCTAGATCAGCAGTTGCACCCTGATGTGGTGTTAGGATTGGGAAAGATCTGTGGCACCCTGGGGGGACGCAAAGGCAAGAAAAGATGAATGGTGCCACATCATACTGAAAAGTGAATGTGTCCTTTAGCGGCTAATAGAACATGAGCCAAGTATTTTTAAAACCAAATACTAATTAATTTCATGCTTTGCAAAGTGAACACACCTAAAAACTAAAGCTTTGTCTGAGCCTACCTAAAAGAAATAACTTTACTAAATTAGTTGTAAAATTGTCAATTAGCACCTATTGCGATAATGGAGTTTTTACAACATAGCACGTAGAATGTAGTTGCTAGATGTAAGTAGCATACAACATAGCATATATAGAGAAAGGAATATACAAAGACTGGAGCAGCTAGATTCTGGAACATCTGTGCATAGTAACCAATCCGCTTCTAGACTTTATTTTCAAAGCTTAACTGAACAAGCTGAAGTTAAAAGCTGGTTGGTCACTGCACAGCTGCTCCACATTCTGACGGCTCCAGTTTTAGTAAATTCCCCCTGGAGTGTGGTTGTAAGGAGTATGTAACATACAACAAGGTGTATATAGTGCAGGAGTATGTAACATAATGTTCTGTACATGTCTGGTCAGTGGGAGTAAAACTGCATCCAGAATTGCTGGTTACATTAGAGAATCTAAAGCCTGGTGATTTTTTATTTATTTATTTATTTTTTCTTGTATTTTTTTTTTTTTAACTGATCTAATGACTTTTTACTCTATCCCTAGGTTCACACTATAGCGTTTCTGCCGGCCTCATTTGCGCGATAACGGCAGTCCATTAATTTCAATGGGCTACATTTCCTGCGTCCCACAGGGAAATCGCAGTCATTTTGACCATGCAATATTCCTGTGGTTCCTGCACACGCACTGTGATTTTACATGTGTGGGGGTGCTATTCAGAATAAATGGCAGCCCCGTGAGTTTTCCCAGAGTTGTGAACAGAGCCTCTGGTGGTTGTAAAGGTAGAAGGTTTTTTACTATTGCATTAAAGTAAGAACCCTTCGATGTGCAGCTTCCCCTCTTCCCAAGTCCCCCCTTAGTGTCTATGCACGCTGGCTTAAAAAATGCTGCGTCTACAGGACTTTTGCGTTCTCTCTGTTATACTATGTGTCCTTGCACATTAAGATGTTTTAGATGCATATTTTAAAGAAGAAATCTATTTTTCCACAAGGTGGCCCAAACAAACTATGACAGAAACTAAAAGGAAGTTGGGACTTTAAATGAAGCAATTGGATAGCGGAGGTAGATTTTGGTATAAAATATTTAATTGTTAGCATGGCTCTAAAGACAATAAAACATGTATTTTACATAAATACATAAGGCGTGCACATGGCATAAACATGATGAAAATATTACATAGCAGCACATAATTGTAGTAGTAAATATATGAGATAATATGGCATGAAAAATGCCGGTGGCAACATGCCCGATACCGACATGTATGCCCACATGGTATGTGTACATCCACTGGATAATATGTGAAGAACATCATTGAGTATAATACGTAGTAAATTAATGGGTATGATTCCATATGAGATGTAACTGTAGCATCAGATAGAGCTCTATGCGTTTCGTGGATGTGTCCACTCATCAGGAGCAGATGCGACAGTAATTCCTAAGGAATATATATAGAAATTTAATGAACCATACTGTAAATAATTGAAAAATATCTAGGTAAATGGATATTTAGTTTGTATAGATGGTCAGCCAACCAAACTCACCAACTCAGACAGCGAGTGCAGTGCGCAGCAGCCGGTGCAAGGTGGGCTGGGAGCATGACCTCTCCACGGAAGCTGAGGCGACATATATAGGGGTGCGACACTGGGCATAGTCAGGAAGTATAAAAATTGATGATGGGTCTCCATATAGCAAAAATAATGTGTAGATCTTGAAGTAAGGGTATCTGGGAACAAAATATTGAGTATGTGTATGATTATAACGGTAATGTGTTTATAAGTAATAATCGTTAATAGTAAACCCAGTGTAATTCCAGAAATAGTGATAGCATAGATAGGGGTGGTGCTAGAGGATTTTAAAATACCTGTGTCTAAAAGTGATAGTCTATCGTATGGGTGTGAATGGGTATAAAAATAGTAGTAAAAATGGTGAATGAGGGACTCCAAGTGGGGGCAGAAGAGAAAGTGCAAATATAGATTGGAAAACTGAAAAACGGAACCACCAAATGAAGGGACTAAACCAAGAAAGACTCACCCCAAAGTCACAGCAGAGCACCACCAGCAGGTTAATGTAGCTGGTGTGCGATATCCCAACAGGAGACTGGCCGTACACAAGGCTCGCTCCAAATGGGGGATGTAAATATATGCCGCCAACATCACGTAAGTGAACCAATGAGAGGAGGAGGGCCGCACCTGAACTGAGTGCATACTCAGTGACCGGCGCGAAAACTCCTCCATGGGGATGTTACAGCTAAAACGTTGGCGTGATGACGTCATGATGTCGTCACGCGCACGACGTGAAGACCGTGGCGCCGATGCGCAAGGGGAGCCCGCCCACACCCTCCCAAACACTAAGTGAATGGGGAGGAGAGGGAGGGCCCACTGGGCGCATCGCAGCTCCCATGGTGAAGAAAGAACACAGCGCCACCCATGCATCCAAACGGCCACACACAGCATAACACTGACCAGGTGGGAAATATACATTGGACCTGAAAATAGACACCCATGTGGAATATTAGATCGGTGCCGGGAATGCTGTCTGTAAACGCATACCATGTACACGACTAACAAATATAAATATAAGGGAGTAATATATATGAGTATCACCAGTGAATAAACTTAGACGGAGGACACCCCATATATGAGGGGAAACCTCACACAGGGAAGGCAGGGGAACACTGCCAATCCCATTTATTCAATTGCTTCCATCCTTGTATATATGTCAAAAAGAAGCCGCACCTCATATAAAGTCCCAATCCCCCCTTCTTTTAAACAAACTATGACGCTCACTAACCTCTGAGGCCGCTGGGTGTGCAATATAAACTGTATGCAGCTTCGGCTACATACAGCATACCGCAAAGGTCAAAGGTCTCGGCTTGCACCCAGAACACAGTGCAGTATGCTGTATGGGGCCTCAGCTACATACAGTTTATACCACACATCCAGCAACCTCACATGTTTGTGGGGGTTCCTAACAAACTATGTAAAGTGTGTGTAAAAATTGAGTTTTCTCTTATCATCCATGGACTGACACGGTGTCTCTTTACACTTTACACATGGGTTATGTCCCTGCTTGCAGGAGTAGACCTAGGCAGAATGTGAGATGTTATACATACATTCTAAAAGCCAGAGCTGAACAGCCCCACCCAGGGGGCGGTCCCTCCGGACATAACCCTCCCACTACAGTCAGCAGACTTCAGTTTTTTTCTGCCTAGCAGAAGGAGAAGACGTGGCTCTCTCAGGAGCCAGTCTCCTGACCTATTTTTATTCCTTTTCTGGAATTCTTTTTTATTTTATTTTTGAGAATCTTCTATCAACTGTCGGCTGGGCAACAGGTTGGGTACAAGATATCCTCGTAGTCTTCCCTGTCCGACCATCGAGCGTGCTGATCCTCGCCTTGTGTGCGTGAGACTCAGTTCACGACAGGCCCCATGACTCCAGGGGTGGCCGGGTTTGCTTTCATGCTCCCACGGTCCTCTCAAGACTGAACAGTTCCTGACTGACTGTATCTTTCGCGGTGGACCGGGCCGACAGCTACTCAGTACTGCACTGTGATAGTCCTGTCAGAAACACACCAGTGGGTCCCTCAGGGGACGGGTAAGTAGTCTCTCCTGCCTGCAGGTGAGTACAAAAAGCTGTGTTTCTCTGTGGGGGATTTTCCCTGTCTCCCCCTGTATTTCATTGTCACTCTCTGTCACCATTGCTGGCGCTGTGCTGTGTGGGGTGCCTGGGGGTCACACTGTTCTTGGAGGGGCTAATGCTGGTCTGCAGATATGCTTGGGGCCTTTTTTTGTGTGTTTTGGGGCCTGAGCGCCGAGTGGCGCTGTGTGTGTGCTGTTTTTTTTTTCACTTTTGCTGAGTCATGGCGGCCATCTTGCCGTGGATCGCCTCAGTGAAGTGCGGCGGCCATTTTCTTGTAGCCCGCGCGCTCTTCAGCACTAGTTTTGGCCTCTAGCGCTGCTGTAACAGCGCGAATCTCCTCACAGCTCACCAGCGCTGACACAGCGCGGTACAGACAGCGGAACTGAGCGGTCCCTGGTCCGGTTTGGTGAGTCCCCTGGGCGCCCCCTCCTCAGTCAGCACAGCCTGTGGGTGGACTTTTTATCTGAGGAGTCTCAGAGGGGGGCAATATGGAGTCTCTGTCACCAGCTTCCCCTAAATGTCAGTGGACAACAGGCAGTGCTTCAGCACCTGCGGTCCCTAGGGACCAGTTGTGGGCAGTCCTGGAATCATTTCTGACCAGGATGGGAGCTGTGTGCAAGCGCAAGGGAGCAAAAAAGCGCCCTCCCCCCACTTTACTTCATGAGGGCAGTGCGCTGATTCAGATATGGGCCAAGCCACTACCGCTCAGGACCCTAGTTCTGAATGTATTGGATGGTTTTGAACAGGACATTCCTTATGAGGAAAACTCCAGTTCTGAGTCAGTAAATGACAGGGCGCTTGTTAGTGTACTCATGACTGTGGTGAGGGACACTCTCAAGCTAAAATGCTGCGGATGCAGAACCTCAGGCGGATACAGTCTCCTTTGGTTCTTTTAAGGCCAGGCCTTCTAAAGAGGTTTTTCCATATGTACTTTCTTTGACCAGCTCATTGATAAGGTCTGGGAAAAGCCGCAGAAGAATTTTTTTATGGTCCCGCGGCGTTTGTCTATCAGATACCCCTTGAAGATGCCCTACTTAAAAAGTGGGCTTCTCCCCCAGGGTCGACCCTCCAGTCGCCCGGTTGAACAAGGCCATCACTCTCCCGATGGAGGGGACTCCTGCATTTGAGGACCCCACTGACAGGAGGTCAGAAGTGGTGAGCAGAGCCATGTTTGCCTTGTTGGGATCTGCCCTACGGCCTGTGGTAGCGGCGACCCTTGTGTCTTAAACACTTACAGGTTGGGCAAAAATGTTGCACCTAGCTGTACAGGAGCATAATCTTCCTCCAGACACAGTTGCTCTGGCCCACCAACTGGTTCAGGGCCTGGTTTATGTGTGCGACGCCACGTTGGACGCGGCCCCTTTAATATCCAGGGCCTCTGTCTCGGCGGTGGTATTGCGTCGTCTTATCTGGTTGAAGTGCTGGTCTGCTGACCTAGCCTTAGGAAGCTCCTGACAGATCTACCATTTAAAGGTGGTAGACCTTTCGGTGCTGCTCTGGATGACATCGTCATGGGAGGTAAAAGCACTCTTCTTCCTTAGACTAGCAAGAGTGAGGAGGCCCGCCGAAAACAGGGGCCTTCCTTTCCAGCAAAACGGGGTTTTTTCGTCAGTCAGAGTCCACGGGTAGGTCCTCTCAGACTGACGGCAGTGCGGCTGGTGGGCACAAGTGCCCCTGGGTGCGTAAGCCGAACAAGCGGCTCCCAAGCCCGCCTCCGCGTGAAGTCTTGCCTCCGCCCGACTCTGGGGTGGGGGGACGACTTCGCAGGTCACGAATCGGTGGTCCTCCCGAATCTCCGACTGGTGGGTGTGCGAGGTGGTCACCTCAGGATACAGGATAGTATTCCGATCCTGGCCCCCAGACAGATTCTTTCCCTCGAATCTTCCTCTCCTTCCTACCTGTCGGGCAGCCCTCTTGGGGGCTGTACAGGATTTGATCAGGTCCGAAGTGATTGTGCCGGTTCCGTCACAGGAGAGTTTTCAGGGATTCTACTCGAATCTGTTTGTCGTCCCAAAAATAGGACGTGGTTCGACCTATCCTGGACCTCAAGGCCCTGAATGCCTTCGAGAAGGTGCAGAAATTCCGCATGGAATCCATTCGCACGGTGATCGCTACACTCCACCAAAGGGATTTTCTTCTGGCGTCCTTGGACTTCAAGGACGCCTACTTGCATGTTCCGATCTGCGCAAGTCACCAGAAGTTTCTGCGCTTGCGATCAGCGAAGTCCACTATCGATTGTGGCTCTTCCTTTCGGCCTAGCCTTGGCACTAAGGGTGTTCACCAAGGTGCTTGCTCCGGTTCTAGCCTTCTGTTACAGCGAGGTATTGCTGTCGTGGGCTATCTGGACGATCTTCTGCTAAGAGCAGAAAGTGGCTCAGACTTAGAGGAAAGGTGACTATCGTCAATTAGACCCTCAGGGACTTCGGGTGGTTCCTGAACATTCAGGAGTCAGTCCTGGTCCCGACTCAGTGTCTGGAGTATCTAGTTCTGATTCTAGACTCCTTGGAGGCAAAGGTATCCTACCTCTGGAGAAGTTGCTGACACTTCAGTCTGCGGTGCGGGTGCTGACATCCCGAAAATGGTTGTCAATCCGTTTTTTTGCATGAGAGTCCCGGGACTCGTGGTGGCCTCCTTCGTGGCCGTTCCGTATGCCCAATCACACACCAGGGCATTGCAGAAGGAGATCTTGTCCACCTGGGACAAATCCCCGTTGTCCTTGGATCTTCAGATCCAGGTGATTCACCTGGTCAGGGCGCCCCTGACATGGTGGTTGAGATCCTCGGCTCTTCGGTCCGGAAAGTCGTTCCCCTCCCATCCAATGGACGGTACTCACGACGGACACCAGCCTGACGGGCTGGGGTGGAGTCTGGGGAGTCCTGTCGGCTCAAGGCCTTGGACTCCGGACGAGCCCGTTTACCAATCACTGTTCTGGAAATACGGGCCATCGGACTGTGTCTCGCCTCAGGTCGGAGAGAGTACGGGGTCGCTCCATCAGGAGCCAGTCGGACAATGCCACGACGGTGGCGTATGTAAACCATCAAGGGGGGACTCGGAGCTCAGCTGCGGCTTCCGAGGTAGTCCGTATCCTGAAGTGGGCCGGAAGAAACGTGCCGGCTCTGTAGGCCATTTACATTCTGGGCATAGACAATGGGCAGGCGGACTATCTGAGTCGCCAATCGCCGGACCAAGAAGAGTGGCCCTTGCATATTTCAACTCCTTTGCCGACGGTGGGGCACGCCGGATGTGGACCTGATGGCCTCTCGACTCAATCGCAAGGGTCGAGGTTGTGGCCAGATCCAGGGATCCTTGGGCGATGCCTCGGATGCGTTGGTGGCCCCATAGGGTCCTTATCGCCTGATATAAACTCTGGTGATCCTAATTGTTCCTGATTGGCTTCAGCATCACTGGTACGCTGATCTGGTACGTCTCGTCGCGGACGTTCCCTGGCGGTTGCCGATGAGGGAGGACCTTCAGTCTCAAGGTCCTATGTTTCATCCGGCTTACAGTCTCTGGCTTTAACGGCAGGGCTGTTGAAAGCCAGGTGTTGAGGGTCCGAAGGTCTCTCGGACTCGGTCATTTTGACCATGTTAAGGACACGGAAGTCTTCCTCCAGGCAGATCTATCACCGTGCCTGGAAAGCTTATATCGCCATATGCGAAGCGCTGGACTGGCGTCCTCGGACGTATTCCGTCACCAGAATCCTGCGTCCTCTGCAGTGTGGAGTGACCCAAAAGCTTGCTTTGAGTACCATCAAGGATCAGATTTCGGCCTTGGCCGTCTTCTTTCAGCGACCTCTAGCGGGTCATTTCTTGGTTAGCACCTTGTGTTGGGGGTTCGCCATGTGCTCCCTCCTGTCAAGCCTCCTCTCCCACCGTGGGATCTGAATTTGGTGCTCTCGGTCCTCCAGGAACCTCCTTTTGGGAATATCCGGGATATTCCCCTCTTGTCTTGTCTCAGAAGGTGGCCTTTTAGTGGCAATCACTTCTGTTTGACGGGTGTCTGAGTTGGCGGCTTTGTCCTGCAAGTCGTCATATTTAGTCATCCATAAGGATAAGGCGGTGTTGCATCCATGACCTTCCTTTTTACCAAAGGTGGTGTCGACCTTTCACCTACATGAGGACATTGTCCTCCCGTCCTTGTGTCCTCACCCATCGCATCCCAGAGAGTTTGCGCTGCACATATTGGATGTGGTACAAGCCATTACGGGTGTACCTGTCTGCTACTGCTTCTATTCGAAAGTCCGACTCACTGTTTGTGACTGTCTCTGGTCCATAACAGGGCCAAGCGGTTTCGTCTGCCATCATTTCTAGGGGAATCAGACAAACCGTCATTCAAGCCTATGCTCTCAAAGGGCGGGCGCCTCCCTTTCCGGTTACGGCGCATTCCACCAGGGCAATTGGTGCTTCCTGGGTTTCCCGACATCAAGCGTCGGTTGCACAAGTGTGCAAGGCGGCGACCTGGTCGTCTGTTCATGCCTTTTAAGTTTTATAAGGTTAATGTGGCTGCATCTTTGGATGCTTCCTTCGGCCGCAGGGTGCTGCAGGCCGCTGTTTAAAGTTGCGACTCCTCCGTTGAGGAGCTCTGCCTTATTGGAGTGAAGTTTTTGGTTTTTCCATTTATACTGCTCCCATCCCTCTTGACACTGCTTTGGGACATCCCATGTGTAAAGTGTAAAGAGACACCGTGTCAGTCCATGGATGATAAGAGAAAATAGGATTTTTTGTACTCACCGTAAAATCCTTTTCTCTGACATCCATGGACTGACACGGCACCCACCCTTCCTTTTTAAGTTTGTACTGCTTTGTTACGAACTGAAGTCTGCTGACTGTAGTGGGAGGGTTATGTCCGGAGGGACCGCCCCCTGGGTGGGGCTGTTCAGCTCTGGCTTTTAGAATGTATGTATAACATCTCACATTCTGCCTAGGTCTTCTCCTGCAAGCAGGGACATAACCCATGTGTAAAGTGTAAAGAGACACCGTGTCAGTCCATGGATGTCAGAGAAAAGGATTTTACGGTGAGTACAAAAAATCCTATTTTTCTTTAGGCTCAGTGCTTAGAAAGCGGGGGGGGGGGGGGACCCTTTTGGTTTGCATTTTTGATTTAAAGTTTTCTGGAAAAAAAAAAAGACGACGCACGCCAAAAGGTGTACAAAAATGCTTTATACAAGCGTTTGTTTTTTCTGCTATGAGAACTGGCGGTTTTTTTTAAGCCCAGTATACTCTAAGCCTTATACTTATCTGAGTCCATCTGTGCTCAGGAGCAGTACCTCTGTCCATGCTCTCTCCCTTCTCAAAGGGCAGATGGATAGCAGTGGGAGCCATTGGCTCCTGCTGCTGTCGATCAAATCTTTTGATGGGGAGGTTGGGTTGAGCCGCACCGTTTGGGTTAATGGACGCAGACAGCGTAGGTTGGAATTGTGCCTGTAGGTGTGCCACAATATGAAGCATCTTTCTATGGTGGCACACCGAGAAGACAAGGAGCCAGGAGCGCAGGCAGGGGACTTGAGAAGAGGAGGTTTGGGGCTTTATTACTTTAAGAAGCTTGAAGGTTCTTTTTTTAAATCCCTGATTAGCTTTATTCTAGGCAGAGTGTAATAATGCATGTTCCTCTAAATCTGAATAATTTATCAAAATAATGCAGTGTATTAAAGTAGGCAAAGTTGTTGGGTTTGAACTTGACTTTCTGTGTATACAGGTGTATAGATGCACTCCACAAATTGGTCCCAATGTGTGGAGCAGCAAGAGGCTTCTCAGGAGACCACTGTAACTGCAGAACAATGATTTAAAAGAAGTTATATTTAGGTATGCTGCTATGCTTCATGGTACGGAAATAACCTCTGAGAAAAGTGCCTGATGTTCTTGTATTACTGAAAACAGGGATTCTGGCTTAACTGTAATTCAGTTTTAAAGGATAACTCTACCAATTTTAGCCTTCAGTAGAAAAAGAAAAGAAAGAAGTTACCTCCTTGAAGTTTCTGCAAAGTTTTATATGCATTCTTGTATGTTTTTGATGTTGCTGTTAAAAAAAAAAAAAAAAAAAAAGACCTAAATCTTTAACTCCTGTGCTACCATTGAATGTGATTAAATTAATTAATATAAGACCAATAAAAAAACAAATATTGCTGATCCGCAGCTGCCGCTAACACTTTCTTCTAACATGGGCAAGGCAATGGGCTGCGTTAATACATTTGTTTTTTAAAGGGACTGCGCCCTTTATTCCCCGGAGCCATTATTATTTCCACTAAGGTAGACCCTAGTGGACAGGAAGCCTAGATGTGTCCGATCTGTGAAGTTGGAATACTTCTGTGTATATACATGAGATTTACTATCAGTTTGGAGGCGAGAGTTCTGTGGGCACTGAGGTGGCATGGATTGCAAATACAGGATCACATTTTCAGATTTTTACTAGGTGTGGGGATTTACTAACTGAAGATAAATCGCTGCTATTAATCTCGACAAGTTTGCAAATTTAAAGAGAGACTGTTGATTTTTAGATTATATTATGATTTTAAGAAATATGGCTATGATCTATTTATGAGCACGTATTTATTTGTTAATTATTGGTGTTTTGTTTATTTAAAGAGATAAATGCAGTAAGTAAGGCTTCTTTCTAATCTTTAGGGTCCTTTCACACGGAACGGATCCGTGATGATCTGCCCCGTGAACATCCGCTTGCTCAGCGGGGATCGCTCCGTTGATCCCCACTGAGCCGGCGGATGACAGCAGGGACCGCCCTGTCAGATCTCCGCTCTCCTTTATGGGGGGATCAGATGAACACGGACCGTCTGTCCGTGTTCATCCGCTCTGCATTTAAAAAATAGGATTTTCCTCTGTCTGCAGAATCGGACCATAGCGGGGACGGATGATATCGGGTGTCAGCGGATGTTCATCCGCTGACACCCGCTATCCCATTGGGATGCATGTATGTCCGTATTTTATCCGAAAACGGATGGATGAGATACGGACATACTGTCCGCACGTGTGAAAGGGACCTTAGGGTGAATGCCTGTAAAACTTTTTAGTAATAATCATTACATAACTTTAAAAATATTAGTAAATAGAGGGAACTCGTACCTGCTCTTTGTAACATTGTTGCATAGGAATGCCACTTTCTCCCTCTTCCTATAGTCCCCACTTGTGCTGTAGGGTTTTCCCCAGTTTTTGGTATGGTCTGTGGCAAATTGAGTACTAAGGAGGCACTTGTACATGCATGCTTTCGTTGGGACCCAAGTCCATAGACCTACACAGTAGTGGTCGACCAATTATAGGTGCGGCCGATATTCACTTTTCTTGAAGAAAGCAGTTGGCTTTCTTGTATTACCAATCGATATGGCTAAGCAGCTGCTCAGCCGTTATCACATTTAGTGAAGGGGAAGTCCCCCTGGCGCCTTCCGACGCTTAGCCCGGGTCTCCCGTTCCACCGGCATGTCTGCCGACTGGCCAGAGACCCGAACAAAGCTGATTGCTTTGTTCGGGTCTCGGATCTAGTAACCCGGAAGCGATGTTATGACGTCCGTTCCAGATTACTCTCATCCTAAAGGTGCCTGTTTTAAAATAGAAAGTATTCAAGAAACGCTGATCTTGGTGTTTTAAATACTTTTAAGTGCAGTGGAGGGGTTTTGGGTCTTATAGAACACAGATTCCTCCATAAAGAGTACCAGTCACTGCCTATTACTGTCACAAGGGATGTTTACATTCCTTGTGACCGCAATAGAAGTAATATGGGTCTAGGTCTACGATTACATGCTGCTCATGCAGCTCTCCAATAGATATCGGCTGGCTTGGCACGAGGGGCGTAAAGTGTTAACACAAACAATGCGGGTGTCTCCTAACGCCCCACTGTGGCATAATCCCAATTTCCCAGAACTCTTGGGTCACCCAGACTTTGTGGTGGACTCGACTTGGGGTCACCCATTCCTCTCACATTTTTGTTCATAACATTTTTGTTTCCTTTGAGGATTTGAAGGCTCGGACTGGAGTGACTAACAAATTATTTTTCAAATATCTATTGTTGCGTCATGCCGTTCGGGCGCAGTTTTAAGGTTTGACCCAAGAGCTCTTAGAATAGCCACTAGAGGTGCTACTATCATATCCCAATATCACTAAACTTTTTACTCATATTTTCATTCGGCTGGGTGTAACCCCTTTCAACTAGCTCAGAAGAAGTGGGAGATATTGATTCCTGGGCTGTCTGAAGAGGGGTGGGAGGGGGCCTCAGAGGTCTGTTTTCAGGATCTTATTAGTTCTAATGATCAATTTATACAATTTCAGTTTATACACTAGCTGCACTATACTCCCGCTAAGTTGGCCTGCATGGGCTTTGTCTCTGCTGCTGCCTGTTCCCGCTGTAGTTCTAAGGAAGCAGATCATTTACATATGTGTTGGTCTTGCCCTGCTCTGCTCTTTCAACGTATTCGAAAGCCATATTTTCTTTCTTTGATAGCACTTTACATCTGCCTGTACCACACACTCCAGAGGTTGGACTGCTTGGTGTGCTAAATGACTTTATACACCAGACTCATGCTTGAACTCTTGTTTGTGTATTTACTGTTCTATGCTAGGAAATTAATTCTGCTAAGATGGAAAAATGCTTCTGCTCCTGATGCACAAACCTTTTACCGTATGGTAAATACATTTTACCTCTTTTCAAGCTAATATTTAACAGAAGGGCTTGCCCAAAAAAGTTCTTTAAAATTTGGCAGACCTGGCTTGATAAAGCGGACTCCTTTTGGAAGCATACTCTGCTGTCTAAAGTCTAAACAGTCGTAAGGTGGTTGACACAACCTTTTACCATTGTATCTGTGGTTTGCTAAATGCCATTTTGTTGGCTTCTTGGTTCAACTGCCTGAAGGAGAGGGTATGAGTAGTGTAGTTGTTTTTATGTTAACTGTTATAAGCTAGAAGAGCAATATTTTGGGCTCTGTGCAGCCCACCTAAAGCAATTCTGATATGTTATTCCATGGCATATTCCTCCATAAAGGGGGGTATATGGGATGTGTTACAGTTTGTTTTTGTTAATATGTTGGCCTATACTGGCCGTGTGCTATATACATTTCTTGCGTATTTGTGTTCCTATGAGATGGTATGTATAAATAAATACCTTTTAAAAAAAAATAAAAAATCTTGCTAAAAATGTTTTTTTTTCCCTAAACTTCATTTTTTATTAAAGGTTTAAACATTACAAGTCACCATATTGCAATTCTTTTTCTGCAGATTAAACTTATTTCTTTACAATAAGGCCTCATGCCCACGGACATTTTTACAGCCACTGTTATTAGCGTTTTTTGCAGCTTCAAAACGGCTCTCCATGTTAGCCTATGGCCTCATGCCCACCATGACGTTTTTGAGCTGTAAATGGCATAGGCGTTTTTAAGCTGCAAAAAAAAAAAACCAGGACCAGTGCATTCTGGAGCTCCAGCGTTAGAGCTGTAAAGACGTCAGACGCCGGCAAAGGGTGTAAAAACGCCATTTAACAAGGCTTAATGCTGTGTTAAGCCTCGTCCAGCGTTTTTCTCTATTCCAAATCAATGGTCGGATCAAGAAGATCCAACTTGCGGGGCGACTCGTGTGCAGAGAATCTTGAAGGGGAACCCCCGCGAAAATGTAAAAAAAATTTGCGTGAGGTTCCCCCTCAGGACGATACCAGACCCTTCAGTCTGGTATGGATCTTGAGGGGGAACCCCACACCAAAAAAAAAATGGCACGGGGTTCCCCCCAGGATCCATTCCAGACCCTTATCCGAGCATGCAGCCCGGCCGGTCAGGAAGGGGGGGACGAGCGAGCGCCCCCCCCTCCTGAACCGTACCAGGCCGCATGCCCTCAACATGGGGGGTGGGTGCTTTGGGGCAGGGGGAGCCCTGCGGCCCCCCCCACCCCAAAGCACCTTGTCCCCATGTTGATGGGGACAAGGGCCTCTTCCCGACAACCCTGGCCTTTGGTTGTTGGGGTCTGCGGGCGGGGGGGCTTATCGAAATCTGGGAGCCCCTTTTAATAAGGGGGCACCCAGATCCCGGCCCCCCACCCTATGTGAATGAGTATGGGGTGCATCGTACCCCTACCCATTCACCTGGGGGAAAAGTGTCAATAAAAAAACACACTAGACAGCTTTTTAAAGTAATTTATTAGGCAGCTCCGGTGGTCTTCTTCCGACTTCTGGGGTCTTCTTCCGACTTCTCCGCTCTCTCCGGTTCTTCTCCCGCTCTCCGGTGCTTTCTGCCTTCTGCCGGGCACCTCCGCTATCTTCTGCCAGCTCTTTTGCTAGCGGGGGCCCGGTCTTCATCGTCGTCTTCTTCCCTCTTCTCTTCTTGAGATGTTGACATGACGAGGTCTGCCGCTGTAATGCTACGTGCCCGGCGCGCAACGACTTATATAGGCATGGGGCGTGGTCACCGGGTGATGTCACCCGGTGACCCCACCCCCTTATGACGTCATAGGGGCGGGTTCACATTACTCAGTGACCACGCCCCATGCCTTTTAAAGCGAAGGCATCCTAAACACTGAAGTCTCACTGATGATTATTTGGATTTAATAACCTGCTGTATAGTACTTTTGGTTCATATTCAACATATTTTGCTTCATGCAAGCTAAATAATTTGTATAGTGTCATCCAGGTTATTTCTTTCATTAATTGAAGATCGCACCAGCATTTTATTAAAGGTCGCAAATTATTAGACGCTTGTGCAGTAACAATATTCTTCTTCTGGGTTAAACCTGCAGGTTGAGAGGAAAAATTTACGAACACTAGAACGTAGGATGGTGTCAGGTCTAAAACTACGAAGGGACTTGTTTTCATGTGTCAGTGTGTACATACCAGAAGCAGCATAGGTATCCTGGTGTTGGTGAAAGGGGGGATTATTTTGTTTGTAGTCCTAGGCCTCGTGAAATGTGGGAACAAATAAATGAAATACATTGATTTTGCACATTAATAAGAAGTTTGACTTGTCCTACTTCCTTGATTAGCAGAAGTACTGGTTCTTTGTCATAATTCTTGTTTTCACATAGCTCATTTGCATAAGGGTAGCCCCTCTCCTTCAGCCATTATGTAATCAGTATTCATTAAGTTTACCTGTGTAAATTGGCATTTCTTAAACCATTCCATGTCAAGGGCAGCAAAAACATTATTAATCATTTTAATGACCACCAGGCTTTGTTTGACAACTTAAATTTGCATGCAATAAATTAAAAATAAATACCTGTCCTATTCCCTGAGCACAACCATGATTTCCTAGAATGGGTTTGTACAAAAGAGTGTGTTTTAGTTTTTAATAGCTGTTGATTTTTTATGTGTACAGTTCTACTGGTGGTTGCCGACAGTCCAGTGCAAAATGTATATGTCAGAAAGGAGATTTATGTTAAAGCGATAGTAAACCGCAGCTGAAAAAAAAAAAAAAAAAACCCTGCAAGACAATGACATAATGTTAGTTTGCATCGCATACTAACATTATGTTATGCTTACGGTACCTTAGAACAAAGCCCTACAGTGGCGAGCTGTCACTGCTGACAGGGCTTCCATTTTCACCCGGTCTTTCTTCTGGGTTCGTGTGATCCGGCCTTCTGATTGGCCGAGCCATGATGGCGTCACTCCCGGGAATGCGTGCGGCAGTCACGACTGCAGCACAGAGCTCTGAAGGGATGGCTCGGGTATGCCGTTCCTTCAGAGTGTATGCGCCAGTGACGTCACTGGCTGCATCCCGTGTGAATATCTCCTAAACAGTGCAAGTTTAGGAGATATTCACTGTACCTACAGGTAAGCCTTATAGACTTGCCTGTAGGTACAAGTTTAAGAAAATACTTTAGTACCACTTTAAGTAGAATAACATAAAAATATAAATAGGAACTTCTAGTTTTCCAGAAATCACTAATGCTGGGCTCCAAGCAAATATGAAAGCGACAATTTATAGTAGCTCTGTATTGATGTTTAGGTATGCCAATTTTTACAAAGTTGCTGATGTATTTCTTGTTAGCTGAAATCCTCGTCCATCAGTGCTGCCATCACCATTTCCACCGTAATCTTCTGTTGTGGCGGGGGTAGAATGGAGGGAGCAGTGAGAGGTGCTCCTAAAAAGGCCCTGGCTATGCCCACACATTGCGCCCAGCTCCACGTTTCATAGAGGCCATCCTACAGCTTCTATGAATGGAGAAGCAAGGCGGGAAGAGTGGGCATAGTCCAGCTTTTGATAAATGCTTGTCACTTCTCCTTCCATTCTATTAACCTTCGAACTGAATGCTTTCTCTGTCGTGCTTAAATTATATTTAATAGAGAAGTATGACTACAGCCTTTTTCCCCATACTTCTCGTCTGGGTTACAAAAGCCTGCTGTCAGCTAATGTCACAGAGCCACTGCTGGCTCTGGAAGGATCCTGACCATATTGTTGGGATCCACCCAGCTGCCATACTGACAGCTGGCTCTGGCTCTAAGCACACCGCTGTGAGCCAAAGCCAGCTTGCACCCTCCTCCTCACCAGCCTGCCATAATAGTAAGTGCTGAAGGGGGATGACCAAGAACTGAGCGATCGGCGGTCATGTGATCACTATGTTTTCGGGCTTGGAGCTGGTGGGAGAGCTGCAGTATCACACCAATGCTGCAGCACAGAGGTGAGTGTGTATGGGTTTTTTTTTTTTGTGATGGGACACAACAGGTGTCAACAAGCTTTGGGCTTTTGTTGATGGAATCGATTTGAGGTGCGTCCTGATATCACAAAGAATTCACTGCCTGGTTTATTGGACCCACTTCAAACAGGTGTTGCATTCCCATAGACTTGTATGGGAAAGCCAAAGCATTTTAACATGCATTCTTATGCCGCATACACACAAGTCCGACGGAATATTTTCATCGGATATTCCGACCGTGTGTGTGTGCCCCATCTGACTTTTTCCGTCGGAAATTCCGACGGAGTTAGAAAAAGAACATGTTCTCTTTTTTCCGCCGAAAAATATTTGTATCGTAAATTCCATTCGTCTGTAAGGAACTCAGACGAAGAAAAAACCACGCATGCTGAGAATCAAGTTGACGCATGCTCGAAAGCATTGAACTTCATTTTTCTCGGCTCGTCGTAGTGTTGTACGTCACCGCGTTCTTGACGGTCGGCATTTGGTGTAACCGTGTGTATGCAAGACAGCTTGAACGGAATTCCGTCTGAAAAATCAGATTGTGTGTACAAGGCATTAAGACCACCGTTACCCGTATAAGAAATTCCACTAGGTTTTCCTTTTATTCCTCTTCTAGCGATAACTCAAAATAGTTTCCCCCCCCCCCTCATTTTACTTCTCGAAGACAGTGGTTACCAGGACAAATAGATTAAATCTTCTGGCAAGATTGTTTTCTATCCAAAGTAAAAAAAAAAAGAAAAAAATTGATTCACTTTAAATTAATGGAAAACTGTTTCAAAGTTTGATTATGAAGAATAAAAAAATTACATTTTATTATTTTTTTATTAATTAATGGGCTCAACAAAAGACATAATTTCTCATTTGAGAATTTCATGAGGTTGTCTCCTTTGGTAAACATCTCCACAGAAAACCATTTTATTTGCTGCACATTTAGTGCATTATCCATTTGCTTTCATACAGCGACCATAAGCAGTAAAAGGTTAATGTTTTAAATCTAACAAGAAGATACTCCCCTAATGGATAGCCAGAGACATTTTCTCTTAGTCCTAAATATTAATAGTGTGCCGTCTGTTTTAGTTTGTGGGACCGAGGACACTGCGGGACATCTGAGTAAACCTGGCAGTTGCCTGCAAGTCTCTGACATTCTAAGTGGCTAAACACAATTTGTAACTTGCTTTTAGCTAATTGATGTGTTCGAGACAGTAGGGGTTTAATGCAAGAAACACTCTGGTGCTTTATATCCTGTCCCTACAGTCAAATGCCAAGAAAGGTCTAGATTAAAATTTCATTCTTCATGAAAAAAGATTAAAACTGATCATTGAATATATTAACTAAGTGTCACAAGTTAGAATTATGTTTATTTTTAGTGGTATTGCTTTACTTGTCTGTAGTTTCTGGTTTTGATTACACCTTTTTTTTTCATTCTTCGCTTGGAGAATATTTATTAATTTATTTTTTTGTCTTTTTAAAAAAAAATTATAGTGTTTTTGGTGTGGTGTATATTTATTAAAACATCAAATTGCATTTTTGTTGAACGCTATGGAAATCATATTTTATTTGATCACCTTGACTGAGGCCAACTAAGTGCTCTTAATCTCTTCCAAGACTTTTTCAACAGAATTTGGCTGTTGCAATTCCTGGCCTGCACCCTCATTGCACCTATAGTGATTAAAGCCAATGTGGTTGGATATCCTTATTGAGTTCTTAATTTTAAATGTTAGTTTAGGACTTTGCTCTGATTGTATTAATAACATTTTCTTTATTTTGAAGTTGACTAATGAACAGTGTCCTATTACCTGTGTATTTAATATTTGGGGCACAACCGACAAAGACTAGGCAGCTTCTCTGAGCTGAGGGTCTTCCACATGCTGTTGGCTGAATAGGTTTTTAAAATAATGTAAAATGCTAAATTTATTAAAGTGGAGCGAAAAGGCACAAATGCTTACCTATGCTGCAATGGTACAACATGCGTGAGGTCCCTCGCTAGTGACAGCATGGTCTCTCTGGCTTTTTCCTGAGTGCCAGTCGGCTGTTTTGATTAGCGATGTGGGATGATGTAACTCCCATATATCAGCAGGGAGCATTCCTCCTTGAATTACTGTCACTGTACTGGAAATGTAAATGGTGCTGTGTATGTCTGCTCATGTCATATGCATGTCCATAATGCATAGGATTGCCAACAGGCACCTAAGTTTGTTTTATTACAGAAGAGACATGCAATTAAGAGCCTGCCTGTTTCCAGTGTTTATTTTTTTGCCTTTTTAGTTCCGCTTTTATTTTTCTATTTTTTTTTTACATTGCAAAGCCTCATGTACACTGCAGCTGGTAAACGGACATTTAGAAACAGTTGGGCGTTTTTTTTCAGCAGCCCCTGAACTCTCCTCAATGTTATCTTATGGGTACATGTACACTCAGTCATTTATAGTAGTTTAGAAGCAGTCAAGGCTAGAAGTTTACTGGCACTTGAAACGCCAAATGCTTGTAACAATGTAAACACGTTAATCCACGTTTTATAAGCATTTTTATTTATAGGCGTTTTAAATGGGGAAACATTTCTGACCGTTTACAATGAGAGCGAGCGATTTCTCTCTCGCTGAATGGCTGAAATGGTTAATACCTTGAAATGAAATGGGGGGGGGGGGGAAGACAAATGGATGGGACTTTATATGAGGAAAGTGGGGCCGTTCAGTCCCCTCCTCCATCCCAGTTAATAAATGACAAAAAGAGGGAATGAACAAGGAGCGGGACTTTTCATGAAGCACACGGGCACAATATAAGATTTAAATAGGGGATAGTTTTTATTGGTTAGAATAATGGTGTAAGTTACATTATCATTACATATCTGAATTTTATGCTTTTTGCTATAAATCAGATTAAATTTAGTACGCGATATAAAAAAACAGCTATCACATAATACAAATATATTCCAACAAGGAATCAGCAAATAACGAGGGTTGGTTTTGATGTAGTAAAAGACGCAGTACAGTTGATGCCCATAATAAACTTTTAGATCATATTTAAAATGTTAACTAGATATGGGGGGGATAAAAGTTCATAGTAGGAACGTCCATGGCAGCTTTATTATGAGTAGACGGAGGTTGTAAGCTCTACACGTTTATAGCCCCTCTTCAGGAGCAGAACCGTAGTCGTAGTCTATAAAGAAGAAAGACAATGATATTTTGATAGTCTATAGAAGAATGAGAGTATATGGGTAGGCATAAAACACGATGGCCAAACTGCCAACACACCCATACCCGACCCGTTAACTTACTCGTGCATATGCGCAACGGCGGCACGGCCACGGAGGCAGCAGGTCAACCCAATGGTCACGGTTGGGAGCTGAGAGGGCATGACGAAGCGGCAGCGACCAACCCGAAAGGGTCAGGTTAAATGAAGTGACGTGGAAGTGCACTGCAAAGGAGGACCCCAAACAAAGGGGGGGGGGAACCTGTGTGAAAAAATATGACATGAGGCAAGTACAGGAATCAAAAGAGCTCATTTATAAAGCTGCTATGGACGTTCCTACTATGAACTTTTATCCCCCCCCCCCCCTATCTAGTTAACATTTTAAATATGATCTAAAAGTTTATTATGGGCATCAACTGTACTGCGTCTTTTACTACATCAAAACCAACCCTTGTTATTTGCCATTATGTATGCTGATAACCTTGTTGGAATATATTTGTATTATATGATAGTTGTTTTTTTTTATATTGTGTACTAAATTTAATCTGATTTATAGCAAAAAGCATAAAATTCAGATATGTAATGATAATGTAACTTACACCATTATTCTAACCAATAAAAACTATCCCCTATTTAAATCTTATATTGTGCCCGTGTGCTTCATGAAAAGTCCCGCTCTTTGTTTATTCCCTCTTTTTTTTTTTGTCAGTTAATAATACTTGTTTTTCCCGCATTGTGGGCATTTGGGAGGGTCCACTGAGGTTATCTGTAAAAAAGCTTCTAAACGCAAATGCTAATCTACGCGTCATGTAAAAGTGGCAAAATGGAAGTTTTTAAAGTGGTTGTAAACCCTTACATACCACTTTTACCTACAGGTCAGCCTATAATAAGGCTTACTTGTAGGTGCTGAAAATATCTTCTAACCTGCACAGTTTAGAAGATATTTACCATATACGCTTGCACCGACGTCATCGGCACATGCACACTGAAGAAAGGGCATGATCGTGCCGCTTCTACAGGGCCCATGCCGTGACCGTCGGCTCCTGCACACATGCGTGGGAGTGACGTTATGCGACTCTGGCCAGTCACAGAGCTGGAGTCTGTCACTTATGCCGTGTACACACGACCGTTTTTCTCGTCGAGAAAAACAAAATTTTTTCCATTTGACGATAAAAACGATCGTCTGTGGGCATTTTGTCGTTTTTCTCGACGAGAAAACCGGCATTAAAAACGACGAGAAAAATTAGAACATGTTCTAATTTTTCTCGTCATTTTTTCCGCTGCAGTTTTCCCATAGGGAAACACTGCCGCGGAGCCCACAGACGGTCGTTTTTCTCGACAAGAGAAAAAATTACGTGAAAAACGACCGTGTGTGGGGAACAAGCCGTTCCCTCGTTTTTAATGTCATTATTCACAGCGGTTTTTTAACCGCCGTGAATAATGATCGTGTGTACGCGGCATCAGTTTCAGTTTTTCTTTTTTCAGGCCTCATGCACACTGGATGTTTGCCCAGCTTTACTGAACACTCTCTTTCTTCTGGTGGAAAAAAAGCAGCGTAAAAGATTCACCCAAAGCCGGAATTTAGCAACGTGTTTAGGCACGGAAAGCCTTTGGGCATTCTTTCCTACTTTATTCTGGCCTCTGAAATGAATGAACGTCCAAGCACTAAATGTGCCTAGCGTTTAGGCGCATTGGGCATTTTTCTGCCGAAATGCTCCTCTCCTGAATGCACAAGTTTTGTATTTTTCTGCCTCTAAACACCTTTTTAAAGGGGTTGCTCCACCGGAAAAAAATAATTGAAAGCCAGCAGCTACAGCTACAGCAGCTGCTGGCTTTTAATATTTGGACACTTACCTGTCCTGGAGTCCAGCGACGTCCGCAGCAGAGGACGAGCGAGCCGCTCGTCGCTCTGCTGCTCCCTCCGCCATCCTCGCTGAGGGAACCAGGAAGTGAAGCCCTGCGGCTTCATGCCCGGTTCCCTACGGCGCATGCGCGAGTCGCGCTGCGCCGTTCTGATTGGTGCTCCTGTGTTCTGGGAGCCGAGTGTCTCCCAGAACACCAAGGGAAGTCTGCGGGAAGTGACGTAACTCCCGCAGATTCCCGGAGACAGGACTCCCGGATGTGAGTGAAAATACCTGTCTTAGACAGGTATCTTCACCCCCCTCCCCCCTGAAAGGTGTCAATTGTGACACCGGAGGGGGGGAGGGTTCCAAATAGCAAAAGTTGCTATTTAGGGTGGAGCTCCACTTTAAATGCCTATGTGTGCATGGACATGTAAGCTAATATGGGGGATGTTTAGAGGCAGGACAAAAATAAAAATGCCATTAAAAGCAGCGTTTTTTGATGCCTATTGTGCATGAGGCCCAAGTGTTGTGCATGTTTGGCACATTTCTGTTGTATAATGATCATTCTCTCGCTTAGGCAGGTACTATAAAACCTCAATTTTAAAATGTAAAAGAACAAATGACTACAGGTAAAATAAAAGGTGTTTGGAGGGTGGGGGTCAAGGTGGGGTGTTAGATGCTCAAGTTTTGGCTTAATTTGGGACTAAAGCAAAAGTGTAGGATATTTGTCATGGCCATTGGATTTCTAATCCAAGCTTGCTTGTCCAGAGAATGTTGGGATATTTACCAACCGGCTATACATTTATGACCACCCACCTAATATTAAATAGGTCCCCCTTGTGCCATCAAACCACCCCCTTCTGCTGCCAAAACAAGCCTGACCCATCGAGGCATGGACACCACTAGACCTTTAAAGGTATGCTATGGTAACTAACACAGCTGTCAGTAGCAGATCCTGTAAGTTGTGAGGTAGGACCTCTATGGGTAGGATTTGTTTATTTTTTTTGCAGCACATCCCACAGATGCTCAATTGGATTTAAATCTGGAGACTTTGGACACCAAGGCAATACCTAGAATCTGTTGTGTTCCTCGCACCATTACTTAAACATTTTTGCAGTGTGGCAGGACATTCTCCCGCTAAAAGAGGCCTCTACTATAAGGGAATACCTTTTCCATGAAGCGGTGTACTTGGTCAGCAACAATGCTTAAGCAGGTGGAACATGTTAAAGTAACATCCATATGAATGGCAGGACCAAGGTTTCCAGCAGAACATTTTCCAAGGTATCATACTGCCTCTGCCGGCTTGCCTTTTTCTTATGGTGCATCCTGGTGTAATTGTTTCCCTGGCTAAGGAACGCACACGCACCTGCCCATCCACATGATTTAAAAAAAAAACTAGATTAATCAGACCAGACCACATTCTTCAATAGCTCTGTGGTCCAGTTCTGATGCTCATGTGCCATGGTAGGCACTTTTGATCTTGGACAGCATGGGCACCTTGACAAGTCTGCAGCCCCATACACAACAAACTGTGATGCCCATTTTTCTGCTTTCAACGCATCAACTTCAGGAATAACATGTTTACTTGTTGCTTAATTTTTTTTTTTTTTGTTTACAAACGATTTTTATTATAGAAAAGGTCAAGGTATAAAAACAAATCACAATGATGGTACAGGTATGTATATAAACATTGTTAATATTGAGCATTGTACAGAGGAAAGAGAAAAGTTTTTTTTTTTTTTTTTTTTTAAGTCAGGTATAGGAATGTATATTGTTCAAATGAAGTCAACCAGGAGCATTGTATTGGAGAGAGGGCTAAATGACAATTGCATATACCGTATTTATCGGCGTATAACACGCACCGGCGTATAACACGCACCCCAAGTTTAGGAGGGAATTTAAAGGAAAAAAACTTTTAGCAGGGAAATTCAAGGAAAAAAAAACAAAAAAACTTACATTTAAATGCAGCATGCAGCCTTGCCCAGTGTCCATCTGCAGCCTTGCCCAGTGTCCATCTGTCCATCTGCAGCCGTGCCCAGTGTCCATCTGTCCATCTGCAGCCGTGCCCAGTGTCCATCTGTCCATCTGCAGCCTTGCCCAGTGTCCATCTGTCCATCTGCAGCCGTGCCCAGTGTCCATCTGCAGCCTTGCCCAGTGTCCATCTGTCCATCTGCAGCCGTGCCCAGTGTCCATCTGTCCATCTGCAGCCGTGCCCAGTGTTCATCTGTCCATCTGCAGCCGTGCCCAGTGCCTTTGCGATCGTGTCAGTCGCGGCGGTTTTTAAAATTTGGCGCCGATTTCTGTGGAGAGGAGCGAGCGGGGCCGAGTGTACTTCGGCTGGACTCGGCTCCTCTCGCAGTTCCGCCCATCTCCACTGACTGCGCCGCTGACGGAGAAAGCCGAGTGTACTTCGCCTAGACTCGTGTCTGCTCACAGTCACAGGCAGGACTGCGAGAGGAGCCGAGACTAGGCGAAGTACACTCGGCTTTCTCCGTCAGCGGCGCAGTCAGAGATGGGCGGGACTGCGAGAGGAGCCGAGTAAAGCCGATTGTACTTCGGCTTCAGCTCCGCTCGCTCCTCTCGCTCATTTTCAGCAGGGGAATTCGGAGTATCGGCGTATAACACGCACCCACGATTTTCCCCTGATTTTAAGGGGAAAAAAGTGCGTGTTATACGCCGATAAATACGGTATTTTAAGAGTGGGAGGTAAAAAAACGGGAAGGTACTAGACCAGAGAGGTGGTATCCCAGAGAGTCCATTTTTTTGGTAAAGGGGCATAGAATCATATAATGTGTGGTGAATTCTTTCTGAAAGCTTAATGTTCGACATGCGGTTAAGAATTTGTGGCCAAGGTACCGTAGTGGAGCGCCAATTAAATGCTATGGCCCAGTGGATGGAACTGAGGAGTGTATGGATTAACCTTGTACTAGTCATTGGAATATCCTGTATGGGGGTGAATAAAAGGCCTATTTGGGGTGTAAGAGAGATCTTTCTACTGGATATTTTTTCTATTATAATACTTGCCTTATGCCAAGTGTCTTTAATGTGGGGGCAATCCCAAAATATATGTAAAAGTGTTCCCTGGGTGGGGCAACCCCTAAAGCAGAGTGGGGATACTGAGGGATAAAATGAATTGAGTTTAGCGGGAGTAAGATACCATCTATAGAGTAGTTTGATGGCCGATTCTCTAATCGAGGTTGTTCTGGTACATTTGTGGAGATTTGTAAAAATTGTATCCCATTGATCAAGATTAAATGAGGTATTTAAATCTGATTCCCATTGTAGCATGGGATGTGATTTATCAGGCATGTTGGTCTCATTTAAATTTTTATATATTCTGGAGATTAAACCCCGGTCACGAGGGGAGGAGATACAAATTTGCTCAAATTGTGTATAAGGGGGGTGGAGTGTAAGTGAGTAATATTTCTCATAGAATTGTCTTATTTTCGCATAGATCTCTAGTTCGGTAGGAGAGATATTGTATTTTGTTTGTAGTCTGGTGAAAGTGAGAAATGCATTGTCTTGGGAGAACGATTTTCAATGTATTAGATTTTGTGACTTCCAATACGTTAGTAAATTTTCATCTTGAGCTCTATCTGAGGGGGAAAAACGTGGGTCACCCATAAAGGAAGCCAAGGGGGGAACATCCGAGGATAACTTAAAATTAGAGATTTGTCTGTTCCATAGTTGAAGAGTGTGAGTGACGATGAGGTTTAAGGGCCTTATTTTTTGTGGTGGGATGACATTGGACCAGAGAAGTCCTTGTAAATTGTAGGGTAGGATAGATTCTTCTTCGAACAGGAGCCAAGGGATTTGGGATGAAGGGGCATACCATTGGGCTAATTGGGTGAATCTGGCCGACAAATAATATAGCCAAAGGTTTGGAATGCTGAGGCCTCCTTTTAAATGGGGTCTAAACATAAGGGAATAACTAAATCTGGGTTTCTTGTTTTGCCATATAAATTTGTTGATTTCTCTCTGTAAAGATTCTAGTGTTTTTTTGGGTAGAATAAGTGGAAGGGTTCTAAAAAAGAATAGAAGTTTGGGTAATATCATCATTTTTGTGGCTACTATCCTGCCCGAGAAAGAAATCTGGTATGATGACCATAGTTTAAGTAGGTTTTTAATATTGTTAAATAAAGGAGGGTAGTTTGCTTGATATAACGTTTTATATGAAGATGCAATCTGAATACCTAGGTATCTAAACGAATCCACGTGCCAATTGAATGAGAATTTGTCTTTAAGTGAAGATATTAAGGCTGGGGGAATGTTGATTGGTAAAGCCGAGCACTTAGATAGGTTTACTCCTAGACCTGTCAAATCATGGAAGACGTCCAGGGTTTTAGTTAGATTAGGTAGGGAAATAAGAGGGTCAGTTATGAATAGAAGGACGTCATCCACATAAAGACTCAGTTTGTATTCTTTGGATCCCTTAAGATATCCTTTAATATTTGTATTGTTTCTGATTGCACAGGCGAGGGGTTCTATTGCGAGGGCAAAGAGTAGGGGGGAGAGTGGACAACCTTGTCTGGTACCTTTAGTCAGGGGAAAAAAGTCAGAATTGTTACCTGGGAGTTTGATACGTGTTTGTGGGTTGTGATAGAGAGCCTTAAAGCCATGTAGAAATTCATTGTTGATGCCATATTTGGGGAGAAGAGTGTCAAGATATGACCAGCAAACGCTGTCGAAAGCTTTGTGTATATCAAGACCAAGAAGCAGTGTGGATTTGGAATGAATGTTGGAGTCTTGAATGATATTTGTGGTCAGTCGTATGTTGTCTGTTATTTGTCTGTTGGGAATGAAGCCTGATTGATCAGGATCAACTAATGGGGAGATAACGGCTGATAATCTGTCTGCTAATACACGGCCGAATATTTTTAGGTCGTTGTTAATAACTGATATTGGGCGGTAGTTTTGAGGGGTGGAGTGATCTTTATTTGGTTTGGGAAGTAAGGACATATTAGCCAAAATCATCTCGGGTGGGAATTGGCCACCCTGTAAGATATTATTATAAAGTTTAGTAAGGTGTGGGGTAATGGTAGAGGAACATTTTTTATAGTAAGATGTGGAATAGCCGTCAGGGCCTGGGGCTGTGGATATTTTTAATGTTCCAATGATTCTGTTAACTTCTATCTCTGAACAAGGGGCATTAAGAGATTCAATTTGATCTCTAGTAAGAGTGGGTAACGTAATGTTATTAAGCCAGTCTAAGGAGGACTGTTTTGGGGGTGTTTTTGGTGAGGTCAGGAGATTTTTATAGAAGTCTGAGAACAATTTCATGACTTCTTTGGGATGGGATACCAAATTACCAGAAGGGTTCCTTAATTTATAGGTGTGTGGGGGTTTCATAGATTGATTTAGTTTTTTAGCAAACATGGTGGAATAAGAATTGCTGTTGAGTAAGAATCTAGCTTTAGACCATCTGAGAGCTTTTTCAGTATCTGATGTTAATAATGTGTCTAATGTAGTGCGTTTCTCTTGTATCTGTTTAAGTAGGTCACTAGATGGGTTCTGGTTGTTTCTATGATATAAGTGATCTAGATCTTTTGTTAGGGATCTAATATCTGCAAGTTTCGATACGTTGTTGCTTAATTTATCCCACAGACTTTCAGATGCCATTCTAATAAGATAATCAATGTTAATCATTTAACCTGTCTGTCACATAACATTATGACTGATCAGCGTATGAATCTGTTAGTAGGCATCTTTTTAGCTGTAGATCAGGTTATATTTTACCATATAAAAAATTCATACATTCTGCAGTTTTAGAGACTTTTGTTCACAGCTGAAAGTATGTGAGATAAATGAGCAATTGTCATTTTAGCTACTTCAGCAATATTGTGTGCTTTTATTGATTAGTGGATTCTTATATACAGTATACTGACCTTTACAGTTAGCTTTCACAGCGACGAGGTTGTTGCATTCAATGTACTCCATTGATTGATAGCGCTTTACAGTTTTCAGGGCAAAATTGTAGGTTTTAAAAACTGAAAGTAAATGCAACTGTTAAGGCCTTGGTAATCTTTCTAAAGCAAAATATGTAAAACTTTTAAAGGCCATTTGACTAGTTCTACTCTCCAACTCCACATGCATAGACTGATTTCTAAACCTCTTCCCGCCCGGTCCCGGTCCTCACTTAAGTGAGTCGTTAAACCAATCACATGACCTCTGATTGACTGTCATAGTGATCACGTGAGTGGGAACAGGTCCCATTGGCTCCTGAATTATTGTTAGAGTCTACAAGCTGTCTACAATGGTTTGTAAATGTGAGGGAGCAGGCAGTGTGTGTGCTCTTAGCACAGAAACCTCAGCCATCCATGGACGTGTTAAAGCCAACCCTCCTTTTCTGCCACACATATTCGTTACGTGGGTGGTAAGAGGTTAGTGTCACTAAACACACATCCTAAAAAACGCTAAATAAATGCTATACTACATGCTGTTCATACTCAGTCTCTATGAGATTCGGTTCCTGTATTCTGCAAAAATCCTGGTTAATCCTGCTGCTCTCTATCGCCACATTCTGTTAATGTCCCCAATTCAGCTAGGGATTTTGCAGCTGTGCGGGCAGCTCTGCACATGCTCAGTTTTCAGTCAGTTTCTACGCTGAGCATTTCCTCCGTATCACATCTGAGCAGCCCATGTGACTATATACACAGTGTATACATAGTAGTAAATGACAGTCCACTCCCTCCCTCCTCAATGCCCACTAACCAGCTAAAAACAATGGGGGGGATATTACATGTAGATTGGGCTTATTCTAAGACACAGGCTGGAGGGATGTGACATAGCCTGTGACCATGTTATTTCCACAAAATAATAAAGATTTGATTTCAAATGTATGTTTGTATGCCAATTTAAAACCATTTTATTGATCTTGTTTTTTAGGGCTAGTTCACATGACATGCGTTCCAGTGCTTTTTCTTTGTGCATCCAAAAAGGAATAGAAAGTAGGTTACATAGTTTTCAATGGCATAGTTCCCACCAGTGGTTGCATTTCCAGTGCATTCCTGTTCCAGAAAAAAATGTAGAAATGCTGCATTTTTCCAGCACAACCCTGTACTGGAAATCGGTAAGAAAGAAGAAAAAATCATTTGTAACGCATCAGGAAATGCATAAAAAATGCAACTGAACACATTAAAAATGCGCATGCAGTAACTCATTCGGAACACATCTGAAGGTTTTGGAGTGTGAACTTGCACTGTATTCCAAAGGCTGTTTTGCTCCTCCTGCTTATGTTTCCCTGCAGACAGGCTGAGAAAGATCTGGGTCACGTGACAGCTGTATATCAATTGGCAAAAGGGTACAGTAATACCTCGAATTGCGAATAACGCGGTTTACGAGTGTTTCGCAATACAAGCTATTATGTTATTTAAATTCTGACTCGGTTTGCGAGCGTTGTCTCGCAAAATGAGCAGGATTCAAGCCTCTGGGGTGTGCAGTACCGCATTTGGCCATAGATGTGGGAGCGCTGGTGACACTTGGAGAGTCCCAAGCCTCTGAGTGCTTCCGAGAGGCTCCGAGTGCTCTCCAAATGTTTCCAGATGTCTACCGCGCCCTCCACCTCTGGTTACATGTGGTACTGCATACACTAGCAGCGCAACTGGAACAGATTATCTGAGTTTCTATTATTTCCTATGGGGAAACTCCCTTTGATATACGACTGCTTTGGATTACAAGCATTCTTCTGGAACGAATTATGTTCGTAATCCAAGGTACCACTGTACTTTATGCGTTGTTTTAACTGACAATTGCGTGATCGAGCGACACTGTACCCAAATAAAATGTCCTTATTTCCCCACAAATAGAGCTTTTTTTTTTTGTCGTGTTTGATCACCTCTGTGTTTTTTTGTTTTTTTTTTCTGTGCTAAAAACAAAAAAGATGGACAATTTTGAAAAAACAAACATTTTTTACTTTCTTCTATAAAACATATCCAATAAAAAAAGTGAAAAAAATAAATAAAATTCTTCATAAATATAGGCCAATATGTATTCTGCTACATATTTTTGGTAAAAATAATCCCTATAAGTGTATATTGATTGCTTTGCGCATAAGTTATAACATCTACAAACTATGGTATATTTTTATTTTTTTTATTTTATTAATTTTTTTACTAGTAATGGTGGCGATCAGCAACTTATAGCGGGACTGCGATATCGCGGCGGACAATTTGGACATTAACTGACACTTTTTGGGGACCAGTGACATTAGAACAGTGTCTAACTAAGTCACTGTACTAATGGCACTGGCTGGGAAGAAGTTTGCATCAGGTGCCATCAAAGGGTTAAATGTGTTCCTAGCCTGTGTTTGTGTACTGTGTGTGTGTGGTGCTTTTACCAGGGGAAGGCATGGATCTGTGTACCTGCTTATATATATATATATATATATATATAATGTGATCTGCTATAGGGTGGACCCGAACTGGTTAAAGCTGCACTCCAGAGGATGAATTAAAAAAGATATAGTCCACTTTTTAAATTTAAATTTGTATTTTTTCTGACGAATTTGTGAAGTAAATGGGCTAAGCAGTAAGACTGAATTGATATTATATTGATGTATTACCCTGTACAACAGCACTCAGACTGACCATTATGTGCGAACCAAGAGTGCTGTCCTTCTTTCTCCCAGTCATTTGTGAAATATAATTTTTTTTTTTTTGGGGGGTTTAGATACACTTTAATCCTAAAAATTTAAAGCAGAACTTTACCCATAATAGCTTAAAAAAAAAAAAAAAAAGTTCTTTAGCAAGGAACATCCATTCCACATTAATAATTATGCTACCAAAATTAGTGTGTACTATAAATTGCCTCCAGCATTGCTCCTGTTTCTTCTTGCTGGAGGATGCCATTTTGCTGAAGCCTCATAAAGCAGAACGAAACCCATTGATTGATTCAACAGTTTCAAATAACAGTTACATTCCTGAAATGCCGGGATTGCTAACTGTCACATTTGCTTGTATCCTCAACAAAGCTGTCAAACCATCAAATGGCTGTTGTCCTAACTGATCACATGTGCAGCACCATGGCAGTTGCAGATCAAACTGAAGCAGCTTCCTTGGCTGTAAAGGATAGAAGAGTTAAATTCTGTTTTAAGGCGGTCAGGAGATCGACCTCTACAAATTCACCAGTGCCTAAAAATGGAGTGCAACTGAGCATGTGCAGAGCAGGGGGAGACCGTGTATTACTGGATTTTAAACAGTATAGACCAGTGATGGTGAACCTTGGCACCCCAGATGTTTTGGAACTACATATCCCATGATACTCATGCACTCTGCAGTGCAGTTGAGCATCATGGGAAATGTAGTTCCAAAACATCTGGGGTGCCAAGGTTCACCATCACTGGTATAGACACTTATTTTTCACTTCATGCTGGCCCCTTTTGCAGGTATAGTTATCTAGCAGGACTTAATTTTCTGACTAAAGTTTATGTGAGATTTCAGTTATAGGTAGACCCCTTTTGTTGCTGCAATATTGTTTCATTGTCTGTAATACAAGTTACAAATCTAACAGGCATTGGGGGAACCGTCCACAATTGCCACAGCAGGTGTGCGGATCAAGGAATTCAAGAACATATAACAGAATCTGAAACGTATATGAAAATGTCAGGTGATTTAACGATATACTACAAATAAAAATGGCAGGGGTGCATAGATTATAGGCCTGGCTGAACACAATTACAAAGCCCTTGGAAAGTACTACATATGGCATATATAAGTTTCAACGGTGTATTTTAAATGTCTTTCTGCAGTTCAGCTTTTAGGAAAATGTAAAAGAGTCCTAAAACGAATGTTTTTGTTGAAAGTGAATTTGTCACAGGTGAGGCAAGATCAATATATTTCAGGAGCTAAAAAATTTCAGCTAATAACAGGCTTCATGTGGTGCTTGCTCTTAGACAAGAATGGTACTGCTCAAAGGTAAAAATGGCTGGCCTTTTTCTTTAAAGAAGAAAATACATATTGAATTGAAAGATTAAGGTTGGATTCACACAGTTCAATTGTGCACACAGTGTTCATGGTATTGCACACATGTAGGTGTGATTGGGCCTATATAGTTTCCCTTTGCTTTTCACACAAAACTGCAGTCCATTCATGTGAACCAGATCAATGGTAAAGAATGGGATTTCTGCTTGAAATCCATTTTTATGCAGCAAAAGTGTGAATGGGACCCTTAAAGTTGAGTTGGGTTTACAGCAAAAACCCAAAAGCAGAAGAGGACCCCATTTTCTTGCTGCCCACTTATTTGTGCTGCATCCCTTGTTCTGAAAGGAAGTTTAAAGTTTTTTTTTTTCCCCCCTCCTGCCCCTGCACCTGATTGGCCAGATTTTTTTTTTTTAGCCTAATCAGCAATGTAACAGTAAAGACTTATCTGTTAATTTTTCTGTGTGTCCTGAAGCCCACAAATTTGGGCATGCTTGATATGCAAATAATGACTTTGGTTTCAAGTGTGAGCTTTGGTTGGCCTCACAGTATTCTATAAAATAATGCATATACAGTATCTCAATCACTTTGAGCCTGCGCTATAGACGAAAGACGTCTACAGCGCGGCGCTCAATTGCCGGGAGGGCGTCCCTGGACGTCCTCCTGTTTACTTGTTCCCCGCGCGCTGCCGCGGGTAAGCAATGGGTAAGAAAAACTGTGTTGGCGTGTCCCTTGGACACAGCCAATCACAGATCGTGCTAAATGGCCAATCACAGCGGCCATTTAGCACTCGATTGGCGTGTCCAATGAGAGATGATCTCAAATGTAAACATATGAGATCATCTCTCATCGCCGGCTCTCCCTCCTCACACAGAGACCGCATGTGAGGAGGGAGAGCGACCTGTGCTGCAGCGTGAGTGATCACTCTATAAATACAGTGCCCACAGTACATATCAGTGCCATCTGACCCCAGTGCCACCTATCGGTGCCATCTGTCGTCAGTGTCACGTGCCATCTGTTATCAGTGTCACGTATCAGTGCTATCTGTCATCATTGCCACGTATTAGTGCCATCTGTCATCAGTGCCACGTATTAGTGCCATCTGTCATCAGTGCCATCTGTCATCAGTGCCACGTATTAGTGCCATCTGTCATCAGTGCCATCTGTCATCAGTGCCACGTATTAGTGCCATCTGTTTGAGATTTGCCGCCAATACATCAGATGTGATCAATTTGTTAGGATTTGCACCATAGTCTCTCTAACTTTCACACAGACTAAATCATATCCACAAATTTGGGTTATTTTATCACAGAAACTAAGAAAAATTTGTTTTTCTCTTACCAACCATGGACTGACACGGTGTCTCTTTACACTTTACACATGGGTTATGTCCCTGCTTGCAGCAGAAGACCTAGGCAGAATGTGAAATGTTATACATACATTCTAAAAGCCAGAGCTGAACAGCCCCACCCAGGGGGCGGTCCCTCCGGACATAACCCTCCCACTACAGTCAGCAGACTTCCGTTTTTTTCTGCCTAGCAGAAGGAGAAGACTCCTGACCTATTTTTATTCCTTTTCTGGAATTCTTTTTTATTTTATTTTTGAGAATTTTCTATCAACTGTCGGCTGGGCAACAGGTTGGGTACAAGATATCCTCGTAGTCTTCCCTGTCCGACCATCGAGCGTGCTGATCCTCGCCTTGTGTGCGTGAGACTCAGTTCACGACAGGCCCCGTGACTCCAGGGGTGGCCGGGTTTGCTTTCATGCTCCCACGGTCCTCTCAAGACTGAACAGCTCCTGACTGACTGTATATTTCGCGGTGGACTGGGCCGACAGCTACTCAGTACTGCACTGTGATAGTCCTGTCAGAAACACACCAGTGGGTCCCTCAGGGGACGGGTAAGTAGTCTCTCCTGCCTGCAGGTGAGTACAAAAGGCTGTGTTTCTCTGTGGGGGATTTTCCCTGTCTCCCCCTGTATTTCATTGTCACTCTCTGTCACCATTGCTGGCGCTGTGCTGTGTGGGGTGCCTGGGGGTCACACTGTTCTTGGAGGGGCTAATGCTGGTCTGCAGATATGCTTGGGGCCTTTTTTTGTGTGTTTTGGGGCCTGAGCGCCGAGTGGCGCTGTTTGTGTGCTGTTTTTTTTTTCACTTTTGCTGATTCATGGCGGCCATCTTGCCACGGATCGCCTCAGTGAAGTGCGGCGGCCATTTTCTTGTAGCCCGCGCGCTCTTCAGCACTAGTTTTGGCCTCTGGCGCTGCTGTAACAGCGCAAATCTCCTCACAATCTCCTCACAGCTCACCAGCGCTGACACAGCGCGGTACAGACAGCGGAACTGAGCGGTCCCTGGTCCGGTTTGGTGAGTCCCTTGGGCGCCCCCTCCTCAGTCAGCACAGCCTGTGGGTGGACTTTTTATCTGAGGAGTCTCAGAGGGGGGCAATATGGAGTCTCTGTCACCAGCTTCCCCTAAATGTCAGTGGACAACAGGCAGTGCTTCAGCACCTGCGGTCCCTAGGGACCAGTTGTGGGCAGTCCTGGAATCATTTCTGACCAGGATGGGAGCTGTGTGCAAGGGAGCAAAAAAAAAAACCCCTCTCCCCACTTTACTTCATGAAGGCAGTGCGCTGATTCAGATATGGGCCTAGCCACTACCGCTCAGGACCCTAGTTCTGAATGTATTGGATGGTTTTGAACAGGACATTCCTTATGAGGAAAACTCCAGTTCTGAGTCAGTAAATGACAGGGCGCTTGTTAGTGTACTCCTGACTGTGGTGAGGGACACTCTCAAGCTAAAATGCTGCGGATGCAGAAACTCAGGCGGATACAGTCTCCTTTGGTTCTTTTAAGGCCAGGCCTTCTAAAGAGGTTTTTCCATATGTACTTTCTTTGACCAGCTCATTGATAAGGTCTGGGAAAAGCCGCAGAAGAATTTTTTTATGGTCCCGCGTTTTGTCTATCAGATACCCCTTGAAGATGCCCTACTTAAAAAGTGGGCTTCTCCCCCAGTGTCGACCCTCCAGTCGCCCGGTTGAACAAGGCCATCACTCTCCCGATGGAGGGGACTCCTGCATTTGAGGACCCCACTGACAGGAGGTCAGAAGTTTTGAGCAGAGCCATGTTTGCCTTGTTGGGATCTGCCCTACGGCCTGTGGTAGCGGCGACCCTTGTGTCTTAAACACTTACAGGTTGGGCAAAAATGTTGTACCTAGCTGTACAGGAGCATAATCTTCCTCCAGACACAGTTGCTTTGGCCCACCAACTGGTTCAGGGCCTGGTTTATGTGTGCGACGCCACGTTGGACGCGGCCCCTTTAATATCCAGGGCCTCTGTCTCGGCGGTGGTATTGCGTCGTCTTATCTGGTTGAAGTGCTGGTCTGCTGACCTAGTCTTAGGAAGCTCCTGACGGATCTACCATTTAAAGTTGGTAGACCTTTCGGTGCTGCTCTGGATGACATCGTCATGGATGTCATGGGAGGTAAAAGCACTCTTCTTCCTTAGACTAGCAAGGGTGAGGAGGCCCGCCGCAAACGGTGGCCTTCCTTTCCAGCAAAACAGGGTTTTTTCGTCAGTCAGAGTCCACGGGTAGTCCCTCTCAGACTGGCGGCAGTGCGGCTGGTGGGCACAAGTGCCCCTGGGTGCGTAAGCCGAACAAGCGGCTCCCAAGCCCGCCTCCGTGTGAAGTCTTGCCTCCGCCCGACTCTGGGGTGGGGGGACGACTTCGCAGGTCACGAATCGGTGGTCCTCCCGAATCTCCGACTGGTGGGTGTGCGAGGTGGTCACCTCAGGATACAGGATAGTATTCCGATCCTGGGCCCCAGACAGATTCTTTCCCTCAAATCTTCCTCTCCTTCCTACCGGTCGGGCAGCCCTCTTGGGGGCTGTACAGGATTTGATCAGGTCCGGAGTGATTGTGCCGGTTCCGTCACAGGAGAGTTTTCAGGGATTCTACTCGAATCTGTTTGTCGTCCCAAAAATAGGACGTGATTCGACCTATCCTGGACCTCAAGGCCCTGAATGCCTTTGAGAAGGTGCAGAAATTCCGCATGGAATCCATTCGCACGGTGATCGCTACACTCCACCAAAGGGATTTTCTTCTGGCGTCCTTGGACTTCAAGGACGCCTACTTGCATGTTCCGATCTGCGCAAGTCACCAGAAGTTTCTGCGCTTTGCGATCAGCGAAGTCCACTATCGATTGTGGCTCTTCCTTTCGGCCTAGCCTCGGCACCAAGGGTGTTCACCAAGGTGCTTGCTCCGGTTCTAGCCTTCTGTTACAGCGAGGTATTGCTGTCGTGGGCTATCTGGACGATCTTCTGCTAAGAGCAGAAAGTGGCTCAGACTTAGAGGAAAGGTGACTATCGTCAATTAGACCCTCAGGGACTCTGGTGGTTCCTGAACATTCAGGAGTCAGTCCTGGTTCCGACTCAGTGTCTGGAGTATCTAGTTCTGATTCTGGACTCCTTGGAGGCAAAGGTATCCTACCTCTGGAGAAGTTGCTGACACTTCAGTCTGCGGTGCGGGTGCTGACATCCCAAAAATGGTTGTCAATCCGTTTTTTGCATGAGAGTCCCGAGACTCGTGGTGGCCTCCTTCGCGGCCGTTCCGTATGCCCAATCACACACCAGGGCATTGCAGAAGGAGATCTTGTCCACCTGGGACAAATCCCCGTTGTCCTTGGATCTTCAGATCCAGGTGATTCACCTGGTCAGGGCGCCCCTGACATGGTGGTTGAGATCCTCGGCTCTTCGGTCCGAAAAGTCATTCCCCTCCCATCCAATGGACGGTACTCACGACGGACACCAGCCTGACGGGCTGGGGTGGAGTCTGGAGTCCTGTCGGCTCAGGCCTTGGACTCCGGACGAGCCCGTTTACCAATCACTGTTCTGGAAATACGGGCCATCGGACTGTGTCTCTCCTCAGGTCGGAGAGAGTACAGGGTCGCTCCATCAGTAGCCAGTCGGACACCGCCACGGCGGTGGCGTATGTAAACCATCAAGGGGGAACTCGGAGCTCAGCTGCGGCTTCCGAGGTAGTCCGTATCCTGAAGTGGGCCGGAAGAAACGTGCCGGCTCTGTAGGCCATTTTACATTCTGGGCATAGACAATGGGCAGGCGGACTATCTGAGTCGCCAATCGCCAGACACCGGACCAAGAAGAGTGGTCCTTGCATATTTCAACTCCTTTACCGACGGTGGGGCACGCCGGATGTGGACCTGATGGCCTCTCGACTCAATCGCAAGGGTCGAGGTTGTGGCCAGATCCAGGGACCCTTGGGCGATGCCTCGGATGCGTTGGTGGCCCCATAGGGTCCTTATCGCCTGATATAAACTCTGGCGATCCTAATTGTTCCGGATTGGCCTCAGCATCACTGGTACGCTGATCTGGTACGTCTCATCGCGGACGTTCCCTGGCGGTTGCCGATGAGGGAGGACCTTTAGTCTCAAGGTCCTATGTTTCATCCGGCTTACAGTCTCTGGCTTTAACTGCAGGGCTGTTAAAAGCCAGGTGTTGAGGGACCGAGGTCTCTCGGACTCGGTCATTTTGACCATGTTAAGGACACGGAAGTCTTCCTCCAGGCAGATCTATCACCGTGCCTGGAAAGCTTATATCGCCATGTGCGAAGCGCTGGACTGGCGTCCTCGGACGTATTCCGTCCCCAGAATCCTGCGTCCTTTGCAGTGTGGAGTGACCCAAAAGCTTGCTTTGAGTACCATCAAGGATCAGATTTCGGCCTTGGCCGTCTTCTTTCAGCGACCTCTAGCGGGTCATTTTCTTGGTTAGCACCTTGTGTTGGGGGTTCGCCATGTGCTCCCTCCTGTCAAGCCTCCTCTCCCACCGTGGGATCTGAATTTGGTGCTCTCGGTCCTCCAGGAACCTCCTTTTGGGAATATCCGGGATATTCCCCTCTTGTCTTGTCTTGTCTTGTCTCAGAAGGTGGCCCTTTTAGTGGCAATCACTTCGGTTTGACGAGTGTCTGAGTTGGCAGCTTTGTCCTGCAAGTCGCCATATTTAGTCATCCATAAGGATAAGGCGGTGTTGCATCCACGACCTTCCTTTTTTGCCAAAGGTGGTGTCCACCTTTCACCTACATGAGGACATTGCCCTCCCGTCCTTGTGTCCTCACCCATCGCATCCCAGAGAGTTTGCGCTGCACATATTGGAGGTGGTACGAGCCTTACGGGTGTACCTGTCTGCTACTGCTTCTATTCGGAAGTCCGACTCACTGTTTGTGACCGTCTCTGGTCCATAACAGGGCCAAGCGGTTTCGTCTGCCATCATTTTTAGGGGAATCAGACAAACCGTCATTCAAGCCTATGCTCTCAAAGGGCGGGCGCCTCCCTTTCCGGTTACGGCGCATTCCACCAAGGCAATTGGTGCTTCCTGGGTTTCCCGACATCAAGCGTCAGTTGCACAAGTGTGCAAGGCGGCGACCTGGTCGTCTGTTCATGCCTTTTAAGTTTTATAAGGTTAATGTGGCTGCATCTTCGGATGCTTCCTTCGGCCGCAGGGTGCTGCAGGCCGCTGTTTAAAGTTGCGACTCCTCCGTTGAGGAGCTCTGCCTTATTGGAGTGAAGTTTTGGTTTTTCCATTTATACTGCTCCCATCCCTCTTGACACTGCTTTGGGACATCCCACGTGTAAAGTGTAAAGAGACACCGTGTCAGTCCATGGATGGTAAGAGAAAATAGGATTTTTTGTACTCACCGTAAAATCCTTTTCTCTGACATCCATGGACTGACACGGCACCCACCCTTCCTTTTTAAGTTTGTACTGCTTTGTTACGAACTGAAGTCTGCTGACTGTAGTGGGAGGGTTATGTCCGGAGGGACCGCCCCCTGGGTGGGGCTGTTCAGCTCTGGCTTTTAGAATGTATGTATAACATTTCACATTCTGCCTAGGTCTTCTCCTGCAAGCAGGGACATAACCCACGTGTAAAGTGTAAAGAGACACAGTGTCAGTCCATGGATGTCAAAGAAAAGGATTTTACGGTGAGTACAAAAAATCCTATTTTTTTCAGAATTTTCTGTCTTTTTTTCATTTATAGCGCAAAAAATAAATAACCCAGAGGTGATTAAATACCACCAAAAGAAAGCTATATTAGTATGTAAAAAAAAAGGTAAAAAAATTCATTTGGGTACAGTATTACATGACTGAGTAATTGTCATTCAAAGTGTGAGCGCACTGAAAGCTGAAAATTGGTTTGGGCAGGAGGGGAGTTTAAGTGCCCAGTAGGCAAGTGGTTAAAGAGCTATAGAGTGGCTTGTGCATTGGATTGGGGAATGCAGAGAGTCCAAGATATCTGCCTTGGACCTCAAGTTTATATTTTGTATATTGAGGTTTAGAGACTTTTTGGATGCTCTGGAGAAGATTAAAAAAGTTGCATGTAAGTTTCATGCCTAGTATATATGATGCATGCATATTCTTAGCCCCCAAGTGCATAACTTTACATTTATCAACATTAAACCTCATTTGCCACTTAGTTGCCCAATTAAACAGTGCATTGAGGTCGGCTTGTAAGTTGGAGAAGTTAGTCCACTAGTTTGGTGTCATCTGCAAAGACTGAAATGGTACTTTTAATTCCAGACCTTATATCATTTATAAATATATTAAAAAGTAAGGGTACACCACTGATAACCTTAGACCATTCAGAGTAAGATTCATGAATCACTTATTCTCTGAATTTGGTCTTTTAGCCAGTTTTCTATCCCTTTTACAAACTGATTTTTCCAAGGCTGTAGACCTTGCCTTACACATTAACCGTGTGTGGGGAACCACGTCAAACTCTTTTGCAGAATGCAAGTATACCACATCCACAGCCTCCTCTTTGTCCACATTTTGCTTACCTCTTCATAAAAATAAATCAGGTTTAACAACTTCTGTCTTCCAAGAATCCATGCTCGCTATTTCTTAAAATATTTTTTCTCTTATCGTCCATGGACCGACGCAGCTCTCATACTGATTACATGTGGGTATATGTCCCTGCTCGCAGGAGAAGACCTAGGCAGAATGTTAGAGGTTAAAACATTCTAGAACAAGCCAGAGCTGAACAGCCCCGCCCAGGGGGGCGGTCCCTCCGGACATTACCCTTCCACCTGCAGCTAATCAGCCTCAGTTTTTTTCTGCCTAGCAGAAGGAGAAGACGTGGCTCTCAGGAGCCAGTCTCCTGGAAGATTTTACTTTTGATTTTTATTCCTTTGGGAATTTTATTATTTTATTTTTGAGACCTTCAATCAACTGTCGGCTGGGCAACAGGTTGGGTACACTAGTATCCTCGTAGTCTTCCCTGTCCGACCATCGAGCGTGCTGATTCTCGCCTTGCGTGCGTGAGACTCAGTTCACGACATACCCCATGGCTCCAGGGGTGGCCGGGTTGCTTTCATGCTCCCGCGGTCCTCTCAAGATTGAACAGTACTTGACTGACTGTATCTCTCGCGGTGGACCGGGCCGACAGCTACGCAGTACGACTCTGTGATAGGTCTGTCTGAAACAAGCCAGTGAGTCCCTGAAAGGGACGGGTAAGTAGTCTCTCCTACTGCAGGTGAGTACATGCTGGCTGTGTTTCTGTGTGTGGGGGTTTCTCCCTGTCTCCCCCCTGTTATGCTGCTCTCTGCACCCTGTACTGGTGCTGTGCTGTGGGGTGTTTGGGGGTCACTCTGGCCTGGTTGGGCGCTCATGTCTGCAGTTTTTTCTGGTGTGTGAGGTGATTATTGCGTGCGCCATTGGCGCTGTTTGAGGTGGTTATTGCGTGCGCCATTGGCGCGCATTAGAGCTTTGAATTTTGCGCTCGGTGGCCATCTTGGCGTTCAGTGGCACAGTTATAGCTGCGGACGGCGGCCATTTTCTTGTGGCCGCCGCGCATTTATTTCTGGCGGCGGCGCGAATCCCCTCACAATCTCCTCACAGACTGAGCTGTCCTTAAGGGTTGGTGGGTCCTCCCGGGTATCCCCCTCCTCAGCGTAGCCAGTGGGTGGACTGTATATTCACTGCATAGTGTATAAGGTCTCAGAGGGTGGCGTTATGGAGTCTGATACACCTGCTCTCCACATTGCCTGGGGCAACTGGCAGTGCTGCACAGTTAAACATGTTCATATGTTTCCTGCACCTGCGGTCCTTATGGACCAGTTGTCAGCAGTCCTGGAATCATTCCTGTCAGAATGGAAGCGGTGTGCGAGCAAAAGGAGCTCTAAGCCCCCTCCCTCCACAAAAATCTTTAGTGAAGGAGTGCTCTGAGTCAGATATGGGCCTAGCTATTGGGCTCAGGACCCTACCTCTGAATATTTAATGTTTATGAACAGGACATTCCCTTGTGAGGAAGACTCCAGTTCTGTGTCAGTGAATGACAGGGCGCTTGTAAGTGATCTCATTGATGATGTGAGAAACACACTCGGGCTGAAATTGCTGTGACAAGCTTTTCTTTTACACAGTTTCCTCAGTTTTCCTCACATGCTGCCTCAAGAGCAGCATGGATGAGGGAGGACTTTATTCATTTATGTCTCTAATCCCTGTGAGCCTTGTGTGTGATACCTGAGGTAACATTTCCCGCCATTTCCTGGGGAATGATTTGAGCTCTGACAGATACACGGTCTGAGGATCAGAGGTTACCTGAATGCTGCTTCAGCAGCACAGTCAAGCAGGTTGGAATGATACAGAGAAGATTATGCGCCTCTGCGCCATAATTTAAACTCATCCTATACCTCTACACTGCATACATTCACAGTGTGTGTATGTGTTATTGGTCTCTGTGTCTGCGTGGCTGTCCCCACGTTCCAATGCTGTGTTTCAGTGCCATACATGATATAAACGTACAAAATATGTTTATGCACGACTCCAGATACATTCACAGTATATGTATGTATCATACTCTCTGGGCTGGCGGGGGCTCCGGTGTCCTCCCGCACTCTCATGGTATGTGCGCTTCGGCTCTCTGCACAGTATAGACATGTTCAATATGTTTATTGCACATATTATACATGTTTACAGTATGGGTATACTGTTTGCGTGGGGTTCCTCCGGGTACTCCGGTTTCCCCCCACGCTCCAATGGAAATGCACAGCATAAACATGTGCAATATTATGTTGATTCACATGCTATCATTCCTACACGGTATCTGTGTGCTGTCTGCGTGGAGTTGTACCGAGTGGGCGCTTCGGCGCTATGCACAGTCTAAATTTGTGCGATTGGACCTACCCGGTATGTCTTTGCAGTCTGCGTGGGTTTCCGCCCACGCTACATGACATGCATGCCTTTGGTGCAATACACGATGTAAACATACACATTATGTTTATACACTACACTAAATACATTCACAGTAGTTGTAGGTATTGCATTCTCTGAGTATGCGTGGGGTACTTCGGTTCCTCCCACGCGCCAACGGTGTGCGCGCCTTCGGTGCTATGCACACCTGAGCTTGTGCAAAAGGTTTAGCACACACACTATAATACCTATACGGTATGCGTATGCAGTCTGCGTGGGTTTCTGCCCATGCTACATGACATGCATGCCTTTGGTGCAATACACGGTGTAAACATACACATTATGTCTATACACTACACTAAATACATTTACAGTAGTTGTAGGTATTGCATTCTCTGAGTATGCGTGGGGTACTTCGGTTCCTCACACGCGCCAACGGTGTGCGCGCCTTCGGTGCTTTGCACACATGAGCTTGTGCAAAAGGTTTAGCACACACACTATAATACCTACACGGTATGCGGATGCAGTCTGCATGGGTTTCTGCCCATGATACATGACATGCATGCCTTTGGTGCAATACACGGTGTAAACATACACATTATGTCTATACACTACACTAAATACATTTACAGTAGTTGTAGGTATTGCATTCTCTGAGTATGCGTGGGGTACTTCGGTTCCTCCCACGCGCCAACAGTGTGCGCGCCTTCGGTGCTATGCACACATGGGCTTGTGCAAAATGTTTAGCACACATACTATAATACCATACACGGTATGCGTATGCAGTCTGCATGGGTTTCATCCGGGTGCTCAGGTTTCTCCCCTGCGTTCCAATGGTGTGCGCATTCTCAGCGCTATGCACAGTATAAACATGTGCAATTTGTTTATTCGCAGGCTAACATACCTACACGGTTGTGTACGCAATCTGTGTGGCTGGTTTACGTCCAGGCCCCGATGATGTGCACGCCTTCGTCGCTGGCACAGTATATACGCGTTTAATAGGTTTATCCACAAATACTAAACTACATACGCCGTATGTGGTGGTATTATGCTCTTTGTGGCTGCGTGGGTTTCCTCCCACACTCTCCATTTGTGCGTTTGACGCAATACATAGTATAAACTATGTGTTTGCACAATCAGCACCTATCCATGGGTAGCTGCTGGATGGAGCATTGTCACAAGGATCCCTGGTTTCAGGGGTATCACTTTCCACCTGCTTTCAGTGGTGATCAGAAGCGCTGGCTTGGACTGTGTTCGCCAGGCTGGGGTTGGCGTTGCGCCCGTTAGTGGCTGCGTCTCTGGCATTTTTTGTAGCTCAATGACTGGGCAAAAGCCTCTGCTTCATTCATCAGTCGTCTAGCAGGTGCACTACAACTGCTTTAGCCTTTAGGGTCTCTGTGCCCGGGGTGGGTTTGCGCCACCTGTGGAGGCTGAGGTACTAGTCCTCTGACCGAGTTTCTAGGGAAGTTCCGTCAAGTTGCCTTTATTGGCCAACATTTGAGGCACCCTGTACACTGGGGCCTCCCTTCTCCGATACATTGCGGAGTCTCTTTGGGATTTTCATACGTCTCGCTGCAAGACGGTCCTGTCGGCCGTGTGCATTGCAGGCGAAGGGTCCTTGCATCCGGAGGTGTTTCCACCTTCTTTACCGGAGGTGGGGCACCGGAAGTGGACCTTGTGGCCTCTCGACTCACTCGCAAGGTGGCAAGATCGTGGTCCGGTCCAGGGACCCCTGGGCGGATGCGTTAGACGTGTTGGAAGCCCGTGGGGGCAGTATCACCTGATATATGCTTACCCTCTGCTACTGTTGTTGCCTCGCCCGCTTCGCAGAGCATACTTCATCCTGCTTTACAGTCCTTGGCTTTAATGGCATGGCTGTTTAAAGCCAGGTGCTAAAGGACCGAGTTCTCTCATATTCGGTCATCTCTTCTATGTTGTTGACACGGGAATCTTCCTCCAGAAAGATATCTCACCGTACCTGGAAGGCTTACATCGCTATGTGCGAGGAACTTGAGTGGCATCCTCGGATGTTTTCCGTTCCCAGGATTTTGCTGTTCTTACAGCGTGGTGGGACCCAAAAGCTGGCCTTGCATACCTTTTTTTTTTGAGGGTCGGATTTCGGCCCGGACTGTCTTTTTCAACGACCGCTGCCGGGCCATTCCTTGATTAGCACCTTTTGGGCAGGGGGTTCGCCATGTGGTCCCCCCTGTCAAGCCTCCTCTCCCTACTTGGGATCTGATTTTGATGCATCTCGGTTCTCCAAGAACATCCCTTTGAGAATATCAGAGAGATTCCTCTCTTGACCTTGTCCCGGAAGTTGGCCTTATTGGCCATTGCTTCGGTTAGACGGGTGTCTGAGTTGGCAGCCTTGTCTGGCAAGTCGCCTTACTTGGTCCTCCATAAGGATATGTTGGTGTTGCGCCCACGACCATCCTTCTTTTCTAAGGATGGTCTTGGCCTTTCACCTTAAGAAGGACATTGTTCTTCCGTCCCTTGTGTCCTCACCCATTGCTTCCCTGAGAGTTTGCGCTTCATACATTAAGATGGGTACAAGCCTTACGAGTGTACCTGTCTGCTACGGTTTCCATTCGGAAATCTGTGTCTGGTCCAAAACAGGGCCGAGCGGTGTCGTCTGCCACCGTCTTTAGGTGGATCAGGCAGACCGTCATACAGGCCTATGCCCTTAAGGGGCGGGCGCCTCCCTTTCCGGTTGCGGCGCATTCCACCAAGGCAATTGGTGCTTCCCGGGCCTTCCGACATCAAGCGTCGGTTGCACAAGTGTGCAAGGCGACGACCTGGTCGTCCGTTCATACCTTTTCAAAGTTCTACAAGGTTGATGTGGCTGTATCTTCGGATGCTTCCTTTGGCCGCAAAGTGTTGCAGGCCGCTGTCTAATGTTGCAACTCCTCCGTTGAGGGGCTCTGCTGGTTTGGAGTGAAGTTTTGGTTGTTCCTTACTTTTTTTGCTCCCACCCTTTTCTTATACTGCTTTGGGACGTCCCACATGTAATCAGTATGAGAGCTGCGTCGGTCCATGGACGATAAGAGAAAATAGGATTTTTGTACTCACCGTAAAATCCGTTTCTCTGACGTCCATGGACCGACGCAGCACCCACCCTTCCTTTTAAGTTTGTACTGCTTTGTTACGAACTGAGGCTGATTAGCTGCAGGTGGAAGGGTAATGTCCGGAGGGACCGCCCCCCTGGGCGGGGCTGTTCAGCTCTGGCTTGTTCTAGAATGTTTTAACCTCTAACATTCTGCCTAGGTCTTCTCCTGCGAGCAGGGACATATACCCACATGTAATCAGTATGAGAGCTGCGTCGGTCCATGGACGTCAGAGAAACGGATTTTACGGTGAGTACAAAAATCCTATTTTTTCTAGCAAAAAATAGTGGTCTTTTATTAAACTATCCAGTATCTTTCCACTTGTAGAAATTAAACTAATACCCCATGCACACGAGACGCCGGTGCAAACTCTGCTGAACACACGTTTTTAAAGGCTGAAACTGGCGTTTAGAAACGCCTGTTTTGCCGCGATTGCAGCCGCGTTTAGCCGCATTTTATCGCGTTTGCGTCTATAAGCGTTTAGTTAAGAAACATAAGACCCTCCCTAAGCTCAAAAAACAGTATTATTTAACCATTTCAGCCATTTTGTGAGACCAGAGTGAGTAGCAGCAGCTGAGAGAGCAGCAGTGTACTTGTATTTAGCGTATCACTTGCCACATCACCTGCCACAAGCTGTGGATTGTCCACTTGCCACGTCACCTGGCCACGTCACCTGCCACAAGTTGTGAATTGTCCACTTGCCACGTCACCTGCCACATCACCTGGCCACGTCACTTGCCACAAGTTGTGGATTGTCCACTTGCCAAGTCACCTTGCCACGTCACCTGGCCACATCACCTGCCACAAGTTGTGGATTGTCCACTTGCCACATCACCTGCCACAAGTTGTGGATTGTCCACTTGCCACGTCACCAGACCACAAGTTGTGGATTGTCCACTTGCCACGTCACCTGGCCACAAGTTGTGGATTGTCCACTTGCCACGTCACCTGGCCATCAAGTTGTGGATTGTCCTCTTGCCACGTTATCTGCCACAAGTTGTGGATTGTCCACTTGCCACTTTACCTGCCACAAGTTGTGGATTGTCCACTTGCCACATCACCTGCCACAAGTTGTGGATTGTCCACAATGCAATGCAATTAGTTTTTTTTAATATTATTTTTAATGGTTTTTCATCATTTGCCATAATTTTTGAGATTTTTAATGTAAAAAAATAGGTCACCTTTGAAAACGCTTCTAAACTAAAACGCGGCAAAACGCCGGTACCACATTTAGCCACATTTAGCCACGTTTAGCTGCCTTTTGCGTCTGAAACATAGAAAACTTTTGCGTCTGAACCCATTTTTTTGCTTCTGGAAAAACGAGGTTAAACACAACTGCATATAAACAGCAATAAACGAGACAGTGTGCATGGTCACATAGGATAACATTGAATGGGTTCAGGGGCAGTTGAAAAAAGTGTCCAACTGCCTCTGAACGCGCGTTTAACAGCGTCTCGTGTGCTAGGGGCCTAACAACAGGTCTATAGTTACATGGTAAAGACTTTGACCCCATTTTAAATAAAGGCACCACATTGGCCTTACGCAAATGCAGTGGTACTATGCCAGTCATCAAAGCATCCCTAAAAATTAGAAACCATGGCCTTGAAATGCCCAAGCTCAATTCTTTTAGGACTTGTGCGTGTATGCCATCTGGTTCAAGTGCTTTATTCACCTTTTTTCTGTGTAAATATTTCTGGACCAGATCACTTTTGAGTCAAAATAGTTTATCAGGGGCTTTGACAATATCATCCCCTTTATAGACATGAACTCCTTTGTATACACAGAGCTGAAGAAGGTATTTGATAAATTTGCCTTCTCATCCCCAGTCATTAACTCTTGTATACCATTTATTATTATTATTATTTTTTACATATTTTTCATATAGTTGCTTTGATGATACAGTGGTTAAACTATTTAAGACGGTTGGCCTCTCTTCAAACTGCTTTAATTGGAAACATACAATACAGCAGAGTTTAAGTGTATAGATTTATAGTTCTCCATTGCACTCAATTAATTGTCCTTGGAGAGTGCCAGTTGTCTGTAACCCTCGACTCCTAGTTCTTAACGTGTACTTAAGACTTTTGAATACTTATGTGGTCATAGAAGTGTGATATCCACACTTTAGAAGCCAAATCAGTAGTTTAGTTCTACAATTGCTATCTTGTTCAGATCCTTCTGTCTGCTTTGAGCTTTGTAAGTGTTCCCTTTGTTCTGTTTTTTTTCACAGAACTAAGTTTTTGTAAGATCTTCAAGACTGCAGGTCACTATGCCAGCAGAATGTTATGCTTAGAACTTGCGCTATATAAAACATAATTGTTAAGGGAGGGGCAGAATCTTGGGAGACTGGCTGCCAGACTTTTTCTTGCAGAGCGCACAGAATGGTGTATATTTCATCAATTTTTTTCTGGAAGTTAAAGTGGATTTTCTAGTTTTAACATTAGAAACCGTATTGTATTGCAACACTGTTTGCTACTGCACAAGTAATTCAAAATTACCGAAATCCTAGTTGCCATCTTGATATGGCAAGATATTCAAAAGCCCAGTCTGCCTGTGTGAAATTAGCTTATTTCTTAAACCTACCTGGTGTCTCAATTTCTGTGCAACTCCCTCTCCTTTTCTTTTCCATTCAATGTGGAAAAATACAGCTCAAAAATGTTATTCAAGTGGTAAATAAGGAATGGCTCATCGCTGGAGTTAGCAGTCAAGTAAGTGACCAATGAGCACAGGGCATGACCTATGTCGGACACAGAGATCGCCACATTTGGCAGGGTTATGGTGATCCCCTTTCCTGACTGGTAAAAGACCTGAGGTTGGCCACCGCTTTAGCAGCAATTCACTGAAGCAACAGCAACCAGAGAGTCTCTATCTTTACAATCTGCTAATGACTACCACATTAAGAATACCGCAGTTAAGAATTGTCCATCACATAAAAACCACGATATCAAGGCAATAAAGACCACCATGGACAGACTAATGAAGTGGTCATCACAATATTACCACTAGAGGAAGGAAATAGGCATCATCCATTTGGGCTGTGTCCATTTTGCAGCATTTGGCATAAATTAAATGTTCCCTAGCTTTCTGGCATTTGCATTTAAAAATTACAAACAAAACTACATTTTGAGACTTTGTATACATCTTTTAAACATTTCCAACTATAAAGGCTCGTACACACAATAAGAAAATCGGGCGAACATTTTCATCCAAAGAATTTTCATATGATTTACGTATAGTGTGTGTACACATCTTTCAACAGCCGATTCCGAATTTTCGTACGAAAATCCCTGAAGACACATTCTAAAAATTTTCTTGTACGGGAACAGAATGAACAATTTTTATTTAATGTGTACCGTTTTTGTACAAGAAAAATCAGAGAAGAAAGACTACGCATGATCAAAAACGATAAACGACAAAAAAAAGCATTTGTCGTATGAGACTTTCCGTGAGACATTTTGTTATGAATTTTCGTTCATCAGTTCTGATTTGCTGTGAACAATTGTGAAAAATTGGACGAATATTCGCCCCATTTTCTCAGTGTGTACCCCACTTAACTCACTGCTAGCTTAAAGTGTTTGTTAACCCATCCCCCCCCAAAAAAAAATCCTGTTCCCTTAAAGCATGTTATACAGCACAGCGCTTGTGCTGTCATTTGGCCCCCTGTATCACCTGTAATACCTGTCTGATCCTGCCTGGCCATGCCCTTCCCCTGTATTTTGACCACGATATGTCAGGGCTGCTGATTCCTGACAGCGTTGTCAGCATACGCGTCTCCATCAGCCACAGCCCTGCTCTGTCTCCTTTGTCCTACCCTCCATCCTCTCCACCCTCTCCTCTCTGACTGAATTTTGCGTTAAATACTGAATGCCGTATTTGTTTGATTTGGCGGTAATTACTGTATTATTTAATTTACTGCATTGAGCTGGTTGCTCAGGAGCGGGCCAGGAAGACGGCCGCTGCGTCCTTAACAACAGATGACAACAGGTTCCCCGCTAACTGAATGTAAAAAAAAAAAGGCAAACAATTAAAAATTATGAAAAAAAACATACCTTTGGGTCAGGTATGGATTTTAAGGGGGACCCCACACTAAAAAAACAAAAAAATGCAACTTGGGGTCACCCCACGCACCATACCAGCCCCTTATCTGAGCATCCAGCCCAGCAGGTCAGGAAAGGGGGGGTGAGCAAGTGCCCCTTTCTTGAACCATGCCAGGCCACATGCCCTTGGAGGGTGTGCTTTGTGGCAGGGAGGGGCTCTGGCCCCTTACCCTAAATAACCTTGTCCCCATGTTGATGAGGACAAAAGGCCTCATCCCTACAACTGTGGCTGGTGGTTGTCAGCTTATCGGCATCTGAAATCCCCCCTTTAAGAAGGGGGCCCCTAGATCCCGCCCCCCCCCCGTGAATGAGTATGTGGTACATAATACCCCTACCCATTCACCAAAAAAGTGTCAAAAAGTAACAAAAACACAGAGACCGTTTTTGACAATTCCTTTATTAAAAAATAAAAAGTGTCCCTCGATGTAAATCCATTGCCAATCGTGCCGCCTGCTGCCCCGAAAAAGAAAGCAAAAACGCTCCCATCGTCAATGAGGGCTAGCTGCCTACTGCAGTCTCCACCGTTTGACATTTCTTCTATAGGTAAGGGGCGGGGCCACCTGGCTTTGTCATCTGTTGGTCCCGCCCCCTTGTGATGTCACTGATCGGTGCATGCTAGGACGGTGGAGTCACAAGGGCCACCTTTTTAAAGGCGGCCTCCAGATTCCCATAAGCCCCCTGCCCGCAGACCCCCCACAACCACTAGCCATAGTTGTGGCGATGAGGCTCTTGTTCCCATCAACATGGAGACAAACACCCCCGCTGTTCATTTTTCATAATTTTTTAATTGTCTCCTTTTTTTTTTACATTCAGCGGGGTACCTGCTGACAGCCGATAAGTCAACTGTTGTTAAGGACGCGGCAGCCGGCTTCCCGGCCCACTCCTTAGCAACCAGTTATTTGTCAAAAACCAGTCCCCTCGACCCCCACGCTGTTTTTTGACAAATACCGCATGTGATAACGCCAGCAAAACCCTGGTGGTAAATATCGCTTGCTTTTTTAATGCTCGGTCCGTTTGTGAATTGGACTTTAAGAGTTTTTAAACCGATATTTACCAACACATTTTTTTTCCCCGGTAAATTATATATTTATATGTAATATATATATTTTTTGGATGAATTGGACTTAATTTATTGCATGCAAAGATTTATGGAAATGAGTAATATGATACCCTTATCGCATGTGGTAACGTTTAGCGAATTGACGCTATTGTGTTGGATTTGCTCCTTCAGCTTAACTGCATGGGGAGAATTAATAAAATGTGTCCTGAGACAAGTTCTGTATCAGCTGGTGTCCTTGCTAATAGCAGTCAATCATTATCTGTTTTTTTTTCTCCAGAAAATGAAAATTTTAAGCTGACTGGCTGTGCTTCAGTTGATGCAAAGTTGTGAAAACCTTTTAGTAATCCCCCTCATCTTGTTTGCCAACAGCATTGATGGACCTGTTCGTCACATGCTTTGACATATGAATGCATTCATGTGATCATACTATGAAGGTCCATATTCAGGCTGTTGTGAATATACGATGACCATGTTTAGTCTCCCATTTTTGCTTCTGCGTTTTAACCCTGCATTGTCACACAAGCTTTTATTGAAATGGCTTTTTTTATAAGGAAACTTTGACATGCCGCGGAGGCATTGCTGAAGTGCATACATGTAGACAAGAAGTGCTGCGAAGAGTTGAGCGGTGCTGAGATTTAACAAAAGATGATGGGGAAAAAAAGACAATTGTATATAGACGGACAGATTTTTTTTTTTTAGCAAGCTAAATGTAATTCAGTTAGGGATTACATGTACTTTAAGCTGGTTTAAGATCCATTGGTTGTTGAACAGTAAGAATCAGTTTAACGTGTTTTCCTTCTCTCTCATGTCATTTTCGCACACATGCATATTGAAGAGGGCAGGCCACATTTCCATTTTACGACTCGTAACTGATATGCATACAGGGAGTATTGGTAGTTTAAGGTCAGGTTAGTGGTTTAAAGGAAAACTTACTGAGAAAATGGTATTGGCTTCAACTTCTAATATATCTGTCACAACATGATATTTGTTTGGTTATCATGCTGAACAAGTAACTTTATTTCTTATCCAGATCAAGAATACATATGGAGATTGAAGAACAACAAAGTATAGTTGGGACTTTAACCACTTCAATACAGGGCACTTTCACCCCCTTCCTGCCCAAGCCATTTTTCAGCTTTCAGCGCTGTCACACTTTGAATGACACTTGCGCGGTCATGCAACACTGTATCCATTTTCCCCACAAATAGAGCTTTCTTTTGGTGGTATTTGACCACCTCTGCGTTTTTTATATTTTGCGCTATAAACAAAAGAAGAGGGACAAGTTTGAAAAAAACACTATTTTTTACTTTTTGCTATAATAAATATCCATTTTTTTTTTTTTTTAACAAATTTTTTCCTCATTTTAGGCCGATTTTGTATTCTACATATTTTTGGTAAAAAAAATCGCAATAAGCGTATATTGATTGGTTTGCGCAAAAGTTATAGCAGCTACAAAATAGGGGACAGATTTATAGCATTTTTATTAGTATTATTTTTTTTTTTACTAGGGATGGCGGTGATTAGCGATTTTTATTGTGACTGCAATATTGCGGCAGACACATCGTACACTTTTGACACATTTTTGGGACCATTCACATTTATACTGCGATCAGTGCTATAAAAATGCATTGATTTCTGCATAAATATGACAGGCAGGGAAGGGGTTAATACTAGGGGGCGATCAATGGGGTTAAATGTGTTCCCTGGGAGTGATTCTTACTGTGGGGGAGGGGACTTACTGGGGGAGGTGACCGATGGGTGTCCCTATGTACAAGGGACACACCATCGGTCTCCTCTCCCTGACAGGACGTGGCTCTCTGTGTTTACACACAGAGATCCATGGTCCTGCTCAGTTACTGGGCAATCGCGGGCACGCGCATCGGGTCCCCAGTGACGCGGCGGGCGCATGCGCCCCCGTAGTGGCTTGGGAAGGCGCGACGTCATATGACGTCCGCCCAGAACAAGAAAATATTCTTCCTGGCGTCATATGATGGCGGGAGGTGGACAACTGGTTAAATGCCAAAAAACCTCCTCTCAGAATGAATATCGCTACACATACAAAAATTTAAAGTTTTTATTACAAATCTGATAGACATACTAGGGGTAATACCCCTTAAAAACATAAATATACCCACACATTTAGTTCAGACCAAGAAAAACAGCCCTGAAGCTAGAGTTTCCGTCCTATATGTCTAATATGCACATAAATAATCATAGCACAACTTATAAGTTGCAGTACACATTGTATATATCACATATCGAAGCAGGAGGTAACTCGGTCCGATGCATTTCGCCTATAATGGCTTCTTTAAGGGTTCGGGGGATATATGGTTTGAGCAGAATTGGTGTGAGGGCAGGAGGAATCGGCAATATCAGGTGAGTTGCACGTTATATTTCCTCCAACCCAGTCAGAGACGTTGGAAGGTGTACTGATGCGGAAGACACGTTAAGTCAAAGAGGGGGAGGCACCACACCCAAGCCACGAAAACAACCCCAGGGACAAGGAACGAATACCGAGGACCATAGAGTGGTTAATTCAAAGCCACAGAAGAAAGATAATAACACTTCTATATGTTTCCGCATCACATGCACAAGTCCCCTAATGCAGTGGTTCTCAACTCCTGTTTTCAGGACCCACTTACAGGTCAGATTTTAAGTATTACCTTGGGGATATGCAGACTAGAATACTGCAATCACTAAGCAGCAAATGACACCTGTGATGTATTTCAGTTCTCTTGCAAACCTGGCCTGTTGGTGGATCCTGAGGACAGGAGTTGAGAACCACTGTCCTAATGGATAACCAGGAATCCCAAAAATCAGGAGGGCCAGAGATGCGTGCCTCCCATGAGGTGATCTACATGGAGGCACGCATCTTCGGCCCTTGTGGTATTGTGGAAACCCATTAGTGACCGTTTCCTTCAGCTACAGATTTCACTTTGGGATTCCTGTTTATCCCCTGGGGAACTTGCTGTGCATGTGCTGCAGAAACATATAAAGGGATTTTTATAACAGCTTACCTGTAAAATCCTTTTCTTGGAGTACATCACGGGACACAGAGCGACTTAGTCATTACTAATGGGTTATATAGATTACCTTCAGGTGTTGGCACTGGCCAATTCCAAACCGGAAGTACCCTCCCCTATATAAGCCCCTCCCACCCGGGAGCACCTCAGTTTTGTAGCCAAGCAATAAGTGTCCCAAAAAGAGGGGTGGGAGCTCTGTGTCCCGTGATGTACTCCAAGAAAAGGATTTTACAGGTAAGCTGTTATAAAAATCCCTTTTTCTTTTTCGTACATCACGGGACACAGAGCGACTTAGTCATTACTAATGGGACGTCCCAAAGCAATGCCAAATGAGGGGAGGGATACATAAGCTGGGCGCCATCAGGCATGAGGCTCTTTTGCGGCCTGCAACACACTGCGCCCAAAGGCGACATCCTCCTGACTTCTGACGTCTACCTGGTAGAATCTAGTAAACGTGTGTACTAAGGACCATGTTGTGGCCTTACAGTACTTGAGCCAGGGAGGCTTGGTGATGCACTGCCCATGAAGTTCCAACTGCTCTTGTGGAGTGCGCCCTAACTTTGAACGGAGGCGGTCTCCTTTTCAAGCCATAGGCTTGTATTATGACCTGTCGAATCCACTTGGCTAAAGTAGATTTTTGACGCTGCCTGACCCTTTCTGGGGCCTTCCGGCAGAACAAACAAAGTATCCGTTCTACGAATCTGAGCAGTGGCTTTTAGATAAGCTTTAACTGCTCTTACTACATCCAAAGAATGCAATAACTTTTCCTCTACCGAACTAGGTTTGGGGAAAAAGGAAGGAAGAACCACATCTTGGTTCAAATGGAACCTCGATACCACCTTAGGAAGAAAGGCTGGATGAGGACGTAATACTACTCTGTCCTTATGGACAACCAGATATGGCTCCTTACAGGACAAGGCGGCTAATTCCGATACTCTTTTAGCCGAACAAATGGCTACTAAGAAAATCAATTTCCTGGTGAAAAGAACCAAGAAAATGTGCCGCAATGGTTCAAATGGTTGTTTCTGTAGAACCGACAGAACCAGGTTTAAGTCCCATGGACATATGGGAATACTAACCGGAGGGCTAATACGCATCACTCCTTGTATGAAAGCTTTGACTAATGAATGCAAAGCCAAGGGCCTTTGGAAAAAAAAAATATTGACAAGGCCGTCTGACCCTTGATAGTACTCAAGGCAAGCTTCCTATGTACAGCCCACTGTAGGAAGTCCAGAATCCTACCTATTACGTACTTACGTGGATGCCATTTCCTGGCCTCACCCCACGTGATGTACGCCTTCTAGATCCTATAATAGATCTGCCTGGATACCGGCTTCCTGGCATTGATCATGGTAGATACCACAGGATTAGAGAGCCCTCTCTTTTTTAGAATGTGGGCTTCTATAGCCAGGCCGTCAAACCTAGGGCTGGTAAGGAAGGGTAGTATATCGGTCCTTGCGAAAGCAGGTCCGGACGATGTGGGAAGGTCCAAGGACTTCCCACTGACATTTTTACAATCTCCGCGTACCATGCCCTTCGGGGCCACGCTGGAGCCACCAGAATCACTGGTTTCTTTTCTACCCTGATTCTGCGGATTAATCGCGGTGGGAATGCATATATCAGCTTGAACTGATTCCAAGGGAACACTAGGGCATCCGAACCGCAAGCTAGGAGATCCTTTGTGCGAGACACAAATCTGTCCACCTTTGCGTTGAATCTGGATGCTAGCAGATCTACATCCGGTGTTCCCCACCGCTGGCATATTGCCTGGAAAACCTCGGGGTGAAGAGACCATTCCCCCGGGCATAATTGCTGGCGACTTAAAAAAGTCCGCTCTCCAATTTTCCACTCCTGGGATGAAAACCGCGGATATGGCTGTGACATACCTTTCTGCCCACTCCAGGATGCATTTCGCTGCCCTCTGGGCTGCACGACTCCTGGTGCCACCCTGGTGATTGATATATGCCACTGCTGTGGCATTGTCTGATTGAATTCTGACAGGTGACCTTTGGAGTTTGGATGTCCATGCTACTAGGGCATACCGGGCTGCTCGTATCTCTAAGAGATTGGTGGGCAGGGCCTTCTCTGCTTCTGACCACTTGCCCTGGAGAGACCATTGCTCCAGTACTGCCCCCCAGCCTATGAGGCTGGCAACTGTAGTGACCACCTTCCAAGAAACCGAACTGAAGGGTTTCCCTTCCCAGATTCTGGGGCACCAACCACCAATGGAGGCTCTTGCGAACGGAAGGGGACAGGGACATTGGTAAGTCTAAAGCCTGAACTTTTTTTTGTTCCAGGCTGACAGTATGGCCCTCTGCAAGTTCCTTGAATGGAATTGACCGTAGGGTACCGCTTCGAATGAAGCCACCATTTTTCCCAGCAGCCTTATCACAGGCGTATGGATGGTTTTTCTTTTTTGTACCCACTAAGTGGGTCAAATCTTTCAAAGACGACATCTTCTCTGGAGGTAAGAAAATCTTTCTCTGCTTTGAATCCAGTCTTAGCCCCCAAGTATTCCAGGCTTTTGACTGGTTTTAGGGCTGACTTGTCTCGGTTGATAATGCAACCGTGAGATTCCAGATACTTGATTATCTTGTGAACGACCACTTCTAGTTTTTTCCACTGAGTGGTCTATCAGCAACAAGTCGTCTAGATATGCCATTATCGTTACACCTTGTGTTCCTAGTTTGGCCAATCGTAGGGCCAGAATTTTTGTGAACACTCGTGGTGCCGTGGCCAGACCGAAAGGTAAGGCTCTGAACTGAAAATGGCGCCCTTCTACTGCAAAGCGTAGAAATTTCTGATGGGCCGGAAAGATGGGAATATGCAAATAAGCATCCCTTATGTCGATCGAGGCTAACCATTCCTGCCCTTGTAGGGCGGTGGCCACCGATCGGATCGACTCCATCCGAAAAAAGTCCTGATATGTAGGAACTTGTTTAGCCCTTTTATATTCAATATGGGCCTCATGTCCCCATTTGGTTTGGGGACTGTGACAAGGTTCGAGTAAAACCCGAACCCGTTTTCTTTCAAGGGAACCTTCATGATTACCCTTGGGGCAATAGTTGCTCTAGTGCCAGAAGGAGGGATCCACTCTTCTGGGGATCGCTTGGCACGTTTGACCTTATAAAATGGGCAGGAGGAATGTCTTTTAACTCCAGCCTGTATCCCAGACTTACTGCGGGGATCACCCATCTCTGATGGTGTCCCGCCAGGTCTCTGTGAACAACTGAAGTCTTCCCCTCACCCGACTGAGTGGGGGCAACCCTTCATGACTTAGGGGGAGGTTTTGTACCTCTCTTGACCCAGGGTTTCTTGATACCCTGTGATTGTCCCTGATTTCTGCCCCCTGGATTTGACCGCGGAGGCCGTCGGAACTGTTTCACAGCCGATGTGCCAGGGACTGGAGAAGTAGGCCTCTTAAAAGAAGGACTTCTACCCTTGTTCTTAACCGGTAAGAGTGAACTTTTACCGGCAGAAATTTTCTGGATATATTTGTCCAGATCTTCTCCAAATAAGCGTTCTCCATGAAATGGGAAGCTAACCAGCAGTTTTTTACAGGGAGCTTCAGCAGACCAGTTTTTGAGCCACAGAAGCCTACGCATATGTCTATAGACAGCGTAAAGCGGGAGGCCTGTTGGATTGTATCCTTTATGGCGTCCACCGCAAAACACAAGGCTCTAGGCAGGTCAGCTAGGGCAAGAGCCTGCTGATCTGGTAAGTCCCTTAAGACTTGTTTCAACTGATCTTTCACTGCTTGGCAGACTCCAATCGCTGCTACCGCAGGTTGTGTCACCATGCTTGCTGTAGAGAAAGCAGATTTTAGTAAAGACTCCAATTTTTTATCTATTGGGTCTTTGAACATTGGAACATTATCTACTGGACATGTCAGTGATTTGTTAACAGAAGAGATGGCTGCGTCCACTGTAGGGACCCTCCATTTTCTTATGAACTTATCCTCCATGGGATAGATCACCGGAAATCTCTTGGGGGGAGCAAATATTTTATCAGGATGCTCCCAATCCTGGTAAATAAGCCCTTCTAATAAAGGGTGGATTGGGAAGGAACAGACCGCCTGGGGAGCTTTTAGCGACCCCAGCGAGGAAACCGTAGTGGATGGTGGTTCCGCCAGAGGCATTTTAAATGCTGATCGGACCATGTTAGTCAGAGACTGAACCCATAATCTTTCAGCCTGAGAAGCTGAGAAAGGTTCTTCCACTGTTGATTCCTCTATAAGTGAATCAACCTCATCCTGATCCCCTTCAGGTAGGTCGATCTCTGTGTGGGGCTGTTCCCCCACTAACAGGCACTCTGAAGGAGGAGACGGAGATCGGACGCGCTCTTCCTGTGACAGGGAAGCAGCGATCAATGCTGTTAATCTCTCTTCCAATCCTCCCAGAGTTGAGGATAAAACCTCCTCTGTTATATATACAGGAGCTGGTGGACTGGGGACAGCCGCAGCACCAGGCATTCCTGCGGGGTTTCTACGGCTACTGACCTCTGCATTCTCAGGGGAGATTGGTGCAGTGCAAGCATGCCCAATATCCTCAGAGCCCGATGGAGACCCCTTTGGCTTCCTGGAAGATTATTTCCGGAGCGTCTGGACGACATATCCTTTAAGCACAAAGCTGAGGTATTCCCGTCGTCATACACCAATTTTTGCTGGTAATAGTCTAACACAGGTGCTGCTATATACCAGCTGGTGTCCACTAAAGTGCCTTTCTATGGGGATGCCTGCATCAACCGCCTCTGTGTGCCACTGTTTGTTGCTAGCTCTGTTTGCATGCAGCTGACACTTGTACTGTGTCTTTTAACCATGCTGGGACGCCCGCACATGCGCAGAAGCGCCGCGGCGCGCATCGAGCGTCATCCACCCGCCCCGCCCCTTTTTTTTTCATAGGAGGCGCGTGCACGCGCCCGCGCGCGCGCCCGTGCGCCAATGGCGCCCTTTTCGAAAACCAACAGAGGACTAGGAGCCAGGGCCCTCCGGAGGACCTGTGCGGTGGATGAACGCAGCAACAGGGCAGAGGAAGTGGATTCCGTCAGAGAAACTTACCAGCTGCCTGGATCTTTTGAGTTGAGAAAACCAAAGATCCACATTTACAAGAAAAATGGACTACAGCGGCCTCTAGTGGTTCAACACAGGTACCGCGGTCCCTGTTTTTTTTTTTTTTTTCTTGACTACTATTAAAATTTTACATTTTCAGTAGTTATAGGCAAACACAGATATTTAGCGGGAATACCGTTAGGTAACAGACAGAAAGACAAATTAGGCTTGGGGGTCCCCCAATAGAACCAAGTTCCTGAGGGCCCCCACTTACCTGATCCCCGCCGCAGGACTTTGTTTGGTCCACAAAAGTCCAAACTTCACCTATCACGGCAGGCATTGTAATTAAACCTTCAGGGACCGGGTTCCCAAGGATTCCACTCCCCTGGACCTGTATAGCACCCTGCACAGACAGCGTCTTGGTCGTGGGTATGACCAGAGCTCTGGATCCCAGGGTCCAGCCCTCCTAAGAGAAGCATTACAGGCAAAACCTTGCTCTTCTGCTGCAAGGCCCGGGTACCGACCGTTTAGCTATGAAGCTTTTTTGGTGGGATCCGGAACAGCTTACTAAGGCCCAAAAGAACCTGTACGCAAGCCCAGTGAAAACACATGTTACTCTTTGGCCAACACCTTAGACACTGGCAAAAAACTGAGGTGCTCCCGGGTGGGAGGGGCTTATATAGGGGAGGGTACTTCCGGTTTGGAATTGGCCAGTGCCAACACCTGAAGGTAATCTATATAACCCATTAGTAATGACTAAGTCGCTCTGTGTCCCGTGATGTACGAAAAAGAAAGGATTGTTATTATCTTTGCTCTGTGGCTCTGATTTAACCACTCAACAGTCCTCGATATTCGTTCATTGTTCCTGGGGTTGTTTTGGCTTTGAGGTGGGGCCTCCCCCTCTTTGACTTGATTTTTCTTATGCACCTGTACACTTTCCAGTATCTCTGGGTCGGAGGAAATAACACACTTGATATTGCTGATTTCTCCTGCCCTCCCACCGATTCTGTTCAAACCATATATCCCCTGAAACTCTGAAGAAGCCAATATATGTAAAACGCATCAGACAGTCACCTCCTGCTTTAATATGTGATATATACAATGTGTACTGCAACTTATAAGTTGTGCTATGATTACGTATGTGCATGTTAGAAATGTAGGAGGGAAACTCTACATTCAGAGCCATTTTCTTTATTTTCACAGCACTGTGTATGTTGTTATTCTTCAATTACTATAGGAATGTGATGCAGATTTTTCGTCCAAACAAATTTCTAATTAAATCAATGCATATGGAAATCTTTTACTTCACTTTGACTTGTTAAATGATTGTTGCAGGTCAGTGCCTCCAAATGCATTGGAGCTGGAGACCATGAGGCAATTCGCATTTTTAATCAGAAATTGGCTATTGCAGCCCACCATTTTTTGTTTTAGAGTGACGACACCAAGCTCTGGTTTAAAAAAATAATAATAATTCAATTCAAGTGTGTTTTCTTGACTCAAAGTAACTTCAATTGCTCTCAGCCACCTCCAAATCTCCAAATTCCTTTTTCACTGCTGTGATCCAATTTCTTGTTAGAGGACGACAGCGTTCGTTCTCCTTGGTCCCACTGTATATTGGAGCATAACCACCTTCTCTTTCTCACTCTTGAGATGGACTATGGGTTGTGTAGTGTGCATAGAGCAGTGCACATGACCACAACTAATGTGCACTACGCATTTAAAACAAACAGAAGTAAGAAGGAATGAAAAGGTTCAGGAGCTTGCAGAAGATGTTACAAGGAGGCTGAAAAATAGTAAGTGATTTAATGAAAAATGGGTTAAAGGGCCATTAAAGCTCTTTTTTTTTAATTTTTTTTTATAATCACTATGGTATACTTACCTGCTCTGTGCAATGGTTTTGCACAGAACAGCCCCGATTCTCCTCTTCTCAGGTCCCCCGCCAGCACTCTTGGCCTCTCTCCCCTTGCCAAGTGTCACCCTATTGCAAGCCACTTGCTATGGGTTCACTCGTGCCTTCTTGTTTCCGAGCCACCTCTGTGTGTCCGTAAGACACACACAATGTGGCTCGGCCCTGCTCCCTCCTCACTGGCTGTGGTTGACTGCAGTGGGAGCTAATGGCTCCTGCTGCTGTGTCTTGGCCAATGAGGAGGGATAGACCATGGAGAGTTGCCACTCTCATGCACATCTCTGGGTCAAGATGGGGCTCAGGTAAATATTGGTGGGGCTAGTGGGGAAGCTGTCCACAGAATGTTTTATACCTTCTTGCATAGAATACTTGAGGGTGAAAACCTTCAGCTTTTACAACCCATTTAAGTACAGAATGTTTATGGATTATTATTTATTTTTTTAATTAAGGATTTTATTTAGTTTCACTTTAATACAGGTTTCCTTTAAAACCGCAGTGGCCCTTGATTATTAGTGGGTCAGAATGAATTACTCCAGGCAGCCCGGGGGTTAATTTACTAAAACTGGAGAGTGCAAAATCTGGTGCAGCTCTGCATAGAAACTAGGGTTGTCCCGATACCACTTTTTTAAGACCGAGTACAAGTACCGATACTTTTTTTCAAGTACTCGCCGATACCGAATACCGATACTTTTTTTCAATGTCATGTGACAGTTTGAAAGATGGGGACTGATAGGTGGCACTTATGGGCACGGATCGATGGCACTTATGGGCACTGATAGGTGGCACTTGTGGGCAGTGATAGGTGGCACTGATAGGTGGCACTTGGGGGCACTGATAGGTGGCATTTATGGGCACTGATAGATGGCACTTGTGGGCAGTGATAGGTGGCACTTGTGGGCAGTGATAGGTGGCACTTGTGGGCAGTGATAGGTGGCACTTGTGGGCAGTGATAGGTGGCACTTGTGGGCACTGATAGGTGGCACTGATTGCACTGAAAGGTGGCACTGATTGCACTGATAGGTGGCACTTATGGGCACTGATAGGTGGCACTTATGGGCACTGATAGGTGGCACTTGTGGGCAGTGATAGGTGGCACTTGTGGGCACTGATAGATGGCACTGATTGCACTGAAAGGTGGCACTTGTGGGCAGTGATAGGTGGCACTTGTGGGCACTGAAAGGTGGCACTTGTGGGCACTGAAAAGTGTCACTTATGGGCACTGATAGGTGGCACTTATGGGCACTGATAGGTGGCACTTATGGGCACTGATAGGTGGCACTTGTGGGCACTGATAGGTGGAACTTGTGGGCACTGATAGATGGCACTTGTGGGCACTGATAGATGGCACTGATTGCACTATCAGTGCAATCAGTGCCATCTATCAGTGCCCACAAGTGCCACCTATCAGTGCCCATAAGTGCCACCTATCAGTGCAATCAGTGGCATCTACCAGTGCCACCTGATAGGTGGCACTGGTAGATGGCACTGATTCCACTGATAGGTAGCACTTGTGGGTACTGATAGGTGGCTGGCACTGAAATGCTGCGGGGGGGGGGGGGGGAAATGACACAGGATTTAAGAAAAAAAAAACCTGCTGCAACGCCCATCTTGGTACACCCTGCACTCGGCTGCAGTAAGCAACAGCAGACATCTTGTTACACCCAGCCCATATAGCTCGGGCTGGGTGTAACAAGATGTCTGCTGCTGCTTACTGCAGCTGAGTGCAGGGTGTACCAAGATGGGCGTGGGGACGTTCAGCCGCTGACGGCGACCGAATGTGACAGCACCGGTCACCGATCCTGATGCGGCTGCGCCCTGAACCCCTGCCAGCTTACCAGGTTCAACTGCAGGTGAGGGACTCGCTCTCTGCCCGCGGACTCCGTCCACCGACTGTGCCCGCCCTCTTCAGCCAGACTCTGCCCGCACTTTCCTCTCCCACCCTCCCCAGCCACTGACTCCTCCCACCCTCTCCGGCCAGACTCCGCCCGCACTCCCCCGCCCTCTCTCCTGCCCTTCCCAGCCACTGACTCCTCCCGCCCTCTCCGGCCACAAAAAAAAAGTATCGGGTGAAGCATCGGGAGCATTTGCGCGAGTACAAGTACTCGCGCAAATGCTTGGTATCGGTCCCGATACCGATACTAGTATCGGTATCGGGACAACCCTAATAGAAACCAATAAACTTACTGTTTTCTTGTTGATGCTTAATTGAACAAGATTATTATTATTTAGGTACTTGTATAGCGCCGTCAATTTACGCAGCGCTTTACATATACATTGTACATTCACATCGGTTCCTACTCTCAAGTAGCTTGCAAACTAAGGTCCCTAACTCACATTCATATACTAGGGCCAATTTTCAGACAGAAGCCAATTAACCTACCAGCATGTCTTTGGAGTGTGTGAGAAAACCGGAGTACCCGGAGGAAACCCACGCAGGCACAGGGAGAACATGCAAACTCCAGTCAGGTAGTGTCATGGTTGGGATTCGAACCAGCGACCCTTACTGCTAGGCGAGAGTGCTACCCACTACACCACTGATGAAGTTAGAAACTGATTGGCTGCTATGCACAGCTGCACCAGTTTTAGTAAATCTACCTCCCGTTTGCCTATAGCAGCAAATGAAATAAAATCAGGGAGCTGTAAAGGAATCATGGAGTCTTCCTGTTGACCGAAGCAGAAGCTGTGGCTCATATAGGGAGAGCTCAGATTTCTCGTATAGAAGAATCCCTTTGGGATTATTAAAGTATTCTGAATCTGATTATAGATACCGACTGAAAGTGGTTCTAAAGGCAGAAGTTTTTTTTATCTCGATGCATTCTATGCTTTAAGATAAACCTTCTGTGTGCAGCAGCCCCCTAATACTTACCTTGGCCCCACCTGGATCCAGCGATGTTGCACAAGAGTCTCGGCTGTCTGGAACTCCCCTCCTTTTTGGCTGAGACAGCAGTGGGGTGCCATTGGCTCAAAGTCAGTGAGCCAATGAGAAGAGAGAGGGGGTGGGGCCGAACCACAGCTCCTATCTGAATGGACACAGAGCAGCGGCTTGGCTCGGTGCCCCCATAGTGAGTTTCTTGTTGTGGAGGGAGGAGCCAGGAGAGACGATGAGGGACTGAGAAGAGGAGGATCTGGGCTGCTCTGCACTGAGCAGGTAAGTATAACATGTTTAATATTTTTAAATGGGGGAAAAAAAATACTTTAGTATCACTCAAAGCCATCTTTGAAGGGTCTTTGATAACATTTTTAGGTTTTATACAGAGGTGTATGTAGCTCCTGGTCTGCTTTGGGATAATCTGATACTCTAAAATGAGTTGTTTTGTCTAATTGTATTGATGATTTATTCCATGTTTTTTCCTGTAGTTATCCATCAGTGCCCATGAACCAGTGTGTACTTACAGCACCTACTGCATCACAGTTGTAATTACAGATGCTAGATGGCATGTAATCTTCTTCAGCAAATGTGTTAGCACTGTTCCTTATTTTTCCAATCCCTGTAACATCCAAGACCCTGCAGGTTAATAATCGCTCCCGATGTCCACTATGTTTTGGCTTCAGAAAGCTGTTTTTTTGGCTTTCCATTTCTCGTTGTTTTGTACAAGATGAACAAACCATCCAGACTGAATGTTAAAATTCTGAAATTGCTTCTCACAGTTATCTATCTAAAACACATTACTGTCCCTGGTACATGCAGCAGCATGATCTGACAATAAAAAAAAAATTCCCCAGTATTAAAAATGTATGTATCTGCAAACTATTCAAATACATATAGCTGCAGGATTTATGTGCCACTGCTCAAGCGAGTTACGCTTAGGAAAATAAATATTTTCCATTCAGTAGTGCAGCACACAGCAGTTTCAGCAGAATGGCTTAAGCTCTCCGAGCCTGTAATGTGTATTAGTCAAGTGAAATACTGGGATCCTCTGTATTTTACAATAAATGCAGTGGACATTCGCTTTGTGAATATGCTTGAAGCATTGTCAGCCATTCAGATTAGTTTGCTTCATGTTTCTCTATGTGGATTGAAACAAGACCAGCATTTCTTGTGTAGGAAAAAACACACCCAAATGTACAAAGAAAAAAAAAAAAATCAAATAAAAAGAAAAAGACAATCTGTTTTGGGTTTCTTGGTAGCTGCAGGGAATGAATAGAACATCATTCCTAGATACGTTCAGTAAATCTTCTAATAAGGTCGTGTTCTTGTTGACAGGATCCAATATTGTGCGGTACTACATATACACCTACTGTTGCTGTCACCTAGTTGTTGTACGTTGAAGGTATTTCCTAGTGACATTTTGTGTCTGTCTTTTATTTTTTATGTGTTATTTTTAAAAACTTGACATTTCATTCTAGAATATCTTTCTGTTCTGAAAGTTATCAAGTACCTGATTTTTCCTTCCGTTATGTTCTGATAAAAGTGGTGCCTGGCAGATCATATTAGTAAAACGTGTGCTTTAATTGCTCTTTGAGTACATGGATATTGATCCACTGGCTAATGCGTGTAATTTTGTGAGCCAGACGTCCCCACCAGACATTATTACCATAACTGTAAAGTGAATTTATGTACGATAAGGGTAGGAAGAGGACCCAGAGCTTGATGTAATCAAATGAGTCACCAGAAGAAAGTAAAATACTATAATAATAAATAACATTACACGCACGCTGGGGGGCACCTTAGAGAAGCAGGGAGGCACTTGTAAGGGCAGCATGAAGCCTGAGGTTGGGCTCCAAGACCACTTATAGCAGTGGTTCTCAACCTTTCTAATGGCGTGACACCTTAATAAAATTTCCCAAGTTGTGGAGACCCCTAACAGTAAAATTATTTTCGTAGTGTGGGTTGTCAGCGCCCAAGGCAAAACAAGTAATTTGCGCCCCTACCCCACGGACATTTTAGCGCTCCCTGAGTCCCTTCTACTCGTACAGTATTAAAACCCATTATGGTACATTTTAGGACGTACCACTCTTTCTCTTTGTTCTCCTTTTATCTCTCTCTATCCTAATTTTTTATTTTTTTTCCTCATCCCTCTCTTTAGCTGTCTTTCTTGTTCTTTCTCTTATTCTTTCTCTCCCTTTTTCTTTGTTCCTTTCCCTCTTTTCCTCTCCCTTCCATGTATTCTCTACTCTACTTGTATTCCTTCTCTTACTCCTTGATATGGAGGGGGGGTATGAGTGGCAGTGCTGGTGGGGGGTGGATTCAGCCAACTTAGGTGCTCTTGATCAAGGTCATCTGCTGATCTAAGAACTGTAGTGGGGACTTTTAATGGAAACTATAATCACAAGTATTTTTACGCACAGTGTCTCCAGCTTCACTGTGTCTGCGACTTTGTGGCGTCTCGTAACAGTGACACCTATGCCGAAATCAGGAGATAGGGTCTCCCCCAGCCCCTCCCACTTCACATTCCTCACCAGTCAGCTGACCTCTAGTCTCTGCCCCCAAGCCATGCCGTGAACTGAATGGGCGGCTGCGAAGAGGCCAGCTGGGCGGCCACAGGCTCCAGGGACAGCCCTGCTGGGCGGCCGCAAAAAGGCTGGGAGAGCAGCGTGGGCTTCAGGAACAGCCCAGGATTCTGTGTCCCCTGGCAAATCGTCATTTGACCCCCGAGGGTGTCCCGACCCCCAGGTTGAGAAACACTGACTTATAGTAAAGATTTCTTAGAATGTTTAGTTCATAAAGTTGTATGGGATATCCACATGTTCGTGTGTTGCCTTGGTCGTTGTGCTTAGATCACCATAGCTACTGTTATTAAAGCGGACCTTCAATAATTTTTACTCTTTCGTCCATGGACCAACACAGCTTCTCTATTGACAAAGTGGGTATTATCCGTTAATTAGGAGTGACTAGGCAGAAAACTTGTAAAAAGTGTTGCATCACACCTTCTACAGTACGGCCCAGGGGGCGGACCCTCTGGGTATATCCCCTCAGTCTGCATCACGCAGATCAGTTTTTTTCTGTCTAGCAAGGAGTAGGACATGGCTCCCTTCGGGCCCATTGGTCCGGGGGAAAAAGATATTTTTTTGCTACATTTTTTTTTTTTTGTTTCCTGTGATCTTCGATCAATTGCCGACTGGGTGACAGGCTGGATCCTCGATCCTTGTAGTCTCCCCAGTTTCGGCCGGTGAGCTTACACTCCAGGGCCTGCATCGGGCCGCTCAGCTTCGGCTGACCTTACGGCCGAGTCGCAGTAGCCTGTCTGGTGAGCTTACGCTCCAAGGCTTGCATCGGACCGCTCAGCTTCGGCTGACCTTACGGCCGAGTCGCAGCAGCCTGTCTGGTGAGCGTCGCACTCCAGGGCATACATATGATCGTCCCCTTGGGTCCAATCACAGCATGCCTGGCCAACAGTCACCTTCCGTGCGCGGACGATGATCTGTTTGGAATGTCTTCCAGCATGATACATGCAGGATAGGTAAATAAACTCCCCTGCCTCGGCTGGGTGATTTGGCTGGACATTCCTGGAGAGACCAAGTAAGTGGTTGTGGCCCCTTTCTTCCCTCTCTCCTTGCCCTTCCCTCCTCCCTGGGCTTCTAGCTAAGGTTGCTGGGGGTCACCTAGGGGGTTCCACTGGAGCGGGGCTGGCTGTAACTAACATTTAAAAAGATGTAATTTCTGCTTACCTGTGTGTGTGCTTCTTCCCCCTCCATGCTGTCGGCGGCCATTTTGTGGTGGTCCATGCCGGGTTCGGCCTCTAGTGACTGCCCGGTGCCCATCTTCCTGTGGTTTCGGCGCCATTTTCTTCTAGTTCCACACCCTCTTGCCTCTATCGACTGATCGTCGGCCATGTTTGTAATGATCCATGCTGTATGTATATATTGCCGTTCGGCGGCCATCTTTTTGTGGTCTACGGCTGCTTTGGCCTCTAGCTTCGGCTCGGAAGAAATTCACACAGGAAGCACTGATAAAAGAAGCAGACTGACACAGCAGCGGTGGGACAGTATCACAGGCGCAGCACGGCAGCATAGCGGTACTGATCCAATGGTGGTGAGTCCTCTGGGTGACCCAGCATCTCTGCAGCACAGGAAGGTGGCCTATTGGTATCTTGCCTGGAGCCCTGTGGGTGTCAGCGCGTGGTCAGCATGGCATCTGAGCCAGATGTCTTCTCCCCTGAAACACCAGATTTAGCAGCTGGTGCCCCTGAGGTGTCTATGAACGCTATGACGGCAATCCTAGAGGCGTTTGCTGCCAGGGTGGAAGCAGCACACGGGAATACAGGAGGTAGTAAACGCCCCCGTCCCCTGCAAGCTTCTGGGGATAATTCTGATGCAGAACCAGGTCAAGCTACGGCTCAGGGCCCAGATTCTGATGCATCAGAGACTGCAGACCATGACCGGACAGTGAGGATGACTCCAAGTCCAGGTCAGTACGCGAGACGGCTTTGGTATCTGACCTTATTACTGTAGTGCGGGATATGCTAAAGTTGGAAAATACTGCAGAAGCAGCAGAGACTCCGGTCCACTTTGGGTTTCATAAACCTGCCCGCACTGCTAAGGTGTTCCCTTGTGTGTCTTATTTTGATAAACTCTTATACAAGGAATGGGAGAACCCACTGAGGGCCTTTACAGCCCCAAAGGGGTTTGCGGTATGGTACCCCTTTGAGGAGAGTTTTCTGAAGAAATGGACCTCTCCCCCTATAGTGGACCCACCGGTGTCCAGACTTAATAGAGCCACCACAATTCCAGTAGAAGGGGCTCCTGTTTTCAAGGACCCTGTGGATAAGAAGGCTGAAGCACTCGCTCGCTACCTATACTCAGTGGTTGGCTCGGCAGTACGCCCGGGATTGGCGGGCCCTAGTGTCTCAGACACTTGCTGAATGGGCAAGATTGCTACTCCAGGGTTTAAGGAGCGAGATGCTCCTCCTGATGAGATAAAATTGGCCGACCAGTTGGTCCAGGGCCTTAGGTTTGTCTGCGAGTCAGACATGGATACTATTCTCCTGCTGTCAAAAGCTTTGGTTTATGCAGTAGGAATACGCCGCCTGATCTGGCCAGACCTCCAAGAAAGCCCTGTTGGATCTGCCTTTTAAGGGCGACAGACTTTTTGGGGCCTCTATGGATGACATCATCAAGGATGCCACAGGAGGTAAAAGCACTTTGCTTCCTCAAACTAGCAAGGGTAGGGGCCACGCCAAGGGCAAGGGCCCTCCTTTACTGCACGCAAGCATTTTTTTCGTCCCCCTAGGGCAGTGATGGCGAACCTTGGCACCCCAGATGTTTTGGAACTACATTTCCCATGTTGCTCATCTACACTGCAGAGTGCATGAGCATCATGGGAAATGTAGTTCCAAAACATCTGGGGTGCCAAGGTTCGCCATCACTGCCCTAGGGCGACAGGAGAATGACCCCAGGCCAACAAGGCGCCTGCCCAAGGACAAAAGCGTTCTTGGTCCCGAAAACCCAACAAACCTGCGGACAAATCTGCGTCCGCATGAAGGTCCGCCCCCACCCAGCTCTCGGGTGGGGGGACGTCTTCGCAAATTCGCGACTCAGTGGACAGCTCTAGTCTCCGACAGGTGGGTTTGCGAAGTAATCTCCTCAGGCTACAAGATAGAATTTCTCTCTTGTCCACCGGACAGATTCATCACCTCCAATCTCCAGCTACTACCGACCCGTCGGGAGGCCCTGTATGGGGCGGTCCAGGGCCTACTGGAACGCGGGGTAGTTGTTCCAGAACAGGAACAGGGTCAGGGTTTTTACTCAAATCTGTTCATTGTGCCGAAGAAGGATGGGGTTCATCCAATCTTGGATCTCAGAGCCCTCAATTGCTTTGTGAAGGTACAAAGATTTTGGATGGAGTCGGTTCGATCTGTAGTCACGGCTCTCCATCCGGGGGACTTTCTGACCTCCTTGGACATCAAGGACGCATACCTGCATGTCCCCATATACTCCAGACACCAGAGGTTTCTCCGATTTGCTATCGGGAAGGACCACTACCAGTTTGTGGCCCTCCCGTTTGGCCTTGCCTCAGCACCCAGGACGTTCACCAAGGTGCTCGCTCCGATTCTGGCACTTCTAAGACAGCGGGGTATCGCTATCATGGGCTACTTGGACGACCTTCTACTGAAGGCCCCTTCAAGCTCAGAATTAGAGGTAAGCGTGTCCATTACCTGTCAGACCCTTCGAGAATGTGGTTGGATACTAAACACGCAAAAGTCTGTATTGGTGCCCACTCAACGCCTAGTGTACCTGGGGTTGATTCTGGATTCCTCAGAGGCAAAGGTATTCCTCCCTGTGGAGAAGTTGCAGACCCTCCGGACTGCAGTACGGCAGCTGACTTCCAGGAATTGGTCATCAATACGTTTTTGCATGCGAGTGTTAGGCCTCATGGTAGCCTCCTTCGAGTCCCATATGCTCAATACCACACTCGAGTGTTACAGAAGGAAGTTCTGTTCAGATGGAACAGATGTCCATCTCTGGATTATCAAATCAGAGTGAGCCACCTAGTCAGGAGATCCCTGGTATGGTGGCTGACAGCACCGGCTCTAATGGCCGGGAAGTAATTTCTTCCGGTTTACTGGATAGTGATCACGACGGACGCCAGCCTTACAGGTTAGGGGGGGAGTCTGGGGTTTTAAGTCGGCGCAAGGTCGCTGGACCCCAGACGAAGCCCTCCTGCCGATCAATGTCCTGGAAATCTGGGCGATCAGGCTGTGCCTCTTCAAATGGTCTGAGGCTGCAAGGGCGTCCAGTCAGGATCCAGTCAGACAACGCCACAGCAGTGGCATATGTCAATCATCAAGGAGGAACAAGAAGCTCAGCTGCAGCATCAGAGGTCGCTCGCATCCTGAAGTGGGCAGAGAGGAGCGTACCGGCACTGTCGGCCGTGTACATTCCGCGTGTGGAAAACTGGCAGGCGGACTACCTGAGCCGCCAGATGCTGGACCAGGGAGAATGGTCCTTACACCCGGAGGTGTTCCAACTCCTCTGCCAAAGATGGGGCACACCAGACGTAGATCTTCTGGCTTCCCGACTCAATCGGAAGGTATTGAGGTTTGTGGCCCGGTCAAGAGACCCATGGGCAGACGCAACGGACGCGTTGGTGGCATCGTGGGGTCAGTATCGGCTAATCTATGCCTTCCCTCCCTTAAGGCTTCTTCCTCTTCTGCTCCGCAGAGTGGAGGCAGAGGGAATTCCAATGATCCTAATCGCTCCAGATTGGCCTCAGCGTCCTTGGTATGCCGATCTAGTACGTCTGGTAGCAGATGTCCCCTGGCGCCTACCACTACGGAAGGACCTGCTATCGCAAGGTCCCATACTCCATCCTGCTTTACGGTCACTGGCTTTAACGGCATGGCTGTTGAGAACCAGGTACTGAGAGACCGGGGCCTGTCAGATTCAGTAATCTCTACTATGAGAAGTGCTCGGAAACCATCCTCTAGGAAGGTTTATCACCGCACTTGGAAGGCCTACATCTCCATGTTTTTCAGAAATGAAATGGCATCCGCGTACTTATTTGGTTTCCAGAATCCTGCTGTTTTTACAGAATGGGGTGGACCAAAGGCTTGCCCTAAGTACGATTTAAGGGGCAGATATCTGCCCTGGCTGTCTTTTTTTTCAGCGACCCCTGGCGACTCACTCTCTCGTGAGGACATTTGTGCAGGGGGTTCGACATGTGGCTCCTCTGGTCCGTCCCCCGCTACCTCCGTGGGACTTGAACCTGGTCCTCTTGGTGCTTCAGAAGGCACCGTTTGAGAATATTAGAGATATTCCCCTGTTGACACTTTCTCAGAAAGTGGTCTTTTTGGTGGCTGTTACGTCAGTTAGACGAGTCTCTGAGCTGGCAGCCTTGTCCTGCAAGGCTCCCTATTTGATTTTCTACAAGGATAACGTGGTGCTGCGGCCGCAGCCTTCCTTTCTTCCGAAAGTCGTTTCGGCTTTTCATCTCAATGAAGACATTGTACTTCCATCCTTGTGTCCTCATCCGTCGAATCCTAAGGAGTCGGTGTTGCATTCCTTGGACGTTGTCCGAGCTTTGAGAGTATACCTATCTGCTACTTCCCTGTTCCGGAAGTCAGACTCACTGTTTGTTTCGGTGGCTGGTCCCAAGAAGGGCCAAGCAGTCTCGTCGGCCACCATCTCTAGGTGGATCCGACAGACAGTAATCCAGGCTTACGCCTTAAAGGGTCAAGCGCCCCCCTTCCCAGTCACGGCGCATTCGACCAGGGCAAGAGGTGCCTCTTGGGCTTTCTGACATCAAGCGTCTGTTTCCCAATTAAGTAAAGCTGCGACTTGGTCGTCCGCTCACACTTTCACAAAATTCTACAAGGTTGATGTAGGTGCATCTTCGGATGCCTCTTTCGGCCGCAAGGTTTTGCAAGCGGCTGTTTAGAGTTGCAACTCCTCCGTTGGAGGAGTGCTGTTTGTATTTGGGGTGAAGTTTTTATTTTTATGCTGTCACCACCCCTCATTTTTTTTCTGACACTGCTTTGGGACGTCCCACTTTGTCAATAGAGAAGCTGTGTCTGTCCATGGACGAAAGAGTAAATAGGATTTTTTACTCACCATAAAATCCTTTTCTCGGAGTCCATGAACCGACACAGCACCCATCCCTCCTTTTAAGTTTGTACTGCTTTTTGATGAACTGATCTGCGAGATGCAGACTGAGGGGATATACCCAGAGGGTCCGCCCCCTGGGCCGTACTCTAGAAGGTGTGATGCAACACTTTTTACAAGTTTTCTGCCTAGTCACTCCTAATTAACGGATAATACCCACTTTGTCAATAGAGAAGCAGTGTCGGTCCATGGACTCAGAGAAAAGGATTTTACGGTGAGTAACTTTCCATCTATTAAATCTTCTGCCCTTGTTTTAACTTTGGATAGTAAAACTTTTTTTTTCTCCCTGTAAATACCTTATACAGCCCACTTCCTGTTTCTTGTCTGGTCATTAGCCTAGGCTTATGACATGTACAGCTCTCTCTCTTTCTCACTCTCGTGAGAGTTTGCCAGGAAGGGAGGGGGGGGGGTGAGTCATAAGAGGGCCAATGAGAGCTGCAGAGCTGGAGGTGTGTGTCTGTGTAAATCCAGGAAGTTAACAGGCAGCAGCGTCAGCTGCCCACAATTAAAATGGTTGCAGCCAGACTTGGTGAAGGGAGATTTCTGCAGCATATTTGGCAAGTACACAATCACAATATATATAAAATAATATGCAAAGTGGTTGAAGGGAAGCTTCAGAATGCCAAAGATGTTTTTATTACAAGTGATGTGAGCAGACTGCAATTCCTCTTTGACTACTTGGCTACTGGCCACTTTTACCCTCTTCCTGCCCAGGACAGCACTTTTAACCACTAGAGGCCCGCACTATAGCCAAATGACGGCTACAGCGCGGACCTAGAATGCCGGGAGGCCGTCAATTGACATCCTCCCCTTTCCTCGTTCCCCGAGCGAGCTCACGAGCACGCATCGGGGAACTTCCGTGCCCGCCACGTCACACGGGCCTGGCGGCCACGATGTCCGCCAGGTACCCGCGGTCGGCAATTACAGAGCCAGGGATGTGGATCTCTGTGTGTAAACACAGAGATCCACATCCTGTCAGGGAGAGGAGACCGATGGTGTGTCCCTTGTACATAGGGACAACCATCGGTCACCTCCCCCAGTCAGTTCCCTCCCCCCACAGTAAGAATCACTCCCTTAGGCACACTTAACCCCTTCAGCGCCCCTAGTGGTTAACCCCTTCACTGCCAGTGTAATTTTTACAGTAACCAGTGCATTTTTAAAGCACTAATCGCTGTAAAAATGACAATGGTCCCAAAATGGTGTCAAAAGTGCCCGATGTGTCCGCCATAATGTCGCACTCACAATAAAAAATCGCTGATCGCCGCCATTACTAGTAAAAAAAAAAAAAATTATAAAAATGCTATAACTTTTGCGCAAACCAATCAATAAACGCTTATTGTGATTTTTTTATTTTATTTTTTTTTACCAAAAATATGTAGAAGAATACGTATCAGCCTTAACTGAGATTTATTTATTTTTAAATTGGGATATTTATTATTGAGAAAAGTAAAAAATATAGTATTTTTTTCAAAATTGTCGCTTTTTTTTGTTTATAGCGCAAAAAATAAAAACCGCAGAGATGATCAAATACCACCAAAAGAAAGCACAACCGCGCAATTGTCATTCAAAGCGTGACAACGCTGAAAGCTGAAAATTGGCCTGGGCAGGAAGGGTGTTTAAGTGCCCAGTAAGCAAGTGGTTAATGACAATTGCGCGGTCATGCAACGCTCTACCCTAAACAAAATGTTTATAATTTTTTGAGACACATGCATTTTTTTTTTTGTGGTATTTAATCACTGCTGTTTTTTTTTTTTCTAAAAAAAAAAAAAAATAGGAAAAACATCTATTTTTTTTTTTATATTTTTTTTTAGTTTCTCATAAAATTTTGTAAAGAAGTAATTTTTCTCCTTCACTGATGTGCGCTGATGAGGCTGCATTGATGGGCTGCCCTGATGAGATGGCACTGTTGAGGTGGCACTAATATGCAGTACTAGGCACTGATAGGCAGCACTAATGAGCAGGCACTAATGGTCACTGACTGGCATCACTGTGGGGCACAGACTGGCTTGACTGCTAGGCACTGTTGAGAAGATGCCACTGATCGTCTCTCCTCATGCTATCAGTGTGAGAAAAGGAATGCCGATGACCAGTGTTTCCTTGTTTACATGTGATCAGCTGTGATTGGACACAGCTGATCACATGGGTAAAGAGCCCCGTCATCGGCTCTTTACAGAGATCGGTGACGCGGCGTGTCCCAGAGACAGAGCACATCACCAATTTGCCACTCTGCACGCCCCTTAAGTGTGTGCAAGTGCGGCGAGAGTAGGATGACGTTGTCCCAAAACAGGAGAGCCGTTGCCTGCCCGTGATTTGTCAACACGGCGGGCAGGAGGTTGTTAAACTAAGGTGCGAAGTTGGGCTTCACAATATGCAGCTACTCAGCTGCCCAACATAATCTGGTGGGACAATTGATTCCTGTGATCATAACTTGTCTTTTATCATTTCAAAAAAGACTCCTGCAATCTGCTATATGCAGTTGACTTACACTGTTGCGAATTCAAAATCACGCGATTTTGCCACGAATTTGCAGCGATTTTAGGGAATGCCAGTCTATAGAGAGGAATTTGCATCGCACAGGGATCAAACTCGCACAGGACCCTTTTTTCCCGCAACTTAGATTCGCAATGCATTGATGTGAATGGCACTAATGTAAAACAATGTTATTTAAATGACTTGCGAATTTGAGTAATTGCAACGGCTCAAATTAACAATAGAATTCGCAGCAGTGTGAACCCAGCCAAAGGAAACGTTTAGGGTAGATCAAACAAATTAACCTACATACTGACCTTACTCTGGCTGCTGACTGCTGGGAGCACGCCGTGCGCCCGCTCTCAGCATAGAAAAGTGTTTACATGGGGCCGCATATATGCACTTCTTGGGCAGGAAGAGGTTAAAGCTGAGCTCTGGAAGAGGTGTTTGTATTTTTTCTTGAACTTTGGTGTACTTTGTGTGTTTCTTTTAGATCTGTTTAGTAATCCATTGTGAAAGTTTGTCTCCTGTAATAAGGACCAGTTGCTGCTCTCTCTCTCTTTCTCTCTCTCTCTCTCTCTCTCCTTGTACAGGGTTATTTGGTCTTTTATGTGCCCCCCTCCGTAGTTTTCTGCAGACAGCCTGTTGTGGTTGGAAAATTTTTATATAGTGAAGTAAATGTGTTTGGATCATCACAAAGCACGTTTATTAACTTCAAGATCATTCAAATTTATGGAAGTAGGCTGAAAACAATCGAAATATGTGGAACATATGAGTTTGATCATAGATATGCTTTAAATCGCAATTTTTGTGCCTGGAGTTCAGCTGTAAGGCAAAACATTTTATGGTTTTGGATAGAACAGTGAAGGGTTAGCCTTATTGTTAGGTTTTATTGCTGTCTGTGTCCCTGTTAAGGGGATTTACGCCAGCCATAGATGGTTCAAATCCCGGGCCAGTTCAGCAGGGACTGGCATTTGAACCATGTATGAGCAGGCTGAATGTACCCAATGTGATCGCTCAAGTTGGGTAGAACCAGCCTGTCGGATTTTACATGTGATTATTGATAGCGGCTGATATAGCCGCTAGCAGTATTCACTGTGTTCACCTGGTGGGGATGGCTCCCCCGTCCCCCTTCCGGGAGAACACAATTGCTCCACTGGAGGGATTTCCTCATCAACACTGACCGTGTTGACGGGGGGGATCAAGCAATATTCTTTGCAGGAAAGAAAATCGCTCCATCTATGGCCGGCCTTGCTGTCCTATATTGCCCTGATCACTAAATGTTACCAGGGATGAAAGGAAGCGCAAGTCCAAAATTTGGAGTTGCTTCCACAACAGGAATAGAAGGAAAATCTTCCTTTTGTAACAATTGATAAAGTCTTTAGTGACGAAACATGTCTGGGCGTGGTCTGCATGGCAATTCTTTGTGATTCCTAACGTTGTGTCACCGCCGAGGGTGAAGCGACTCTGACTGGGGAAGTGAGTGAGCAAGTGGAGGGTGAGATCTGCTGGTTATTTTGGGTCCGCCGTGACCGCAATTCCTAGCAACACCACTGCAAGTCTCCTTCATTAGATTACTTTTGATTGAAGTGCCTGTGTGAAATTTAAGTGATGTGAGTACAATGGTTGAGGATTTGTGTGCACCTTTTTAATAAATTGGTTTTACGTACTTCACCATTGGAAGCATTTTTATTTTTACATGTGGATTTGAATTCCTTATAATCACCGGTGGAATTACGCATTAACCCTGGTGGGTTATCAAGCTATTATGCCGAGCATGAGAGTGTGAGGCATATCTTTTTGGTGAGTTATATTCTTATGGGAGTGGATTCACAAAACACGAGCGGTGTGGTGGAAGACTATCATTAAGTTTTCAAGTTAAAGAACATTTGTTGGCATATTGAGTTTAATCACCTGAATAATTCTTCAATTTATGGACTTTCTTTATGAACTGATTTTTGGCTGTTTTCACTAATTTTGTTCATGTACTGTTTGATTTCACGGTTGAACACACATTATTTTTATATATTTTATATTTTATTTTTAGTACCATAGGTTCACTTTCACGTGGTGACTTGTGTTTTTATATACTGTGTGTGTGTGTGTGTGTATATGTGTGCATATATATATATATATATATATATATATATATATATATATATATATATTATAATATAATATAATATATAATCTGATTTGTACAACATTTTCAGGACTGTTTCATTGGTAACAGAGCACTACTATTTTTTTCACTTAAAATTCACCTACAACACATCTGTGTAATGTTTATTATAAATTCGAACAGCCACTTGCAGCCATTGTGCCAGAGTGGCTACACAGGTAGTAGACCGGGGCAGTGTGTTGTCACTCTTTAACAGGAAGTGCTTGAAAGACCTTCATGGCAGGATCACCAGGTATTTTATGAAAGCTGCAAATCAAAAATAATGAAAGACTTGTATGAGATTTTAGAAGTTGGAGTTTACTTTACTGTGTATCAATGTTGTGATAACTGTTGTGCTTTGGATATAGATATATATATTAGGGCCGAAACAACTAATCGATTAATCGACAACTAATCGATTATGAAATTAATCGATTACTTTTTTCATAATCGATTAATCGGCCAGTAACATAATGGGGTTAGAAAAAACTAAAATGAGCCCTTTACAGTACAAAAAGAGCAAATCGCTACTGTAAATATTACTTTCACTGTCCCACAGTAAGAAATTAACCCCTTACAGCGATAGTTTTTTTAACCGCATTATGTTACTAAACATTTCAGGCCTGGGTCACACCTCTGTGTTTTTTTTTTGGTGCTTTTTGCAGAAACGCACTACAGGTCATTTACATGGTTTCCTATGGGACACGTTCACATCCATGATTTTTTCAGCTTCTGCGTATTTGGAAAGGGCAAGTACTTTAACGCAAAACGGTGCTATTTTGGTTTTTTGGTTTAATATACTTCAATAGAGAAGCTGCAGAAAAGCGTGCAATGTGTTTTTGCGGCAATTTGTGTTTCTTAGTCTGCCCAACAACAAATTGGCCAAAAAAAAAAAGTAAAAATGCAGCAAAATTACCTTTTTTTTTTTTTTTACGGTTATTAACCGATTAATCGAAACAATAATCGCGCAACTAATCGATTATGAAAATAATCGTTAGTTGCAGCCCTAATATATATATATATATATATATATATATATATATATGTGTGTAGCGGAGTATTGCCTTTTTAAATCCCTCAGAGACTACATTACCCAGTACACTTTTAGGCACCCAGGGTGCATTGCCCCACACAAGGACTGTTGGGGTGGACTTTATAAGGGAGAGGCGAAGCCCAGTTCTTTGTCTTTGGACACCGCCCACCCAGCAAGTTGAGCTGCTGCTTGAGCTCCTGTGACTCTAGGCCAGAAGCCTGAGCCTTTTTTCCAAAGAGCCTTCCGCGCGCACCGAGGAACCTCTCTCCTTTGATACTGCACCTTTGCCAGGAGGACCGAAGACCCAGATGTCGAGGGATCGGTGTACTTAGACACTGCAGCGGAAGAAACGGACGTGGACTGGTCTGGTTGGGTGAGAGAGCACCTGCTCATAGACAGACACAGTATCTCTGTTACCTTGGTGGATTACAAATTCTATTCTTCAAGTGTGCCACTGTTGCTAGCGAAGATTTCGCTACAGAACTTCCACTTCAGTCAGGCCTGACTGGGTAGTGTAGACATTCCTGGGCGCCATATTGTCCACGAGGGGAAATAGCTGCAAAGAGGACTATTAAGCCCCGTACACACGATCGGTTTAACTGATGAAAACCGTCCGATGGATGGTTTTCATCAGACAAACCGATCGTGTATGGTACCCATCGGTCTTTTTTCCATCGGATGGAAAAAATAGAACTTGTTTTAAAATTTTCCGATGGATCAAAAACCGATGGTAATTTCCGATCGTCTATGGGCAAGTCCATCGGTTAAAAAACCCACGCATGCTCAGAATCAAGTCGACGCATGCTCAGAAGCATTAAACTTCATTTTTCTCGGTTCATCGGAGTGTTTTACGTCACCGCGTTTGGAACGGTCGGTTTTTTGACTGATGGTGTGTGGCCAAGACTGATGAAAAACAATTTCATCGGATTTCCGATGGTCAAATCCATCGGACGAAAATCCATAGGTTATCCGATCGTGTGTACAGGGCTTTAGAGTTGCATAGCATTGTATACTTGTCTGCTTGTTTAACACTGTTTATTGCAGGGCTCTGCATATGACTTGTACCCACCTGTTTTATTGCTTACCCACTAATCAAAGTAAAAATACAAGGGTTAAGTATATTGGTGTCTGTTCTTTACTTTATGGAAGGGATAGGTAAAGGAAGTTTTAAAATATCACTGTGTGTTCTTGTCATAGGATTGTGCCACTGTGAGTTACAGCCCTCACAATCCTATCATCCCCTACTAACTGTGCCAAGGGAGGTTGGAGCCGATTGCCAGGGGTTGACAGCGGTGCACTACAGGGCCCAAAATTATACAGGCAGCCCTCTTAACTGGGGGTATCGCTACACACATATATATATATATATATATATATATATATATATAGCTAAAGGTAAAATGGCTTACTTCTGCTCTGAAGTGCTTCTTATCTTACTAATAAGAAAATCCTTGTTCCAATGTTCTTGGTAAAGAATGTTTGAATGTTTATGTTGCAATATAACATGTAAGGCAGCATTTTAGGAGATCACACATCAGGGTAGATGCTGAGGATTCTTTTCTCTTTAGTAAATATAACTATATAAGTGTAGGTCCACATATCTTCAGCATAATAGCTTCTACACAGCTGGAATGTCTGTACAGAAGCTTCCTTAGTTTTATACTGTTTGTAAAGTCTCAATTTCTATCTAATAAAAAACCCTTTTCTTTGTTAGCTTAGATTTGTAGATAAAGCTGAAAGTCATGTAGATGTGTCTGTACTTCAATAATATTGTACAGGTGAACTCGAAGGTAAATTTTGCAACCACAAAGCACAGTCCATCTCATTAAAACTTGGGTATGAAGTTTTTTGAAACACTTAGGAGACTTGAGTTCTATAAAACCATATTCCCTGGGTTTCAGCTTGAAGTACTGGAATGGTATTTTGTGACAAGGGTGACATCTTGTGGCTCCTTTGAGAAGTGAACCAGTTTCTGTTCAGCAGTAAACCTCCGTAGAAAGTGATTCATTTCAACCAGAACAAAGCAAACAAAACCATCTCTGTGGCCAAAAGAATCATATTGGGCTTATCTATAAAAATGATGAAGGCACTGTTTTTTTTTTTTTTTTTACAACAACCCATAACAATCCTGATTTACTTTTTGTGTTGCAGTGCCAGAGGATTAAAGAAAGGATATTGTTGCTGTGGACAACAAGAGCAGTTCCTCTTTGACAGAAATATTAGGCCCCAGTCTTTCTGATTTATCGTCGTATGTTTCTGGGCATAGCATAGTAAATAGTTTTCTTCTTTAATTTTTTATTTTTTTACCATATTGTCCGCAAAATAGAAGGTTGTTGTTGGTTGTTGCTGCCATGTCTATGCCAACATCTAAAGGCACATTAAGAGGTGTCTATATAGAAAATCACTGTGCCGATGTCCTAAAGCTCGAATGAAACCCATTGATTTAACAGTTTCCCAAAACAGCATATTTAAAGGAGAAGTCCAGCCAAGGCTCTTTTGGCTGGGCTTCTCCTATGGATCACAGGAGTGCAATTCGTTTTGTACTCCTGTGACCCATTTTCAGCAGAGAGTGGACTGAAGTTCGCTATCTGCTGACATCACGGATATCAGTCCAGGCACCGCGTCATCCCGACAATGGAAGTCTGGAACCATCTGGTGCTTGGACTGACGCCCTTCTCAGCGAGCCACTGAGAGCCTGAGATGGCCCCCTCCGCCCCTCAGCGTTCCAGTAAACGAGGAGATGAACAGAGAGCTGTGACTGACAGTCTACAGCTCTCTTCTCACGGCGCTCTGAAAACCGAGTGATCAGCGGTGTTCGATGGCTCGGTTCTCAGTGTAGACTGATGCTGCATCCACCTAGGTAAATATTAATATGGGGGAAAAAAAAGAAACCCATAGTTATCTTTTAAGGCACTACCCCTTTATTTAATTGTTTTTGGAATAATAACATTTATTGGCCGCGGCTTTTATTTATTGGTTTAACATATTAAATATCAAACATTAAACAACTCTAATAATACTTTCAGCAGAATTCATCAATAACTTTTTTCCAGCATGAATAAAAATATTGAAATGAACATCTCAGCTTTCATAGCTCGAGTTGTATTATAACAAGCATAAATTTAATAATAAATTGGCCCAAAGCCTCCTGCCTACCACCCTAAGCCTGCGGCCTGTTCAATGGCTGTCTGAAAATTTAAGGTCAATATTAGGGATGAGCTTCGAGTTCGAGTCGAACTCATGTTCGACTCGAACATTGCCTGTTCGCCTGTTCGCCGAACAACGAACAATTTGGGGTGTTCGCAGCAAATTCGAAAAGTCTATGGGAGAAATCCAAAGTGCTAACTATAAAGGCCCACATGCAAGTCACCGTCCCAAAAAGTGCCTGGGGAGGCACTGCCCCTTTAAGTAGAACTATAATATCAAATGTGTAAAAGATTTCAAATATATAATCACTAGTGACCTTGATTAGCACAAGTGTATGATCAAAAGTGAACAAATTAATATGTGCAAAAACAATAAATCATATGAAAATAACGGCCAAAAAGTGCATAAGCAGTGCTATACCATAAAGGTATAACTAAAAAAAATAATAATCCACCCGCACTAAATGTATTGTGCCTATATACTCCTGTTGCTGCTGCTCGTAACACAATTAAATATTTAAACCACAGCGCATACAGTAACAAATTAAAGTGCAATTCGTGCAAATAGCATATACATAATACAATAATAAATAAAAAAAAGGCCAAAGTGAATGGGTAAGCAGGTAGCCAGTGAAAGTTCATGTTTAGAAGTTTAATACCAGTCCCAAACACCATTTTTTTTCCAAAAGTGCTTCTGTGCAAAATGATTCTAAAGTGATGAGGTGCTCCAATAATATCACACGTGATCTGTGCTCCACACACCCCCTTGTGCTTTAATTCACCAGATGGTATGGACCTTTTAGCAATACTACATGTGGGTCTATCAGGCTTAGGCTGGTGAGCGGGAAGATGGCACTTCCTCCAAGTCTTCCTATGTTCTCCCGACTTGTGCATAAGGCTATGTTTCCACTATTGCGACCCCAAAGTCGTGCAATTTAGGCGTGCAACTTTGATGCGACTGAGCGCAGCTTTGATCCAACTTTACAGTCTCTGGATCAATTTTACATCAAAGTAGTGCAGGAACCTTTTCAAAGTCACTGCAACTTTAAGTTGCATAGATGGGAATGGGTGCCATTGAAATCAATGGGCTGTGACTTGTCATGTGACTTTTTGTGTGTCCAAAACTACATAAGAAGTTGCACTAGTGGAAATGGAGCCTAGATGGAGTGAGTCCATATAGTATAGTATAGTATAGTATGTCTTGTTTATTGTAGTAAAGGATTAAAAAACACACTTGCAATGTTCCAGATTAAAATCGCCTGTTAGACATCCTAAATAGGGCAGTCTAATTACTCCAGAAACTTGCTTGGTTCTCACACAACCTTGCGTGCGTTCCACCGCTCGCCGAACGTGGTTTTGCTGAGGAACCGGAATCTGTGTCGACACGTTTCGCCCCTCCCACAGTTCTCAAAGATATAACTAATGTGCTCTATGTCAACCAAATACCTTTACACCAAACATTAAATATGTCTAAGTATCATGGGGAGTCCTCTTGTGATCATAGGTTGTCTGTGTTTTTCTACTACAAACAATGCTTCAGTCCACCATGATCAAAAACCACAATCCACTATTAGGTGCAGTGCTCCCTCACCTTCGTCTGAGACCTATGAATAATATACACTATTAGGGGCAGTGCTCCCTCACCTTTGTCTGAGACCTATGAACAATATAGGTCAAAGCGCTTTGGATATAAACTCCTTGTGGATCCACCATCAAGCTATTAGTGCCCACTTCACATGCTGCAGTCCCTAACTCGGCTAACTCCTGCTGCCCTCAATACCCAAACAGCTTTATCTTCTATTCCCATCAACCCTTGAAAATGGCAAATGCTTTAGAGTAGGCTGGATGCTTGTCCACAGAAGCATTGACATTTCATAACTATAATTATTATTTATTTTATTTACTAAATTGTCCGCAAAATAGGTTTGCTGGTTGTTGCTGTCATGTCTATGCCAACATCTATTCTAAAGGGACATTAAGGGGCATCTATGTATATAGAAAATAACCGTGCCAATGTCTTTGAGCAGAACTAAACCCTTTGATTTAAGTTTCCCAAAACCGTATATGTAAAGCTTGCCATGAATAACTGTCACAACTGCTTCCGCTCTCAACCAAACTGTCAAGCCATCAAATGGCTGGTGTTGTAACTGATCACATGAGCAGCACAAAGGCAACTTGCATATCAATCAGAGGCTAAGAAGACAGCTTGCTTGGCTATAAAGGATAGGAGGGTTTAGTTCTGTTTTAATCATTCGCACAACAAATGATCACTGTATTTTTTGTAATATGATTATCTCCTTTGATCGTCCACTCCATCTAGTGACCATAATGCGCTTTTCTTTCTGAAATATCTTTAATCAAAAAAAACAATGGCTGCTAGATGGAGCCGACTATCATACAAGATTATGTATGAAAAAAAATAGAGCAATCATTTGTTGTGATTGTATTACTGCTTAAGACACCCATATGGTGAGTTTTTTTATATGTAGACCCCTAAGGGGAAATTGGCAGAACAGCAATAACCAGCCCAGCTAAATAGATATTTTAATTATATGTGAAGTCTGCTGGGCTGAGTCACCCTCCGTCTTCTAATACAGTTTTGTAGACTACAGAAGCGGTATCTTCCTTTCATAGTTCCTGGCTTGCTTTTGGCCACCTTGTTTTATTATTACTGGTACAAAATGAATTTTCTCACTCCTGTTGCATTATTAACTTTTACTAAAATGTAACAGGAAGTCTGCTTGTGCTAAGGCAGATGTAAAGGCCTTGGCACTTGGGCGCGTGTCACCACTGCAGTCTTTTGAGGGACAATAGAATTAACTAGGAACTGTTTACGCAAAACTAAGGCAGGCCATAGATTATGTGATTTATTTATTTTCTTTCCTGCAACCATGGGTTGCAGGAAAGAAAATCGCTTGATTCCCCCATCAACACAGCGGTGATGGGGGAATCCCTCCCAAGGAGCTATTGTGTTTTTTGGGCGGGCAGGTTGTCGATGCCTGGAAAACACCATGATTACTTGTAGCGGCTATAGCCGCCAATGTTAATTATCGCATGCTAGAAATCCGACATGCTGATTGTACCCAAGTCGCTCGATGGATCAACTTTGGTATAAACAGCCTTCCCACATACAGTTCAAATGTCGGCTGGTCTCTGCTGAACCGGCCGAGATTAAAACCCATCTTTGGTTGGCTTAAGATATTCTCTTTGGGTAGACTGACCCTTTCCTTTAATGTGAGCTGTTTTATTTTCACGTTTTTTGCTTTTTATACCTTTGCACTGAATATGACATTTGATGTATCTTAGTAGGTTCAAGATGTTTGGCGCAGTATTGGTAAAAAAACCCAAAAAAAACCTGGTATTTTACAGGCTTTTTATATTCACTGTAAAGCGTATTTTATTTTTATTTTTTAACGACGTTCATGGTGTTTTAATGCTCCACCCTGGGCAATATAGGATTCCTCTCCCACTCCCTCTAACCCAAAGTTTTTTTTTTTTTTTTTTTACTTGGTAAATCAGCATATACCGTATATACTCGAGTATAAGCCGAGGCACCTAATTTTACCACAAAAAATTGGTAAAACTTATTGACTCGAGTATAAGCCTCTGCATGCTTCACTGTGCCCATGTCTCACTGTGCCCATGACTAGACTGACGTTTAACATGGGAGTCTATGGAAGGGGAGCCCGGCTTTGAAAAATCGGTGCTCCCCGGCCGTAGGTCCCCCGGACAACAAACTTTGCACACTTGTAGAGCAAGAGTGCGGCTACATGTGTGCCAAGTTTTGGGTCCAGGGGACCTACGGCCAGCCGGCCGGTACTGGGTCCCCAAAGTCCGGGAGATCAGGTGCAGAAAGGTGACTTGAGTATAAGCCGAGGGGGGCATTTTCAGCACAAAAATATGTGCTGAAAAACTTGGCTTATACTCGAGTATATACAGTACTCACCCAAGTATCCTGTCCAGGCCCCTTATTGCTGCTGCCGATTCTGGGTGTAGGGAACCACTGTTCCCCCAACAGTCCCCTTCCATCACTCCTCTTCTCTTCTGGATCCTGAGCAGGAAGGGCACGTCCATTAACCGCTTGCCGACCGCCGCCTGTACTTTTACGTCGGCAGAATGGCACGGCTGCGCAAAGTAACATACCTGTACATCACTTTTGAATTTGTTGCCGTGCGCGCGGCTGCCGCGAGCTCCGTGACTGCGGGACCCGCGGACTCGATGTCCGCCTGGTGCCCGCGATCGTGTCACGGACCTGAAGAATGGGGAGATGCCAGTGTAAACACAGCATCTCCCTGTTCTGCCTAGTGACAGGACACTGATCGTCTGCTCCCTGTAATCGGGAGCAGCGATCAGTGTTGTGTCACAGTAAGCCCAGCCCCCACACAGAATCACTCCCTAGGACGACACACTTAACCCCTTCAACGCCCCCTAGTGGTTAACCCTTCACTGCCAGTGTCATTTACACAGTAATCAGTGCATTTTTATAGCACTGATTGCTGTATAAATGACAATGGTCCAAAAAGTCAAAAGTGTCCGCCATAATGTCACAGTCACGATAAAAATCGCTGTCATTACTAGTAAAAAAAAAATATTAATAAAAATGCCATAAAACTATCCCATATTTTGTGAGTGAGTGAATAACTGATATAGCGCTACAAATGCGAACTGAATCGCCTCAAGGTGCTTTGCATCCAGTGACGTCCTGATCCATCAGAAGAGGTGGGTCTTAAGTTTTTTCCTGAAGGCCCGATGGTTTTCTTCCATGCGGATGTCCGTGGGTAGAGCGTTCCATAGCCGTGGTCCTTGGACTGCAAATCTTCGTTCTCCCTTCCATTTGTAGCGGGATTTGGGGATGTGAAGGAGGTTTTGATTGGTTGATCGGAGAATGCGTTTGGGGGAGTAGTGTTTTATTTTCTCGCATAAATATTGAAGTGCGTTTCCTTGTGTGCACTTGTGGGTGAGGCAGAGGGTCTTGAATGTGACCCGATCCTTTACGGTTAGCCAATGCAGGGTCCTCAGTGAAGGGGTGATCGATTCCCAAGTTTTTTTTCCCTGTTACCAGTCTGGCTGCCGTGTTCTGGATGACTTGTAGGCGCGAGATCTGATATTTAGGTAGTCCTATGTAGAGGGAGTTTGCATAGTCGAGTCGGGAGTTGATGATTGTTCCAGCTACTACTGCTGTGTCCTCTTCCGGGATGAAGGGGATGAGTTTCCGTAACAGACGAAGAAGATGGTGCGATCCGCTTACTACCGATCCTATTTGTGTGTCCAACAACATCTCCGAGTCAAAGCTGACTGCTGGGATTGCTCTGGAGTGGTCATCCCCCCTTTTTTCTTTCAAGGCACAGGTTTACAGCCTGGCCACTGTATTAGAGACTCTTTGGAGTTAGATATTCTCTGCCCATTTATGCACCAGGATTTACACTGGTGTATATTGAGCCTCTTCCTTTACATTGTGGTAGTTACAGCCTCAAAAGTCCTGGAGAACATTACCTGTTGCTGCACACCAGCAGCCTCTACCCAGCAGTATACCCAGCTGTCGATCATTGTGATTTTTACTATGGCTGGCTAGTCGTCACCGACAAATAGCCAATCAAACTTTACTTAGGTGTGTGCTGCATCTGGCAGCACATCCGGCCTACTACTGTGCTCCTGAAGAAGCATTAATTCGCGAAACTGGTAGAGCAATTCAAGATTACATCTGATACATTGGACCTATGGATCCTGCCACCTGCTTCATATATTTACTGTCTTACTAGCCTTCGGTATGCTGGTCATGCATTTCATTTAGGGTGGAATGTTTTTATGTCATACAATTTTGAAGCATTGTTAGAGCACTAGCCTTAGCCTTGTATCCAAGTACAAACAAACTGTTATTGTTTGAATGTTTATATGTATTTTCTTACTACTTTGCTTAAAATAAAAACCCATAGTTTTTTACATTACTTATCCATGTGCCGCCTAAAGTCCATTTTTCTAGTTTACTCATATTTCTCAGAGTCAAAGATGACTCCGAGACTTTTGACTTTGGTGCTCGGGGTAACGGCCTGTCCAAGAATGGTGGGTGGTGTCCAAGACGTCTTTGTTTTTGTCTTATGGTTTGCGTGGAGTAGAAGAAGTTCTGTTTTGGATCCATTGAGTTTGAGGGAACTCTCAGTCATTCAATCATCGATCAATGCGAGGCACTCTTCCAGTCCGCAATATTGGTCTTTTTTTCCGGTGATACGAAAGTAGAGTTGGGTGTCGTTAGCATATGAATGGTAGCACAGATCCTGTTTCCTGATGATTTTAAGTAATGGGCGGAGGTAGATGTTGAAGAGCACGGGTGAAAGGGGTGATCCTTGAGGGACTCCGCAAGAAATTGCGCGAGTTTCAGAGGTGAAGACTCCTAGTTTCACTGTCTGGGAGCGATTTTCTAAGAAGGATGCGGACCAGTGTAGGTCAGGGTCTGCTACTCCTGCTACTTCTTTAAGCCGGATAAGTAGAGTTTCATGGTCTACTGTGTCGAACGCTGCACTGAGATCCAGCAGCACCAGAAGACATGATTCTCCGTCATCTGCTGCTTCGAGGGCGTCATCCTATATTTTGAGAAGTGCAGTTTCTGTGCCATGGTCTGGGCGGAAGCCCGATTGTAGTGGGTCCAAGAGTTTGTGGGTGTCCAGATGGAGTTGTAGTTGTTGTACTACTGCTTTCTCCATGCGGTAGCTTGGGTCTTTAGGGTCGAGGTTGTGCTTCTTTAGGAGGGGTTTGACCATGCCTTGCTTGAGGGAGATCGGAACAATGCCTTCTTTGAACGATTGATTTACGAGATGTGTTATGGAGGGTGCCAGAATGTCGGTACATTCTTTCAGGAATTTTGTAGAAATTATGTCATTTGGTGAAGTGCTGTCTCTGAGACTTCTGATGATGTTTTTGGTGATGTCGATGGTGATCGGGACCAGCGAAAATGTAATTGATTGTATATTGATTTCCTCTTCTTGTTTAGCCTGAGTGAGGTTGGATGTTTTTTTCTGTTGAATAATTTCTCGAATGTTTTCGATTTTGTCGATAAAAAAATCCGATAGTTCATTGCAGAATTCTTGAGTTTCGTTTGCTGGGGGGTCCAAACAGGTGGGGTTCATAGTTTGAGCGACAAGTTTGAAAAGTTCGTCAGGTCGGTTTAGGGCTTTTAAGATGGTGTTTGAGAAATGTTCTTTTTTTTGCTTTGAAGATCGCTTTGTGGTATTTATTAGTGAGTGCTTTATAGTTAGAGTGGTTTTCCTTTGTTGGGTTTCTTCTCCAGGCTTCCTTTTGTAGATAACTTTGCGCAAACCAATCAATAAACGCTTATTGCGATTTATTTATTTTTATACCAAAAATATGTAGAATACGTATCGGCCTAAACTGAGGAAAAAACATTTTTATATATTTTTTGTGGGACATTTATTATAGTAAAAAATATTGCTTTTTTTTTAAAAAAATTGTCGCTCTATTTTTGTTTATTGCAAAAAATAAAAACCACAGAGGTGATCAAATACCACCAAAAGAAAGCTCTATTTGTGGGAAAAAAAAAAGGACGTCAATTTTGTTTGGGAGCCATGTCGCACGACCGCACAATTGACAGTTAAAGCGACGCAGTGCCGAATCGCAAAAAGTGGCCTGGTCATTTGGCAGCCAAATCCTCCGGGGCTGAAGTGGTAAGGGCGCACAGGCGCCCACCTTGAAGCACCTAATTAGAGCCGCAGTTGGAAGCTGTTTGGCTACCATGTACAGCTGCACTAGATTTTGCACTCTAAAGTTTTAGTAAATCAACCCCATTGTGTCCACCTGAAGACGGACCCTGCTGGAAATAAACACGAGGGGAGCAGACTTGGGACTTCATTGTCCTCTGGCCATGGATTTAGGCAAGTAAAAAGTGAATTTTTTTAATACAGCCATCAGTGATGGGGGTGAAAGGGAAATTGTCTTTGTCACTGAGATGGGCTTTAAATATGAAGAAATATATCGATGCTTTGCTTGAAATTACTTGTGTGTTTTTCCTGTTTCTTTTCTTTTTTTATGTGAAATAAATTGACAGTGGCTGCTCCTTATAAAAGACGCCGTTTTGTCTTTTTCACTGACAGATTCTAGACTGTTCCAACAGTGCCACCCAGTGTCTAAACCTTTAATTACATAGCTTTAATGACTGCACAGCGTTGTGTGATCCAGTTATCCTGAGTGCTGCCAGAGTGTTACAAATCTTTGCATAGATTGATGTTGAATTCATTTGTATGTATATGAGGAAAGCTTTCTCATTTCAAATCGATCACCTTTTGCACTGCTGCATTGTATTACAAGCACATTTACAGCAATGCGTAGTATTTTATACATACAGTAAGCTGTAAATCAAGATACAAATGATTTCAGAAAAATGCTCTGATTAATGTGACTGGACATATTTACAGTACCCACGTGAATCTGGGAGTTCTTTTTTTGGTGAAAAATAGATACAATATCTGCAATAAAGGAGCTAAAATATTCTGAACCTTTTTATATGAGCATGAATGCATTTTACCAAAAATTGCTGCCGCTCATTTGGTTACATAATAACATCAATATTTGAAATATTTTACACGTATGATTTCATATGTTCCAGTGGACCCGTCATCCTGCATTTAATTCCTGTCCCCCTGTTTTAGAACAGGCTTAATTTGTTTTGATTATCCGGATAGGAGTTTCTTCCATGCAAGAGATGAAGTCATGTGTATGCATAATGTATATGTGCAGAGATAAGACAAATATCAGTTATATGCCAATATTATGGAGAAGGCAGTTAGACAAACATACTCAGTAAATCATAAGGCAGTGTGAGTTAAAGTAGTTGAGAGCAAAGTTTGGTGGTCTGAGATGAGAGGACAGTAGCCTATAGCATCTTATTAAATACCATCATATGTTTGACTTCACTATGGTTTCACACTGGGGCGGTGGCGGTATTCGGCCGCTAGCGGTGCGGTTTTAACCCCCGCTAGCGGCCGAAAAAGGGTTAATACCACCCGCAAACCGCGGCTACAGCCGCGGTTTGCGGGCGGTATTACTGCGGTGTCCCATTCACTTCAATGGGAAGGAACGGTGGAGGAGCGGTAAACACACCGCTCCTCTCACCGCTCCAAAGATGCGGCTAGCAGGACTTTTTTTCACGTCCTGCTAGCGCACCGCTCCAGTGTGAAAGCCCTCAGTGTGGAGAGACAGCAGCCGCTGTTTAGGCTCGGTTTGCAGGTGCTATTTTTAGCAAAATCGCGCCTGCAAACCGCCCCAGTGTGAAAGGGGCCTAAACTGCTGAAAGCCTAAACCTAGGTGCTGCTATCAACCTGCTATCAACTGCCTCATTGCTTGTTGCACTTTTTCTCATTCTACAATTCTATACCTACTTTGGCTATATCCACATCCATTAATTGGGCTTTGACGCTTTATCTATTCCCCTAAAGAACCTATTGATAATTAAAATAAACAAAAAAAAAACAATGCAGTTTATCAGTTTTCATCTTCCTGTTGGTGAAGCAAACAGAATATTTTCTGCCTAGTACACATGGGCCGAATGCCAGACGACATCGGCCGGTTCAATAAAAAATAGTCAACATTTGGCCCATATGTGTATGGCAGCCAATCCGACAGAACCCGGCCGTTTGCATGGCCTCTGTTGGACGTGTATGCTGGAAAACCAGCAGCTGATCGGAGTGTTCTGGCGGAGGGGCCGCCCCCTGTCAGAATACAATAGAACAGGGGAGATCGCTGTACTAACAATTGGATTGTTAGTACAGCTGCTCAGACCGGAGCTGTCCTTTTTTTTTTTTTTTTCGCTCGGTTTGCGAGGTTGAACAAAAAAGAACTATTGTATGTGTACTAGGCTTTAGTTTGTAATTTTGTAACCCATTAACACTAGCTTCACACCTGTGTGTTATGACAATGCACTACCACAACTCGTGGCACTTTGTGCAATACATTGTGGGCCCATCCATTTAGAATGGAACCCTAATTCACAGGTACAGCATCCAGCAATGCATTCGCGTAGCAGTGCACCACAACACGTGCCAGTGCATTTTGGTTTCCTGTTAAGCTGGCCATACATTATACAATTTTTCTTTAGATTTACCAAAACCATATAATAGGAGGTCAAACCTAATCACTTTCAATTAGTATGCAGTCAGGCAGGCCCTTGTACTACGTAGTTGACGATAAAGGAAATTGAATAAAACATTTGTGTGACAGAACCCACTGTCACTGTGTAATTTGGAGGGGGCTGTGGGCTGGCCCCCTTCCCAAAGACTATGGCACAGCAGAGAACGAGAGACTTGGGGACAAAATGGCATTTGGTTCATGTAGTGAGGTCTCCAAATAAGCTGAATCACATCCCCCCCCCCTCTTGTTACTGTGTTTAAATTCTGTTAAGTCATGGCACGTAGACAAAAGGTGTGGAGACACATCCCAGTGGGGGATGTGTAAGGAGGGGCTGACTGCTTATCATAATCCCTTTATGTGTTTCAACTGTAGTTGTTTGAATATACAAGTGTCGAGTTTCCATTGGTTCTTCCTTGTCCCCTACCCCCTCCATGACAAGGCTTAGGGGAGTGGCCCTAACTGTGTTTAAAAGTGTATGTTTTGTACCTAATAAACAGTTTTATGCTCTGCATGTTTAACCCTCAACACCTGTGTGGTTTGCCTCGTGATTGGAGGGGGGGTTAAGGGATGGTTAAGGCGAGTCTGCCAGCTGCGGGTGCGTTTGGAGGACAGGAGACACAGGTCTGGCGGAGGTGCCCAGCTGGTGTATCCGTGATCTATCACAATTTGTATAACGTATGGCCAGCTTTAGGGATGGATTTATGAGCCTGGACGCATATTTGTGCAATCGGTGGTAATCATTTCTTCCCAACAGCAGGGAACTGCTGCATGCGCATTTACCTGTAGACATCCACGACTGCAGTCAGTTTGTCATTAATACACATGAGCACTGCGGTCCCATCTGAACATGAACACCTGTGATTCCGGCTGCAGGAATCCACGAATTTGGAAATTCGCAGGCTGTTCCTAATCGCCTTTGCGAATGAAACCTTAGTCGCTCAACGGAATTGCTAATTAACCTTATTCCCAACTTTGCTTCTTCAGATGTCACATGCAACTGTTATAGATGGGGTCAGGGAGATGAACAGCACAAAATACAACTGTGAGCAGAGGGATGTACAGCACAAAAAGATCTGCAGCAACCTGCGTTTTTATCTTTTCGCCCACAAGGCTCTTTTTTTTCCTCCAAATTGTGTAGTGGTTAAATCTAGGTTGATTAAACAAATAGGATATTATGAAATGGCAAGCCTTTAAAACGGTTACCATATATACTCGAGTATAAGCCGAGTTTTTCAGCACATTTTTTTGTGATGAAAATGCCCCCCTCGGCTTATACTTGAGTCACCTTTTTGTGCCTGATCTCCCGAAATTTGGGGACGCGGTACTTGCCGGCCGTAGGTCCCATGGACCCCAACCTTGGCACACATGTAGCCCCAATCTTCCTCTACAAGTGTGCAAAGTTTGTTGTGCGAGGGACCTACGGCCGGGTAGCACTGATTTTTCAAAGCCGGGCACCCCTTCCATAGACTCCCATGTTAAACGGTCATTTCTCTGGTGAATTTGGGGACCCGGTATCGGCCGGTCGTAAGTCCCCTGGACCCGACATCTGGCACACATTTCTCCTCTACGAGTATATATGGTAATTCTTTTACCAGTTAGGTGAAACATCACTCTCCAAATCATTGATTATTTTTAATCCTCATGCTGCTAGCACTAGTAAATTGATAGGAAAGTATATCATATTTACTTATATGTCAATAGTGTAAAATCTAAAAAGAAACCACACAGTGGCGCTAGAGAACAATATTCTAGCGTAATATTGTCCTTAACACATAACACCCTGTGACATATGTGAATATGTGCACAACCTAAACAAATGTAAAGGGAAGAATGTCCACAAAATGTATAATTAAATCCAGTGCATAAATTCTTCCATCTTCCACCACACAGTGTTCAGTGATCCCTCTCCCGTCAGATGGACACTCGCCACAGCAAGTTGCCTCACACTTTCGTGTTTGGCGTGAAAACGTAGACAAGGTCTTACAACTTAGTGTAGTCAATCTTTCAATTTCCAGTCAAGTGATTTGGAGGATTACTCCATATGCAAATATATAAAGAAAGCTCCAAATAGTGTGATATCGTAAACCACTTTAATAACACACTTAAAAACCACTCCAAATATTGCACTCACATGTAGCCCATAATTCATGAGCATTAAACACTGCAAATACACTGCATCCAACTACACCAAAAACTAGTGTATAGGTCGCGGCAGACCCTTGGTGTAACAATGATCTCTCACCGCCTTCCCACTGCCGTCCGCTCGTATTCCACTGCTTGATTCGACCCTGTGACATCACACGTTCCATCAGACGATTGCCGCACAGCCACGCCCCGACATGTTTCGTAGTAAAGACTTAATCATGGGATTGGCTGTGCGGTGCGTCAACTCCTCCCTTTATCTCTCCCTAGTCCGGGCGGAAGTTTCGACGTGCATTCGTCCAAATTGGGCGGAAATGCGTTGTATCCCCACGACTAGAATCTCCTCCCAACTTCCTAGCCCAGCAAAGGGCGGACGTTCGTCATCCTCTTCTCGCACCATAGGCGGAAGTCAGATGCCGATCCGAGCATATCACTCGAGTGTCATTGCTAACACCATACACTCGCTAGTGGTAACATCGAATCCTTTCTCACAAGCGCAGTGGTGGTACATAGGAAGGGCACAGTTAAGGGGTACCGGTTTCTCACATCATATTTACTTGTGTTAAACTTTTTTTTTTATATTTCTTTAGTTACTGTCTGGTTCCTTGCCTAGCCAAATTATGTTCTACATCCCAGGAGTCTTCAGGAGAGGAGGAGGGGTTTTCTCAGCCAAGCACACCCTCCTGCATGCATGCTTGAGCTAAGGGCAGATGGATTCCAGGAAGTAAATGCTACATGAATCATTTGCACTTACACAAAATGGCTGTGACTAGAAATGCTAGGGGGGTAATTTCTCAACAAAATAAAGCATGGAGACATGGAATAATAGATGAGGGAGTTTGCTTGGAATACTAAAAATTAATTAAAGCGGAGTCGCCAGGCTCCTTCAGAATTTTTTTTATGTCAGCAGCTTCAAATACTGTAGCTGCTGACTTTTAATATTGGAAAACTTGCCTGTCCTGGAATCCAGCGATGTCTTCACCCCAGCTGATTTTTCAATCAGCTCTTGGGTGCTGCCGCCGCCATTTCTTGTAAGGGAAGCTGGCAGTGAAGTCTTGCAGCTTCACAGCCGGCTCCCTACTGTAAATGCGCAAAGTGCACTGCGCTTTGTGAATGGCCCGGCGGCGGGGGAAGGAGAAGGGGGGGCGAACTTCTGGGGGAGTTTGCCACGGCCTTGACAGCTGGAAAGATGTTGTGCTATGGATCATCTCCTACATTAGTGGAACTAAACTGTATAATTTTTAGCATTACCCATCCATCCATGTCTCTCTGCTTTTATATTGTTAAGAAATCACTTTGAAGAAAGCCCCCTGGCATTTTTAGCCTCAGCTATTTTGTGTAAGGGCAAATTATTTGTGTAGCATTTACTTATTGGGATCCACCTGCCCTTAGCTCGGGCAGGTGAGTTTGCTTAGCGGAAAAAGCCCCTTCTCCAGATGAAAGAAAAAAAAAATGCCCGTAAAGATTACTGGGATATTTGACATCACTTTGGTCAGGTCACTTAGGTCAGAAGCCAGGAAGTAACTGAAGAAATAAAAAAATAAATAAAAAAAGCTTAAAGGGGTTGTAAAGGTAAATGTTTTTTCACCTATCCGACAATACCGCCCCCCCCCCCCCGTGCCCCCGTTTTACTTTCCTGACCCCTCAAAAGTCCTGCCCTCATCCCCGTCGTCATCCTCGTCGTTCAGCCATTGGCTCGCGCGGCTGTCAATCACATCCAATGACGCGGTGCGCCGCGGGGCGGGGCCGAGTGATACAGTGAGCGGCAAACTGTCTCGCAAACTGAGTCAGGATTCAAGCCTCTGCGGTGTGCAGTACCACATTTGGCCAGAGGTGTGCCGGTGACACTCAGAGCCGTTTGTAAATACTCGGAAACACTCCGTTCCCGAGTTTTTCTGAGGGTTTCCGAGTGCAGCCGAACTAACTCTGAGTATTTCCGAGTCTCTAAGGGCAAATTATTTGTGTTGCATTTACTTCCTGGGATCCACCTGCCCTTAACTCGGGCAGGTGAGTTTGCTTAGCGGAGAAAGCCCCTTTTCCATATAAAGAAAAAAAAAAATGGCCTCAGCTATTTTGTGTAAGGGCAAATTATTTGTGTAGCATTTACTTATTGGGATCCACCTGCCCTTAGCTCGGGCAGGTGAGTTTGCTTAGCGGAAAAAGCCCCTTCTCCAGATGAAAGAAAAAAAAAATGCCCGTAAAGATTACTGGGATATTTGACATCACTTTGGTCAGGTCACTTAGGTCTCTGGCGCCACCCCCCCCCCCCCCCACCTCTAGCCACATGCAGTGTTGCATGCCATAGAAGTCAATGTGGAACTAATTATTTTCGTTTCCATTGACTTCTATGGGGAAACTTGCTTTGATATGCGAATGCTTTGGATTACAAGCATTCTCCTGGATCGGATTATGCGCATAATCCAAGGTTCCACTGCATCTGGTTTGTCACATTACACAGAACATGGAAATGCAATATAAACTGCTAAATACCTTTTCTCATCAGCAGTATATAGCAGTCTTGTGACTTTGATTCGTGTCCAGCAGAGCTCTGGTTAAAGCTTGTAGGTGGAGTTTTCTGACTGTCCTATGAGACCGCAAGACCCCTGCTCCTCTGTCTGGACAGTGTTGATTGGCCCTGAGCATGTGCAGAGTGACTCCATAGGCTCTGTGTTATCAGGAAATCATTAGGAGTCAGTGGAAGAAGGGGAGGATCAGAGAAGACAGGATCAAACAGCCCTTTTACACAATGCACAGGATTAACCCCTTGCGTTCCACAGTGAGTATAACAAGCATGCTTTACTGCATATACAGACTGATTTTACTGTTGTGGGTTTAGTAACCCTTTAAGGCATTGATTGGAAAGTTTGTATATGCTGTAGATATTGAGGGCACACAGAAACTATAAACACTGGGAGGAGGGGGGGGGGGGGGTAGAAGACAGTTACTGTACCGCAGTAAAGGGTTGCATAATATAATAGAGGTGAGCATCTGTGCTTCCTTGTGTCCTGTGGATTGACAATATAACTGTGTGGAGTCTGGGTTTACTATAGCACAAACGGTTCCTCTTCTCTTTACTGCATTTTAAGTGGAAAATAAATTAATGGTATCTGAGTAATGAAGCCACGCAGGTCATAAAGCAACCAGCTAGATGCTTTCACGTTTTTATGGTTATTATGGACTTTCTCAGTATACTGTTTTCATGTATGTATTTTTTTATACATGAAATAGTTTATAGAACATTCGTTTCCCATCAAGGAGCAGAAGGTTTTTTTCGGTGACCATTGCATTTTAACCTCATCATTAGTAGTATTTCTCATGCTGTCAAGTGCTGTAAATGATGAGCGGGGGGCACTATTTACAGGTTGCCAGGCTGTGTGTTTATGCTAGCTTCTTTTTATTTAAATATGTAAAGATGATATTTTGGGTAATGCAGTGAATTAAGTTCTCTTATTTCCCCTGGTAATTATACAAATGCCTATCTCCAGTGTGCCTGCAAAATCTCTAATCTCACCAGATGTGGTTAATTTCATGAATCATTCATATGTATTAAACTTTATTAACGGTTATGTAACTCTCCTGAACTTTAAATGATTTATTCATGGGGAAAAAAAAAACAAAAAAAACTGAAGATAGTTTTTCTCCCATTAGATGGAGAAATGTGATATTGACTAATAGAAAAGTCATTTAAATGCTTCCTGGCCTTAGGTATTCACATACTGATAAAAAGAACAAATTTGTTTAAAAAAAAAATCCTACTTTATCTGTGAATAGGCTGTATATGTGGAGTTTGTCTGATTGATTGGATGTAGCACTAAGTGCTCACTCTTGCAGGTTTCTTTTAAATAATGTATGAAACTTTTATTGGCTCTGTTAAATTTGGAGAAACCTGTGAAGCAAGTGAAAGTTTTGCAACTTAATCGAGTTGTGCTCCATGGGCCTCTCGTGTTTTTTTTTTTTGTTCTCTGGAAAGATTTTAGTTTATGATGGATGTAACTGCCTATTCAAGTTCAAGCCCAACTTTAATGAGAATTTAATCCTGAAGGTTTTTGAGAGATCTATTGGTGCTGCAAGGATTTTTTATAGCCATATTCTATGGTGATGAAATATAGAGCCTTGCAAATATTGGCTTTATGCTGAGATCTTAGCGTGGTGATAAAAAATAAAGCTGAAAGCATTCTAACCTTTAAAGTAGAAATAAACCTATGCAAAAAAGAAATGAACTATATGGACTCCAGGATCTTTTAGCTATAATGTGCTATATACACCACATATTGGCACATTATGGCAACTTAACTGGCAAGTGATCCCCTCCAGTGCTGGAGTGTGAGTGCTCCAGTCAGTTACATAGTTGGTGAGGTTGAAAAAAAGTCCTTCAAGTCCAACCTATGTGTGTGATTATATGCCATTATTACATTGTATATCCCTGTATGTTGTGGTCGTTCAGGTGCTTATCCCATTTTTTTTAACTATCGATGCTCCCCGCTGATACCACCTCCTGTGGAAGGGAATTCCACATCCTTGCCGCTCTTACAGTAAAGAACCCTCTACGTCACAGGTGTCAAACACAAGGCCCGCGGGCCAAATCCGGCCCTCCAGGCCATTTCATGTGGCCCTTGCACCTCTCCTGCAGCTGCAGGAGAGCTCCAGCCCTCCTCTGGTCCTCCTCCAGACCCTTGCTTTCTGCTTTCAAGCAATGCATCCAGCGTCTTCCCATCCGATGCATAAAGTAAGGGGGGTGAACTGTGATGTAAGGGAGAGTGGGGAACTCAACTTCTGATGGTGGTGTGGCTCTTGACATCTAATGTAAGGGAAGGGGATGCACTGGACATCTAATCTTACAGATACAACCGGCCCCTTTGAGGGCAATCATAATGCTGATGCGGCCCACAATGAAATTGAGTTTGACACCCTTGCTATACATAGTTTAAGGTTAAACCTCTTTTCATCTAATTTTGATAAGTGGCCACGTGTCTTGTTAAACTCCCTTCCGTGAAATTGTTTTATCCACCAGTACGGTATTTTGTAAATTGAAATCATATCACCTCTCAAGCGTCTTTTCTCCAGAGAGAATAAGTTCAGTGGTCACAACCTTTCTTCATAACGAATATCCTCCAGACCCTTTTTTAGCTTTGTTGCCCTTCTTGGTACTTGCTCCATTTCCAGCACATCCTTCCTGAGGACTGGTGCACAGAACTGGACAGCATACTCTAGGTGCGGCTGGACCAGAGTCTTGTAGAGCGGGAGAATTATTGTTTTATCTCTGGAGCATGCCAATATTCTGTTTGCTTTGTTAGCAGCAGCTTGCATGCCATTGCAGAGCCTATTATCTACTAGGACCCTCAGGTCCTTTTACACCCTAGATTCCCCCAGAGGTTCTCCCACCAGTGTATAGATTGCATTCAATTTTTTTGCCACCCAAATGCATTATTTTACAATTTTCTACATTAAACCTCATTTGCCATGTAGTTGCCCAACCCATTAATTTGTTCAGATCTTGTTGCAAGGTTTCCACATCCTGCAGAGTAGTTATTGGCCTTCTTAGCTTAGTGTCGTCCACAAATAGAGTATACACCGCTCCTAAAGTGCCTCTGCCAATGAAATCTATGGGCGGCGCCGCTGAAGCGCCTGCAAAGCGCCTCGGCAGCAGCGCTTTGCGGGCGCTTTTAACCCTTTATTCGGCCGCCTTCCGAGAGACCTCGCCACAGCCAGGTCTCCCGGAAGTGAGGACGAGTACCTGCCAAAAAGAGGTGCCCGTTAAACTCCCCCCGAAAGGTGGCAAATGTGCCACCGGTCGTTGGGGGGGGGGGGGGGAGAGGAAGCAGATAAGCAGAGCTTCCACTTTTGGGTGGAACTCCGCTTAAGTTGTATCTGTTTATCTGCACCATCTGTCTTGCACATCCATTCAGAGTGCAGAATTTACACAGGATCTCTCAGGCCTGAAAAGAAATGGGTGGGGTTCTGAAGTTGCACTCTGAAGAGCTCAGTGACTGCTTGTTGGAGGAAAGGGACACACCCCCCTTCACACAGGAACAGAGTTGAGGCTGCTACTCAGTTGGAGGTCCCTCCCCTGTCACTTTTTACCTTAGTGTCAGGAAAACTTGTCAGAAGGGACTCATGCTGATAAGAGGAACGGAGCAGCAGATAAAAATGACATGTAGTCGTCTGAATTGTGACATGTACACACTATAGAGGGATATGCTTTGTTCATATTTCATGTCTCCAGTTTAAAACCACTTTACGTTTTTAATGTAGTTGCGCTTGGTTTGAGTCCCAACCATGTTTTTCTGTGTGACCCTGCTGTGACAGCCAAGGCTCTGTGCTGAAATTGTTCTTTCTGGAATTTCCTTTTCATATACTATATGTGTCATCCAAGATTAGGGAGATAACCTTAATACTAGAACTCCCATATTTCTATGGGAGTACATAATATATATAATAGATTATAGTTAAGCACTGATCGAGTGGTTCCTTACGCAAAATACATGGAAATATGTTTGAGCTATTGACGTGGTCTTTTGGCGTTTTCACTGCTGATGTTCCATAGACCTGTTATCTGGAGATAAAAAATAAATAAAAAAATACAGAGAACCTAAAAGTAAGACTAAAGTTTCTGTATGATAAACAAAAATAAAATAAATGTCGAAATCCAGTTGATATGCCCAAGCTTTGAAAATGAAATACAAATCGTTATCTTCCCTGACTAAGTAAAAACTTGCTTCATTTGAGTCTCACACGCACCCCCTTCCAGACACTACAGCTCACACTGGGAGGGTTTCAGAAGTGCTGCCAATCCATAAAGCAGTGGGTATGACTAGGTGTGGTAAGGTGCTGGTTGACAAGCTACAGGTTTGTGAATGAGCAGTGCCAATACTAATAGCTACATCCCTGCAACATTTCTTCATCCTTTTGTAGTGCCAGCAGTCATAGTCTACATGAATTCAGGAGCAGTGAAGCACCATTACCACACTATCACAGGAAACTGCATCAGGTAGACGTTACTGACAGGATCTACAGATATTTGTGGGATGTTTCAGAGGGACTAAGAGAACGCCATAAGGGCTAATCCACAGCAGCCACGGCATTACAACGCAATGGCTGGCATGGGTTCTGGCGGAATTGCCGCAGTGCTGATGCACCGATAATGGTGCATCACACTATTTTTTTTTTTAATGGACTTTAATGAAATTTCACAGAGACATTTCACCAAATTCAATTGTTGGCTGCATCTTGCAAGGTGGTGCATTGCCTTGAGCTACATTGCACTGCAAAAAAGTGTTACAAGCAGTACTTTTTTTTTGGCGAACACCACCATAACGCATCAGTGTAACCAGGCACAACGGAGATCAGACGTTTTGCCTTGTCATGCAGTGGGACTGTACTGGAATAACTGTTTAATGTAGTCCCACTGCACCTGGTGTGAATATACCAGTGCACACGTGTTTTATAATTGTTGCAGCACATCATTTTTAATGGGAGACCATAGCCCTACTTTCTTATACTGTTGCTTTCCAAAGAGGTCTAAAGCCGACCTTAAATTATATAATTAAATTATATGACCACGGGTTGCAGGAAAGAAAATGATTGGATTCCCCCATCAACATGGGGAGCTGTTCCTTCTGGGAGAAAACAGTGATTAGTGGCTATAATCGCATCCTTAAAATCCGACATGCTGGTTGTACCCAAGTTAGTCGATAGACTGACTTGGGTACAATCATCCTGCCCATACATGGTTCGAATCTTGGCTGGTTCCTCCTGAATTGACTGAGATTCGAATAGTCTATCGCCAGGCTTAACTGGTTGGCTAAGTTTGATCGATACAATGTTATCACGCAAGCAGAGGTAAGCCGGGTTCGCTTATAAAGACATTAGCAGGCTAATCATCAAGCACTGAGAAGTGGTTTGGAATAAATAGATCATGTTCTGAGGGTCTGATCATATAAAAAATTCCAGACAAGTGTTTTGCTTTCTCTTTTTGGGTTGTAAAAATAAATTCTACAGTCCACATTTTTCCCACAGAAATCTGCATTGTTACTTTAATGCTTTTGATCGAATATGTGATCCTAAAGTTTGGGGGATTATGGTCTATAAGAGCATTAATCGGGTGTTGGCTCAGTGGACATTGTTTAGGGAACAAGTTCTACTTGCTATCTCCTCCAAATTAATTTAATTTCATTCATACATCGTTTTTATAATGTGATTTTACCCATTGCATGTTGTGTTTCTAAGTTATTTGTGTTGCAGATAAATTCTACTCGACAGTAATGGTGTTCTCCATTTCTAGAAATGGAACTTAATGGGCATGTAATATGTACAGTCTACGTAGTGTAAATGCTACATAACCACGTAACCCATCACGTTAGTGCGGCGTGTTAAAAGCAATGTGCTTTTAGTGCATGATGAGCTGCACATGGGCCATTTTATGTTTTTAATGATATATTCATCAGTTATGTATTTCATTCCATTATTCTCTTTTCGCTAAAATAATTGGTTTGATTGGCTCCCTAATGGGAAAATGAAAAATAAAGGCAAGCGTGGTAAAGTTAAAAAACTGACTTCAACCTTGCATTCAGAAGTAATTACCTTCTGTAATGTCATATATTTTTTTTATTTTAAAGGTCGGAAGGGTAATCCGTAGGTCACTGATGTGTTTAGATAGAGGCAGTGGCAGATTCTTGGTGTTAAATCGCCCGTACTCTCATAATGACTATTTTTCTTTTTGCTTATACATAAACATTTTATACATATTTAACTGGCAATTCATAATAATATTTTATAATTTTACTTAATTTGATTGTTTTGTCATAAAGATCTAGAACCTTTTTATTGTTATTTCCTTGTGTGTTATAAAATGCCACTTTCTTTTACCTGGAGAACGGAGTGCATAAAGACATTTAGCCAATCAGCGATCATTTCTCTGACTGCTCTACATAGATGAAAGGTGACATTTGGCTGCTAAGAGTTGCACACAATTGTTGTGCACTTCATGTTGTTAAATTAGCTTGACAGTGATGGGCAATTATTAGAGTACTGTGTGACTAAAATCTTTTTATACAATAATAATATAAAGAGCTTGTTGTATAAATTCTAATGCTAGGCAGCAGCATGACACATCTACAATAAACAGTGAAAGCTGAGTCTGCTCCTAGTGGGTTGATGTACATCAGTGTTTTTTGCATTCTATTGTTAAAGTATAACTGCTAGGGATGCACCAATATATCGGCCACCGAAAATTATTAGCTGAAAATAGGACTGTAAGCGTTTTGCTGATAGAAAAAATGCGTTGCTAATGGCCACCAAAAGCTATCGGGCGAAAAACAGAAAAGCTAATGCTACTAGCCCTTCCTCTCTACCAAACTTGGTGTTCAGTCCCACCCTCATTGCACATGGCTGGCAGCCAACAGCCCACTGATTAGACTTTCTAGGCAGCCCAAGCCACGCTGTTTTGGCCGTCCTGCTGTCTGATTGGCCGGGGCCATTCGAGCCGTCTGGCAATTGGCCACTGGCTGCCGTCACTCGTCAGTCAGGGCTGTCAAGTCCTCAGTGTTATTTTCCATCATGGTCAGGCTGGGGACACTATGCAGCCTCCAGAGTGTCCTAGCCATAACTGGAGTTGGCCTGTGGGATCTGGCCAGGCTAAGGATAGCCTGTGGTGTGAGAAGGAGGTTGCGCTGTGCCAGAGATGAGTGCACCGCTCAGCCGGGACACTGACTGATGAGTGAGGGAGGTGAGGAGCCAAACCCCCATCTGGGATATGTGTGCTCTGCTATCCCCCAGGCTTGATCCACACTCTCTGAGCGGCTGAGCCGGGTGGTGGTCCAGGTATTTGGATGGTACCCGACCATATGATGGCAGTCTTACCCCAACCTGGACCGGCTCTGTGGCGTCAGCCGACAGCAGGCTTCAGCACTCCTGTTATCCACAGGAGAAGCACAGCCAAACAAGCTTTGGCTGCTGTTCTCGTTTAATTTATTTTATTTATTACAGGTATTTATATAGCAAATAAACACTGAAACTCCTTTAGAGACGGTTCACACCAGGGCGACTCAGGATCCGACTTCAGGTCGCCCAGAGACGCCCCAAGTCACGCTGTAATGTTAGTCTATGGAGCCGTCTTTATGCACACTACAGAAGTCGCTCCGACTTCAAAAAAGGTTCCTGTACTACTTGAAAACGACTTCTAGGCAACTTGTACCCATTGATTTCAATGGAAGTCGCCTCCAAAGTCGGATCAGTGTCTTAACTGAAGCAACTTTACAGGAAGAGAAAATTGTTTTCTCAGGCAAACCCCTCCCTTCCACAGAGCTGATTATTGTTTGATTGGCCACTGGCAAAGTCGCCTGTCCTGGAGGAAACTTGAAGTTGCCTCGAAGTTGCCTTGTAAAGTCGTGGAAGTCATGTTGCCCCAGTGTGAATCGGCTCTTAGAGCCGATTCACACTGGGGCAACACGACTTCCAGCGCGACTTTACAAGGCAACTTCGAGGCAACTTCGAGGCAACTTCAAGTTTCCTCCAGGACAGGCGACTTTGCCAGTGGCCAATCAAACAATAATCAGCTCTGTGGAAGGGAGGGGTTTGCCTGAGAAAACTATTTTCTCTTCCTGTAACGTTGCTTCAGTTAAGACACTGATCCGACTTTGGAGGCGACTTCCATTGAAATCAATGGGTACAAGTCACCTAGAAGTCGTTTTCAAGTAGTACAGGAACCTTTTTTGAAGTCGGAGCGACTTCTGTAGTGTGCATAAAGACTGCTCCATAGACTAACATTACAGCGCGACTTGGGGCGTCTCGGGCGACCTGAAGTCGGATCCTGAGTCGCCCTGGTGTGAACCGGCTCTTAGTGTTTGTTTGCAATTTTGAGGGTTCAGAACCTTACCAAAGCAGCAGCCTATCATAATAATTTTAGGTTCATTTTCTGTTCTAATTGTTTCACATAGGTTGATATCACACAATTTTAAAGCTGTTTATCCTAGCGAGGGTTATAAAATATTAATTTAGGTACTAAACAGAGCCAACGATTTATGCAGCACTTTACATCTACAGTATATATTCTACATTCACATCAGTCCCTGCCCTCAAGGAGCTTACAATCTAAGGTCCCTACCTCACATTTATAACATTAGTGGTCAATGTAGAAGTGCCCCTTACATAGGTGATCAATCCAAGTGCTCACAGCTCCAGGAACCCCTAGCAACTTCAGGAGGAACCAAAAAAAAAAAACCTTACCAAAAAGTCCTATGTGTTATAAATGAAATCGGCTTGAATAAAAAAAGCACATTTGTGTAGCTGGTAATAACAAATTACTTCATTATCTATAGTAAAGGTGGTCACACCCGTATTCTCTTGAACATCATAATTTTTTCTTCTCTCAGGAGGCCATATTTCTTGCTATCTCTACAAGTAGATAAGAGGCGGTTAATGTGCCTGAGACCTTTGTAATTCTGGACTGCATTCACCTAAATGAGCTTTCAATGGCCATAGCACTCTACTTTATCACAGGAGACACTGCTTGCAGACGGCAGGCGTCTAATATTACCACACACATTAACTGGAGTTGACCAGGAAGGTTATTACCCGGTCCGTTAATTAGATAAAAATGTGCTATTAGCTTGTCGGCTTTTTAAAGTAAACATTATGCTGTTATATTTTTAGTTCAGAAAGGAAATAATTGGATTTGGCATGTTGCAAGTTTAGGCGCTTCTTTCGGGAGGAAGGGAAATCAGTGTTTTTGCCTGATGTTCAAGTAAACAAGTGTTCTCAGGGGCTGCTTTTCTGCTCCGGCTCTCACAAGTGGGCCTCGCTGACACAGGGGAGCTGATTAGAAAGCTCCAGTCATTTCTTTAGCATTCTCTGGGAGACCCAGTGCAGAGACATTCAGGGACCAACGTGGAGACCTGTGTTCTCCCACAGCCAGCATTTTCTTTGTGGATATAGTCGAGAGCATAGAAAGAGAAACTACCTAATGTATATTTCATCACTGTCTGCAGCTCACAATATCATTCGAATGACGGTCTTTTTTTTTTTTTTTCTTCTTCTTCTTCTTTCTTTTAATTCAGCAGAGATGCATACTGTGTATCATTCAAAACATGTGTAGGATAACATATCAAAAACGGAAGAGTTAAGCTGAAAACATTGAGAAGGTTGCATTGTTACCATATATCAAGCGTTTGCCATTCAGGATTTGAATATACAGGTTTATGTGCACGCAGAAGAAAACGCAAAGTAAACATACAGTATAAACATTGGTAGTAGCATTAGAAATTCATTACCTATGCACAAAGCACAGACCCAGACCTCAAATGCTTATCACAGATAATACATCCTTCTCATTATAGGAAACTGTTTCACATTTTTTTTTTAAGTGACATTTAAAGGTTAATTATTTTTTTTTTTTTTAATAACAAACATGTTATACTTATTTGCTCTGTGCAGTGGTTTTGCACAGAGCAACCCAATTCTTCTCTTTTTGGGCCCTCACCGGCGCTCCTGGCTCCTCCTCTATAGCAAGCCACTTGCTCTAGGGGCACTGATGCGTGCTTGTTCCCGACACCTGCTCTATGCGTCCATAGGCACACAGCCTACACTCTCCTCATCGGCTCACTGGCTGTGATTGACAGTAGCAAAAGCCAATGGCTCCCGCTGCTGTCTCAGCCAATGAGGAATGAGAGAACCAGGAGAAGCTCTGCTCTCATGCACATTGCTGAATCGAGAGGGAGCTCCGGTGAGTATATGGGGGGGGGGGGCAGAGGCATTGCACACGGAAGTTTTTTTTACCTTCGTGCAAAAATGCATGAAGGTAAATAACCTTGAGCCTTTAACATCACTTTAAGCAAAATGACTTTAAAAAAGCTGTAATAACGTCAAAGACTTGTTAGAAAAGTGTTAGTTGGATTGGGTATTAATTTGTCTTTTTTGGCAAGACCAACCTGATAAGACAAAAAAGTGTAGCGCTAAACTAAATGAGAACTGCACTGGAATGAAGTGCAGTATGTAACAGTGATAAACAGTCAAAATAAACAACGTAACATTCAAGAAGTGATAAATGAATAAATGAAAATATTCAAATAGTCCTCAGTGATATGAGTTGTGTAACGTAAAAGTCACCAGAAAATACTGAGTTCATTAATAAAAACAAAATTGATAGATGCTGGTGAGAATCAAAATAATGGTGCTCCTAAATGAACTAGGTAGGGAGAAGTGTCTCTTGTATCCAGATGGTGATGACACTTGCAGGTAGTGCCCGGTTAGGGCCAGGTGGTGATACCAGATATATGCCAGAAAGTAAAAGGAAAGAAAAGGCACATAGTGTAATACTGTATAAAAAGGGTATTTAATGTAGGTAGGGACACTTACATTTAGAAGAATGTAACAGCACTTTATCAAATGATCACACCCCAGACGATGCATTTGGATGCGAAACGCGTCGGAGGACCCTACTGTTGCCATTTGATCATTTGATCATTCTTCTAAATGTAAGTGTTCCTACCTACATTAAATACCCTTTTTATACAGTATTACATCATGTGCCTTTTCTTTCCTTTTACTTTCTGGCATATATCTGGTATCACCACCTGGCCCTAACCGGGCACTACCTGCAAGTGTCATCACCATCTGGATACAAGAGACACTTCTCCCTACCTTCTGTATTTGATTGAAGTTTGAGGTTCCTGTTTGAATCGCAGCTGGAGATTCGCTGTTCACAGCGGCTTACCCATGTCTGGTTGACCCTCTGAATGTATGTTTTTTGGGTCCACTCTCTCTGGTAAGCCTTTTCTACTATCGATTGGTGGTGGTCACTTTAAGTGCACTCGCTTCACGTCAAGTTAATTTAGGAGCACCATTATTTTGATTCTCACCAGCATCTATCAATTTTGTTTTTATTAATGAACTCCGTATTTTCTGGTGACTTTTACGTTACACAACTCATATCACTGAGGACTATTTGAATATTTTCATTTATTCATTTCATTTATCACTTCTTGAATGTTACGTTGTTTATTTTGACTGTTTATCACTGTTACATACTGCACTTCATTCCAGTGCCGTTCTCATTTAGTTTAGCGCTACACTTTTTTGTCTTGTTCGTATTCCACCATTTTTCAATTGGTTGTGTGAGCTGCTATACAATCGGGCAGCGCAGAATTTCTTGTTTTTGTTTTCATCTTGACCAACCTGATAGCTTGTAAAACTTTGTGTTAAAAAAAGCATAGGAATTCTGCTTTCTTTAAAGTAGAAATTCAGTCAAATACTAGCTAAAGCTTAAACCTTCTCCCACCGCCGTTCTAAGCCCTATACAAACTACCCTGTAGAACAGTGGTTCTCAACCTTACTAGTGCCGTGACTCCTTGATAAAATTTCCCAAGTTGTGGGGACCCCTAACAGTAAAATTATTTTTGTAGCGTGGGTTGTCGGCACCCAATGCAAGACAAGTAATTTGCGCCCTTAACCCGCGGACATTTAGCGCTCCCTGAGTCCCTTCCACTAGTACAGTATTCAAATCCCTTCTGGTACATTTTAGGATGTACCACACTCTCTCTTTGTTCTCCTTTCTATCCCTTTTATCTCTCTCTTATCCTAATTTCTTGTTTTTTTCCCCCCATGCCCCTCTCTAGCCGTCTTTCTTGTTCTTTCTTTTTTTCTCTCTCTCCCTTTTTCTTTGTTTCTCCCCCTCTTTTCCTCTCCCGTCCATGTATTCTCTATTTTTATTCCTTCTCCTACTCCTTGGTGGGGGCAATGGGATGAGTGGCAGTGCTGGCAGGGAGTTGGGATGAGTGGCAATGTTGGGGGAGTTCTGATCAGCCAACTTGGGTGCTCTTAATCAAGGTCATCTGCTGATCTGAGAACTGTAGTGGGGACTTTTAATGGCAACTATAGTCACAGGTTGTGTTACTCACTGTGTCTCCGACTTTGTGGTGTCTCGTAGCAGTGACACCTATGCTGAAATCAGGAGATAGGGTCTCCTCCAGCCCCTCCCACTTCACATTCCTCACCAGTCAGCTGACCTCTAGTCTCTGCCCCCCCAGCCATGCCGTGAACTGAATGGGTGGCTGCGAAGAGGCTGAGTGGGCGGCTGCGGGCTCCAGGAACAGCCCAGCTGGGTGGCCACAGGCTCCAGGGACAGCCCTGCTGGGCGGCCGCAAAAAGGCTGGGAGAGCTGTGTGGGCTTAAGGAACAGCCCAGGATATGGTGACCCCTGGAAAATCATCATTCGACCCCCCCAGGTTGAGAACCACTACTGTAGAAGAAAAAAATCTATACTTGCCTATTATGAGAGCGCTCCAGTCCAGTCACACAATTAGCTTCCAGTGCCGGCTTCACTGTAGAGGAGGGACAGCTGATAACTGACAACAGGCTGCTGGGGAGATCACGTGACCAGACCGGAGCTCCTTCAGTATAGATAAGTATGGACATCTTTCCTTTACAGGGTAGTTAGTATAGCATGGCTCGACAATCCCCGGGCGCCAGGTCGCCATTGCGACTAGAATTAGCGACCTGGCGCCTGGGGCAGCACAGCTGGGGTATCCTGTGTCTCTGTGAAACCCCCCCCCCCGCGCCATCACGATCGCGTCAGGCCAGCCGGTAATTGAGGCCGTGGCTTTGCAGCCTTCTGTAGGCCTATGCTTCCTTCTGTGATCAGGCGCCATCTTGTGATATGACATACAACCAGCAATGCTAATGGAGCTTCCCCTGTCTGTTTCCACTGCCCCATCTCCTTCCCTCTAATTACAACCCCCAAACATTATATATATTTTTTATTCTAACACCCTAGAGAATAAAATGGTGGTCATTGCAATACTTTCTGTCACACCGTATTTGCGCAGCGGTCTTACAAGCGCACTTTTTTGGGAAAAAATACACGTCTTATTTTTTAATTTAAAAAAAACAGTAAAGTTAGCCCAATTTTTTTTTATATTGTGAAAGATAATGTTACGCTGAGTAAATTGATACCCAACATGTCACGCTTAAAAATTGCGTCCGCTCGAGGAATGGTGACAAACTTTTACCCTTTAAATCTCTATAGGCGACGTTTAAAAAATGCTACAGGTTGCATGTTTTGAGTTACAGAGGAGGTCTAGGGCTAGAATTATTGCTCTCGATCTACCAATCACGGCGATACCTCACGTGTGGTTTTAACACCGCTTTCATATGCGGGTGCTACTCATGTATGCGTTCGCTTCTGCGCGCAAGCTCGGCGGTACGGTGCGCGTTCCTGGCTCCTAACTTTTTTAGCTGGCTCCTAGATTCCAAGCAAATTTGTCAAGCCCTGTAGTATAGCGCCTGTAATGGGGGGTGTGAGCAGGTTTAAAGCGGCAGTAAACCGCAACAGTTGAAGGAAAAAAAAAAAAAAACAATTCCCCTGCTAGGCAATGGCACACATTATGAAATACTTCCCTTAGAACAAAGCCCTCCAGTGGTGTGGTGTCACCGCTGACGGGGCTTCCATCTTTACTTGGTTTTCCCTCCAGATTCATAGGCTCTGGCAGCTTGAATGGCCGTGCCGCGTTGATGTCATTCCCGCACATGCTGGGGAGTCACAGCCGCGGCACATGCCCTGGTGACATTACTGACTGCCAAAAGAGCGAATATCTTCTAAATAGTTCACGTTTAGATGTTCATTTTACCTCCCAGGTAAGCTGTGGGTGTGAAAGAGTCCTAATAGGACAATGCTTCCCATGCTTTTTACTACTTTATAATTTTGTATGCAGACATGACCAAACAAGCCGAAACAAAGCAGAGATGGTCTTTTTGTTTTTCTGAAAAAATAAATAAAAAATACCCGCTTTTTATAATCGTATTCTTATTAGTACCATTGGGAATAAGTCCAATCTATAATGACTAGAAAACCATCCCCCCAGACTGCCCACCTGAAAGCTATACAGTCAGAGGTTGTACACATGCTTTGCACGGCAATCTTGGCAACTTAAATGCAGCTTGATGAGTTGACAGGCGGCAAAGGCTGTCAAACTTTCCCATTCAAGTCAGTGGGGCCAAACCACAACTACAAGCCCAACACTAGGCTCATGGTTGCAGCAAATCAGTTCAATTAAAAAGCACTGTTCTGCAAAATAAATCAATGAATGGCATTTAGGACGTGACAGGATCACCTCCTGATTGGCTGACTGCAGCTGCTTGGCTATATTATGGAAACAATCCACCACTTTTCAGAAGCTGCCCAAGTGTAAGATCCTGAGAACCCCACAGCACTGATTGCGCCACACATGTAATTTATTGTGTTGCATCCCCTGCCAGACTGATATTTTGTAATATGTTTCCTTTTCCATTACTCTCTCAACTTCTCTGAATAGCTTCTCTGTGTTTAGAACTCTGCTTGTGACCGAGCCGGGACAGATTTCTATACACACTCCCGATATTTCCATAAAGCTGCAGCAAATTCCGCTATTTGTCGCAGGACAGATTTCCAAGTATCCACAACACCCTTTATGAATTCCAGGGGTTGTGTTTTTAATTTGTTTACCATTGCGACAATAAGCTTGGACCATGGTGAAGGCATAATATCATTTTATATGTGTGCAGGGCAACTAGCCCACACTTGTGCAATTTAGTTCTGGCCCCCAGGCAGTCGTATTGCAAAGGAACTGCTGCTGACAAGTTGTCCATTGTTGTGAATTGCACGTCTCACACCAGAGAGCTGCAAAGTATAAACATTCTGCATGGAGCTGTTCTGGCACGTTCATATTATAATTACTTTGTATACCATTATTCTAGTTTTCCTTTATATAGAACTATCATGTTAAGGAGCATTGGGAGATGTCCTTAGTGCTCTTCTCCACGGCTTTCAGTGGTGTGATGGGCTATTTCCCTGCACTGTAGTCTAGTAGTTCATTGCGACCCTGCTCATTGCTATGTCTGTGACAAAATAAACATATCATTACTGCTAGAATAGACAGCAGGACATGTGCAAAGAACATTTTATTCTCTATAGAGTAGACTCCTGTCCTCTTGATCACTGAGCACATATCACAGAAATAATGAATCGATGTAGGATATGTTCTGCTTTCATCTGTCTCTTCTTCAAATTTCTCTTTTGCCTAGTGACTGTGGAAACAGGGAATCTGCTCATGTTTAAAGAATAAATGCAGCATGTCCTACTGTCTGTTATATTGTTCGTTTTAATTAAAAAGAGAATGGGTGAATGCCTGCTGTAGTCATGTTCCCTATAGAATCTTTAATAAGGATGTACAGAATATGGACAGTTTTGGTTTGCTTTTGTTTAATTCCATTCATTAAATTGAAGGACAGATCGAACTTCAGCAGCATCTCGGGTCCATTTAACCCCAATGGGTACGGTATGTTCCCAGCACCTTAAAGTGTAATTCCACTTTTGTAGGCAAATTGGGGTAACATCTTTTTTATATGTGTTATGTGTTCCTATTTGCATAGCATAACTTTAAAATACTATTTAAAAATTGCTGCTTATTTTTTCCACTTACTGAAACATCTTACTTGTACACGGTCTGCCTTAGCAAAGGGGTAAAGAACTCAATGCTTAGGTGCTATATTATATTGTATGGTCATACACTGTGATATGGGAGATGTTTAGCTCAGTGGTAGATGCTTTTCAATGAGTTTGCGTCAATCCAAACTGTGGTTTACCACTTGCCTACCGGGTCAATTCTGACAATTTTTTTTCATGCATGTAAAAATCTGCATTATTGCTAGAAAATTACTTAGAATCCCAAACATTATAAACAGCGTGTGTATGTGTGCGCGTGTATGTGTATATATCTGTGTGTATATACACACTGTGTGTATATGTGTATATATGTATTTGTGTGTGTATATATAAGTATGTGTGTGTATATATATATATATATATATATGTATGTATGTATGTATGTATATGTGTGTGTGTGTGTGTGTGTATATATATATATATATATATATATATATATATATATTTCTTGTTCATACATCACGGGACACAGAGCGGCATAGTCATTACTATGTGGGTTATATAGAATTACCTTCAGGTGCTGGCACTGGCAACTTCCAAAACAGGAAGTACCCTCCCCTATATAAGCCCCTCCCATCCGGGAGTACCTCAGTTTTTTGCCAGTGTCTAAGGTGTTGGCCAAGGTTAACATGTATTCATCTGGGCTTGTGTACAGGTTCTCTGGGCCTTAGCAAGCTATTCCGGATCCGACCAAAAAAGCTTCATAGCTAAACGGTCGGTACCCGGGCCTTGCAGAGAAGGGCAGGGTTTTGCCTGTAATGCCTCTCTTAGGAGGGCTGGACCCTGGGATCCAGAGCTCTGGTCATACCCAAAACCAAGAGGCTATCTGTGCAGGGTGCTATACAGGTCCAGGGGAGTGGAATCCTTGGGAACCCGGTCCCTGAAGGTCTAGTACAATGCCTGCCATGAGAGGTGAAGTTTGGGCTTCTGTGGACCAAACAAAGTCCTGCGGCGGGGAAAAGGTAAGTGGGGGCCCCTCAGGAACTTGGTTCTATTGAGGGGACCCCCAAGCCTAATATGTCTTTCTGCCTGTTACCTAAAGGTATTCCCGCTAATAGCTGTATATGCCTAAGAAATCCTAGAAATGTCTTTTCATAAAGGAAGTTTTAAAAACTGTAAACCTGGAAATGTTTTTATAAAGGAGGTTTTAAAAAAAAAAAAAAAAAGACAAAAGTGCGGTACCTGTGTTTGTCCACTAGAGGCCGCTGTAGAACGTCTTTTTTTCTTGGGGACTATTCCTTCCATGGTGAAAGTCCAGGCAGATGAGTGAGCTCTCTATCAGGGAAGCTGCATTCCTCTGTCATGCTGCCAAGTAGTTTCCTTCCATCCCCGAGTCCTGGTGAAACAGGGACCCTGGCTCCTCTCCCTACAGGGCGCCAAGAGCGCACACGTGCACACGCTTTCTTTTTATAGATTTAGCTTCAAAAAAGGGGGCGGAGCCTGGCGGATGACGCGCTCTGTGCGCCCAGCGCTTCTGCGCATGTGCGGGCGTCCCAGCAAGATAAAAGGACTCAGTCCACGCTGCTTGCTATGGACACAGAGCATGAAAAGGAGCTGGTAGCATGGTATAGGGGCTTACAGCGGGCGGTTGATACAGGCATCCCCAGAAAGACGCATTAGTAGACGCCCACTGATGTACATAGCAGCAAATTGCATTAGACTATTTCAGTAAAGGGGTGTATTGCGGCTGGAATACCTCAGCTTCGAACTAAGGAATATGCCGCCTAAAAAACTCTGAGATATACCTCTCAGGAAGTGTAGGGGGTCTCCATCGGGCTCTGAGGATCTGGAGCAGTCATCTGCACCCTCCTCCCCTGAGAAATCAGAGGTTAATACCCATAAGGAACCCCCGGGAGTGCCAGGTACTGCGGCTGTCCTCAGTCCACCTGCTCCTGCATATATAACAGAGGAGGTTTTTGCCTCAACTCTGGAGGGATTGGAGCAGAGATTAGCAGCATTGATCGCTTCTTCTCTACAGGAAAGAAAGCGCGCCAGATCTCCATCACCTCCATTAGAGTGCCTGTTGGCAGAGCAACAGTCCCAGGAAGGGACCGACCTACCTGAAGGGGATCAGGAGGAGGTTAACTCTGTTTTTGAGGAATCGACAGTAGATGAACCATTTTCAGCATCACAGACTGAAAGATTGTGGGTCCAGACCCTAACTGACATGGTTCGATCTGCATTTAAAATGCCTCTTGTTGAACCATCAACTACTGCTGTCTCCTCATTGGGGTCGCTAAAAGCTCCCCCAGGTTAATTGCTCCTTTCCAATGCATCCATTATTGGAAGGACTTATATACCAGGACTGGGAACATCCTGATAAACTATTTGTTCCGCCTAAGAAATTTCCGGTGATCTATCCCATGGAGGAAAAGTTCACCCAGAGATGGAATGTTCCTACGGCGGATGCAGCCATCTCTTCTGTGAACAAATCACTGACATGCCCAGTAGATAATGTTCAAATGTTCAAAGATCCAGTAGATAAAAAATTGGAATCTTTATTAAAATCTGCTTTTTCCACAGCAGGGGCTGTTACACAGCCAGCAGTGGCAGCTATTGGGGTCTGCCAAGCTTTAAAGGATCAGATGAAAATGGTCCTGAGGGATTTGCCAGACCAGCAGGCCCAGGCTCTGGCTGATCTGCCTAGAGCATTATGCTTTGCGGTTGACGCCATCAAGGATTCTATCCATCAGGCCTCCCGCCTCACGCTGTCTTTGGTACATATGCGTAGGCTTCTGTGGCTCAAGAACTGGTCTGCTGAAGCTCCCTGTAAGAAGCTCTTAGTTAGCTTCCCATTTCATGGGGAACGCCTTTTTGGCGAAGACCTGGATAAGTATATCCAGAAGATTTCCAGTGGTAAAAGTACTCTCTTACCGAGTAAGAAGAGGTCTAGGGGTCCATCTTTTAAGAGGACTACCTCTCCTATCCCTGCGACGTCTGCTACTAAGCAGTTCCGACGGCCTCCTCGGTCAAACTCAGGGGGTAAAAATCAGGGACAGTCACAGGGTAATAAGAAACCCTGGATCCGAAGGGGTACTAAACCAGCCTCCAAGTCAAGCCTATGAAGGACTGCCCCCACTCAAACGGGTGGGGGGAAGACTTCAGTTGTTCGCAGAGACCTGGCGGGAGACGATCAAAGACAGATGGGTGCTCTCCGCAGTAACTCTGGGATACAAGTTGGAGTTAAAAGAGTCTCCTCCTTCCCATTTTATGTGGTCAGGCATGCCAAGAGACCCTCTGAAAAGAGGGTCTCTCCTATTGGCGTTAGAACAACTATTGCTCCAAGGAGTAATTATGGAGGTTCCTATGGAAGAGTGGGGGTTGGGTTTCTACTCAAACCTTTTCACAGTCCCGAAACCAAACGGGGACATAAGACCCATATTGGACCTAAAGAGTCTAAACAAATTTCTAAACGTCCGGTCTTTCCGGATGGAGTCGATCCGATCGGTCACCGCTGCCCTACAGGGGGAGGAATGGTTAGCCTCGATCGACATCAAAGATGCTTACTTGCATGTTCCCATCTTTCCAGGTCATCAAAAATTTCTACGCTTTGCAGTAGAAGGGCGCCATTTTCAGTTCAGAGCCTTACCATTCGGTCTGGCCACAGCACCACGAGTGTTTACAAAAATTCTGGCCCCACTGTTGGCCGATCTAAGAACACGAGGTGTAACGATAATGGCATACCTAGACGACCTGTTGATGGACCACTCCGTTGCCAAGCTAGAAGTGGTAATTGTCGATACAATCAAGTATCTAGAATCTCACGGTTGGGTCATCAACCTGGACAAGTCAGCTCTACAGCCAGTGAAAAACCTGGTATATCTAGGGCTACGGCTGGATTCAGACCAGAGGAAGATTTTCTTACCTCTAGACAAGGTATCCTCTTTGAGGGGCTTGGTCCGTCTGCTTTGTGCAAAAAGACAGCCGTCCATACGCCTGTGCATGAGGCTGCTAGGAAAGATGGTAGCATCATTCGAAGCTGTGCCATACGCCCAATTCCACTCAAGGAATTTACAGAGGGCCATATTGTCAGCCTGGAACGGAAAAATTCAGGCTCTAGACTTCCCGATGGCTTTGTCCCCTTCCGTTCGGAAGAGTCTCTGCTGGTGGTTGATCCCCCAGAATCTCCAGAAGGGAAAACCCTTCAGTCCGATATCCTGGAAGGTGGTCACTACAGATGCCAGCCTTATAGGCTGGGGGGCAGTACTGGAGCAATGGTCTCTCCAGGGCAGATGGTCAAATGTAGTAAAAACCCTGCCCATCAATCTCTTAGAGATACGAGCAGCCCGGTATGCCCTAGTAGCCTGGACATCCAGACTCCAAGGGTCCCCTGTCAGAATTCAATCAGACAATGCCACAGCAGTGGCATATATCAATCATCAGGGAGGCACCAGGAGTCGTGCAGCCCAGAGGGAAGTAAGTCACATCCTGGAATGGGCAAAAAAGCATGTCCCATGTATATCAGCTGTCTTCATTCCAGGGGTGGAGAATTGGAAGGCGGACTTTCTGAGTCGCCAACAGTTATGCCCAGGGGAATGGTCCCTTCATCCCGAGGTCTTCCGAGCAATATGTCAGCGGTGGGGAACACCGGATGTAGATCTGCTAGCATCCAGATTCAACGCAAAGGTGGACAGATTTGTCTCCCGGACAAGGGATCCCCTCGCTTGCGGCTCGGATGCTCTGGTGTTCCCTTGGGATCAGTTCAGACTGATATATGCATTCCCTCCGCTACAATTGTTGCCTCGACTCCTTCGCAGAGTCAGGTTGGAAAAGAAGCCGGTGATCCTGGTGGCTCCAGCGTGGCCCCGAAGGGCCTGGTACGCGGAGATCATCAAAATGTCTGTGGGGAGTCCTTGGACCCTTCCACGTCGTCCGGACCTGCTTTCGCAAGGACCGATATACCACCCTTCCTTACTAACTCTAAGTTTAACGGCCTGGCTATTGAATCCCACATCCTAAAGAAGAGAGGTCTCTCTAACTCTGTGGTATCAACTATAATCAATGCCAGGAAGCCTGTATCCAGGCAGATCTACTATAGAGTTTGGAAGGCGTACATCACTTGGTGCGAGGCCAGAAAATGGCATCCACGTAAGTACGTTATAGGCAGAATTCTGGACTTCCTACAGTGGGCTGTAGACAGGAAGTTTGCCTTAAGTACTATCAAGGGCCAGGTTTCGGCCTTATCAATACTATTTCAAAGGCCCCTGGCTATGCATTCACTTGTCAAATCCTTTATGCAAGGGGTGACCCGTATTATTCCACCGATTAAAGCTCCCATATGCCCATGGGATCTAAATTTGGTTCTGTCGGTTCTGCAGAAGCAGCCGTTTGAACCTTTGCGGCACATTTCCTTGGTTCTACTCACCAGAAAATTGATATTTTTAGTAGCCATATGCTCGGCAAGAAGAGTGTCGGAATTAGCCGCCATGTCCTGTAAGGAGCCATATCTGGTTATTCATAAGGACAGAGTAGTATTACGCCCTCACCCAGCCTTTTTTCCTAAGGTGGTATCGAGGTTTCACTTGAACCAGGATGTGGTTCTTCCTTCTTTTTTCCCCAAACCAAGCTCGGTAGAGGAAAAGTTATTGCATTCTTTGGATGTAGTAAGAGCAGTTAAAACTTATCTAAAAGCCACTGCTCAGATTCGTAGAACGGATTCTTTGTTTGTTCTGCCGGAAGGCCCCAGAAAGGGTCAGGCAGCATCAAAATCTACTTTAGCCAAGTGGATTCGACAGGTCATAATACAAGCCTATGGCTTGAGAAGTAGACCGCCTCCGTTCAAAGTTAGGGCGCACTCCACGAGAGCAGTTGGAACTTCATGGGCAGTGCATCACCAGGCCTCCCTGGCTCAAATTTGTAAGGCCGCAACATGGTCTTCAGTACACACGTTTACTAGGTTCTACCAGGTGGACGTTAGAAGTCAGGAGGATGTCGCCTTTGGGCGCAGTGTGTTGCAGGCCGCAAAAGATCCTCATGCCTGATGGCGCCCAGCTTATGTATGGTGTATCCCCCCCCTCATTTGGCATTGCTTTGGGACGTCCCACATAGTAATGACTATGCCGCTCTGTGTCCCGTGATGTATGAACAAGAAAATAGGATTTTTAAAACAGCTTACCTGTAAAATCCTTTTCTTGGAGTACATCACGGGACACAGAGCTCCCACCCCTCTTTTGGGGACACGTATTGCTTTGCTACAAAACTGAGGTACTCCCGGATGGGAGGGGCTTATATAGGGGAGGGTACTTCCTGTTTTGGAAGTTGCCAGTGCCAGCACCTGAAGGTAATTCTATATAACCCACATAGTAATGACTATGCCGCTCTGTGTCCCGTGATGTACTCCAAGAAAAGGATTTTACAGGTAAGCTGTTTTAAAAATCCTATTATATATATATATATATATATATATATATATATATATACACTCCCGCTGCTATCAATCACAACCAGTAAGGTGCGGGGCTAAGCTGTGCTCTCTGTGTCTTTATAGATGCAGAGAGCCAGCTCGAGAGCAAGCACGCATGAGTGCCCCCACAGCAGGCAGCTTGCTATGGGTGAAGGGCTCAGAGTGCCGCCAGGGCACCTGAAAAGAGGAGGATTGGGGCTGCTCTGTTCATAACCACTGCACAGAGCAGGTAAGTATGACATGTTTGTTATAGTCTTTTTTTTTTAAACACTTTTTTTTTTTTTCATTTACACTTTAACCACTTCAACACCGCAGGCCGTCATATGACGTCCTTGAATTTGTGCGGTGATATCTGAATAATGCCTGCAGCTACAGGCATCATTCAGTTATCATTGTTTGCAGCCGGCGATTCTGTGCACGATAAGAATGATCATAGCGGCAATTCTGCCGCTTGATCGTTCTTATAGTTGGCGGGAGGGGGCGTCCGCCCCTCCCGCCGTTATCTGGTGCTTCTCTGGGCTCTCCCGTGCCACCGGGGGGCCCAGAGAAAGAATCTTCCGGCACCGGTTCACGACGATGGAGATTTCCAGTGACAAGATGATCACCAGTCATCTCTATGACCGTCGGAGGCCCGGGCGTGACGTTGTGATGGTACCCGGAAGCAATCAAAGCCGCAATCGCTGGCTGTCAGCAGGAGAGCGGTGAATTTTTTTTCCAGATCTCATGCTTTCCAGCCTGGAGGAGGGATGTGGGGTCTTATTTACCCCGCATCTCTCCATAAAGAGGACCTGTCACAATATATTTCTCTTACAAGGGATGTTTACATTCCTTGTAATAGGAATAAAAGTGATAAAAAAAAATAATAATAATAATAATAATAATTTTAAAACGCCCATGTCCCCGGTAGCTCGCGCTCAGAAGCGAACACGCATGTAAGTCCCACCCACATATGTAAACGCCGTTCAAACCACACATGTGAGGTATCGCCACGTGCGCTAGAGCGTGTGCAACAATTCTAAGACTAGACCTCCTCTGTAACTCAAATGGTAACCTGTAAAAAAATTGAAAGCGCCGCCTATGGAGATTTTTAAGTACTGAAGTTTGGTGCCATTCCATGAGTGTGTGAAATTTTAAAGCGTGACATGTTGGGTATCTATTTACTCGGCGTAACATCATCTTTCACATTATACAAAAAGAATTGGGCTAACTTTTTACAGTTTTTTGTTATTTTTTAATTCATGAAACCGTTTTTACACTAACTTCTCCCCGCTCCATCCCTCCGTGAGACGATCGCGGGGATCCCCATGCAGGCGGCGCACGTGCGACCACACGGCAGGCAGTTAAAGGCGACGTACAGGTACGTGATATAGCAGGAAGCGGGGCCAATGACATCCTAGGCTCAGAGAGGTGATTGAATAATGCTGGCAGTCATTTAGCCTGAAAGACTGAAGAAATCTAGTGGCAGAGAAGAAGTACTTTGGGGGGGTCAGCTCTGGTTTAAAGGTGAGTATTTAAGCAAAAGCTGCTTTTCTTCATCTTTTTTGGGGGCAATTTTTATTTATTTTTGTCTGGAATTCTACTTTAACATTATCACAGGTTCTCAATACCTTGCTAGATAGATTACTGTAAACTGTTAAAGTAGAAAGAAAAGCTAAAGAATAAATATACTTTAAAATGTTGCCTCCCATTGGCCCTCTTACAATTTTAGCATAAATTGCAAGCTGTGGCTCCTCATTGTAATAAGAAGGGCCAGCAACGGGGCTGAATCGTCTGCAGCAGTGACGTCACCCTCCAACATTCACTGCCCTGGGCATTGTCAAGAGCGAGAGTTCTCTGCCACCAGCCACAGCAGCCGCACATTTACACCAAGGAGCCTGAGCTTTGTGGTCATTATTGTAATGTGGGATAAAATAAAGGTATTTAGCCTTTCCCTCTACAGTTAAGAGAAAAAGTAATTTGCACATATGTCGTTTTTTTCTGTGAACAAACCAATGTTTACAGCATTTCCAGCAATATGATGGAGATGTTCTTTCTATAAATCAGGCACACTGTTGCGTTTTAGGAGAAAATAAAGCCAACAGAGAATATTACCTTTCCGCTCGTGTGGCTTTTAGTAGGAAAGGCAGGTTGGAACATGCCCATATCACACCATGGCTGACTATTTCCCTAGTACAGTCGTTCTCTAGTGGGATAGAACACGAGTCCTCCTATACTACCATGACTTTAAAGTGTTAAGTAACACTTCATTGTCTACATCTGTGATTCCGTTATGTAAAATAGCGTCTTGTATCTTTCTCTGTAGGGAAAAGCTGAGCCCTACAGGCATACCCCGCTTTAAGTACACTCACTTTACATACACTCGCGAGTAAGGACATACCCGTGAGTTTAATGTAAAGTGGCTCTCAAGCTAAAGCTGCAGCTGAGTAAACCGTGCACGGATAGTTCAGATTCCCCGCTACTTGCAAACACACTCCCTGACACCCCCACTACAGTCCCTGACACCCCCACTACAGTCCCTGACACCCCGACTACAGCCCTTGACACCCCCACTACAGCCCCTGACGCCCCAGAAGTGAAAAAAGGTATTGCTTCACTTTAAGTACATTTTCGTTTTACATACATGCTCTGGTCCCATTGTGTACTTAAAAGTGGGGTATGCCTGTACTCTATTGTCAAGAAGTTAACCCTACTTGTGATCCCAATATAAACTGACACGCACATCACATTTCATGCTTTTTTTACAGTTGTGGTGTGAAATTGAATGCTAAGATTTTTTTTTTTTTTTTTTATGCCGTTGTAGTAGATGTGTTTGTGACCAATTAGCAGAATTGCTAGTAAAGCATCTGTCCACACCTTGGGTATTAATGGTGTAAATGGTTTTCATGCTGCACTGACTATGAATTAATGTGTTACTGTGCTAAAGTAAATGTACATGGAGAACATTACACATCTTTGCTCTTTTAACAATTATTGATATGCCGTTATGAAGATACACTGGCTTTATAAACTTTGTTGTGCTCATTTTCATAGTCTACAGCAAGGGAGGAAACAACACCGACCTCTTCTGTAAAGTATTCAGGGTTAGTCAGACGTTTAACGTAGTATTAAATACTCTCATATCAAGTGGTATTGAAGTATTTTTTCATTTTTTTCCTAAATCAAATACGAATAATAGAACTTGCATGTATTTTATTTATTTATTATTTGCTCTTCAGAGCCTCCTTTTTAAACGGTCTCCCAGCCGCGCTCCTCCATTGACTTACTGTGTGTGCCACTGAGTGGAGTCCTTTCAGAGCCTTGTCTACACACTTCTACCCACTTGGACTACAACTGTATGTACACATAGGCAGTGCAAGCAGGACACAGAGCCACTGTTAAATACCATTATGGAGGAGGAGAGGTGTGGCTTTCACTCTGTGCATCCCTCTCACGCTGCCTGTGTGTGCGCTCTGAATGACCAAAAACAAGTAGAAGATATGCTCCATATTTATTATTATTTATTATTGGTACTTCTATAGAACCATCAATTTATGCAGCTCTTTATTGTACATTCACATACAGTTCATGTCCTTAAGGAGTATACAATCTAAGGTTCCTCACCCACATTCATACATATACATACTAGGGCCAATTTTGACAGGAGCCAATCAGCCTACCAGCATGTCTTTAAAGTGTGGGAGGAAACCAGAGTACCCGGAGGAAACCCACACAGGCACATTGAGAACATGCAGACTCCAGGCAGGTGTTGATGTGGTTGGGATTCAAGCTTATGACCTCAGTACTGCTCAAGGCGGAAGTGGTAACCACCTAGCCACTGTGCTGCCCATAGGTCCAAAGGCTGGGGAGGGGGGAGGTATGCAAATGCATGTAATAAGTGTATTTGATTTATGAAAAAAAAAGGTGACAGGGCCGGTTCCCACTGTTGCAATGTCCGTCATAGGATGTGATTTGCACCGCACTGCAGTGCAAATCACATGCAATGTATATGTGATGTAATTTCAGCCATACATATAGTATGGCTGAATTTGCATCGCATTCGGACCGAACTCGCACAGGATCCTTTTTTTGGTCCGTAGCTGAATTGGATCGCATGGGTGTTCACACCCATGCGATCCAATTCCTGTCCAAATTTGCAGTTTGCACTGCGATATGCAAACTGATTTTGGGGTGTCAACTTTCAATTGCAGTGAACTCCTGCCGGGAGACATGCGATACTGGAACCCACAATGGATTTACAGTGTTCCCACATTGCTGCAGTGTGAACCAAGCCTAAATACCACTTTCAGCGTTGCCCAGTACATCATTTGCTTGGTATGTGTGTACAAACATTTGAGTGTGTATCTACTGTATAAGTAATTTGCAGCGTTATTTGCTGTGCAAAACTGCACATACATTTGTTCTGTGTGAATGCTGGCAACATTGAATGTTACACGACTATTCTCTCTAGGTCTGAGGTTCTTCATTAACCACTTAAGGACTGAGCCCATTTTTGACACTTGTTGTTTACAAGTTAAAATATGTATTTTTAATAGAATATTACTTGGAACCACCAAATATATATATATATATAATATATATATATTTAGCAAAGACTCTGGAGAATAAAATGGCGGCGGTCGTTGCAATATTTTATGTCACATAATGTTACATAAAAAAAATAAGAAAACTGTAAAGTTAGCCCAATTTTTTTGTATATTGTGAAAGAGGATGTTATGCTGAGTAAATAGATACCAAAGATGTTAGTTAAAAATTGTGCACACTCGTGGAATGGCGGCAAACGACTGTACTTAAATTTTTTTACAGCGTCGCCTATGGAGTTTTTTAACGGTTACCAGGTTAGAGTTAGAGGAGGTCTGGTGCTAGAATTATTGCTCACACTCTGACAATCGCGGCGATACCTCACATGTGTGATTTGAACACCGTTTACATTTGCGGGTGCGACTTGCGCATTAATTTTCTTTTATTCGTTTATTTTTTCTCATAACCCTGCATTGGCACCTGAGCCAGCCGCTCTTCCCACCCCCCTTCCACTGCCCAGTGACCGTGGCAGTCACCAGCTCTCTGTTTACGAAGCTCTGAGAACTGAGCGATCAGCGGTCCTCGATCGCTCGGTTCTCAGTTTTAGAACCGGTGGGGGATAGATGCCGCATCGGGCCGATGTATCCACCTAGATAAGTATAATTCTTAAAAAAAATGGCAAACTTTTTTTTTTTTAATAAGAAAGGCATGTATTGGGAATATACTATATAATGGCCACTAGATGGAACTAACCATTAGAGTACATTGTATACCGTATATACTCGAGTATAAGTCGACCCAAATATTAGCCGAGGCACCTAATTTTACCGCAAAAAAATGGGAAAACGTATTGACTCGAGTATAAGCCTAGGGTGTCCATGTGCATGCCTCACTGTGCCTCACTGTGTCCATGTGCATGCCTCACTGTGCCCATGCCTCACTGTGCCCATGACTAGACTGGCGTTTTAACATGGGAGTCTGGAAGGGGTGCCCAGCTTTGAAAAATTGGTGCTTCCCTGGCCGTAGGTCCCCCAGACAACAAACTTGGCACACTTCTAGAGGAGAAATGGGGCTACATGTGTGCCAAGTTTCGGGTCCCCAAAGTCACCGGATAAATTACAGTTTAACATGGGAGTCTATGGAAGGGGTGCCCGGCTTTGAAAAATCGGTGCTCCCTCGCCGTAGGTCCCCCGGACAACAAACTTTGCACACTTGTAGAGGAAGAGTGGGACTACATGTGTTTGGGGTCCAGGGGACCTACGGCCGGCCAGTACCGGGTCCCCAATCCTGGGCGATCAGGCGCAAAAAGGTGACTCGAGTATAAGCAGAGAGGGGCATTTTCAGCACAAAAAAATGTGCTGAAAAACTCGGCTTATACTCAAGTATATACTGTAAGTATTTATTCCCTGCTTCATCTGATATATCTAGTGGCCATAATGTGGTCTTTTCCTGCTTTAAGCTGTTCACATGAATAACATCCAACCTAGACAGAAAATAGTCTAGTAACAGTTGATTTTGCTGGCATTCAGCCTAAACAAATGTACATGTAGTTGCACAGGATGAAAAGATCTGATCTTTACTTTAGGAACTGTGCACTGCTGTTGGTTCCAGGTAACCCAGTGCCACTTCACCAAACGTCTGAATAGGTGAGAGCATGCCCTGAGTTCCCCACATGCCCTGTTTAGAAGGGACAGCATGGGCTCCAGATGCTTTTGCAGGAAGGAGCAGGGGAAGAACTTGCCGCCCAACTTGCTGTTTCTGTGGATTCCCGGTACACGGTACAAGTTTAGTTAGAAGCTTAGTTCTTCTTTCTGTCTTTAAAGCAGAGTTCCACACAAAAGTGGAACTTCCGCATAAACCACTCCTCGCCCCCTTACATGCCACATTTGGGGGGGGGAGTGGGGGGCTTCAGTAGGAGTGGGACTTCCTGTCCCACTTCCTCCTTCCGCCCAGGGACCGCTTATCGCCTAAGGCGGCTCCTCCCTGTAGGCGATCACCTGGGACACGTGACAGGTCCCAGGCGATCGCCTGTCCACTCAGATTGTGCAGCACCGCTCGCGCAGTGAGCGCCCGGCTGTGAAGCCGCAAGCTTTCACGGCCAGGTGCCCACAGTTAGAATGGAGGCACCGGCGGAGAGGGGGGGGAGAGGAGCGAAGCGAAGCGCTGTTCGGCCGCGTTGCTGGACAGTGGAACAGGTAAGTGTTTATTAAAAGCCAGCAGCTACACTTTTTGTAGCTGCTGACTTTTAATAAACATAAAAAAAAGGCTGGAACTCCCCTTTAATTTGTAAAAAAAAAGACTTTCTCTTACCGTCCATTGACTGACACAGCCTCTTCATACTTGACAAGTGGGTTTATGTTCCTGCTCGCAGGAGAAGCCTAGGCAGAATGTTAGATGTTACAACATACATTCTAAATACCCAGAGCTGAACAGCCCCGCCCAGGGGGCGGTCCCTCTGGACATAACCCTCCTACCTGCAGCCCTCAGTTTTTTTCTGCCTAGCAGAGGAGAGGACATGGCTCTCTTAAGCCCCGTACACACGGTCGGACTTGCATCGGACTTTTCCGTGTTTTTTTTGTCCGAACGGAGTTGGTCGGGAACACCCATAGCATACACACGCTCTGACTTTTCTGCAAACTTTCCCAAAACTTTTTGCAACATCAGGTGGTTTTTCTGCTCTTTTTCTGCTCTTTACCGCCACCCTTTGGTCAACTTCTGCTATTGTTGGTTGATTTTAACATTAGTTGTTTTGTCCATCGGACAAAAGTCCGATGGTTTTCTGTACACACGGTCGGACTTTGCTCCATCGGACTTTTGTTGGCCAAAAGTTTGTCCGTTTGCAGACCCAACTTTTGTCAGATGAAAACAAAAAAAAACAAAAAAAATTTGTCCGATGGAGCGTACACACGGTCGGATTGTTGGTCCAACTTGCTCAAAATGAAGTTTGTTGGCCAAAAATCCGACCGTGTGTACGGGGCTTTAGGAGCCAGTCTCCTGAAGATATTTTTTATTCCTTTAGGAATCTTATTATTTTATTTTTGAGATCTCCTATCAACTGTCGGCTGGGCAACAGGTTGGGTACATTGGATATCCTCGTAGTCTTCCCTGTCCGACCATCGAGCGTGCTGATCCTCGCTTCGGCGTGAGACTCGGTTCACGACATGCCCCATGACTCCAGGGGTGGCCGGTGGGCTTTTTATGCCCCGCGGTCCGCATCAGATTGAACAGTCCTGCTGCATCTTTCGCAGTGGACCGGGCCGACAGCTACTCAGTACCGAACTGTGATAGGTCTGTCAGGAACACACCAGTGGGTCCTAATAGGACGGGTAAGTAGTATCTCCTGCCTCCGCAGGTGAGTACATGCTGTGTGTTCCTCTGTTGGGGGATTTTCCCTGTCTCCCCCTTGTTGTTTGTTGCTCTCTGTCACCTTGCTCTGGCGCTGTGTGCTGTCTGGGGGTCACTCTGTCCCGGGGGGGGGGGGGGGGCTCATGGGTGTCCGCATGGAGCTGGGGGTGTTTTTTCACTGTTTTGGGCCTGTGCGCCATTCGGCGCCATGTTTTTATCTTTTCCTATGTTTTACATTGGTGGCCATGGCGGCCATTTTTTAAAAAAAAATCAGATTTTTGGGAATTTTAATTGGATTGTTTTGATTTTTATCAAATCTATTTTAATACAATGCGTTTGGAGTAAAAATCTATTTAAGATACATTAATCATTTTTTTTCTTCAGCATAAAATGGAGCTTAGTTATGTAGCATGAGGCTGTATATTCTGAAATATTTACATTTTTGGTGAACTCATTCAATGAATCCAAGCTCTGCAAGCTGAGATAATATGCACTGCATTGATGCATTCACACAATTTCACAGTAACCATGAGATGAACCAAAGTTCAGGAATATTCCTTTATCCCATTGTTTTGCAAATCTATGTACACTAAAAACTGTATGATTGAATCGGTTATGATATCATTGTTTTACTAAATAGAATCTTTAATATTTGCAAACAAAATTAGGGTTTCCTAACTACCAGCGAGAATGAGTCCTTACATTTAGGCCGGGTTCACACCTATGCGTTGCGTTTTTGAGCTTGGAGTCTTTGCCAAGTTCGCAAACAGTCGTTCAGCGGTTCCATTGCGTTTTTACCTGCGGACTTGCTGACCTGGGAAGTCTCGCCGCTGTTATCATGAGGGGGAACTCCACGCCAAATTTTTAATAAAAAACCGGCATGGGTTCCCCTCCAAGAGCATATCAGGCCCTTAGGTCTGGTATGGACTTTAATGGGAACCCCTACGCCGATAAAAACAGCGTGGGGTTCCCCCCAAAGTCCATAGCGGACCCTTATCCGAGCACGCAACCTGGCAGGCCGCAGAAGATGAGGGGGGGACGAGAGAGCGGCCCCCCTCCCTCCTGAACCGTACCAGGCCGCATGCCCTCAACATGGGGGGTCTGTGTTTCGGGGCAGGGGGGCGCACTGCGGCCCCCCCACCCCAAAGCACCCTGCCCCCATGTTGATGAGGACCGAGCCTCTTCCCGACAACCCTGGCCGTTGGTTGTCGGGGTATACGGGCGGGGGGCTTATCGGAATCCAGGGGCCCCCTTTAATAAGGGGGCCCCAGATCCCGGCCCCCCACCCTATGTGAATGAGTATGGGGTACATTGTACCCCTACTCATTCACCTGGTGGAAAAAAATGGCAAAAAAAACACAACACAGGTTTTTTAAGTCATTTATTAGTCAGCTCTGGGGGTCTTCTTCCAACTTCGGGGGTCTCCAGGTCCCGACTCTGCCGCGCTCTCCGGTTCTTTCTTCCTTCTGCCAGCTCTTTTGCTAGCGGGGCCCGGTCTTCTTCGTCGCCTTCTTCCCTCCTGGAGATGTTGACTCTTCGCTCTCTCCGGCTGTAATGCCGTATGAGCGGAGTGCATTCACTTTTATAGGCATGGGCGTCGTCACCGGGTGATGACACCCAGTGACCCCGCCCCCATATGATGTCACAGTCCCATCATTCCCCGGGACTGTGACGTCATATGGGGGCGGGGTCACTGGGTGTCATCACCCGGTGACCACGCCCATGCCTATAAAAGTGAATGCACTCCACTCATTACCGTTAAAGTCCATACCAGACCTAAGGGCCTGATATGCTCCTGAAGGGGAACCCATGCCGTTTATTTTTTTTAAATTTGGCGTGGAGTTCCCCCTCAAGATCCCTGTTCAGAACGCAACACATGTGCGAATCAGATGCGTGCCCATAGAACATAATGGGCCTGAATTCGCACCTGAGTCGCACCGCAATGCCTAAAGAACGCACACGTTTTTCGGAAATACGCAGTGCGAATGCATCGCACATATGTGAACCAGCCTCATTGGAATCAATGTATTTTATAATGTTATGCGAATTGGGTGCGATGTAAGCCGCAACCAATTCGCATAGGTGTGAGCCGGGCCTTAAAGAGCACTTGTCATTTCAGATGCATCGTGGCAGCACCTGTTAGCGGGCATCCACTCCCGCTGCTGACATGTCCCTCACTGCCGCATCACCAGCCATCCCATTAAAGTGAATGGGACTATCGGTGGGTCAGAGGAGGAGCCGCTTAGGGGCAGAGATGACAGTTGCTCAGTCATCTCTGTCCCGCAGAAACTCGATTTAACAGCAACTCGATTTAAATCAAAAATTTGGTTTTTAAATCAGGTTGTTTTAAATCAAGCCTTTTACTAGTGAAAAAAAATATTAAAAGCCAGCAGCTACAAATACTGCAGCTGCTGACTTTTAATATTAGGACACTTACCTGTCCTGGAGTCCAGCGACGTCCGCAGCAGAGGACGAGCAATTGCTCGTCACTCTGCTGCCCCCACCGCCATCCTCGGTGAGGGAACCAGGAAGTGAAGCCTTGCGGCTTCACTGCTCAGTTCCCTACGGCGCATGCGCGAGTCGCGCTGCGCTGTTCTGATTGGTCCTCCTGTGTTCTGGGAGCCGAGTGTCTCCCGGGACACTACGGGTATTCTGCGGGAAGTGACGTGCTTCCCGCAGATTTCCCACAGAGAGGACTCCCGAATGTGGGTGCAAATACCCCCCTCCCCCTGAAATGTGTCAATTGTGGGGGGGAGGGTTCCGATGAGCGGAAGTTCCACTTTAGGGTGGAGCATCGCTTTAAATCATGATTTTAATCAAATCCACCCTGAAGCTGAACTTCAGGAATTCCACCACTTTGTAAAATCTGTTGGATTAATACGAGTTAAGTCCAATGAGGTGCATGTCACCTCATTAACATCTCTTTAATTTACAGTTTACATTTTTGCTTGGAGTTTAGCTGTCACTATACTTCGGAGTCCTCTCCTTATGTTCAGTCATAGAGTACTTTGTATTTTGTGAATAAATTCACAAAATACAAAGCCTTCTGTGATTTGAACAGGTGAGGGGAGGGGCGGGCAGAGATGGAGAAGATATTGGGGGTTATTTACGAAAGGCAAATCCACTTTGCACTACAAGTGCAAACTACAAATGCAAAGTGCACTTGAAATTGCACTGAAATGGTAGATCTGAAATGAGGGGAAGCTCTGCTGATTTTATTATCCAATCATGTGCAAGCTAAAATGCTGTTTTTTTTTTTTTAGTTTCTGCAGCGACTGCACTTCCAAGTGCAATTTCAAGTGCACTTTGCAAATGTAGTTTGCACTTATATTGCAAAGTGGATTTGCCTTTCGTAAATAACCCCCTGTGTCTCTGATGTCTGAGTGCTGGGAGGGTAATGATAGCTGTTCTCTCAGAGCTCAATAACACTGTCAGTTGTAAATAGGTGATAAGTTCACAAGCTGGTATGTACCTCCTTTAACTTAACTCCTAGTAAGCCAACACATTTTACAAGTTGTGAAGAATGATTCTATACAAGGGTTTAGCATGTCGATGGTGTCTAAGAGATTCCAAAAGCTTACCTTCTATTGGCGAAGTTAAAGATTCATCACCGAAACTCCAAGTTTTCTCTGTGAAACATTAATGGCTGAAACAGCTGAGGTTCTTTTCAAAGTTTGATGAAAACCTGAAAGTTGGAAGTTATTTTCTTATTTTAAAAAACATTTAAAAATGTAAATCAAGCTCCAAAGTGAGATTAAAATGTATATTTAATGATTTTAATGTAATTATAGGCCCACTGGTGATGGATTCTTGTAGATGGGGGCTTTTTTATTACAAAGTGTTGACAGCTATGTTTGCATGTTGTTTTATGGCATTTCAACTCTGTAACATTTAAGTGACTGTAGCGTAATCTGCAATGATTAAATATTGTAACTAAACACATTTAATGCTTGTTGAAAGCACTTTCCTTTCAAGTAGCAAACCATAATGCACAGAGAACCCAAGGGCGTGCTATAGAGGCAAATTTTACTTATTTTCTTGATTTTTCTTTTTTTTTAACCACTTCAACACCGGGCTTTTTTTACCACATCAATACCGGGCCTATTCTGGCACTTCTCTCCTACATGTACAAATCATCATTCTTTTGCTAGAAAATTACTCAGAACCCCCAAACATTTATATATGTTTTTTTAGCAGACACCCTAGGGAATAAAATGACAGTCATTGCAACTTTTTTTCTGGCACGGTATTTGCGCAATAATTTTTCAAACGCCCTTTTTTGGGAAAAAAAAATGGTTTCATTAATTAAAAAATAACAAAACAGTAAAGTTAGCCCAATTTTTGGGGAAAATGTGAAAGATTATGTTACGCCGAGTAAATAGATACCTAACATGTCACGCTTTAAAACTGCGCACACTCATGGAATGGTGCCAAACTTCGGTACTTAAAAATCTCCATAGGCGACGCTTCAATTTTTTTTACAGGTTACCAGGTTAGAGTTACAGAGGAGGTCTAGTGCTAGAATTGTTGCACGCGCTCTAACGCATGCGGTGATACCTCACATATGTGGTTTGAACGGCGTTTACATATGTGGGCGGGACTTAAGTGTGCATTTGCTTCTGATCGTGAGCTACCAGGGAGAGGGGCGTTTTTAATAATTTTTTTTTATTATAAAATTTTTTATTTTACTTATTTTTTTTTTTAACACTTATTTTCCTTTTTTTTTTTTTTATCACTTTTATTCCTATTACAAGGAATGTAAACATCCCTTGTAATAGGAATGTGTGTGACAGGTCCTATTTATGGAGAGATGCGGGGTCAATAAGACCCCACATCTCTCCTCCAGGCTGGAAAGCATGAGATCAGTGAACATGTTTTCACTGATCTCATACTTACAGCCGCAATGGCGGCTTTGTTTACATCTGAGGACCCGGGCGTGACGTCATCACATCGCGCCCGGGCCTCCGACGATCATAGAGATGACTGGTGACCGTCTGGTCACCAGTCATCTCTATGCTCGTCACGTGACCCACCACCGGCGCCGGACGATTCTCTCCGGGTCCCCGATGGCACGCGAGAGCCCTGAGAAGCACCGGATGGCGGCGGAAGGGGGGATGTCCCCTCCCGCCGCCTATAAGAACGATCAAGCGGCGGAACCGTCGTTATGATCATTCTTATGGTGCGCAGAATCGCCGGCGCAAGAAAAGGATATCTGAATGATGCCTCTAGCTGCAGGCATCATTCAGATATCCCCCTCAAAGCTGAGGACGTCATATGACGTCCACCCAGGATGGGAGATCCCATCTGTGGATGTCATTTTACTATGGGCGGGTAGGGAAGTGGTTAATGACATGCTACAAATTACAGAGAAGCATACAGTATGAATGAAGTATGTTTGCACAACCAGCGTGTAGTAAAATATACAGTATTTTGAGCTGCTGTTTGAGGTTTCTTTTACATGTTTCATGAAACAGTATATTTGCAGTTCATTCAGCTTTGCTTTGTTTTTTTAAATCATAATGGCAACAGAAACTACCCATATGACCCTGATCAAAAGTTTACATACCCCAGTTCTTAATACAGTGGATTGCCCCCTTTAACATCAATGACAGCTTGAAGTCTTTTTTTGTGGATGAAGCTCTTTATCTTCTCAGATGGTAAAGCTGCCCATTCCTCTTGGAAAAAAGCCTCCAGTTCCTGTAAATTCTTGGGCTGTCTTGTATGAACTGCACATATGATTTCTCCCCAGAGTGGCTCAATGATATTGAGGTCAGAAGACTGATATGGCTACTCAAGAACCTTCACTTTGTTCTGCTGTAGCCAACTTGGTCTTGTGTTTTGGATCATTGTCATGTTGGAATATGCAAGTATGACCCATGCGCAGCTTCCTGGCTTATAAATGCAAATGTTCCTCCAGTATTTTTTGATAACATACTGCATTCATCTTACCATCAAATTTTGACCGAATTTCCTGTGCCTTTGTAGCTCACACTTCCCCAAAACATCAGTAATCCACCTCAGTGTTTCACAGTAGGAATGGTGTACCTTTCATCATAGGCCTTGTTGACTCCTCTCCAAATGTAGTGTTTATGGTTGTGGCCAAAAAGCAAAATTTTGGTCTCATCTAGGGGTGCAACGGATCAAAAAACTCACGGATCGGATCAGAGCCACGGATCGGATCATTTTCGGATCGGCAAAAAAAAAAAAAAAATTACTAATATCCACGTCACCCCCCCCCCCCCCACTGTAATATCCACAATCTCCCCCAGTAATATCCACAATCTTCCCCCAGTAATATCCACAATCTTCCCCAGTATGTAATATCCACAATCTTCCCCCTGTATGTAATATCCACAATCTTCCCCCTGTATGTAATATCCACAATCTTCCCCCTGTATGTAATATCCACAATCTTCCCCCTGTATGTAATATCCACAATCTTCCCCCTGTATGTAATATCCACAATCTTCCCCCTGTATGTAATATCCACAATCTTCCCCCTGTATGTAATATCCACAATCTTCCCCCTGTATGTAATATCCACAATCTTCCCCCTGTATGTAATATCCACAATCTTCCCCCTGTATGTAATATCCACAATCTTCCCCCTGTATGTAATATCCACAATCTTCCCCCTGTATGTAATATCCACAATCTTCCCCCTGTATGTAATATCCACACTCTCCCCCTGTATGTAATATCCACAATCTCTCCCAGTAATGGGCATCTCCCCCACTTACCAGTCTCTCCCGCCGGCCAGTTCAAATCCACGAGCAGCGAGGGGTGATGACGTCACAAGGCGGCCGCCGCCCCCGGGTGTACCAAGATGGCCGCGGCTCCGGAGCTAGGCCGAAGCCGCGGCCTTTCCTAAGGCCGAGGCCACGGATCGCGGTGTGTGCCGACCCGAACGGGGTGACCCGTTCGGATCACGGATCGTCACCGATCCGTTGCACCACTATTCTCATCACTCCAAATGACTTTGTGCCAGAAGGTTTGAGGCTTGTCTCTGCTCTTTGGCGTATTGTAAGCGGGATACTTTGTGGCATTTGCATAGTATTGGCTTTCTTCTGGTGACTCGACCATGCAGCCCATCTTTCTTCAAGTGCCTCCTTATTGAGCATCTTTAAACGGCCACACCACATGTTTTCAGAGAATCCTGTATTTCACCTGAAGTTATTTGTGGGTTTTTCTTTGCATCTGGAACCATTTTCCAGGCAGTTGTGGATGAAATTTTTGTTGGTCTACCTGACCGTGGTTTGGTTTCAACAGAACCCCTCATTTTCCACTTCTTGATTAGAGTTTGAATACTGCTGATTGGCATTCTCAATTCCTAGGATATCTTTTTATCCTTAACTCCAACTACCAATTACTGCAGGATACAATCTCCAAGACCCAGGCAGATAATAAAAAGTTCTTCGACAAGAAGAGAAGAGGCAATTTGAATCTTGAACCTGGAGATAAGGTCTGGCTTTCACCCACACCCACCAGCCGAACTTGAAACTAAGTTGCCCCTCGAGGAAGCTTGGCCCAAGATTTTTGGGGCCTTTTCCAGTCAGAGAAAGATTAATGCATTAGCATTCGAATTAGTGTTACCCAAGAACCTGAGAATCCACCCAGTATTCCATGTTTCTTTGTTGAAGCCTACAGTGCCAAATCCTTTCCCAAATCAGATTTCTGAAACCCCTCCACCGCTACTTATCGAAGGGAATGAGGAATTTGAGGTGTTCTTCATATTCTCTGAAAAATGGCCAAGAAATCATAAATTCTGCCAGGGTATGTAAACTTATGAGCACAACTGCCATTGGCTCCCGCTGCTGTCAATCAAGTCCAATGACGCGGGCGAGTCATACCTCCGGCATTTATGGATGCCGAATGAATGCGCCCACAAGGTAACCCCCTCGGGAAAGCTTCTCCTAGGGGGTTATCTAATGCGGGGAGGAGCTGCAAAATTCAGCTCGGGTGCCTCCCATTTCTCTTGCTCGTTGCTGAGATGTTTCTACACCTTCTTTGGAGTCCACCTATGGTAAATTAAATTGAATGGGCATGATTTGGAAAGGCACACACTTCCCTATAAAATGCCTCACCTGCCAATGCATATTGTATCAGAGCAAAATCCATGAGGTTAAAGGAACTGCTTGCAGAGCTCAGAGATAGGATTTTAGCAAGGCACAGATCTAATGAAGTTTGCAAATTTTTTATTTTTTTTTGCTGCACTGAAGTCCCAAGAGCACAGCAGCCTCCATTATTCTCAAATGAAAGAAATTTTGCACAACCAGGACTTTTCTAAGACCTGGTCGCTCGGCCAAACTGAATAATCAAGAGAGAAGGGCCTTAGTAAGAAAGGTGACCAAGGATCCAATGGCCACTCTGACTGAGCTGCAGAGATGCTGTGTGGAGTTGGGATAAAGTTCCAGAAGGACATATATCACTGGAGCTCTCCACTGATCTGGGATTTATGGCAGAGTGGCTAGACGGAAGCTTCGCGGTGCAAAACACATGAAAGCTTGCTTGGAGTTTGCAAAAAAAAAGCACCTGAAAGACTCTCGGACTGTGAATAAAAATATTTTTTGGTCTGATGAAACCAAAATTAAAACTGTTTGGCCTCAATTATAAATGTTATGTCTAGAGGAAATCAGACACCGCTCATCACCTGCCAAGTACCTTCCCAACAGTGAAGCATGGTGGTGGCAGTATCATGTTGTGGGGGTGTTTTTCAGCAGCAGGGACTGGGAGACTGGTCAGGGTTAAAGGAAAGCTGAATAAAGCAAAGTACAGAGATATCCTCTATGATAACCTGTTCCACGGTGCTCAGGACCTCAGACTGGGCCAAAGGTTCACATTCCAACATGAAAACGATTCTAAGCACACTGCCGAGACAACACAGGAGTGGCTTAGGTACAACTCTGTGAATGTCCTAGAGTGGCCCAGCCAGAGCCTTGGCTTGAACCCTATTGAACATCTCTGGAGAGACTAGAAAATGGCTGTCCGACAGTCCCCATTCAACCTAACTGAACATAAGAAGGATTTGCAAAGAAGAAGAATGGCAGACAATCCCCCAATCCAGGTGTACAAAGTTTGTCGCGTCATACCCAAAAGACTTAAAGCGGAGTTCCACCCAAATTTTGAACTTCCGCTTAATCCACTCCTCGCCCCCTTACATGCCACATGTGGCATGTAATTTGTTTGGGGGGGGGGGTGAGGGCTTCAGTAGGAGTGGGACTTCCTGTCCCACTTCCTCCTTCCGCCCTGGGGCCGCCTAGGCGACACGTCATATCGCCTTTTGGCGGCCCCTCCCTGTAAGCGATCACCTGGGACGTGACAGGTCCCAGGCGATCGCCTGTCCACTCAGAGAGTGCTCGGCCGTGAAGCCGAAAGCTGTCACGGCCGTGTGCCTACACTATGAATGGAGGCGCTGGTGGAGAAGGGGGGGAGAGGAGCGGAGCGTTGCTGAACAGTGGAACAGGTAAGTGTATGTTTATTAAAAGCCAGCAGCTACACTTTTTGTAGCTGCTGACTTTTAATAAACATAAAAAAAGGCTGGAACTCCCCTTTAAGGCTGTAATTGCTGCCAAAGGTGCTTCAACAAAGTACTGAGTAAAGGGTCGGAATACTTAAGTATGTGTGATATTTCAGTTTTTCTTTTTTAATAAACTCAGACATTTCTAGAATTCTGTTTTCACTTTGTCATTATGGGGTACTGAGTGGAGGTGCTAAGATTGTGTGGAACCCAAGATTTGTAATTCTGTTCAATCTAGAGATCCAGTCATTGCTGTCAGATGGCACAACCATGTTCTGCACCTTTCTGCAGACTACACTGCAGCTAAACATCATAACCTCAAGCTGTGACTGGATAATGAAGAAGCAGCAGCACATTAAAGGGATGAGAGCATTGGGCGGTGCAGCATATTCGAATAGAGAAATTACAATTCCCAGTCCAGTTCAACCAGAGACCTCGTAACCACAAGCCAAATCCCAACTTTTGATTTCCACAGTGATGGTCATAATTTTCTCTGTTTAAACTATAGAGAAAGGGTTAGTGTTTCTCTCAGAAAAGATTTCAGTAGTGTGCTAATTATCTTGACTGGAACAGTAGCAGGCCCCCACTCATGATATAAGGAATGTTGTGAGCTTTTGTGCAATATCTGATAGAAGTTTAACACCAATTTGTCTAGATTCAAAGAATAAGGCATCTCATAAATAATCCTCTTAATGTATATGTCCAGCGAAGAAGTTAGATCTGTGTATCATATCTTGTTATTTCTAGCCTTGAATATTGCAACTCCCTTCTCATAGGCCTAACTCTGCATAGACTATCACCTCTTCAGTCTATCATGAATGCTACTGCCAGACTCCTCTACCTTACCAACAGCTCAGTGTCTGCCACTCCTCTTCGCCAATCCCTACTAGAGGTCGACCGATATATCGGCAGATTTTTGGCACATTTTAATTAATCGGCATCGGCCGATTGTGCTGGAAAAAAAAGCAGATTTAAAAAACTTCAGCATGACTTGCAAATAACTTCTGTATCATAGAAGTCAATGCAAGTTGCCTGAAGTTTCCCTGGAGCAACTTGTCTCTGGGCAGCCTGCCAAGTGTGAGAAAAGTATACAATGTTTCTACTTATCAATGAACTGAATGTGTGTAGAAGTTCTCAGTTTAACCATTTAAAGACTAAATAGTTTCTGACACTTGTAGCTTACAAGTAAAAATCCTGTATTTTCTGCTAGAAAATCACGTGGATCCCCCAAACATTATATATTTTTTTTTAGCAAAGACCCTAGGGAATAAAATGGCAGTTGTTGCAATATTTTATGTCGCACGGTATTTGCGCAGCGGTCTTTCAAACCCAATTTTTTGGGAATAAATACACTTTAATTTTAAATAAAACTAAACAGTAAAGTTTTTTTTTTTTCTGTCAAAGTTTTGATTACCTGTTTTTGTGCCTGCTTCCTTATTCCCTTACTGAAGATGGGGGTGGCAGCACCCGAGAGCCGAGGGAGAGATCGGCTTCGGGTGCCGACATCGCGGGCTCCCAGGACAAGTAAGTGTCCATATATTAAAAGTCAGCAGCTGCAGTATTTGTAGCTGCTGACTTTTAATATATTTTTTTTCGGCGGAACTCCACTGCTTTCACACTGGAGCGGGCAGGCATTGATGGTAAAACGCAGCTAGTTTTAGCGGCGCTTTACCATCATTTTAGCGGTGCTATTCCGCTGCTAGTGGGGCGCTTATAACCCAGCTAGCGGCCGATGAAGAGGTTAAATGCGCCCATGTAGCACCGCTGCAGAATCGCTTTGCAGGCGCTTTGGCAGCAGTGCCCATTCATTTCAATGGGCAGGAGTGGTGTAGGAGCTGTATACACTGCTCCAAAGATGCTGCTTGCAGGACTTTTTTTAACGTCCTGCCAGTGCACCGCCTCAGTGTGAAAGCACTCAGGCTTTCACACTGAGACTGCAGGGGAGCTGTTTTGCAGCCACTTTTACAGGTGCTATTTTTAGCCCAAAAGTGCCTGAAAAACACCCCAGTGTGAAAGGGGTCCAACTGTTAGATTTTATGAGATGAAGGGGGAAAAAAAATAAAAATAATCGGCCTAACATATCGGCCCAAAAAAATTGACATCATATGTCGGCCATCGGCCGTGGCGATTTCTAAATATCGGCATCGGCCAGAGAAAAACCCATATCGGTCGACCTCTAATCCCTACACTGGCTCCTGCCAAACAACTTAGATTTGAAAATACTAATCACAACATACAAAGCCATTCACAACTCTGCCCCGAGCTACATCACCAATTTTGTCTTTAACCACTTAAGGACTGAGCCCATTTAAGACACAATTTTTTGCTAGAAAATTGCTTGGAACCCCCCATACATTATTTATTTATTTATTTATTTATTTATTTATATATATATATATAATATATATATATATACATACTCTCGAGTATAAGCCGAGATTTTCAGCCCTTTTTTTGGGGCTGAAAGTCCCCCCCTCGGCTTATACTCGAGTCAGCGAAATTTTTACATTGGAAATAGTACCTGTAAAGAAGTTGCGGCGTCCATCGTTCAAATTCCGCGGTCTCTTCCTGTTCTGTCCGTGATAGGCGCTTCTCATCAGACACTCTCCGCCTATAACGAACGTTCTCTCATCCTCAGTTTCCCAGCAGACGTCTGTGATTGGCGGAACACCCAACACAGTGCTGGGAAACTGAGGCTGAGAAAATGTTCGTGATAGGCGGAGAGTGTCTGATGAGAATCGCCTATCACGGAAGGAACAGGAAGAGACCGCGGAATTTGAACGATGGACGCCGCAGCCGCAACTTCTTTACAGGTACTATTTACAATGTAAAATTTATAGGAAACAGTGAGGATGGGAACAGTGAGGCATTGTTGACCCTCGGCTTATATTCGAGTCAGTAAGTTTTCCCAGGTTTTTGTGGGAACATTATGTAACTCGGCTTATACTCGAGAGTATATATATAGATATATATATATCTATATATATAATTTTTTTAAGCAAAGTCTCTGGAGAATAAAATGGTGGTCGTTGCAATATTTTATGTTGCACAGTATTTGCGCAGCGGTCTTTCAAACCCAATTTTTGGGAAAAAATACACTTTTTTTGGAATTAAAAAAAATAAAACCGTAAAGTTAGCCCACTTTTTTTATATATTGTGAAAGGATGTTACGCCAAGCATGTCACGGTTCAAAATAGCGCACACTCGTGAAATGTCGGTGCTTAAAAATCTCCATAGGCGACGCTTTAAATTTTTTTAACGGTTACCAGGTTAGAGTTACAGAAGAGGTATTGTGTTAGAATTATTGCTCACACTCTGCCGATTGTGGCGATACCTCACGTGTAATTTGAACACTGTTTACAATTGCTGGCGCAACTTGTGTATACATTTTCTTTTCTTACTTTTTTTTTTTTTTTTTATAAAATGAAATAACACTGTCCTTTTTAAAAAAAAAAAAAAATCTGATCCCTTGAGACAGTAATAGGCGGTGGCAGGTACTCTTTACGGAGGGATCTAAAAGACCACAAATCTCTCCTTTGCACTTCAAAGTTTTCAGATTGCCAAAATCGGCGATTCTGAACACTGTAATTTTTTTAAATCTGCTCCATTAGCAGCTGAGTCAAGCCGAAAGTGATGCTGTGACGTCGCTTCTGGAATTTTACTACGGAGACCCGATCGAAGCCGAATCCGGCTTTGTTCGGGTCACAGCCTAGCCGGCAGATGTGCCGGATCGATCGTTGATCGATCCTCCCAGTGGGGCGGTAATAGCGGCGGACAGCAGTGGGAGGTGGGGGGGACATCCCCTCCCGCTGCCTGGGATAACGGCTGAGCGGCCGACCGCCAGATAACAGACCGCCCGCTTGGAAAAACGGTACCGGGGTGTAGCCTGCAGCTGCAGGTGATACCTTGATGCATCCACTTCCTCAAGCCGATGTATCGGCACTGCGATTTGCGTGAAGTGGTTAAATATCACCCAAACTGTCCTCTCCGCTCCTCTCAAGACCACCTGCTCTTAAGCTCCCTTGTCTCATCCTCCCATGCTCATCTCCATAATTTTTCCAAAGCCTCCACCATCCTCTGAAACTCTCTACCTCAACCTGTCCATCTATCTACTATAGCTGCCTTCAGACGATCTCTAAAAACGAATCTCTTCAGGGAAGCCTATCACGCCTCCAACTAATCTTTTACCACTTCCATCAGCTCATTCCACATAGTTACAGCCTTTTGTACCACCTGCCCATCCCTAGTAGATTGTAAACTCTTCTGAGCAGAGCCCTCTTAAAGGAGAAGTTGAGCCTGGGGTCGTTTGGCTGGGCTTTTCCTAAGGGTCACAGGAGTGCAATTCGTCTTGCACTCCTGTGACCCATTTTCAGCAGAGAGCGGTCTGAAGTCCACTCTCTGTTGATGTCACCAGGATCAGTCCAGGCACCACGTCATCCCCACTAACGAAGTCTGGATCCGCCAGGTGCCTGGACTGATGGCAGTCTCAGCCTCTCAGCGAGCCGCTGAGACGACTGCTCCCCACCCCTCCACAGCTCAGCGCTCCAGTGAGCACGGGTGGGGGGGGGGGGGTAGAGCAGGAGAGCCACTGATTGACAGTCCGCATCTCTCTGCGCGGGGAGGTGAGAGAACCGAGCCATCGGCAGTGTTCGGTGGATCGGTTCTCAGTGAAAAGGCGGCTGGGACAGGGACAGATGCAGCATCGCACCCATGCTGCATCCACCTAGGTAAATATGAATGGCCAATAAAAAAAAAACCTTACTTCTCTTTTAACCCCCTTTTTATATTTGTATTTTATTGTATTGTAACCGGATTGTCATCCATCCCACACCATCAATACCATACCTTATGGGGAGTTTATTTAAACCAAACGAAACGGTTCAACAGACTTAGCCTTTGAGTTGGAATGCAAGGTCATTTATCAGCATTTATTGGACCGAGGTTGTAACAAATCTGTTATATACCAAAGATTGGAAAGGGTTTTGATAATGGACAGAGATAAATTACTGTCAAATAAGTCTAAAACCAAGAGCGAGCATAAAAATAAGAATACCTTACAACCCTAGAAATAGAGTAACGGGCAAACCTATTACGTTTGTAACTACATTTTCCCAGAAATATCATCAAATAGTTAAAATAATAAAAAAGAATCTGCCAATACTGTATAAAAATAAAGATTTAAATGGGATATTGCAAGCAGGTTGCTGGTTTTCTAGCCGACGTGCACCCACACTAGGGACTGCACTATCACCTAGTTGTTGTTTTTTTTATCTAAACAATGCCAATCCACCTGGCTCTCCTACCCTGGAAGTTACCTTTTGTAATACAAAAACCTGTAGGTATTGTAACTTGTGTGTATTGGGTAAAAGGTTTGTTGCCACAGCTGCAGAAGAGTTCACTATACAGCAATACATCAACTGTGGCACAAACTATGTAATTTACCTAATCACCTGTATTTCTTGCAGCCTCCAAAATGTAGGTTGTACCACATGTCCATTGAGAGCCCGTATAGGGGAACATTTACTGTGACACAAATAATTTGAATGCAACACGTCACTTTAGAGAATGTCATTAGGGCGATCTTTCCTTATTTCACTTCAGAGGAAGTCTCACTCGCCCAGAGAAGGTGACAGGGAGAGAAGGCTACTGGGGAGAGAAGCATTGTGTATTTTTAGATTAAAAACTAGATCGCCTCGGGGGTTAAATCTGAGGTGGGATCTGGACTTGCACCTACATTAGAATGCCTCTCCCCGGAGCCTTCTCTCTCTCTCTCTCTCTTTTTTTTTTTTCTCTTTTCTCTCTTCTCTGATCTTTTTCAGATACCTGGATCATTATTTCCATCTTTTTTTATTTAATGCTTTTTGAATTTTATGGTGTTTTTTTCTTATGCATATGTGTACACGTGTATGAATGTATGCACGTGTGTGTGTGTGTGTGTGTGTGTGTGTACATGCATGTGTGTGTATATGCATATTATCTCCATAAGGTGTGTGAAAATTAGTGGCATACACATGGTTCACCCTATTAGTATTGCAGCTGATTCTGTTTTCTCGCTAATTGCCTGTGGTCAATCAAGATAATTAGTGGGTGGAGCCTGTAATTTTTTAGAGCTACTATTTATTTCCAAGTTTTATGTCTGTAATGTGGTTATGACTAAGGACTTAAAGGCTGAAACGCATCAACTGACTTCATCTGCGTTTTGTTCACTGTGGAGTGCGGATCATTTTTCCCATGTAACTGGATTGTCTTCCTTTTATATTGTAAAGTGCTGTGTAAACTGTTGGCGCTATATAAATCCTGTATAATAATAATAGCTGTTGGCTGTGGATTACACACTAGTTGACTGCCCATCTTTGATGCACCAAATCGTGGAAGACAAATATTGTGGGAGGGGGCAGAACTTTTTATTTTGCTCCAAAATGTGTTGGATTTTATGGGACCAGTGGCATCTGTTGATTTATGGAGTTTTTCTTTCTTCAAGTAAATTATTGTAATTTTAAATCCGCAACTACTGTCTAGATCGTTTGTAAGAAATCTTGTGTTCGTGCTTAGATCTGTAGGTTTGTCCTTTTGGTTATAACTTATAATATAAATTTATTCATTTTTTTTTTTTTTTTTTATATTCTTGGTAAAGTAGGTTTAATGCATGTTCTTTTTGCTCTTGTTATTAAAAGCTCATTTCTTTCCTGTAAAATATATTTATAGTGAACTTACTTGAACATTTGAAAGCCTGTGAAGCAATACATAGTTGCATTTTAGACTTTCATTTCGCTTTAAATCATATATATTTTGTTGAGCTAAACCTTAAAAGGTATGCAAATAAAGTTTGGCGACCTTGTACTAGAATGAGAAATTGACTCTGAAAGAGGGTGCATATTTTTTTAATCAAACTTCATTTTTCAGAGGAATGTTAGGGTGAATTTAGTTAGATTTTACCTGTCCTTGTCCATTTTTTTTCTAAACAAGGTTAAACTTACTGAGTAAAAGATTACATCTGCACTAGTGGACCCATTAAGGTGTCTTTTGCCATATTTAGGCATCTGCAAAAGACTGTACTGATAACAGAGTGTCTCCCTGCGATCATGTGACTCATCGGCTCGGTCTCTCCTCTCCTCCCCGGCTGACGTCAGCTGCAGTGCACGTCCCCACCCACTGGAACTGTCAGCTGGTCAGAGGAGAGGAGAAAGGAGGCACCTGAGCGCAGGAAGACACTGTTTTATCGGTACAGATAAGCATATTTATGATATAATACAGACACGGGGAACATATTATTCTAATACAGAAGGGATGGGAGCATTTTATAGAAGTGGCTTTACAACCAATTTAACCAATGGGTTGGAGGCAAATAATTGAAGTTAACATTTCTCTAAAAAGCCATTTTGCATTATGTACTAATCCTGAGGTAATCTACAGCAGGTTTCACAATTGTTATGGCTTTTATATTGTAAAGTGCTGTGTAAACTGTTGGCGCTATATAAATCCTGTATAATAATAATAGCTGTTGGCTGTGGATTACACACTAGTTGACTGCCCATCTTTGATGCACCAAATCGTGGAAGACAAATATTGTGGGAGGGGGCAGAACTTTTTATTTTGCTCCAAAATGTGTTGGATTTTATGGGACCAGTGGCATCTGTTGATTTATGGAGTTTTTCTTTCTTCAAGTAAATTATTGTAATTTTAAATCCGCAACTACTGTCTAGATCGTTTGTAAGAAATCTTGTGTTCGTGCTTAGATCTGTAGGTTTGTCCTTTTGGTTATAACTTATAATATAAATTTATTCATTTTTTTTTTTTTTTTTTATATTCTTGGTAAAGTAGGTTTAATGCATGTTCTTTTTGCTCTTGTTATTAAAAGCTCATTTCTTTCCTGTAAAATATATTTACTATATCGGCACACTACAAGTGAAAGGAGATATTTCCACTACCTAAAGGTAAGCCTTATTCTAGTCTTACCTATAGGTAGAAGTCAACAAAAAGGGTTTACAACCACTTTAAGGCCTCATGCCCACGGGCGTTTTTTCAGCCGCGTTTTTGAGCTGTAAAGAGCATAGGCGTTTGTAAGCTGTAAAAAAAACCCAGGGCCAGTGCGTTCCTCAGCGTCAGAATTAGGCAGAAAAAAACGCGAGCGTCAAAAAACGCGCACTAACGCGCAAAAAACGCAGCTGTAAAAACGCCAGTGGGCATGAGGCCTTAGGGAACAGGATCTGTTTGTTTTTTTTGTGTTAACAAACGCTTTAAGTGTCTTTTACCATTCTGTGGATCCCTACATTTGGGCAGCTTTGGCATCCTTTCAGAGATTAGTAGTAGTAGTCTCATTGTAATACAAAGAAGAGAGATGAGCTCATTACTAGCTAGTAGCAAATCAGGAAGATGACAAACCCTAGTAATAACTTGCTCTCTGGCAGAAATCCTTAGGTGGTCAAAAATGTTTAAACCTAGTAAGCTCTAAATTTGGGCGTCATTGGACTGTTTATAGCCACTGCAAGGCTTTAGTCACACAGCTATTTGCCTTTGGTGGGGTGTAAGCTTTTTGCATGTTTGTTTTTCTATAGCAACTTGGCAATGCTTCAAGCAGGTGAACTTTGTGTAAACTCAATTTCTAATGCACAGTTTCCCACAGCTATTTTGTGGGGCAGCTCAGGGTGAACTGGCACCCGAGTTAAAGCACAAAAACCAAGTGCAAGTAGTCAAGAATAAGGGGTTGGGACTTTATATGAGGCAATACCTATGATTTACCTCCATCCCTGGTCATATTGAAAAAAGAAAGTGGTGGGACTTTATATGAAGCAGCAATACTAAGTAGAATGAATCAATCAATGTACACATTGTTTATTAGATACAAATGGTATATATACACTGTAAAATAAATTATAAAAGAAAACATTAAATTGTAATCGTTGGTCTCAGTAACAATAGATTGAACAATTAATAACCAGTACATAATTGTTACAACATAATAAACATAGTAATGGACCAAGGTATATCTACCAATAAGTAATAGTAATAACTAGGGCTGCAACTAACGATTATTTTCATAATCGATTAGTTGGCGGATTATTGTTTCGATTAATCGGTTAATAACCGTAAAAAAAAAAAACAGTAATTTTGCTGCGATTTGCATTTTTTTCTTTTTTTTTTTTGGGCCAATTTGTTGTTGGGCAGACTAAAAAACACAAATTGCTGCAAAAACACATTTTCTCTTATCATCCATGGACTGACACGGTGTCTCTTTACACTTTACACGTGGGTTATGTCCCTGCTTGCAGGAGAAGACCTAGGCAGAATGTGAGATGTTATACATACATACATTCTAAAAGCCAGAGCTGAACAGCCCCACCCAGGGGGCGGTCCCTCTGGGCATAACCCTCCCACTACAGTCAGCAGACTTCAGTTTTTTTCTGCCTAGCAGAAGGAGAAGACGTGGCTCCCTCAGGAGCCAGTCTCCTGACCTATTTTATTCCTTTTTGGAATTCTTTTTTATTTTATTTTTGAGAATCTTCTATCAACTGTCGGCTGGGCAACAGGTTGGGTACAAGATATCCTCGTAGTCTTCCCTGTCCGACCATCGAGCGTGCTGATCCTCGCCTTCTGTGCGTGAGACTCAGTTCACGACAGGCCCCATGACTCCAGGGGTGGCCGGGTTTGCTTTCATGCTCCCACGGTCCTCTCAAGACTGAACAGCTCCTGACTGACTGTATCTTTCGCGGTGGACCGGGCCGACAGCTACTCAGTACTGCACTGTGATAGTCCTGTCAGAAACACCAGTGTGTCCCTCAGGGGACGGGTAAGTAGTCTCTCCTGCCTGCAGGTGAGTACAAAGGGCTGTGTGTTTCTCTGTGGGGGATTTTCCCTGTCTCCCCCTGTATTTTATTGTCACTCTCTGTCACCATTACTGGCGCTGGCTGTGTGGGGTGCTTGGGGGTCACACTGTTCTTGGGGGGCTCATGCTGGTCTGCAATGTATGCCTTGGGGCTTTTTTTTTTTTGGGGCCTGAGCGCCGAGTGGCGCTGTGTGTGTGTGCTGTTTCATTTTAACGGCGTCATGGCGGCCATCTTGCCGCGGATCGCCTCAGTGAAGTGTGGCGGCCATTTTCTTGTAGCCCGCGCGCTTTTCAGCACTAGTTTGGCCTCTAGCGCTGCTGTAGCAGCGCAAATCTCCTCACAATCTCCTCACAGCTTACCAGCGCTGACACAGCGCGGTACAGACAGCGGAACTAAGCGGTCCCTGGTCCGGTTTGGTGAGTCCCCTGGGCGCCCCCTCCTCAGTCAGCACAGCCTGTGGGTGGACTTTTTATCTGAGAGAGTCTCAGAGAGGGACAATATGGAGTCTGTGTCACCAGCTTCCCCTAAAAATGTCAGTGGCAACAGGCAGAGCTTCAGCACTGCGGTCCCTATGGACCTGTTGTGGGCAGCCCTGGAATCAATTTCTGACCAGGATGGGAGCTGTGTGCAAGCGCAAGGCGCAAAAAGGCGCCCTCTCCCCACTTTATCTACTCGAGGGCAGTGCGCTGATTCAGATATGGGCCTAGCCACTATCGCTCAGGACCCTAGTTCTGAATGTATGGATGGTTTTGAACAGGACATTCCTTATGAGGGAAACTCCAGTTCTGAGTCAGTAAATGACAGGGCGCTTGTTAGTGTGCTCATGACTGCGGTGAGGGACACTCTCAAGCTCAAATGCTGCGGATGCAGAACCTCAGGCGGATACTGTCTCCTTTGGTTCTTTTAAGGCCAGGCCTTCTAAAGGGGTTTTTTCCATTGTACTTTCTTTGACCAGCTCATTGATAAGGTCTGGGAAAAGCCGCAGAAGAATTTTTTTATGGTCCCGCGGCGTTTGTCTCTCAGATACCCCTTGAAGATGCCCTACTTAAAAAGTGGGCTTCTCCCCCAGTGGTCGACCCTCCAGTCGCCCGGTTGAACAAGGCCATCACTCTCCCGATGGAGGGGACTCCTGCATTTGAGGACCCCACTGACAGGAGGTCAGAAGTGGTGAGCAGAACCATGTTTGCCTTGTTGGGATCCGCCCTACGACCTGTGGTAGCGGCGACCCTTGTGTCTAAAACACTTACAGGTTGGGCAAAAATGTTGCACCTAGCTGTACAGGAGCATATTCTTCCTCCAGACACAGTTGCTCTGGCCTACCAACTGGTTCAGGGTCTGGTTTCTGTGTGCGACGCCACGCTGAACGCGGCCCCTTTAATATCCAGGGACTCTGTCTCGGCGGTGGTATTGCGTCGTCTTATCTGGTTGAAATGCTGGTCTGCTGACCTAGCCTTAGGAAGCTCCTGACGGATCTACTATTTTAAAGGCGGTAGACCTTTCGGTGCTGCTCTGGATGACATCGTCATGGATGTCACGGGAGGTAAACGCACTCTTCTTCCTTAGACTAGCAAGGGTGAGGAGGCCCGCCGCAAACAGGGGCCTTCCTTTCCAGCAATACAGGGTTTTTTTTTCGTCGGTCAGAGTCCACAGGGAGGCCCTCTCAGACTGACGGCAGTGCGGCTGGTGGGCACAAGTGCCCCTGGGTGCGTAAGCCAAACAAGCGGCTCCCAAGCTCGCCTCCACGTGAAGTCTTGCCTCCGCCCGACTCTGGGGTGGGGGGACGACTTCGCAGGTTCACGGATCGGTGGACCTCCCGAATCTCCGACTGGTGGGTGTGCGAGGTGGTCACCTCAGGTTATAGGATAGTATTCCGATCCTGGCCCCCACACAGATTCTTTCCCTTGAATCTTCCTCTCCTTCCTACCTGTCGGGCAGCCCTCTTGGGGGCTGTACAGGATTTGATCAGGCCCGGAGTGATTGTGCCGGTTCCGTCACAGGAGAGTTTTCAGGGATTCTGCTCGAATCTGTTTGTCGTCCCAAAAATAGGACGTGGTTCGACCTATCCTGGACCTCAAGGCCCTGAATGCCTTCGAGAAGGTGCAGAAATTCCGCATGGGATCCATTCGCACGGTGATCGCTACACTCCACCAAAGGGATTTTCTTCTGGCGTCCTTGGACTTCAAGGACGCCTACTTGCATGTTCCGATCTGCGCAAGTCACCAGAAGTTTCTGCGCCTTGCGATCAGCGAAGTCCACTATCGATTGTGGCTCTTCCTTTCGGCCTTGCCTCGGCACCAAGGGTGTTCACCAAGGTGCTTGCTCCGGTTCTAGCCTTCTGTTACGGCGAGGTATTGCTGTCGTGGGCTATCTGGACGGTCTTCTGCTATGAACAGAAAGTGGCTCAGACTTAGAGGAAAGGTGACTATCGTCAATTAGACCCTCAGGGACTTTGGGTGGTTCCTGAACATTCAGGAGTCAGTCCTGGTCCCGACTCAGTGTCTGGAGTATCTAGTTCTGGTTCGGGACTCCTTGGAGGCAAAGGTATCCTACCTCTGGAGAAGTTGCTGACACTTCAGTCTGCGGTGCGGGTGCTGACATCCCGAACATGGTTGTCAATCCGTTGTTTGCGTGAGAGTCCCGGGACTCCTGGTGGCCTCCTTCGCGGCCATTCCGTATGCCCAATCACACACCAGGGCATTGCAGAAGGAGATCTTGTCCACCTGGGACAAATCCCCGTTGTCCTTGGATCTTCGGATCCAGGTGATTCACCTGGTCAGGGCGTTCCTGACAGGGTGGTTGGGACCCTCGGCTCTTCGGTCCGGAAAGTCGTTCCCCTCCCATCCAATGGACGGTACTCACGACGGACACCAGCCTGCCGGGCTGGGGTGGAGTCTGGGGAGTCCTGTCGGCTCAAGGCCTTGGACTCCGGACGAGCCCGTTTACCAATCACTGTTCTGGAAATACGGGCCATCAGACTGTATCTCTCCTCAGGTCGGAGAGAGTACGGGGTCGCTCCATCAGGAGCCGGTCGGACAACGCCACGGCGGTGGCGTATGTAAACCATCACGGGGGGACTCGGAGCTCAGCTGCGGCTTCCGAGGTAATCCGTATCCTGAAGTGGGCCGGAAGAAACGTGCCGGCTCTGTAGGGGCGGACTATCGGAGTCGCCAATCGCCAGACGCCGGACCAGGAAGAGTGGTCCTTGCATATTTCAACTCCTTTGCCGACGGTGGGGCACGTCGGATGTGGACCTGATGGCCTCTCGACTCAGTCGCAAGGGTCGAGGTTGTGGCCAGATCCAGGGATCCTTGGGCGATGACTCGGATGCGTTGGTGGCCCCATAGGGTCCTTATCGCCTGATATAAACTCCGGTGATCCTAATTGTTCCGGATTGGCCTCAGCGTCACTGGCACGCTGATCTGGTACGTCTCATTGCGGACGTTCCCTGGCGGTTGCCGATGAGGGAGGACCTTCAGTCTCAAGGTCCTATGTTTCATCCGGCTTACAGTCTCTGGCTTTAACGGCAGAGCTGTTAAAAGCCAGGTGTTGAGGGACCGAGGTCTCTCGGACTCTGTCATTTTGACCATGTTAGGGACAGATCTATCACCGTGCCTGGAAAGCTTATATCGCCATATGCAAAGCGCTGGACTGGCGTCCTCGGACGTATTCCGTCCCCAGAATCCTGCGTCCTCTACAGTGTGGAGTGACCCAAAAGCTTGCTTTGAGTACCATCAAGGATCAGATTTCGGCCTTGGCCGTCTTCTTTCAGCGACCTCTAGCGGATCATTTCATGGTTAGCACCTTGTGTTGGGGGTTCGCCATGTGCTCCCTCCTGTCAAGCCTTCTCTCCCACCGTGGGATCTGAATTTGGTGCTCTCGGTCCTCCAGGAACCTCCTTTTTGGGAATATCCGGGATATTCCTCTCTTGTCTTGTCTCAGAAGGTGGCCTTTTAGTGGCAATCACTTCTGTTTGACGAGTGTCTGAGTTGGCGGCTTTGTCCTGCAAGTCGCCATATTTAGTCATCCATAAGGATAAGGCGGTGTTGCATCCGCGACCTCCCCTTTTGCCAACGGTGGTGTCTACCTGTCACCTACATGAGGACATTGTCCTACCGTCCTTGTGTCCTCACCCATCGCATCCCAAAGAGTTTACGCTGCACATATTGGATGTGGTACGAGCCTTACGGGTGTACCTGTCTGCTACTGCTTCTATTCGGAAGTCCGACTCACTGTTTGTGACTGCCCCTGGTCCATAACAGGGCCAAGCGGTTTCGTCTGCCATCATTTTTAGGGGAATCAGACAAACCGTCATTCAAGCCTATGCTCTCAAAGGGCGGGCGCCTCCCTTTCCGGTTACGGCGCATTCCACCAGGGCAATTGGTGCTTCCTGGGTTTTCCGACATCAAGCGTCGGTTGCACAAGTGTGCAAGGTGGCGACCTGGTCGTCCGTTCATACCTTTTAAGTTTTTTATAAGGTTGATGTGGCTGCATCTTCGGATGCTTCCTTCGGCTGCAGGGTGCTGCAGGCCGCTGTTTAAAGTTGCGACTCCTCCGTTGAGGAGATCTGCCTTCTTGGAGTGAAAGTTTGGTTTTTCCATTTATACTGCTCCCATCCCTCTTGACACTGCTTTGGGACATCCCACGTGTAAAGTGTAAAGAGACACCGTGTCAGTCCATGGATGATAAGAGAAAATAGGATTTTTTGTACTCACCGTAAAATCCTTTTCTCTGACATCCATGGACTGACACGGCACCCACCCTTCCTTTTTAAGTTTGTACTGCTTTGTTACGAACTGAAGTCTGCTGACTGTAGTGGGAGGGTTATGCCCGGAGGGACCGCCCCCTGGGTGGGGCTGTTCAGCTCTGGCTTTTAGAATGTATGTATAACATCTCACATTCTGCCTAGGTCTTCTCCTGCAAGCAGGGACATAACCCACGTGTAAAGTGTAAAGAGACACCGTGTCAGTCCATGGATGTCAGAGAAAAGGATTTTACGGTGAGTACAAAAAATCCTATTATTACATGCTTTTCTGCAGCTTCTCTATTGAAGTATATTGAACCAAAAAAACAAAATAGCACCGTTTTGCATTAAAAAAAGTACTTGCCCTTTCCAAATACGCAGCAGCTGAAAAAATCATGGATGTAAACGTGTCCCATAGGAAACCATGTAAATGACCTGTAGTGTGTTTCTGCAAAAAGCACCAAAAAAAAAAACAAAAAACAGAGGTGTGACTCAGGCCTGAGATGTTTAGTAACATAATGGTGTTAAAAAAATAAAATAAAAATTAGTACAAAAAGAGCAAATAATCGCTGTAAGGGGTTAATTTTTTACTGTGGGACAGTGAAATATTTACAGTAGCGATTTGCTATTTTTGTACTGTAAAGGGTTAATTTTAGTTTTTTTTAACCCCATTATGTTACTGGCCGATTAATCGATTATGAAAATAGTAATCGATTAATTTCATAATCGATTAGTTGTCGATTAATCGATTAGTTGTTTCGGCCCTAGTAATAACGAGTGTAAAAACAATGGTGGATAGATTCATTGGAGTATACTAAAAACTGATAAAAATCTTACTCGCTTCCTGGTCACCATTTGGTATTTATTTTTCTAGTGTCCTATACACATGGTTGTCAGCACACTTTTTTGCACTTTTTTTATGTTCATTCTTGTACATTCTTGTGCATTCTTTCACTTTCTTTATGTTCACTTGGTGTCTGGCTATCTTTGTCCAGTTTATTAGCTGCATAATTAGCTGATTGCTATTTTACTATTATTACAGATATTTTGGAATACCTACAATACAAACAATACAAATTCCTTACTATGCAGACCCCAGCTTCTAACTGGAGCCCTCACCTACACTTAACAATTGGGTGCCTTGTGCTTACCGCCATGCCCAGGGTTTATACCTCCTCAGCTCCCGGGGGGGGGGGGGGGGACGTCTGATCCATTGCACCCCTCTATTATCGTTACCATCTACCATTTTTATTTTACAAATACCAGGTGAGAGTGTTTGGAATCTGTTTAAGTTTCCCCTCCTCCCTTTTCTTACTATATACCCTGTTTGACTACCATACCATGTTGGTCATTGTAATAATTTTTATTTTAGATGTCCCCATACCCTGCATCTTGCTCCTGATAAGTGGTCATGCTACCACGAAACGCGCAGAGCTTTCCTATGATGCAACGTCACAATGCCTGTCCTATTATTTTTATCCGTTTTTAGTATACTCCAATGAATCTATCCACCATTGTTTTTACACTCTAACGTTATTACTATTACTTATTGGTAGATATACCTTGGTCCATTACTATGTTTATTATGTTGTAACAATTATGTACTGTCATTAATTGTTCAATCTATTGTTACTGAGACCAACGATTACAATTTAATGTTTTCTTTTATAATTTATTTTACAGTGTATACATGCCATTTGTATCTAATAAACAATGTGTACATTGATTCATTCTACTTAGTATTGCTGCTTCATATAAAGTCTCACCACTTTCTTTTTTTCAATTTTCCAGTGCAAGTAGTGCCTAAGCCTATCTGCTTTGTCACTGTGGCTATATAACTGGCATAGGCAATCCTCCAGAAGTCAAGGACCACTAGTTTATTGAGACTTGCTGAAGCTAATGGCGGGTATTCAGCAAGGATGTGTCTTTTGCCAGTATATTCTGTGTTAAAATGTCTACAGCATATTGGAAGTTTTGGAGACATGCTATAACAGCCAATAAAGGAAATTATTTTTAGTAGCAGCAAGATTTTTTATTGCCATTTACTGGAACAAGGAAAATGATGCAATATAGTGGGTAGCAGACTAAGAAGAAGCCAAGTCACAACTTTACGGGAACTCTGTCCCTTCCCCTATATGAGGGTGCTGTGTCCGTCAGTGGCCAAGCACCATTCTGTCACCTTGATCCAAGGGTTGGGAGTTACATACTCCCGAATACTTAGAAGTACAGATATTCTTATCTCCTCGCAACCATGAGTGTCCCCAGAGCTAAGATAAGCTGGTTATGTACCAAGGGTCAGTTTGAGATTAAACTGAACCTGTTGCTTTGCACTATGTGGTCAAAACCCAGGCTCAATGTAAGGAGACCTATTGACTGCATGGCTGGTCTATACTTAGTTTTGTAAAGCGTTGCCTTCTAGTTTACTAGCTTTGAAGGAACTTCCAAAAGTTTGTTTTTAGAACATTTCGGAACGCGTTTGTCCTGAAGTATTTATACGATAGATATTCTGTACATAGCTGTAATGTGTCCGAGACATATAAATTTTATAACAGCCTGCTTTCTATCAGACTAGCTTGTAATAAAATGTTCTTTATGTATCTTTTAACAGGTATCTTACTGAAGAGGGATTTGAAGCTTGTAGAGGTTCATCAGATAAAGTGAATAAAAGTGCTATTCTCCTTGTTGCTCTCAATGTAAGTTCATTTTTTGATTTAATAACCTAATTCTTTGATAAGTTGTAGCTCTGCTGAACACCATTCTGGGTTTTCTGTCATGCCTGGAGTACAGATACATTTCCTGTAACTCCTTCTCTAGCACATTAAAGCATCAGGTCTCGGAGCAACCCTGCCTGCATCAAAGGGTGATATTGATCCAATGGCTCTGTGTTCCAGCTCCTTAAAGAGCGTATAAGAATTCAACTTATGCAAAAGATATTTTAAAAATGATAAAAATTGATTAAAAAATGCTCCTGGGTGGTATTATCGCTAAGAGCCTCTACCAGATTATTCTCTGCATTGTGAATTAAGATACCATTGGGGAGGGATGCAAGAATTTCCAACAGGACAGTAATCCACATTTTCAGTACCATGTAAGTAGTCCAAGTCATCATACAAGCTGAAGTACCCCCTTGACAAACTGAAGTACTGGCCAGCCTTAGAGCTGGTGTGATGGCTAGGTGGCAGTGTGTGGCAGGGTTTTCCATTAGCAATGCATATAGCACAGTGTTTTGGAAACCAGTGGCGGCTGGTGCTCAAAATGTTTGGGGGCGGGGGGGCGCAATCAAACTGAAAAATTCTGAAAAAAACCCCCATCAAATGCAGCCACTGTGCCCCCTCTCCTCCTGCCAGCTGTCTGCCCAGCACTTACCCTGTCTCGGTGGGGCAGCGGATGACGACAGCGGGCAGCGAACGGTGTCCTCCATGCTTCTCAATGTCTTCTCCCGTCGTCCTCTTCTCCCTTCCTCTCCTATGATTGGACGGCTGATAGAAGACATGTTGCTGAGGGACCATTTTGTGTTTTTGGGGGAGGCTCCGTCTTTCAGGGACTCCCTGGGAGGATGGAAGCAGCGTAAAGAGACACTGGGTCTTACCGGCATCCTTGGGCACTATCCCACCTCTCCCACGTCCTTGGCCACGGGCACCGTCCAGCTTGAGTGGAGCAGACCCACTCCTGCCTCCCTCCAGTACCCGGCGAGGGTCAGTGGCGGGTGACTACACTCACAGGCCTGCGCAGGGGAATTGAGCAGCACCCGACCGGCAGCTCCATCACCCAGGCCGCATCAGCAGAGACGCTGGGGAGGTCTCGTGGCCACGCCATACATCCGCCGGGCAGATGACGCTGAGCATAATTTCCGGCCGTGTGAGGTCATCGCAGTGCGCCATATTTTTGGTAAAAAAAATCGCAATAAGCGTATATTGATTGGTTTGCGCAAAAGTTATAGCGTCTACAAAATGGGGGATAGATTTATAGCATTTTTATTATTTTATTTTTTTTACTAGTAATGGTGGCGATCTGCAATTTTTATCGGGACTGCAACATTATGGCGGACACATCGGACACTTTTGACACAATTTTGGGAACATTGGCATTTATACAGCGATCAGTGCTATAAAAATGCATGGATTACTGTAAAAATGTCACTGGCAGGGAAGGGGTTCACAAAAGGGGGCGATCAAGGGGTTAACTGTGTTCCCTAATGTGTTTCTAACTGTAGGGGGAGGGAGACTGACCTAGAGGACCCTACAGAGCTTCCTTTTGGGCAAGTTGAAAATCAGAGACCTAGAAGAGGGAATCACAATTCCCTCCAGTGTGAAACGATCCCTGTTGTGGTGGACGAACACAGGGAAGCTCCAGAAAGGGGTACACTGGATATTACCCATATCTTGCATACTGACCACAGATGCCAGCAGTTGGGGCTGGGGAGCCCATCTCAACAACCATTGGACACAGCAGGTGGACCCCGGAAGAGAGAAGATTTTCCTCAAATTGGAGAGAGCTGATGGCTGTCTTCAAAGGATTGGCTAGTCTTTCAGAAACCGATCCGGGATCATCACCTTCAGATCCATTCCGACAATACAACAGCTGTAGCAGCATATATTAACGAACAAGGGGGTACCAGGAGTCCCTGTTTAATGTTAGTAGCCCAAAATCTCAATTCTATTTCTGCAGTTTATCTGAATAGAGAGCAGAATGATACCGCAGATTTTTTAAGTTGGCAACAAGTCTTAAATCAGGGATGGTCTCTTCACCCAAAGGTATTCAACAACATAGCTTCATACTGGGGAAGCCCAGAAGTGGATTTATTTGCAACCCAGAACGCAAAAGTCCCAAGATTTTTTTCACTAAATCCAGGGGATCAGCCACTGGCAGTGGTTGCCCTGCAGAACCCCTGGGCCTTCAACCTCTGTTAAGCGTTACCTCCCCTCCACCTCATCCCGAGGGTGCTATCCAAGTTTCTCTTGGAAGAGACAGTTAATGCTGGTGATTCCATTCTGGCCCAGGAGACCGTGGTTTACAACATTTCTCAAATTAACAGACCAGCCCCCTCTGATGTTACCCCTCAGGAAGCATCTTTTCTCGCAGGAACCTCTGGTGCACCCCCAAACTGCCACACTAAAACTAGCAGCGTGGCTACTGAAGAGGAGATGTTAAAGAGGAAGTAAAGCCTGATGGGTTTTACATCCTCTTTGTTTCCCTGCAAAGGAAAAGCATAATGGGCTACTATGCATCGCTATTTGCTGTTTTCCACCTATTTATTTCCGGAATGGGTTAATGCTTTTTCTCTTTTCGTCCATGGACGGACACAGCCTTCTCAATCATTGACATATGGGTTATGTTCCTGTTCATAGGAGAGGACTAGGCAGAACATGTTTAAACACATGTTACATTAATCAGAGTTGAACAGCCCCGCCCAGGGGGCGGTCCCTCTAGACATAACCCGCCGCCCTGCAGTCAGCAACTTCTGGCTGGGCAACAGGCTGGATATTATATATCCTTGTAGTCTTCCCATTTTCTGGCCATCGAACGTGCCAGTCCTTAGCTTCACGCTGGTTCTGCCACGACGTACCCCATGGCTCCAGGGGTGGCCGGTGAGCACATGCTCCAGGGTCCACATATGACTGGGCTGATTGTTGTCTCACTCACAGTGGACCGGGTCGACAGCTACTCGAACTCTGTTGTAGGCCTGTCAGGGACGCACCAGTGAGTCCTCACGTGACGGGTAAGTACTATTCCCCCTGCCTCGGCAGGTGGGAACAGCTGGGCGTTTCAGGGAATTAGGGGTTCTCCTGTCCTCCCTTTCCCTGCTCTCTGTCACATTTCCCCTTCTGCTCTAGTTTGGCGAGCTGCGACCGGGGCGTACCTGTGGGGGGGCTCCGGATCCCAGTGGGGGACTGTGGGGTCCCTGGGCTCGCTTGTCTGTGAGGGGTGCTCTGTTCTGGAGAAGTCCCTGTGTGGCCTTCTCGTCCACATCGCATTTCTCGGGCGCCATTTTTGCGGCGCCGCTGCCATTTTCTTGTATGCCTGCTGTTTAACATGTAATTTCCCATTGGTGGCCATTTTTCCGTGGCTGCGCTAAGGCGCAGGTTGTTATTGCGGGCGGCCATTTTCTTGTGGTCGCGCCCTTTTCTTGCTGGCGGACATTTTGGATGGGGTTTGGGCCTCTAGTGCTGGCTTCATGTAAAGCGCGCAGCACAATTCTGCTTACAGTTTTCTCCTCACACACGCTGTGTACAGACGGAGGTGGGCAGCGGCGCCGAGCGGTCTCCTGCTGGGTGGTGAGTCCCCCCTGAGTAACCCCCCCCCCCCGGTCAGTGCAGCAAGGATGGTGGACTTTTCAGTTTTTGTCTGAGTCCCTGAGAGCTGTCAGTAATGGAGTCATTGTCTGGTCCTTCTTCCCCAAACATGCCAGAGGCGGCAGCCGGTGCCCATGCACCTGCAGTGAGGCGCTTTGTCGGCAGTCCTGGAATCATTTGTTGCCAGAGTGGAAGCGGCGTGCGAGCATAAGGGGGGTAAAAAGCAACCCCTCCCTCCGCCATCCCCAGGGGATTGCTCTGACTGCTACCCGGGCCTAGCTGCGGCACAGGACCCCGGTTCTGGGTTATCAGTGGATGTGGACCAGGACCTTCCTTGTGAAGAAAGACCCTTCATCCAGGTCAGCGCACTTGTGGGTGTGCTTATCAATGCTGTGAGGGACTCCCTTAAGCTGGAGGCGTCCACGGAGGGGTCAGTCTCTTTTGGGTCGCACAAATTGACCCGCTCTGTGAAGGAGTTTCCCAATGTGTCCTTCTTTGATAAATTCATAGATAAAGAATGGGAAAAGCAGCAGAAGTCCTTTTGTGGTCCCTCAGCGCCTGGCGGTCAGGTATCCTTTTGAGGAAGGCATTTTGAAAAAATGGGCTTCTCCTCCGGTTGTTGACCCCCCCCGGTCGCTCGGTTAAATAAAGTAACCACTCTCCCTGTAGAGGGGACCCCTGCATTTAAGGACCATACTGATAGGAGGTCCGAAGGCACTGAGCAGGTCTATATTCACCTTGCTGGGGTCTACGTTGCGGCCTATTGTGGCTGCTACCTTGGTGTCTCAGACGCTCATTGACTAGGCAAAGATTTTGCACCAGATTGTGGAATAACACCAGCTCCCTCTGGAGTGTACAAGACTGGCTGACCAGTTGGTGCAGGGCCTTGTGTATGTCTGTGATGCCACTCTGGATGCAGCCCCCTTAATTTCCAGGGCCTCTGTATCTGCGGTTGTAATGCGCCGCCAAATTCGGCTAAAATGCTGGTCCGCCCTTCAAGGGTGGGAGGCTTTTTGGTACCTCGCTGGATGACATTATTAAGGATGTCACTGGAGGTAAGAGCACTTTTCTCCCTCAGTCCACTAAGGAGAAGGAGCCGCTCCGAAAGCCGGGTCCTTCCTTTCCCGCGCAGAAGCTGTATTTTTGGCAGTCAGGGTCCGCAGGTAGACCTTCCCAAGCTGAAAAGGGTCCAGCTGGGGGACAGAAGCGTCCCTGGGTGCGCAAGCCCAACAAGGCAGCAAGCAAGCCTGCCACTGCATGGAGTTTTGCCCCGCCCGACTTGGGTGGGGGGACGGCTTTGCAGGTTCACGGCACGGTGGTCCTCCCTGCTCTCCGACCAGTGGGTCTGCGAGGTGGTCACTTCGGGGTACAAGATCGAGTCTTTCCTTTCTGCCGAACAGATTCTTTCCCTCTTCTTCCGGCTCGCCGGTCTGCCCTATTGGGGGCAGTGCAAGATTTACTAGGGGCCGGAGTGATATTACCTATACCACTGGAAGAGAGGTTTCAGGGTTTTTATTCAAATCTGTTTGTGGTCTCGAAGAAGGACGGAGTCCGTCCGATCCTGGACCTCAAAGCCTTAAATGTCTTTGTAAAGGTTCGGAAGTTCCGCATGGAATCTATTCGTTCAGTGGTTGCTGCGCTCCATCCGGGGGACTTTCTGGCATCCCTGGACATCAAGGATGCATACTTGCATGTCCCAATCTGCACAAGACACCAGAGGTTTCTGCGCTTTGCAATTGGCGAAGACCACTATCAGTTTGTGGATCTTCCCTTTGGTCTAGTGTCAGCACCGAGGGTTTTCACCAAGGTTCTTGGCCCGATTCTACCTTTGCTGAAACAGCGAGGCATTGCTATCGTAGGCTACTTAGACGATCTTCTTCTGAAAGCAGCTTCTGGCTCAGAATTAGAGGAAGATGTGGCTATCGCCAGTCAGACCCTCCGAGAATTCGGATGGGTGTTAAACATTCAGAAGTCGGTCCTGACACCGACTCAGTGTTTGGAGTACCTAGGGTTGATTCTGGACTCCAAGGAGGCGAGAGTCTTCCTTCCTTTGGAAAAATTGCAGACTCTCCAGTCTGCGGTGAGGTTGTTAACATCTCGCAAATGGTCGTCTCTCTCCGCTTTTGCATGCAAGTTCTGGGTCTCATGGTAGCCTCCTTCGAGGCAGTACCGTATGCCCAATTCCACACCCGAGTCTTGCAGAGGAAGATCCTGTCCAAATGGAACAAATCTCCATTGTCTCTGGATCATCAGATTCAAGTCAGTCAGGGAAGTCGTTCCTTCCCTTCCATTGGACTATGATTACAATGGACGCCAGCCTCACAGGTTGGGGGGGGGGAGTCTGGGGAGTCCTGTCGACCCAGGGACGCTGGACTCCGGATGAATCCCGTCTGTCGATCAATGTCCTGGAACTTCGGGCGATCAGACTGTGTCTCTCCTCGTGGTCGAGGAGACTACAGGGACGCCCGATCATGATTCAGTCAAACAACGCCACGGCGGTGGCTTATGTCAACCATCAGGGGGGAACAAGGAGCTCGGCTGCAGCTTCCGAGGTCGCTCACATCCTGCGGTGGGTGTAAAGAAGCGTGCCGGCTCTGTTGGCCGTCTACATTCCGGGCATAGAAAACTGGCAGGCGGACTATCTGAGTCGCCAGGTGCTAGACCAGTGGGAATGGTCCTTGCACCCGGAGGTGTTTCAACTCCTTTGCCGGAGGTGGGGCACGCCGGACAAGGATCTCCTGGCCTCTTGACTCAATCGCAAGGTGTCCAGATTCGTGGGCCAGGTCCAGAGATCCATGGGCAGACGCGTTAGACGCGTTGGTGGCCCTGTGGGGCCAGTATCGGTTAATTTATGCCTATCCCCCACTGAAGTTGCTTCCTCGTCTGCTCCGCAGAGTGGAGACCGAGGGGATTCTGGTGATTCTAATCGCTCCAGATTGGCCCTGGCATCCTTGTTACGCCAACCTCGTGCGCCTGGTGGCGGACGTACCCTGGCGGCTGCCAATGCGGGAGGACCTTCTGTCTCAAGGTCCCATACTTCATCCTGCTTTACAGTTGCTGGCTTTAACGGCATGGCTATTGAAAGCCAGGTACTAAGGGACCGACGTCTTTCGGATTCGGTCATTCCAACCATGCTGAGGGCACGGAAATCTTCCTCCAGGAAGATCTACCATCCTACTTGGAAGGCCTACATCTCTGTGTGAAAAGATGGAGTGGCATCCACGGACGTATTCGGTTTCCAGGATCCTGCTGTTTTTACAGCGTGGAGTGGATCAGAAACTTGCTTTAAGCACCAATAAAGGTCAGATTTCAGCTTTGGCTGTTTTCTTTCAACGGCCTTTGGCGACCCATTCCCTGGTTAGTACTTTTGTGCAGGGGGTTTGACATGTGGCTCCCCCAATTAGACCACCTCTTCCTCCATGAGATTTAAATCTGTGCTCTCGGTTCTTCAGGAACCTCCTTTTGAGAACATCAGAGATATTCCTCTCTTGACAACATCTCAGAAGGTGGCCTTTTTAGTGGCCATTACATCTGTCAGAAGGGTTTCTGAATTGGCGGCCCTGTCTTGCAGGTCACCATACTTGGTCCTACATAAGGATAAGGCGGTGCTACGCCCGCAGCCCTCATTCCTTCCAAAGGTGGTTTCGGCCTTTCACTTAAATGAGGACATTGTGCTACCGTCCTTGTGTCCTCGGCCGTTGCATCCCAGAGAGACTAGGCTCCATACTTTAGATGTGGTACGTGCCCTGCGGGTGTACTTGTCTGTTACGGCTCAGTTTCGGAGGTCTGACTCGCTGTTTGTGTCGGTGTCTGGTCCACAAAAGGGCCTGGCGGTCTCGTCGGCCACCATTTCTCGTGGATCAGACAGACTGTCATTCAGGCCTATGCCCTAAAGGGGCGGGCGCCCCCCTTTCTGGTCACGACACATTCAACCAGGGCAATTGGTGCTTCCTGGGCTTTCCGACATCAAGCGTCTGTCTCACAGGTGTGCAAGGCGGCGACCTGGTCGTCCGTGCATACTTTCTCAAAATTTTACAAAGTTGATGTGAGTGCATCTTCAGATGCTTCCTTTGGACGCTAGGTTTTGCAGGCGGCTGTTTGAGGTTGCAATGCCTCCGTTGAGGATCTCTGCTTCTTTGGGGTGAAGTTAGTTGTTTTTGATGCTATTTCCACCCCTCGTTTTTTTGACACTGCTTGGGGACGTCCCATATGTCAATGATTGAGAAGGCTGTGTCCGTCCATGGACGAAAATAGGATTTTTTGTACTCCCTGTAAAATCCTTTTCTCTGTCGTCCATGGACGGACACAGCACCCACCCCTCCTTTTTTAGGTTTGTACTGCTTGTTACGAACTAAGCTGCTGACTGCAGGGCAGAGGGTTATGTCTAGAGGGACCGCCCCCTGGGCGGGGCTGTTCAACTCTGATTAATGTAACGTGTTTAAACTTTTAACATGTTCTGCCTAGTCCTCTCCTATGAACAGGAACATAACCCATATGTCACTGATTGAGAAGTGACCCATATGTCACTGATTGAAAAGGCTGTTGTCCGTCCATGGACGACAGAGAAAAGGATTTTTCGGTGAGTACAAAAAATCCTATTTTTTTTTCCCGGCCATTCTATGCCTAGAAAGTGTCTCCCATTATTTTGATCTCCACTGTCATTATATGCTGAATGTTGCAAGCTCTGCGTCCCCCCCACCCCACAGTTCCATGCCTAGGAAGAGTCTACCATTATTTTGATCGCCAGTCTGTTCAAACTGTCCCTCTAAAGGGACTTTAGTCTCATTTGACCATCCGAGCCTCAGGGACTACCAGCTAACTTTTAACTTCCAGCTAGGATAACAGAAGGTACTGTGTTTTTATCCTATGACCATAAGGTCTAAACTTACTGAACTTGTTTCCATTCCATTTGGAAACAACTTTGTCAAACAGCGGTCAGTAGAGGGAGTTCTTACATTAAGAGACTCAACTGATAGTCTGTTGGAATCCCTCTTTAAGACCCAGTTTATGCTGGCAGGACCTGCTTTTTCCCAAATCTGGCTGTGACTTTAATTTGTTAAACCATGACAGAATGAATTCCAAGAGAAGGATTGTACAGCGAGTACAAAATACTATTTTTCTGCACAGTACAAAGATATATTTTTATCATTTTGCGTTTTTTTTTTTTATTAGTAGAAAAATATTTAAGGACAATTAATCCTCTTCCTTTTTTAAATGTATGTAAATACAGGTTTACAGATAAAAGCAGTAATGGTACTTAATAACCCTTGTCCTATCATACTTCATCTCCTATAGCGCTGGAATGATTCTCTGCTGGATACCAGATGCTTATGTTAATTATCGCATGGCAGTTCAAATGATTTGTGATTCAGCTGAGCAATTGGCTTAATTCCGTGCTTTAGTGACTTCCAACCAGAACCAGGAAAACAAAACTATAACTCACGGCGATTGTCATATGTCATTTTCTCTCATTGCAGAATGTTTTGAAATGTTCATTTCATTGTAAATTCTGTATATTTTATAGTGTTGATTTATTTTCTTTGAGATTGAATTGTACAATAGTGTGCATGGGTGTTTTATGAACTGTTGCTCTCCAACCATGTAAAAGTTTGGGTTGTACTCTGACACTGTCCTCTCTTCAGTTGACTCTGTGTAGGTGAAGGCAATTTGACTTGCCCAAAATGCACTTGGCTTTTATTTTATTGTGTGTGTGTGTGTTGTCAGCCCTATTCAGTTTTATTTTGCTAAACTATTCAACTACTCTTTCTGTGTTCACTTCCAAAGCATAGGCACCAGCTTGCTATACACTAGTGGACTTTAATTAAAAATGTTTAATTTTAAGAATGTTTCGATTTTTTTTTTTAATTGTTATTGGGGTCAAATTGAGGTTTGTTTTCGAGTGTAGTGATGATCGAATTCGTGTGGGATGGAAACTTTTTTTCGAACCAATACATTTTTAACACTATATTTAATTATCACTCGGGAAAATACATTCATTCCAAAATTAAATGTTAAATGCAAATTAAATCTAGAAATTTTCAAGTCTTTTTGAATGACATCATGTTCTTAAATATACTGAGAATTTTCATACAGATGTTCGTACAAACATCTACTATTGTATGGCCAGCTTTATAGTCCCAAGATAAGTGGGATTTTGATAGATTTTGAGATAACAGACAAAAAGAACTTGGGACATTGTACAGCTCTGTAATTCTGACAAGGGTTACAAGTCTTTCGGTGGTATATTTAGTTCACCAAAAGTGAGCTTGAAAAGACGGCCACAGATGGTGTGATTTTTCGCCATTAATGCAGTGAAGATTAACCACCCAGCAAGGGATGGCTCTCCTCTCCGGGAGAACACACAGTGATTTAGTGCTAGCGGCTATAGCAGCTGGCAATCACATGTAAAAACCGACAGGCTGGTTGTACCCACATTGATTGATTGATCAACTTGTGTACAATCAGTCTGCCTATACATGGTTCAAATCTTGGTCCCTGCTGAACCAGTCAAGATTCCAACCGTCTATGGTCAGCTTTAAGCCGGAGTTCCACTCATAAGTGGAACTTCCGCTTATCCGATTCCTCCCCCCACCCTCCGGTGCCACATTTGGCAACTTTCAGGGGGGAGGGGGGTACCTGTTTTTGACAGATACCCCTCCCCCACTTTCAGAGATGGCACTGCGGTGCCGTCCCTTGAAAGTTCGGCCCCCCTCCTCCTTCCTCCACAGCCAGGCCAATTATAAAGCACAGTACGCTTCACGCATGCGCTCTAGGGTCTCCCTTAATGGCAGCACCTGACAGCCAATCCGAAAATCAGCTGGGGTGCCGACATTGTGGGAAAAATTGGACAGGTAAGTGTCCTAATATTAAAAATCAGACTTTTTTAATTTTTTTGTGGTGGGGGGCCGGAACACCACTTTAAGAGCCTTTCATTGTTAAAACAACCATACGTGGATCGAAAGTCAGCCAGTTTAGCAGGGACCGCCTGAATATCAGGAAAGACAAAGCTGCGCCAAACAAGTCCACAAAAAATCCTCAGATGACAGGAGGGTAGTATAGATGTCCTCTAGGCATATACCACTCAAGGTAAGGCACCGCACAACAGTCTATATACGAGACATGGTTCCATAAACATTGGTTGAAACAACACCACAGTGAATCCACAGCGTGAGAGCCCACCACCATATATAAAAGCCACTTACCAGAGGGCAAGCACGAATGAGCATTCGGCTATTACCCAGCCGTGGCCTTGAACCTCCGGGGAATGATGACACTGAAGTGGATTCACTCAGGATAGATGTTCCGGGTGCTAGCTACCTCCGTGCACATGCGGTCCATAGGATCCGTAGCATGCAAAAAGAAGGGGGGACCATAGCATAACTCCGCAACAAGTAGCGTTTATTATAAAAGTAAGTTATACTTACAACAGTTCAAGTTAAAAAACACATGTAAAAAGAGATGCCGGCCGGCATCCCATTGAGAACGTCTGTGTATGACGAAACACATCTGGTAGAGCGCGCAGTGAAGTCACCACGTCGACTTGAGGAGGAAGGGCTCCTATTGCCGGCCAGCTTCTCTTTTTACATGTGATTTTTACACATGATTGCAGATCTCCGCCATTACTAGTAAAAGAAAAATAATAAAAAGTCCATAAGTCTATCCCATAGTTTTGTAGACGCTATAACTTTTGCGCAAACCAATCAGTATACACTTATTGCGATTTTTTTTTTACCAAAATAATGTAGAATACATATTGGCCTAAACTGATGAAGAAATTGTTTTTTTTTTAAATTTTTGGGTGAATGATTATTTTAACAAAAAGTAAAGTTTTTTTTTTTTTTTTCAAAATTGTCGCTCTTTTTTTTTGTTTGATGCAAAAAATAAAAACCACGGAGGTGATCAAATACCACCAAAAGAAAGCTCTATTTGTGGGGGAAAAAAAGGATGTAAATTTTGTTTGGGTACAACGTCGCATGACTTGCCAATTGTCAGTTAAAGCCATGCAGTGCCGTATCGCAAAAAATGGCTTGGTCATTAAGGAGTAGAGCTGCACGATTAATCGCGAAGAATCTAAATAGCAATCTTTTTTCCATTCCCGATCTTCAAAACAGCATGTCATGATCTTTCTAACAAGAGTTCTCACAGCTGGAAAAACTAAATCCAGGCAGCCTGCCAAGTTTTAATACAACACCCGAATAAGTGAAAACAAAGTATCTTTTCGTTCTTTTATCAAAGGAAAGAACTCCGGTGTGTAGATGAAGGAAGTTTAACCATTTAAGAGCCGGTTCATACTGGGGCAACACGACTTCCAGCGCGACTTTACAAGGCAACTTCGAGTTGCCTCCAGGACAGGCGACTTTGCCAGTGGCCAATCAAACAATAATCAGCTCTGTGGAAGGGAGGTGTCTGCCTGAGAAAACAATTTTCTCTTCCTGTAAAGTTGCTTCAGTTAAGACACTGATCCGACTTTGGAGGCGACTTCCATTGAAATCAATGGGTACAAGTCGCCTTGAAGTAGTACAGGAACCTTTTCTGAAGTCAGAGCGACTTCAGTAGTGTACATTAAGACCGCTCTCATTCACTTGAATGTAATTTGTCATGTCGCGTGACTTGGGGCGACACAAGTCGGATCCCAAGTCGCGGTAGTGTGAACCGTCTCTTGAGACCAAACCTTTTCTGACATTTGTGGCTTACAAGTAAAAAATCATTATTTTCTGCTAGAAAATTACTTGGAACACCCAAACATGATATTTTTTTTAGCAGAGACCATAGAGAATAAAATGGTGGCTGTTGCAATATTTTATGTCACACCATATTTGTGCAGCGGTTTTTCAAACGCAATTTTTTTTTAAAGAAATACACTTTAATGATTTAAAAAAAAAAATAAACAGTAAAGTTAGCCCAATTTTTGTGTGTGTTTTTTTTCTATTACCAGGGATGTTCAATTCACTCGGCGTAACATTATCTTTCACAATATAGAAAAAAAATGGGCTAACTTTACTGTTTTCTTATTATTTAATTTAAAAAAAAGTTTATTTTTTCCCCCAAAAATTTTTTTGTAAGACCGCTGTGCAAATATACAGGGTGACATAAAATTTTGCAACAACTGCCACTTTATTCTCTAGGGTGTCTGAAAAAAATTATATATAATGTTTGGGGGTTCTAAGTAATTTTGTAGCAAAAAAAATGATTTTAACTTGTGAACACCAAGTGTGAAAAAATAGGCTTGGTTTTTAAGTGGTTAAAGTGGTTGTAAAGTCAGTTTTTTTTTACCTTCTATGTATGAAGGTGAAAAACCTTCTGTGTGCAGCAGCCCCCTCTCGATCCTGCAATCTCCACGAGAGCCTTGCTTCTCCGGGGTCACGCACTCCTGATTGGCTTCTGCCAATCAGGGGATGGAGGGGACGAGGCCAACCCGCAGCGCCATTTCGGGAGCACACCTACTTGGGTGCCCCCAGGTGAAGGGAGGAGCCAGGGGCGCCGGCAGGGGACACGAGAAGAGGAGGATCTGGGCTTCGCTGTTTAAAATCACTGTAAAACATGTTTGTTATTTTTAAAAAAACAAGGCTTTAATATCATTTTAATCCTTTGTCCTTCAGTTTAGGGCCCTTTACATTGATGCGCTTTTGATGCTTTCCCATTGACTTACAATGGAAGGTTTCTTTTTGGTCTGCTTTTGAAAAGCTGCACCAAAGATGCACCATGCAGAACTTTTTAAAGCACAGTGCACCTGCAGTGTGAACAGTTACATAGGATTTAATGGGGAATAATTTTCATGTGCTTGTCGCCCTGGAAAAACACTTTTTTACTCTTTCGTCCATGGACCGACACAGCTTCTCTATTGACAAAGTGGGTATTATCCGTTAATTAGGAGTGACTAGGCAGAAAAACTTGTAAAAAGTGTTGCATCACACCTTCTACAGTACCGCCCAGGGGGCGGACCCTCTGGGTATACCCTCTCAGTCTGCACATCGCAGATCAGTTTTTTTCTGTCTAGCAAGGAGTAGGACATGGCTCCCTTCGGGCCCATTGGTCCGGGGAAAAAAGATATATATATATATATATATATATATTTTTTTTGCTACATTTGTTGTTTCCTGCGATCCTCGATCAACTGCCGACTGGGTGACAGGCTGGATCCTCAATCCTTGTAGTCTCCCCAGTTTCGGCCATCGAGCGTGTGCCGACCCTAGCTACGCGCTGGGTTTTCCACGACATGCCCGTCGCTCCACGGGTGGCCGGTGAGCCTACGCTCCAGGGCCTGCATCGGACCGCTCAGCTTCGGCTGACCTTACGGCCGAGTCGCAGCAGCCTGGCCGGTGAGCTTACACTCCAAGGCTTGCATCGGACCGCTCAGCTTCGGCTGACCTTACGGCCGAGTCGCAGCAGCCTGTCCGGTGAGCGTCATGCTCCAGGGCATACATATGATCGTCCCTTCTGGGTCCAATCACAGCATGCCTGGCCAACAGTCACCTTCCGTGCGCGGACGATGATCTGTTTGGAATGTCTTCCAGCAGAATACATGCAGGATAGGTAAGTAAAACTCCCCTGCCTCGGCTGGGTGATTTAGCTGGACATTCCTGGAGAGATCAAGTAAGTGGTTGTGGCCCCTTTCTTCCCTCTCTCCCTGCCTTTCCCTCCTCCCTGGGCTTCTAGCTAAAGGTTGCTGGGTGCTGGGGGTCACCTAGGGGGTCCCACTGGAGCGGGGCTGGCTGTAACTAACATTTAAAAGAAATGTCATTTTTGCTTACCTGTGTTTCTGTGTCTCCATGCTGTCGGCGGCCATTTTGAGGTGGTCCATGCCAAGTTTGGCCTCTTGTAACTGCCTGGCGGCCATCTTCCTGTGGTTCGGCCACACCCACTGGCCCCTATCAGGTGATCGGCGGCCATGTTGGTCCACCCTGTATGCAGATATTGCCGTTCGGCGGCCATCTTTTTGTGGGCTATGGCTGCCTGACCTCTATCTTCTGTCGGCGGCCATTTTCTTAGAGCCCACATTATCTTCCATACAGACATTTTTGGCAACCATTTTGCGAGAGCCTCCGGCCTCTAGGGTGCATTACACTGGCGTGAAAATTCACACAGGAAGTGCTGATAAAAGAAGCAGACTGAGACAGCAGCAAGGGGACAGCATCACAGGCGCAGCATAGCAGTACCTATCCAGGGTGGTGAGTCCTCTGGGTAACCCAGCATCTCTGCAGCGCAGGAGGGTGGCCTATTGATATCTTGCCTGGAGCCCTGTGAGTGTCAGCGTGTGGTCAGCATGGCATCTGAGCCAGATGTCTTCTCCCCTGAAACACCAGATTTAGCAGCTGGTGTCCCTGAGGTGTCTATGGACGCTATGTCGGCAATCCTAGAGGTGTTTGCTGCCAGGGTGGAAGCAGCACACGGGAATACAGGGGGTAATAAACGCCCCCGTCCCCTGCAATCTTCTGGGGATATTTCTGATATTTCTGATGCAGAACCAGGTCCAGCTACGGCTCATGGCCCAGATTCTGATGCATCAGAGACTGCAGACCGTGACCGATCGGACAGTGAGGAGGACTCCAAGTCCAGGTCAGTACGCGAGACGGCTTTGGTATCTGACCTTATTACTGCAGTGCGGGATACGCTAAAGTTGGAAAGGACTGAAGAAGTAGCAGATACTCCAGTCCCCTTTGGGTTTCGTAAACCTGCCCGCACTGCTAAGGTGTTCCCTTGTGTGTCTTATTTTGACAAACTCTTATACAAGGAATGGGAGAACCCACTGAGGTTCTTTACAGCCCCAAAGAGGTTTGCAGTACGGTACCCCTTTGAGGAGAGTTTTCTGAAGATATGGACCTCTCCCCCTATAGTGGACCCTTCGGTGTCCAGACTTAATAGAGCCACCACTATTCCAGTAGAAGGGGCTCCTGTTTTCAAGGACCCTGTGGATAAGAAGGCTGAAGCACTCGCTTGCTACCTATACTCAGTGGTAGGCTCGGCAGTACGCCCGGCATTGGCCGTGGCCCTAGTGTCTCAGACACTTACTGAATGGGCAAAATTGCTACTCCAGGGGTTAAAGGAGCGAGATGCTCCTCCTAATGAGATAACTTTGGCCGACCAGTTGGTCCAGGGCCTTAAGTTTGTCTGCGAGTCAGACATGGATACTATTCCCCTGCTGTCAAGAGCTTCAGTTTATGCAGTAGCAATACGCCGCCTGATCTGGCTAAAGGGCTGGTCTGCGGACCAGACTTCCAAGAAAGCCCTATTGGATCTGCCTTTTAAGGGTGACAGACTTTTTGGGGTTTCTCTGGATGACATCATCAAGGATGCCACAGGAGGTAAAAGCACTTTGCTTCCCCAAACTAGCAAGGGTAGGGGACCACGCCAAGGGCAAGGGCCCTCCTTTACTGCACGTAAGCGTTTTTTTTCGCCCCCTTAAGGCGACAGGGAAAAGACCCCAGGCCGATAAAGCGCCTGCCCAAGGACAAAAGCGTCCTTGGTCCCACAGACCCAACAAGCCTGCGGACAAATCTGCGTCCACATGAAGGTCCGCCCCCACAGCTCTCGGGTGGGGGGACGTCTTCGCAAATTCGCGACTCAGTGGACTGCTCTAGTCTCCGACAGGTGGGTTTGCGAAGTAATCTCCTCAGGCTACAAGATAGAATTTCTCTCTTGTCCACCAGACAGATTCATCACCTCCAATCCCCAGCTACTACCGACCCGTCGGGAGGCCCTGTATGGGGCGGTCCAGGGTCTACTGGAACGCGGGGTAGTTATTCCAGTTCCAGAACAGGAACGGGGTCAGGGTTTTTACTCAAATCTGTTCATTGTGCCAAAGAAGGAGGGGGTTCATCCAATCTTGGATCTCAGAGCCCTCAATTGCTTTGTGAAGGTACAAAGATTTCGGATGGAGTCGGTTCGATCCGTAGTCACGGCTCTCCATCCGGGGGACTTTCTGGCCTCCTTGGACATCAAGGACGCATACCTGCATGTCCCCATATACTCCAGACACCAGAGGTTTCTGCGATTTGCTATCGGGAAGAACCACTACCAGTTTGTGGCCCTCCCGTTTGGCCTTGCCTCAGCACCCAGGATGTTCACCAAGGTGCTTGCTCCGATTCTGGCACTTCTAAGACAGCGGGGTATCGCTATCACAGGTTACTTGGACGACCTTCTGCTGAAGGCCCCTTCAAGCTCAGAATTAGAGGTAAGCGTGACCATTACCTGTCAGACTCTTCGAGACTGGTTGGATACTAAACACGCAAAAGTCAGTATTGGTGCCCACTCAACGCCTAGTGTACCTGGGGTTGATTCTGGATTCCTCAGAGGCAAAGGTATTCCTCCCTGTGGAGAAGTTGCAGACCCTCCGGGCTGCAGTACGGCAGCTGACTTCCAGGAATTGGTCGTCACTCCGTTTTTGCATGCGAGTGTTGGGCCTCATGGTTGCCTCCTTCGAGGCGGTCTCATATGCTCAATACCACACTCGAGTGTTACAGAAGGAAGTTCTGTCCAGATGAAACAGATGCCCTTCATCTCTGGATTATCAAATCCGAGTGAGCCACCTAGTCAGGAGATCCCTGGTATGGTGGCTGACAGCACCGGCTCTAATGGCCGGGAAGTCATTTCTTCCGGTTTACTGGATAGTGATCACGACGGACGCCAGCCTTACAGGTTGGGGGGGAGTCTGGGGTGTCCAGTCGGCGCAAGGTCGCTGGACCCCAGAGGAAGCCCTCCTGCCGATCAATGTCCTGGAGATCCGGGCGATCAAGCTGTGCCTCTTCAAATGGTCTCAGAGACTGCAAGGGCGTCCAGTCAGGATCCAGTCAGACAACGCCACAGCAGTGGCATATGTCAATCATCAAGGAGGAACAAGAAGGTCAGCTGCAGCATCGGGGATCGCTCGCATCCTGAAGTGGGCAGAGAGGAGCGTACCGGCACTGTCGGCCGTGTACATTCCGGGTGTGGAAAACTGACAGGCGGACTACCTGAGCCGCCAGATGCTGGACCAGGGAGAATGGTCCTTACACCCGGAGGTGTTCCAACTCCTCTGCCAAAGATGGGGCACACCAGACGTAGATCTTCTGGCTTCCCGACTCAATCGGAAGGTATTGAGGTTTGTGGCCCGGTCAAGAGACCCATGGGCAGACGCAACGGACGCGTTGGTAGCATCGTGGGGTCAGTATCGGCTAATCTATGCCTTCCCTCCCTTAAGGCTTTTTCCTCTTCTGCTCCGCAGAGTAGAAGCAGAGGGAATTCCAATGATCCTAATCTCTCCAGATTGGCCTCAGCGTCCTTGGTACGCCGATCTAGTACGTCTGGTAGCAGACGTCCCCTGGCGCCTACCACTACGGAAGGACCTGCTATCGCAAGGTCCCATATTCCATCCTGCTTTACAGTCATTGGCTTTAACGGCATGGCGGTTGAGAACCAGGTACTGAGAGATCGGGGCCTGTCAGACTCAGTAATCTCTACTATGAGAAGTGCTCGGAAACCGTCCTCTAGGAAGGTCTATCACCGCACTTGGAGGGCCTACATCTCCATGTGTGAGGAAATGAAATGGCATCCGCGTACCTATTTGGTTTCCAGAATCCTGCTGTTTTTACAGCATGGGGTAGACCAAAGGCTTGCCCTAAGTACGATTAAGGGACAGATATCTGCCCTGGCTGTCTTTTTTCAGCGACCCCTGGCGACTCACTCTCTCGTGAGTACATTTGTGCAGGGGGTTCGACATGTGGCCCCTCCGTTCCGCCCCCCGTTACCTCCGTGGGACTTGAACATGGTCCTCTCGGTGCTTCAGACGGCACCGTTTGAGAATATTAGAGATATTCCCCTGTTGACACTTTCTCAGAAGGTGGTCTTTTTGGTGGCTGTTACGTCAGTTAGACGAGTCTCTGAGCTGGCAGCCCTGTCCTGCAAGGCTCCCTATTTGATTTTCCACAAGGATAAGGTGGTGCTGCGGCCGCAGCCTTCCTTTCTTCCGAAAGTCGTTTCGGCTTTTCATCTCAACGAAGACATTGTACTTCCATCCTTGTGTCCTCAGCCGTCGAATCCTAAGGAGTCGGCGTTGCATTCCTTGGACGTTGTCCGAGCTTTGAGAGTATACATATCTGCTACTTCCCAGTTCCGGAAGTCAGACTCACTGTTTGTTTCGGTGGCTGGTCCCAAGAAGGGCCAAGCAGTCTCATCGGCCACCATCTCTAGGTGGATCCGACAGATAGTAATCCAGGCTTACGCCTTAAAGGGTCAGGCGCCCCCCTTTCCTGTCACGGCGCATTCGACCAGGGCAATAGGTGCCTCTTGGGCTTTCCGACATCAAGCGTCTGTTTCCCAACTATGTAAAGCGGCGACTTGGTCGTCCGCTCACACTTTCACAAAATTCTACAAAGTTGATGTAGGTGCATCTTCGGATGCCTCTTTCGGCCGCAAGGTTTTGCAGGCGGCTGTTTAGAGTTGCAACTCCTCCGTTGGAGTGCTGTTTTGTGTTTTGGGGTGAAGTTTGTTTTTATGCTGTTACCACCCCTCGTTTTTTCTCTGACACTGCTTTGGGACGTCCCACTTTGTCAATAGAGAAGCTGTGTCGGTCCATGGACGAAAGAGTAAATAGGATTTTTTACTCACCGTAAAATCCTTTTCTCTGAGTCCATGGACCGACACAGCACCCACCCCTCCTTTTAAGTTTGTACTGCTTTTTGACGAACTGATCTGCGATGTGCAGACTGAGAGGGTATACCCAGAGGGTCCGCCCCCTGGGCGGTACTGTAGAAGGTGTGATGCAACACTTTTTACAAGTTTTTCTGCCTAGTCACTCCTAATTAACGGATAATACCCACTTTGTCAATAGAGAAGCTGTGTCGGTCCATGGACTCAGAGAAAAGGATTTTACGGTGAGTAAAAAATCCTATTTTTTCGTCATCAGTGACGACTCAATGGCTAAAGAGGATCGCCACGTTACCCTGAAGAATTGCCAGCAGAAATGTCATCCCTTGGGGACATAGTGATGAACTCCGCCCAAATGGCTGCATCATTCATTCACAGTTTCCTATGAATTAAAGCGGAAGTAAACCCATTGATTTAACAGTTTCAAAAAGCAGTTACATTCCCGGCATGCCATGAATGGTAACTGTCCCATTGGTTGTGCTCTCAACCAAACTGTCAAACCATCCAATGGCTGGTGTCATAACTGATCACATGTGCCGTATCATGACAGTTGAAGATTAAACAGAGGCCAAGATGGCAGCTTCCTTGCCTGAAAATGATAGGAGGGTTTACTTCCACTTTAATTAGCTACAACTACCATAAGCCATTGCGGCTGACAGCTTGTAGTTCTCGAACTGCGAAGGCGCTGGTGAGTGTCTTCGTAGTTCATTGATTCTTCCTGCTCGTACCAGGTATGAGCAGACACTTATTCAGGAGCTCTGTATTGCTCCCATGATATGCTGAGCTCTGCAGGCTCTCTAGAAAATAAATAATAAATGCACATTATTTACCAGAAAAAAAAATGCATTTATTATTTTTTATGAAATTGTCAACTTATCCTTTTAATGAGATATGATCCACCTGCGTATAGCCTATTCAGGTTTTAATCATTGGAACCTAATCTGGAACACCTAACTGTTGGTTTGTGGTAAATGTAGGGGTGTACTGACTTTTTTTTTTTTCCGTGGGACATATCTGCAGCTTCGTAAGAGCTACATAAGAGCTGCACGATTAATCGTAAAATAATCGAGATCGCGATTCAAACACCCTTGCGATCTTAACACAGCATTTCCTTGATTTCGTGCAGAGAGTTCTCTACTCAAGCCGACAGCCGTCAAAAAAATAATAATCAGGCAGCCTGCCAAGTTTATCACAACAGGCAGTCTGCTCACCTAATTTGTAATAAAAACACCTTTGCCATGCTGAAGCTTCCCTCCAACCACTTTGCATATTATTTTATATATACTGTGATTCTGTACTTGCCAAATATGCTGCAGAAATCACCCTCCACTGAGTTTGGCTGCAATTATTTTAACTGTGGGTAGCTGAAGCTGATGCCTGTTCACTTCCTGGATTTATACACACACACACAGAGGCACACCCCAGCTCTGCAGCTCTCATTGGCCCTCTTATGACTCATCCCACCTCCCTTCCTGGCAAACTCTCACGAGAGAGCGAGAGCGCTGTGCACAATGTCATAAGCCTAGAGGTTTTTCCAGACTAGAAACAGGAAGTGGGCTGTTTAAGGTATTTACTGGCAGAAAAAGTTCTGCTTTAAAGACTAAACTTTTTTCTGACACTTGTTGGTTACAAGTTAAAATCAGTATTTTTTTTATAGAAAATTACCTAGAACCCTCAAACTAAAATAAATATATATAAGAGGTGCGAGGGACACATGAAATGGCCTGGAGGGCCGGATTCGGCCGCGGGCCTTGTGTTTGACACCTGTGCCCTAGAGAATAAAATCGCTGTTGTTACAATATTTTATGTAAAACTGTATTTGCGCAGCGGTTTTTAAAACGCAATATTTTGGGGAAAAAAATACACTTTAATTACGGTAATTGAAAAAAAATAAACCGTAAAGTTAGCCAAATTTATAATGTAACAGATGATGTTGCGCCACGAGAATCGTAGTCTTTATTCTAAGCAAAAAAATTGTGATTCTCATTTTAGCCAGAATCGCGCAGCTCTTACTTGCATTATGAAAATGTTTACACCTTCTTAACTTTATAGGGTGTATTTATAAAAAAAAAATGCAGAGCTATTCATTCTGTGAAACTGTATGTGCATTTGTTCTGTGTAAATAGGGGAAAACATGAATAATATTTGGCTATTTTCTCTCCAGGTCAAATGTTTTTTATTCATACAGAGTAGTATGAATTTGGAATACTGTGTTATGGCTACTAGATAGAGAAAGGTCATAGAATTATAGGGAATAAATACTACTATATAAAGCAGGGGTGCTCAACCTGCGGCCCAAGATGGCTATGAATGTGGCTCAACACAAAATTGCAAACATTTCTATTACTAAAAATCAATGCAAGCATACCTATTACTAAAAATCAAGTTGTATTACTAAGATATGTACACTATCTCTATCAGTGATTATTAAAGTAGATGTAAACCTGATTTTATTTATTTTTTAAATTAAGGTTTGCACCTTGTACAGTATAGGATTTCATATCATCTGTCCTCAGTCTTGCCACGAATAGTTAATCCAGCTCTGAGCAGTCCAATTATCTTTTTTCGGTGAGATAAAAACAGACCCGTAGAGAAATAGGAGTCAGTTTCTCCCCCTTGCTGTGAGTGACAGGTGAGTTACATATCTCATGCACAATTCTGAGAACGACATTCAGTGTTCATATGCCCTCCTCCTTCCTTCTCCAGCTCTCCCAGGATTGGCTGTTCCACATCTCAGCATTATTGGGCATGCTGAAGTCATGTGGTGACTTTTCTGGTTTTTGACTGGATGTTGGTGATCATAGCAGAATGTCTGTGTAAGAAATACACAGGAGAAAATGTTGACAAGGGGAGTGTAGAGGTGAGTGGCAAGTCTACTGACATCACGACTCCACCCACCGAGCTCCAGACAACGGAATCTGCAGTTTTTAGGGTCTCATAACAGACAGGGGAGACTTTTGACAGATAAGAATACATGCAGGAGGCATCTATATCCTTATAGATAACCACTATGGCAGAAGTAGGATAAGAGCGGGTTTACATCCACTTTAACTTGTGATCTGCCTGGTATATAAGCCGTGCAATGATGCTATTTCTATATACTGAATGTTTGAGAAACATGTGATGCAAATTATAATAAAAAATTGATCCCATGTGAATATCTAAGGCTTAGAGCTATTGTGGACATAAGAGATCAATTAGAACATATCTTGGTTACTGTGTTTTTATTTTATGCATGTGATGGAATGAATGTGCCCATTTACATATGTTTATTGCAGGTTTTTTTATTTTATTTTTTTCATGTTGAATTCGCTTTCTGTGTGATGCATCCTCAAAGCAAAATGCTACTATATATTTTTTTTTTATTTATTTTTTTCAGACAGATCTTAGAACTATTGGAAAGAAATTTCTCCCTGGCGACATCAATGGAGGAAAAGTAGAGAAGGTAACGAGGGCCGGCGCTTTTTGTCAGTTACTTGTTTTCATTTTCCCCTTGTCATGGCTGTGCTTTACTTCTTGGGAACTGCGCCTTCGTTTCTCATTTTTTTTTTTTTTCCTCCCTATAAAATCGAAATACTTTGTATGAGGTCATTCCTCCAGGGAGTTTATAAAACGGATTGTGTTCAAATTGCATGCCACTGCTTTTGACCTCTTCTGTGTCGTTTGTGTAGCAGTTTTCACTTGAACTGATTATGTTCTGCCTCCATCTCTTGTGTTTGTGCGTAGCTGATGGAAGATGCACACCAGTGTTTTATTAATGCTTCGGAGAGGATTTAGTTTGTGAAGTAAATCAGACCTGACTGGCGGCGAGAGGTTTCAGCATGTGCTGCAAGTTACCAGCTGTTTCTGTTTGTTTATTAGCCGGTGCTGCAGTGTTTGACTGGATTCGTGACAAGTGTACCATCTTCTTTAATTAGCAGAGGGGCAGGAGGGATTGCTGAAGCAGGCCACACTTGTTATATGTACAGCCGTGTTTAAACCAAGTTTTATAATGAACCAGATGCCATTTTGTAAAGCAGTTCTCTTTTAAGGTAGCTGAGCTTCTTTTTCACTTTTCCATTATATGTGATTTTATTTAATAGCCACCACGAGTTAGAGCTTTTAAAAGTCACACAGATATATTAAAACTGAGAATTTAATCACTGCAGTCTTCCCATGTAGCATATCTTTGTATTTTGCTGCTTAGTAAAATTTCTCTCTTTTAGATTAGACGCTTAAATTAACTTCTAGTGTAAAGTAAAACTTTAAACCCCCCCCCTCCCTTTTTTTTTTGCCAAGTCTTTCCAATGGCAAAAAGTCATGTTAAACTGCATAACAGAGACAATGTTACTTTTTTTTTTCAAATATTTTATTGAATTTTCTAATTATCAACAGAATTCCATTGACAGAACATATACAATATAATATAAAGAGTTATTCCAATAACAGAACATGTACAATAGTATAGTTGAAAAAGGCGTAATCATTCAGGAAAGTAACTCTTATAAATCTAAATGAAAATAGATAACCTAGCGGATTCTAGGATAAGATTATGTAACATAAGGTGTCATAATCATAGCTTCATGGCAGCTACTTGACTACAAGTAATTGAGAAATTAAGTTGATTGAAATAATATAATATAATTGTCATCTATGAAGACAACATTACTTTTTACATATGTGTTCTCTCCACATGCTGCATTTTTCAGTACTGGCTTTGGATGATAATGATGGAAATTTTGTAAGACTTCATACTTTAGAAACAACTGCCTGCACTTAGGTGAACTATGTAAAGCCACAATGGGTAGAAAAGGAGCTGGAGAAGTAGAATATACTTATCTGGGAATGCCAGTTGTGGACTAATTCCAGTGTCACACAGAGTGCTCAAGTACATGCCCAAGCAATACATACTCTTGTGGTGGTGGTGCGTTAATGTGCCCAGATGCCAATCTTATATAAAGACCATTGGACACTATGGAGTCAATAAGGGGTTAAACACACAGTCCAACAGTCCACATTGAGTAAATGGTAGCCACATAAAAGCAGCAATAATAAATGATGCTTACACTGGTTTCGGCAGTGTGCACTGGATGAAAAGCATATCTAAACCACAGTGAGACTCTTGTCTGAGGTACACTCTCACAGACTACCCAACCAGCAGGTATAATGTGGCAAAATCCATGCTAAGAGTGGAGGAAGCTGCAGCATTCAAGCCAGCAGGGATGCTAGATCTGCTCTGTTGGACTGGAAGTGCATTACTGCTAACAGAAAGTCCTCAGGCGGCCATATTAAAGGAGTGCCAGTAAGCATACAGGGTCTCCAAGATGATGTTTCGAGGTCTTGCCACTTTGTCAAATCATCTTTTGACAAAGAGGCAAGACCTCTAAATGAGGCCTAAATATGCCAATATAAAGGATTATGGAAAGTAATAGTAAAGGGAGAGGAGGATTTTTTTCTTTTTTTTTGATATCTAGGTCTCATTTGGGATATTTCTCTTAATTTCCCAGTCCCGCACAACATAAAGTGAGAAAAAATCTATTCCATAATTAGAAGAAATGCTCTTACTAGATCAGTGGAACTATTCTCCCCATTAGAACATGCCTTCTCTCCTACTGTACTGGTGACAGCTTTAACATTTTTGAGATCTGACCCCTCCACACCTTATTTAAATTTAAAAAAAAGGACTGTCGATGTTCTTAGACAATATACCAAAACAAACAAAAGTAAAAAATAAGACTGTATTTCCCCTTTAGGCCCCATGCACACGAGACGCCGGGGCAAACTCTGCTGAACACACGTTTTTAAAGGCTAAAACCGGCGTTTAAAAACGCCCGTTTTGCCGCGATTTTAGCAGCGTTTTACCGTGTTTGCGTCTATAGGCGTTTAGTTAAGAAACATCATAAGACCCTCCCTAAGCTCAAAAAACATTATTATTTAACCATTTCAGCCATTTTGGGAGACCAGCAGCTGAGAGAGCAGCAGTGTACTTGTATTTAGCGTATCACTTGCCACATCATCTGCCACAAGCTGTGGATTGTCCACTTGCCACGTCACCTGATACGTCACCTGGCCACGTCACCTGCCACAAGTTGTGAATTGTCCACTTGCCACGTCACCTGCCACGTCACCTGGCCACAAGTTGTGGATTGTCCACTTGCCACGTCACCTGGCCACGTCACCTGGCCATGTCACCTGCCACGTCACCTGCCACAAGTTGTGGAATGTTCATTTGCCACGTCACCTGGCCACGTCACCTGGCCACGTCACCTGGCCACGTCACCTGCCACAAGTTGTGCATTGTCCACTTGCCACGTCACCTGGCCACGTCACCTGCCACGTCACCTGCCACAAGTTGTGAATTGTCCACTTGCCACATCACCTGGCCACGTCACCTGGCCATGTCACCTGCCACGTCACCTGCCACAAGTTGTGGAATGTTCACTTGCCACGTCACCTGGCCACGTCACCTGGCCACGTCACCTGCCACAAGTTGTGCATTGTCCACTTGCCACGTCACCTGGCCACATCACCTGCCACGTCACCTGGCCACGTCACCTGCCACAATTTGTGGATTTCCACCTGCCACGTCACCTGGCCACAAGTTGTGGATTGTCCACTTGCCACGTCACCTGCCACATCACCTGCCATGTCACCTGGCCACGTCACCTGGCCACGTCACCTGCCACAAGTTGTGGATTGTCCACTTGCCACGTCACCTGCCATGTCACCTGGCCACGTCACATGCCACGTCACCTGCCACAATTTGTGGCTTTCCACCTGCCACATCACCTGGCCACGTCACCTGGCACAAGTTGTGGATTGTCCACTTGCCACGTCACCTGCCACATCACCTGCCATGTCACCTGGCCACGTCACATGCCACGTCACCTGACCACGTCACCTGCCACAAGTTGTGGATTGTCCACTTGCCACGTCACCTGCCACATCACCTGCCATGTCACCTGGCCACGTCACATGCCACGTCACATGCCACGTCACCTGGCCACATCACCTGCCACAATTTGTGGATTGTCCACCTGCCACGTCACCTGCCACATCACCTGGCCACATCACCTGCCACAAGTTGTGGATTGTCCACTTGCCACGTCACCTGCCACATCACCTGGCCACGTCACCTGCCACAATTTGTGGATTGTCCACCTGCCACGTCACTGGCCACGTCACCTGCCACAATTTGTGGATTGTCCACCTGCCACGTCACCTGGCCACAAGTTTTGGATTGTCCACTTGCCACGTCACCTGGCCACGTCACCTGCCACAAGTTTTGGATTGTCCACTTGCCACGTCACCTGGCCACGTCACCTGCCACAATTTGTGGATTGTCCACCTGCCACGTCACCTGGCCACGTCACCTGCCACAAGTTTTGGATTGTCCACCTGCCACGTCACCTGCCACGTCACCTGCCACGTCACCTGCCACAATTTGTGGATTGTCCACCTGCCACGTCACCTGGCCACATCACCTGCCACAAGTTTTGGATTGTCCACTTGCCACGTCACCTAACACGTCACCTGCCACAATTTGTGGATTGTCCACCTGCCACGTCACCTGCCATGTCACCTGGCCACGTTACCTGCCACAAGTTGTGGATTGTCCACTTGCCACGTCACCTGGCCACGTCACCTGCCACAATTTGTGGATTTCCACCTGCCACGTCACCTGGCAACATCACCTGCCACAAGTTGTGGATTGTCCACTTGCCACGTCACCTGCCACAAGTTGTGGATTGTCTACAGTGCAATGCAAGCAATTACAGTTTTTTTTCATATTTTTTTTGATGGTTTTTCATCATTTGCCATCATTTTTGAGATTTCTAATGTAAAAAAATAGGTCACCTTTAAAAACGCTAATAAACGAAATCGCGGCAAAACGCCGGTACCCGCGTTTTGCCACGTTTAGCCGCGTTTTGCGTCTGAAACGTGGAAAACTTTTGCGTCTGAACCCATTTTTTTGCTTCTGGAAAAACGAGGTTAAACGCAACTGCCTAAAAACGGCAATAAACGAGACTGTGTGCATGAACACATAGGATAACATTGAATGGGTTCAGGAGCAGTTGAAAAAAGTGTCCAACTGCCTCTGAACGCGCGTTTAACAGCAAATAACAGCGTCTTGTGTGCATGGGGCCTTAGGAAGAAATTCAGGTGTATGAGAAACGGTGTTTAGAGGCTGAACAAGAAGGTTATCTGTTTGGGGGATATCTACAAATAAATCATATTTTTAGTTGTCAGGCACCTATAAGTCACAAAGTATCCATTGTATAATCTTTTACAGCTATGTGGGGAATATTTTCTTTTTTAACTTTTTTTGTTTGATTTCACTTTTTTTTTTTTAGGTAAGATAGCGCATTATGCGGTTTGCACTTTATAGTCTAGCCATTCCTGCTTTTCTGGGAAAAATTCCCACCTATTGCTGTGCAAAAATAATTAATCACAATCTAGTGACACTGTCTTCAATTTACCTCCCATGTGCTAACAGTGTTGTGTTCCACCTCACAGATCACAAGTCATTGGTTATTTTTTGCTTTTGATATTATGAAGATGCTTTCCTCTTAGAATCCATAACTTTTGCCTTCGTGATTTCAAAGAGGCTGGCTGCTTGGGAATTCTTCCTTTTCAAGCAGCTCGCTGCTTTGTTACCTGAGTGTCACATTTATTTTTCTCCGTAGACCTTCATGTAAGCTTTTCTTTTTCTTCTACAGCTCTCATTAATCAGTTTAACACACTGCATACATTTAACTATGTTATATCTTAAAGTTACCGTATATACTTGAGTATAAGCCGACCCGAATATAAGCCGAGGCACCTAATTTTACCACAAAAAAATGGGAAAACGTATTGACTCGAGTATAAGCCTAGGGTGTCCATCTGCATGCCTCACTTTGCCTCACTGTGCCCATGCCTCACTGTGTCCATGACTAGACTTACGTTTAACATGGGAGTCTATAGAAGGGGTGCCAGGTTTGAAAAATCGGTGCTTCCCGGCCGTAGGTTCCCCAAGGGCCAAGTTTCGGGTCCAGGGGACCTACGACCGGCCGGTACCCGGGTCTCCAAAGTCACCAGAGAAATGACCGTTTAACATGGGAGTCTATGGAAGGGGTGCCCGGCTTTGAAAAATCAGTGCTTCCTGGCTGTAGGTCCCTCAGACAACAAACTTTGCACACTTGTAGAGAGTGGGGCTATATGTGTGCCAAGTTTGGGGTCCAGGGGACCTACGGACGGCCGGTACCGGGTCTCCAAAGTCAGGGAGATCAGGCGCAAAAAGGTGACTCGAGTATAAGCCGAGGGGGGCATTTTCAGCACAAAAAAATGTGCTGAAAAACTCAGCTTATACTCGAGTATATACGGTAACTGTCCTAATTTGCATGGAAATTATTTTATAGCCGTTTCATAAATGACTAAAAGATACCTAGTCTTCAAGTTACAGTGAGGGGAAAAAAGTATTTGATCCCCTGCTGATTTTTTTGCATTTGCCCACTGACAAAGAAATGATCAGTCGGATTTTAATGGTAGGTTTATTTTAACAGTAAGAGACAGAATAACAAAAATAACCTTAAAAAAATGTATTTCAAAAGGGTTATACATTTTACTGAGTGAAAGAAGAATTTAACCCCTTTGCAAAACATGACTTAGTACTTGGCAAAACCCTTGTTGACAATCAGAGGTCAGACGTTTCTTATAGTTGGCCGCCAGGTTTGCACACATCTCAGGAGGGATTTTATCCCACTCCTCTTTGCAGATCCTCTCCAAGTTATTAAGGTTTCGAGGCAAACGTTTGGTAACTCAAAACTTCAGCTCACTCCACAAATTGTCTGAGATTACAGTCTGGAGACTGGTTAGGCCACTCCAGGACCTTAATGTGCTTCTACTTGAGCCACTCGTTTGTTGCCTTGGCCGTGTGTTTTGGCTCATTGTCATGCTGAAATACCCAACTTACGACCCATTTTCAATGCCCTGGCTGAGGGAAGGAGGTTTGCGCCCAAGATTTGATTATTCATGGCCCTGTCCATCGTCCCTTTTGATGCTGTGAAGTTGTCCTGTCCCCTAAACAGAAGAACACCCCCAAAGCATAATGTTTCCTCCTCCATGTTTAGCGGTGGGGATTGTGTTCTTGGGGTCATAGGCAGCATTCCTTCTCCAAACACGGCGAGTGGAGTTGATGCCAAAGAGCTCGATTTTGGTCTCCTCTGACCACAACACCTTCGCCCAGTTCTCCTCTGAATCATTTAGATGTTCATTAGCAAACTTCAGATGGGCCTGTACATGTGCTTTCTTGAGCAGGGGAACCTTGTGGGCGCTGCAAGATTTACTGTATATACTCGAGTATAAGCCAACTCGAATATAAGCCGAGGCACCTAATTTTACCACAAAAAAATGGGAAAACGTATTGACTCGCGTATAGGCCTAGGGTGGGAAATGCGGTAGCTATTGTAAGTGGAAAAGAGGGTCAACAATGCCCATCTGCAGCCTCACTGTGCCCATCTGCAGCCTCATGTACCTTTGATCCACTGTGTCAGTCTTAACTGTTCTGCGCTGCCACGCTGTCCGCTGTAACAAAGCCCCGCCTCGTCCGTGATAGACGGAGCACTGATTCAGTTTCCCAGCATTCAGTTCAGTGTTCTGTCTATCACGGATGAGGAGGAGGCGGGGCTTTGTTACAGTGGACGGCGCAGATGGCGTGGAACAGTTAAGACTGACACAGCGGGAGACCCTCACTTGAGTATAAGCCGAGGGGGGGCTTTTTCAGCATAAAAAATGTGCTGAAAAAGTCAGCTTATACTCAAGTATATACGGTAAGTCCTATATGACGTAGTGTGTTATCAATTGTTTTCCTGGTGACTATGGTCCCAGCTGCCTTGTGATCATTGACAAGATTCTCTCATGTAGTTCTGGGCTGATTCCTCACCATTCTCATGATCATTGAAACTCCACGAGGTGAGATCTTGCATGGAGCCCCAGACCAAGGGAGAATGACAATTATTTTGCGTTTTTTCCGTTGTCACCCTCTCACCAAGCCTTGTGTAGGTCTACACTCTTGTCCTTGACATCTTGGCCATGGTGGAGAGATTTGAATTTGATTGATTGCTTCTGTGTACAGCTGTCTTTTATACAGGTAACAAGCTGAGATTAGGAACACTCCCTTTAGGCCCCTTTCACACTGGGGCGGGAGGTGCGGTGGCGTTAAAGCGCCGCTATTTTTAGCGGTGCTTTACCATCAAAAATGCTGCGGTATTCGGCCGCTAACGGTGCGTTTTTAATCCCCGCGAGCGGTCGAAAAAGTGTTAAAAACCACCGCAAAGCGCCTCTGCAGAGGCGCATTGCCGGCAGTATAGCCGCGGTATCCCATTGATTTCAATGGGCAGGAGCGGTAAACACACCGCTCCTTCACCACTCCAAAGATGCAGCTAGCAGGACTTTTGGAGCGGTCCTGCTAGCGCACTGCTCCAGTGTGAAAGCCCTCGGGCTTTCACACTGGGAAACAGCAGCCGCTGTTTAGGGTCGGTTTGCAGGCGCTTTTTTTAGCGCAATAGCACCTGCAAACCACCCCAGTGTGAAAGGGGTCTTAGGAGATTGCTTCTAATCTCAGCTCATTACCTGTATAGAAGACACCTGGGAGCCAGAAATCTTCCTGATTTTTAGGGGATCAAATACTTATTTCACTCAATAAAATGCAAATCAAGTTATAACTTTTTTGAAATGTGTTTTTCTGGATTTTTGTGGTGTTATTCTATCTCACGGTTAAAATAAACCTACCATTAAAATTATAGACTGATCATTTCCAGGGATAGGCACAGACCAAGGCTGTGACAGACATTTTCCAAAGTACAGAGCTAAGTGAAGGACACCAAGGTACATTTCAAACTACAACCATTAAAAAACACTACTCTGGCCTAGTTCCATAAGTACAAATAAGTTTAAAATAGATCCCCCTTTAGAGCAGGCCAGGCCAGGGCCCCCATATCGATCCCCCTTTAGACCAGGCCAGGGTCCCCCATAGATCCCCCCTTTAGACCAGGGTCCCCCATAGATCCCCCCTTTAGACCAGGCCAGGGTCCCCCATAGATCCCCCTTTAGAGCAGGCCAGGTCATGTCCCCCATAGATCCCCCTTCAGAGCAGGCCAGGTCATGTCCTCCATAGATCCCCCTTCAGAGCAGGCCAGGTCATGTCCCCCATAGATCCCCTTTAGATCAGGCCAGGGTAGGTCCCCCATGGAACCCCCTTTAAAGGCAGGTCAGGGCAGGTCCCCCATAGAATAGATACCCCTTTAGTCTTCTTACTCATACCTTCTTCTTACTTACCTTTTTTTTCACCTGTATACAGAATCCCCTGGTTTTCCAGCACCGCAGTCCAGGCTCTCCGGCCTCACCCCCTGCAAAGAATATATTATATATAGTTTCCACTCCTTGGCTTGCTTCCTCCTCCTCGGCTCAGGCTGCCTGTTCCCTGGTTCTCCCACGCTGAGTGGCTCTGCACAGCACAGTCCCTCCAACAGATCACTCCGCACGCAGGACTTCACCACCACTCCACTTGAGTGGGTGGCGCCGGCCAGATCTACAGTACACAGTGACAGGAGGGACTAGAACCGAGCCATTGCATTGGTGGTGAGGGAGGGACGGTCTCAGTGAGACATACAGAGACCAGCAGTCTCAGTACAAAAAAGAGTCAGCAGCAGCCGCGGACCCTGCTGAGTGCTCACGGACATCTTGCTGATCCCTGATCATTTCTTTGTCAGTGGGCAAACGTATAAAATCAGCAGGGGATCAAAAACTTTTTTCCCCTCGCTATACATACAGGCTAAGTAGACTAGATGATATGTTCTTGCTATAGCACTCCTAGATTGACCAGGTGTGGCCCATTCTAAGCAAACAATACTTCAAAATCAAGAATCAGTGGCAACAGGTTATTCCCTAATGGGAAAAGATCATAAGTGCATCTTTCTGCCCATAGATTTTCCAGCTTGTTGGAAAATGTCTTACAAATTCACACTGATTATTGCCTGTTTAGCAGGAAAGATAAAGAGTTTCTTGAAGTGTTAACACAATCTGCTAAATATTATTAAAGGAGGGGTCTTTCACCTTGCACTACAGCAGCAGCTCATATTTATTATTTATTTTATTTTATTTACCATTTATTGTTCTCCTTAGCACAGGTTCTTTAAAGTGTATCTATCCAGTAAGGTGGCAGTGTGTCTATTCACTTGTATGATAAGTTTAAAGTGTAAGTTCACCTTCAGCAAGATTTTCCCAAAATTCCCTTTCTCAGCTAGAGAAGGAGAAAGCATGCTGCGTACATGTACAGCTTAAATGGCCCAGATTGGCCACCGTTTAGGAGATATTTACTATATATACAGCCAGTGACTTCATCGGCGCATGTGCTCTGAAGGAACGCCCACCTGGGTGGCCGTTCCTTCAGGATCCTGTGCCATAAATGGAGCATGCGTGGGATTGACGTCATCACGGCTCCGGCCAGTCACAAAGCTGGAGTCCGCGGACCTGGAAGAAAGACAGGTGAAGATGGAGGCGGCCTCCAGCAATGAGATTGCATCCCTGGAATTCTTCCTTTTCAGGAAAGTTTCACATAATTTGTTAGTATGCGATGCAAAAAATAAATGCACCCAGCGGATTACAACAGCTTTAAGCTCAACTAGTGCAGGGAAAAGTGCACTGCACATGTGCACAATTTGAATGGACTGGCGCAGCCGCCAGAAGAGCACAATTCAAATGTCCAGCCCATTCTGCAAATGGCAGAAAAAGGGTTCAAAATGCCAGCATTATTTGTGGAGTGGCCCCCTAACCGCTGCATGTGTACTGGGAGGACATGCACCATTTAAACAGGTCTAACACTGGTATGTACTTTTAAGAGGATCTGGAACTGCATAGGCCGATTTGTGGAAAATCTTGCTGAAGGTGAACCTATATTTTAATGATTGCACATTTATTTCACCTTCCATAATCCTGTGTAAGATTTGTACACTCTCTGTTGCTTAATTTAGATGTTTTACAAGTGTGAGGGGGTTAGCTCGGCAGCGGGTATGTGTGACCCCCGGGATGGGCTCCCCACCCAAAAACAGGCCCAGCAGACGGAGGTTGGGGTTTTCAAAATCAAAAGGGTGCGGTTTATTTTCTATTTACAGTGACAAAAACACAGCAAGGCAAAAAAAACATAAACAAAATAAATCCTGGTCAACTTGACCTCTGACTAAACTTACAGGTTTCCTAACTAACGACTGGGATCAGCCTAGTGCTGTCCTAGTCCCTGGTTTTAAATGTCCAAGCAAAATATAGCCACACAGGCTTTCTCTCACCGCACAGGGGTTCACTCTCCCTAGACAGTCCACACAGGTCTGCTTCCAGGCATGAGCTAACATCTAATGAATCTGGGAGTTTCTTATAGAGGCCTAAATGAGCTGACAAGGTTCAGCTGGTCTCATCAACTCCCTGTCTGCACGACGCCCAGCCCTCTCCCTAGAGGTATGAGTCATCCATGAGCACACTAGCCTTATACAACTCTCCACCTAGTTGTACAAATCGGCGTAAAGCCTGAATCTGGGCGAAATATATCTACCCCCCTGGATGCAACCAGGTGACTTTACCTTCCTGCTGTCACATACCCCCCCCTCTTGTTTTAACCTCGGGGTTGGAACACCAGCAATCAGGCATTCATGTACTCGAGACAAAGCATCCACATTCCCCATTTGAACGCCAGGGCGATGCTTTACTGTGAAGTTGAATTCCTGGAGGGCCAGGAACCACCTATTCACTCTTCTATTTGTTTCCTTGTTTTGAGCCATCCACTTTAACGGAGCGTGATCCGTAACCATGTCAAAGTGCCTACCTAGCAGGTAGTACCGAAGGGAATCTAGAGCCCACTTCACCGCTAAACACTCCTTTTCAACGGTGGCGTAATTTACCTCATGGGACTTCAACTTCCTGCTGAGGTAAATGACTGGGTGCTCTTCCCCGTTCCAGACCTGGGACAATACTGCTCCTAACCCCACATCTGACGCATCACTTTGTACGACAAAGTCTCTAGAGAAGTCGGGTGAGTACAACACTGGCTGGCTACATAAGGCTTGTTTCAAGAATTGGAATGCTGCCTCAGCCTCGGGGGTCCATTTAATCATGACCGACCCTTTCCCCTTCGTCAGGTTGGTTAGGGGCACAGCCTTAGAAGCAAAGTGGGGAATGAATCGCCGATAATACCCAGCGATTCCCAGAAAGGCTCGTACCTGCTTCTTGCTGTTGGGACGTGGCCAACTCTGGATGGCCTCGACTTTGTTGAGTTGGGGTTTTATTACTCCCCTCCCAATGGTGTACCCAAGATATTTGGCCTCCTCCTGCCCAATGGTACACTTCTTGGGGTTAGCCGTAAACCCTGCTTCCCGAACAGAGTCCAGGACTGCTTGCACTTTTGGCAGATGTGAGGCCCAATCTGTGCTATGGACAATTATGTCATCCAGGTAAGCCGCAGCATACTTCCGATGGGGCCTCAGCATCTGGTCCATTTTCCGCTGGAATGTGGCCGGCGCATTCTGTAACCCGAACGGCATTCTTTTATATTGGAACGCCCCGTCTGGGGTTACAAATGCGGTTTTCTCTTTGGCCGACTTGGCCAGGGGGATTTGCCAATACCCTTTTGTGAGGTCAAGAGTCGTCATGTATCGGGCTGTTCCCAGCCGGTCGATCAACTCATCTATACGTGGCATGGGGTAGGTGTCAAATTTTGTAACTTTGTTCAACTGACGAAAATCGTTACAAAATCGCCAGCTCCCATCCGGTTTAGGCACCAACACGATGGGACTAGACCAATCACTTTGGGACTCCTCTATCACCCCTAAGTTCAGCATTTTCTGTACTTCCTCCCGTATTGCCTCCCGTCGGGCCTCTGGGATCCGATAGGGTTTTAACTTCACCCTTTCACCGGGCGGGGTAATAATGTCATGCTCTACCCCAGATGTTTGTCCCGGCAGCTCAGAGAATACCTCCTTGTTGCGAAGCACAAACTCCTTAACCTCCTGTTGTTGGGGTTGTGACAAGGTGGCTGCGATTCCAACCTCAGGAATCACGCAACCAGTTTGAGCTGGTGACCAAGTGTCTGCGACTAGGGACTCTCTATCCCTCCAGGCTTTCAACAGATTAACGTGATAGATCTGTTCGGGCTTTCGCCTTCCTGGTTGTCTGACCTTGTAATTCACTTCGCTCACTTTTTCCATTATCTCGTAGGGGCCTTGCCATTTGGCAAGGAATTTACTTTCAACCGTAGGGACAAGTACCAATATCCTATCCCCCGGGGAAAAGGTACGGGTCTTGGCTCCACGGTTGTACACTCTCTGCTGTGCCAACTGCGCTTGGGCCAAATGTTCCTTCACGATGGGCATTACCTGTGCAATTCGATCTTGCATCAGGGCGACATGCTCAATCACACTCCTGTGGGGAGAACTCTCACTTTCCCAAGTTTCCTTGGCAATATCCAACAGCCCTCTTGGGTGTCTCCCATACAGTAACTCAAAGGGGGAGAATCCCGTAGAGGATTGGGGCACCTCCCTAATAGCAAACATCAAATAAGGAAGTAGACAGTCCCAATCCCTTCCATCTCTATCCACCACTTTCTTCAACATTTGTTTTAGGGTTTTGTTGAATCTTTCAACCAGCCCATCGGTTTGGGGGTGATACACAGATGTACGCAATTGCGTCACTTTGAACAATTTACACAGCTCTTTCATAACCCGGGACATAAAGGGTGTACCTTGGTCCGTAAGCAGTTCTTTACAAATACCCACCCGGCTAAAAACAAGAGATAGCTCTTTGGCTATGGTTTTGGCCGAGGTATTTCTGAGAGGGATCGCTTCTGGATAACGGGTGGCATAGTCCATTATAACCAATATGTACTGGTGCCCCCTAGCGGACTTGATTATAGGACCTACCAAATCCATTGCGATTCTCTCAAACGGGACCTCAATGATGGGTAGAGGGACCAGCGGGCTACGGAAATGTGGCATCGGGGCCGACCTCTGACACACAGGGCAGGAGGAACAATAATTTTCTATGTCCTTCATCACCCCAGGCCAATAGAATCTCTGTAATACCCTCTCTCGGGTTTTCTCTGTCCCCAGATGACCTCCAAGAATGTGCCCATGGGCCAACTCCAACACCAACTTCCTGTAAGGTTTGGGCACCACAAGCTGCTCAACGGTTTCTTCTGCCCTTTTTGCCACCCGATACAGTAGGTCCTTCTCTACGCTGAAGTATGGGTAAGTGCCGGTATTATCTGGGTTCACTAACTCGCCATCTATTTTCACTACGTTTTCCCGTGCCTTTATTAGGGCGGGGTCTTTCAACTGTTCTGTGGCAAAGTTTTCCCTGTGAACCTCAAGATCAGAAAACTCCACAGACGGTAGGTTTTCGTCTGAGGAGGTGGGCTCCTCTCCAGTTTCTTGAGTCTCCCCTGCCAATACTGACAAGGGAAATTCCGGAGAGTCCTCACCACTCTCAGGGGAGTTCTGGCTATCACATTCCTGGTACATAGGGGCACCAGTGGGGGGCTCAGGATCATCCCACAGTTCCCAGAACTTCGGAAAATCCCTTCCCACAATGGCGTCATGCGGTAACTGAGATACTAAGCCCACTGGATGAGAGAGGGTACCTTTGGGGGTCTCGAAACACACTGTAGTCACTGGATACTCTCGGGTGTCCCCATGCACACAAATAACGGCTACCTTGCTATTCCCAGAGACCTCTGTTTTAACTAACTCAGCCTTTATCAGGGTCACAAGGCTACCTGAATCCAGCAATACCACAACATTTCTACCATTAATACACATTTTGCATAAATGTTTCTCAGTTCCCCGAATGGCAGTGCATGCGACTGTCGCACACAGCGACTGACGTCTGCCCGTCAGAAAGTCACACTGCTTGGGTTCCTCCACAACCGGGCAATTTGCTGCAATATGTCCCGCTTGCCGGCAGCGGTAGCAAACGATCCTTCTTGCGGCCTCTTGAGCCGCTGATTTCCCAGGCTGTTCTCGCCAAACTTGGGGTAGAGCTCCCACCCTCTCACTCTCTCCACCCTCACCCCTTGGAATCCTCTTATCCGCCCCTGGGGATGGTCTGGTCTTAGGGTGGAAAGTCCGAGTGTCTCTGGAAGAGGCCGTCAGGTTCTCTGTAGCCAAGTATTTCTCCACACGATCCACAAGACCATCGGCCGTCTCTGGGTCTCCATGGCTTACCCACTTTTGGATGGCAGTAGGAAGAGCTCTCAAAAACCGATCCATTACAACACGTTCCACAATCTTTGGTGCGGACAAAGTCTCTGGCTGTAGCCACTTTCTGCTCAGGTGAATGAGATCATACATTTGAGACCTGGGGGGTTTTTCAAGCTGGAAAGTCCAGTTATGCACACGCTGAGCCCGGACAGCCAGGGTGACACCCAGCCTTGCCAATATTTCAGCTTTTAGCATCACATAGTCTTTTGCTTGGTTAGGCTCTAGGTCATAGTAAGCTTTCTGCGATTCACCAGTTAACAGAGGAGCCACTAGTCCAGCCCACTGCTCCTCAGGCCACTTTTCTCTTTCAGCGGTCCTTTCAAATGTGGTCAAAAATACCTCTGGATCATCCTCTCCAGTCATTTTTGTCAATAAACGACTCACCCCAAAGGACGCGGTATTAGTGGGACGGCTTTCCTCACTGGTCTGCGGACGTTGCTGCATTACTGCTTCCATCTGTTGTTGTAGTCTCTGCTCTTGCTTCTGCAACAGGTCTATGAAGCGGGCCTCAGATTGCTGTTGGGCTTGTTGCTGAGCCTCCAGACTCTGTTGTAAAGTTGCAAGGCTCTGTTGATGAGCTTGCTGCTGGGCTGCAAGGCTCCTTTGCAAACCTGCATTTGTCTGCTGTTGATTGGCATTTGCTAGAGCCAGCTGTTTCAGTATCTCCTCCATGCTGGCTTAAAAAAAAACTGCCACTGGTTCTCCACCAACTGTGAGGGGGTTAGCTCGGCAGCGGGTATGTGTGACCCCCGGGATGGGCTCCCCACCCAAAAACAGGCCCAGCAGACGGAGGTTGGGGTTTTCAAAATCAAAAGGGTGCGGTTTATTTTCTATTTACAGTGACAAAAACACAGCAAGGCAAAAAAAACATAACAAAATAAATCCTGGTCAACTTGACCTCTGACTAAACTTACAGGTTTCCTAACTAACGACTGGGATCAGCCTAGTGCTGTCCTAGTCCCTGGTTTTAAATGTCCAAGCAAAATATAGCCACACAGGCTTTCTCTCACCGCACAGGGGTTCACTCTCCCTAGACAGTCCACACAGGTCTGCTTCCAGGCATGAGCTAACATCTAATGAATCTGGGAGTTTTCTTATAGAGGCCTAAATGAGCTGACAAGGTTCAGCTGGTCTCATCAACTCCCTGTCTGCACGACGCCCAGCCCTCTCCCTAGAGGTATGAGTCATCCATGAGCACACTAGCCTTATACAACTCTCCACCTAGTTGTACAAATCGGCGTAAAGCCTGAATCTGGGCGAAATATATCTACCCCCCTGGATGCAACCAGGTGACTTTACCTTCCTGCTGTCACACAAGGTTTAAGTGAAACATCTGCACTAAAGTGTTAATTTTTTTATATATTCTAGTTATGCCTAAAAAAAAAAAAAATTGTAAATATTTGTAAACATGAAATATTGCATATGAATAATATGTAGTCCTTCTTTTTTGCAAGTTGGTGGAAGTAAAGATTTCTGAATGATGGCTGCAGCTAGAGGCATCATTCAGATATCCTTGTTTTCAGCCGGCGATTCTGCGCACCATAAGAATGATCATAGCGGCGGTTCCGCTGCTTGATCGTTCTTATAGGCGGCGGGAGGGGACACCCCACCCCTCCCGCCGCCATCCGGTGCTTCTCGGGCTCTCCCGTGGCATCGGGGACCCGGAGAGAATCGTCCAGCGCCGGTGGTGGGTCACGTGACGAGCATAGAGATGAGTGGTGACCAGTCATCTCTATGACCGTCGGAGGCCCGGGCGCGATGTGATGACGTCACGCCCGGGTCCTCAGATGTAAACAAAGCCGCCATTGCGGCTAGTAAGTATGAGATTAGTGAAGCACGATCTCATGCTTTCCAGCCTGGAGGAGAGATGTGGGGTCTTATTGACCCTGCATCTCTCCATAAATAGGACCTGTCACACACATTCCTATTACAAGGGATGTTTACATTCCTTGTAATAGGAATAAAATACATTTTTTTTTTTAAAACGCCCCTGTACCCAATAACTCGCGCTCAGAATGCGAACGCACACGCAAGTCCCGCCCACATATGTAAACACCGGTCAAACCACATGTGAGGTATCGCCGCGTGCGTTAGAGCGCGTGCAACAATTCTAGCACTAGACCTCCTCTGTAATTTTCAAAGCGTCGCCTATGGAGATTTTAAGTACCGAAATTTGGCACCATTCCATGAGCGTGCGCAATTTTAAAACGTGACATGCTAGGTATCTTTTTACTCGGCGTAACATAAGCTTTCATATTTTACAAAAAAATTGGGCTAACTTTACTATTTTGTTATTTTTCAATTCAGGAAACCATTTTTTTCCCCCAAAAAAGGCGTTTGAAAAATTATTGCACAAATACCGTGCAAGATAAAAAGTTTCAACGACCGTTATTTTATTCCCTAGGGTGTCTGCTGAAAAAAAAACATTATATAATGTTTGGGGGTTCTGAGTAATTTTCTAGCAAAAGAATGATGATTTGGGATGCACTGAAATTTCGGCCGCCAAAACATTTCGGGCAAAAATGGCCTTTTCGGCAATTTGTCTATAGGGAAATCTTGCCGAAAATGGGGCGGGGCCTGGGCGCCCAGTGCGGGGGTGTCGTTCTGGAGCAGTCCAGTCCTTTCCTCCTTTCTCCTCCCCGCGACTTCTCTCTCTTGGAAAAACACTCGCTCAGTCCACAGAAGTTGAGCTCAGCCTGACGTCATCGCCGGCTCATCCGCAAACTTTGGTATCCAAACAGACCGCGCATTCCAGAACGCAATTGGATACCAGTCTGAAAATAGGAAGTGACAGCGACGTGGTTGGTTGGCCTCTAGCTGGTTGTACAGCCAGAGCAGGGCATGACTCTGTTATTGGACAATAGTTTTCATGGGGAGAAGAGTCAGCTTCCTGGTTGTGGCAGAGCCGAGGGCGAGCAGAACAGACAGCTGGTGCAATCGTCTCTTTTGGGGTGAGTTGTACAGCTTTGGGGCTTGAATGATATTTGTACTCCTTGTGTGTGAGCTGGGAGTCTTGGACATTCTAAAGGCGGCCATGGATGTGTCTGTACACTGAGCAGAATCCACACAACTTCACTGCCTTAAAGAGAACCAGTAATGATTGGGCTTGTGGAAGAATTTTATGATCAGACTTAAAGGGTTTTTTCACCTTTGTAATAACATGTGCAGTGCAGCCAGGGGGCCCCAGGAGTTTACACATTGTGTGGTAGTATAAACAGATTTGTATAAATGACCTACCTATGGGCTTCCACAAAAGCACAATGCTGTATATAAGTCAGTATGGATGGTATATCTCCCCTCAACCCCATCATCACAGGAAGCACTGGTAGGCTGCTGGGCACTGGTGAGGCACAGGCAGACTGCAAATGATGGGCACTGGTAGGCTGCATTTGATTGACACCGGTGAGGCTGCATTGATCTCCTGTACCACGTCTGCAGTCTCTCACCACCATCTCCTGTACCACGTCTGCAGTCTCTCACCACCATCTCCTGTACCACGTCTGCAGTCTCTCACCACCATCTCCTGTACCACGTCTGCAGTCTCTCACCACCATCTCCTGTACCACGTCTGCAGTCTCTCACCACCATCTCCTGTACCACGTCTGCAGTCTCTCACCACCATCTCCTGTACCACGTCTGCAGTCTCTCACCACCATCTCCTGTACCACGTCTGCAGTCTCTCACCACCATCTCCTGTACCACGTCTGCAGTCTCTCACCACCATCTCCTGTACCACGTCTGCAGTCTCTCACCACCATCTCCTGTACCACGTCTGCAGTCTCTCACCACCATCTCCTGTACCACGTCTGCAGTCTCTCACCACCATCTCCTGTACCACGTCTGCAGTCTCTCACCACCATCTCCTGTACCACGTCTGCAGTCTCTCACCACCATCTCCTGTACCACGTCGCCAGTCTCTGACCATCTCCTGTACCATGTCGCCAGTCTCTGACCATCTCCTGTACCATGTCGCCAGTCTCTGACCATCTCCTGTACCATGTCGCCAGTCTCTGACCATCTCCTGTACCATGTCGCCAGTCTCTGACCATCTCCTGTACCATGTCGCCAGTCTCTGACCATCTCCTGTACCATGTCGCCAGTCTCTGACCATCTCCTGTACCATGTCGCCAGTCTCTGACCATCTCCTGTACCATGTCGCCAGTGTCTGACCATCTCCTGTACCATGTCGCCAGTGTCTGACCATCTCCTGTACCATGTCGCCAGTGTCTGACCATCTCCTGTACCATGTCGCCAGTGTCTGACCATCTCCTGTACCATGTCGCCAGTCTCTGACCATCTCCTGTACCATGTCGCCAGTCTCTGACCATCTCCTGTACCATGTCGCCAGTCTCTGACCATCTCCTGTACCATGTCGCCAGTCTCTGACCATCTCCTGTACCATGTCGCCAGTCTCTGACCATCTCCTGTACCATGTCGCCAGTCTCTGACCATCTCCTGTACCATGTCGCCAGTCTCTGACCATCTCCTGTACCATGTCGCCAGTCTCTGACCATCTCCTGTACCATGTCGCCAGTCTCTGACCATCTCCTGTACCATGTCCCCAGTCTCTGACCATCTCCTGTACCATGTGCCCAGTCTGACAATCTCCTGTACCATGTCCCCAGTCTCTGACCATCTCCTGTATCAAAATATATTTTTTAAAATAGTTACTTACGGTAACGGTGCTGTTTCGGTATGGGTTTCGGTTTTTGGCCAAGTGTATTTTTCATTTTCGGTATCGGTTTTGGCACCAAAAAACCCATTCGGTGCATCCCTAAGATATATATATATATATATATATATACCGTATATACTCGAGTATAAGCCGAGTTTTTAGCAAATTTTTTTGTGCTGAAAAAGCCCCCCCTGCGTTATATTCGAGTCTGTGTCCATCTTCACCTTTTGTGTGCCTGATCCCGGCCAGCCGTAGGTCCCCTGGACCCCAAACTTAGCACACATGTAGCCTCACTCGTTCTCTACGAGTGTGCAACGTTTGTTGTCCGGAGGACCTACAGCCGGGGAGCACTGATTTTTCAAAGCCGGGCACCCCTTCCATAGACTCCCATGTAAAACTGTAATTTCTGTGGTGATTTTGGGGACCCGGTACCGGCCGGCCCTAGGTCCCTTGAGCCCCACTCTTCATCTACAAGTGTGCAAAGTTTGTTGTCTAGTGGACCTATGGCCGGGGAGCACCGATTTTTTAAAGCCGGGCACCCCTTCCATAGACTCCCATGTTAAATGTCAGTCTAGTCACACAGCGCAGGAGATTAGGTAGGGAGATTGGGCACAGTGAGGCATGGGCACAGTGAGGCACAGTGAGGCATGCAGATGGACACCCTAGGCTTATACTCGAGTCAATACGTTTTCCCAGTTTTTTGTGGTAAATTTAGGTGCCTCGGCTTATATTCGGGATGGCATATACTCGAGTATATATGTATGTATGTATATATACATGTGTGTGTGTGTGTGTATATATATATATATATATATATATATATATATATATATATATATATATAGTAAAACCTTGGATTGCAAGCATAATTCGTTCCGGAAGCATGCTTGTAATCCAAAGCACTTGTATATCAAAGCTAATTTTACCATAAGAAATAATGGAAACTCAAATGATTCGTTCCACAACTATTTATTCATAAGTCCTTCAGTTTATAGTCCATATAAAAAGATTATAGCAATGTGATAAGTTGTGTAACCATAAAATGTCCATCCACAAATGGCAGCTTCGACAAGGGGATTAGAAGCAAAATCCAGCAGGAGTTTCATAGTATAAAAGAGGAGAGGCACCTCTAAGTGTTGCAATATGATTACATTTAATGAAGGCTGATGATTAAAAGAGGCACATCTAAGTATGCAGGCATCCCGGGGTAAATCGATCCACATAGACCGTCCTCCTCACCACTGGCTCTCACCGCTGTCGGTATGCAATCGTGACCGGGAAGACTACCCTGCAGTAGAGCGATCTGAAAGCGAGGCTTGAACCGCTCGTGGAAGGGACGACATCAATGGTGGTGCGGAGGACGGTCTATGTGGACAGCTTTACCCCAGATGCCTGCATACTTATATGTGCATCTTTTAACCACTTGCCGCCCGCCCTATAGCGGATTGACGGCGGCAAAGTGGTTTCAAAATCCTGACTGGACGTCATATGACGTCCTCAGGATTTTGAGCCGCTGTGTGCCCCTGGGGGCGCGCATTGCGGCGATCGTTGTTGCAGGGTGTCAGTCTGACACCCCGCAACACCAATCTAGGTAAAGAGTCTCAGACGGAGACTCTTTACCACGTGATCAGCCGTGTCCAATCACGGCTGATCATGATATAAACCGGAAAAGCCGGTCATCGGCTTTTCCTCACTCGCGTCTGTCAGACGCGAGTAGAGGAGAGCCGATCGGCTGCTCCTCTTACAGGGGGGGTTTGTGCTGATCGATTATCAGCGCAGCCTCCCCGAGGATGCCCACACTGGACCACCAGGGATGCCACTGGACCACCAGGGATACCACCAGGGATGCCCACCACCAGGTATGCCTCCCTAGACCACCAGGGATGCCATTCTGTGCCCCTAATGGATGCCAATCAGTGCCCACAATGGACATCACTGATTGGCAGGCATTATTGTTTGGCACTGATTGGCATCCATTAGTAACACATTACAGTACAGTGCCACCTATCAGTGCCCATCCATGCCACCTATCAGTGCCCATCCATGCCCATCCGCGCCGCCTGCCGGTGCCCATCCGCGCCGCCTGCCGGTGCCCATCCGTGCTGCCTGCCGGTGCCCATCCGTGCTGCCTGCCGGTGCCCATCCGTGCCGCCTGCCAGTGCCCGTCAGTGCAGCCCCATCAGTGCCCATCAGTGAAGGAGAAAACTTACTTATTTACAAAGTTTTGTAACTGAAACAAAAAAAAAAACTTTTTTTTTTTTTAATTTTCGGTCTTTTTTTAAAAAAAATTTGCAGAAAAAAAAAATCGCAGAGGTGATCAAATACCACCAAAAGAAAGCTCTATTTGTGGGAACAAAATTATAAAAATTTAGTTAGGGTACAGTGTAGCGCAATTGTCATTCAAAGTGCAACAGCGCAGAAAGCTGAAAATTGGCCTGGGCAGGAAGCTGTATAAGTGCCCAGTATGGAAGTGGTTAATCATCAACCATGTGAGTTGCTAAATGTTGTACCTTCATTAAATGTAACCATATTGCTACATTTAGAGGCATCTCTCTTCTATTTTATACTCCGTTGTGACATGACGCTACTCTTATATCAAGACATTGCTTGTCTTGCAAAACGCTCTCAAACCAAGGTTTTACTGTATATAAAATCATAGTTTGTAGATGCTATAACATTTGCGTAAACCCATCAATATATGCTTATTGAGATTTTTTTTTTTACCAAAAATATGTAGCAGAATACATTTTCGTCTACATTTATGAAGAAAATTATGATTTAAAAAAAAAAAATTAATTGCATATTTTTTATAACAGAAGGTAAAAAATATTGTTTGTTTTTCAAAATTTTCTGTCTTTTCTTTTTGTTTATAGTGCAAAAAAAAAAAAAAAAAAAAAAAAAACAGCGGTGATCAAATACCACCAAAAGAAAGGTCTATTTGTGGGAAAAAAATGATATAAATTTAATTGTGTACAGCGTTGCATGACCGTGCAATTGTCAGAATCTTCCAGAGGTCGAGTGGTGGTTAACCACTCAGAACTAGCACCCTCCTCCCTGTCCAGGCCATTTTTCACTTTTCAGAGCTGTGATAGTTTGGCTGACACTGACTCCTTCCTAAATGAATTTGAGACAGATGGAGCCATCTGTTGGTGGTATTTAATAACCTCCTGAGTTTTTTATTTTTTGCTATATGAAGGAACAATACAGAAAATTTTGGCAGATAGAAAAAACAAAACAAAAAACATATTTTAATAAAAATTCTAGGACAGTATAAAGACCTCCAAAATGACCCCTTTTGGAAAGGTGATACTCCAAGGTAATCTTATTTTTTTAACAAACCACAGGATCTAAAATCAAAGCCCACCTATACATATAGCTGCCACTTTAAATAAAATGGATATCAACGCGCTCACCAAAGTATAAACACACATATGTACTGTATTATAGGGTAAATAGTGGCGCTATAACAAACGAATTAACACATGCCAAAGCAAATTAATTGTGTTATGATATCACCCAGTGAACATTTGAGTTTCCTTTTGTTTAACACATAGATTGTCTGTGAGTCACTATTGAAGATTGGAAATCAGTGCTGAATGTCATTTAACCCTAGAGGGGTTGATGCCTTATTTGCTGAGCATGAGAATGTGAAGCAATCGTTTTAGGTGAGTTGATACCCTATGGGGGAGTGGTGTGGTGGGGAGATCTCAAGCAAGACCAATTCATCATGGATACCTTTTCTGAACACTCTTATGTCCTGTTAGTTTGAGGACTTCTTTTCACTGGACTTTATTCACTTATTGTTCACTGGGTGATATCATAACACTATTAACCACTTAAGGACTGAGCCTCTTTTTCAGATGTGTTGTTTACAAGTTAAAAACAAGTTTTCTCTTACCGTCCATGGACTGACACAGCATCTTCAATCTTGACAAAGTGGGTTATGTTCCTGCTCATAGGAGAAGACTAGGCAGAATGTTAGATGTTTTAACCTACATTCCCTTACCAGAGCTGAACAGCCCCGCCCAGGGGGCGGTCCCTCCAGGCGTAACCCTCCTACCTGCAGCCAGCTGCCTCAATTTTTTTCTGCCTAGCAGAGGAGAGGACGTGGCTCTCTTCGGAGCCAGTCTCTTGAAGAAATGTTTTGTTCTTTTTTGAACTTTTATTATTTTATTTTTGAAATTCTTCTATCAACTGTCGGCTGGGCAACAGGTTGGGTAGTTTGCTATCCTCGTAGTCTTCCCAGTCCGACCATCGAGCGTGCTGATCCTCGCTCTGCGTGAGATCAGTTCACGACATACCCCATGGCTCCAGGGGTGGCCGGTGAGCTTTTAGCTCCAGGGTCCACATATGACTGAACAGTTTTGCTGTATCTTTCGCGGTGGACTGGCCAACAGCTACTCAGTACTGCACTGTGATATGCTTGTCAGGAACACACCAGTGGGTCCTAGCTGGACGGGTAATTACTGTTCCTCTGCCTCAACAGGTGAGTACATACTGTGTGTTCCTATGGTAGGGGGGTTTTCCCTGTCTCCCCCTTTGTGTTTTTACTACTCTCTGTCACCTACACTATAGTGCGCTGACTGGGGGTGCTTTGGGGTCTCTCTGTCCTGGTGGGGTCCACAGGGGTCTGCATGAGTTGTGGGGGATTAGCTGTGTCAGCGGGGGCCTTGCGCGCCGTTCGGCATCATGTTTTTACTGTTTTATTTTACAATTGAAAACCGCATTGGCGGCCATCTTGCCGTAGCCGCCTGTGGCGCACTTGTTATTGCGGCGGCCATTTTCTTGTAGCCGCGCGCTCTTTTGTGCTTGTTTGGCCTCTATCGCTGATTGGACGGCGCAATTCTCCTCACAATCTCCTCACTGTTCACTTGCGGGAGCCGCGCTGTAGAGGACAGAAGCAGGCAGCGGAACTGAGCGGTCCTAGCCGGGTTGGTGAGTCCCCTGGGTAACCCCCCCACAGTCAGTGCAGCCAGAGGGTGGACTTTATCTCTCATATGGACAAAGTCTCAGAGGGTGGTGGTATGGAGTCGGTGTCCCCTGCTTCCCCTTTCATGTCAGAAGCAACTGGCAGTGCTGCTGCACCTGCGGTCCCTATGGAACAGTTGTCGGCAGTCCTGGAATCATTTGTTGCCAGGATGGAAGCGGCGTGCGAGCGCAAGGGGGCTATTAAGCGCCCTCTCCCCCCACCATCTCCAGGGGAGTGCTCTGATTCAGATATGGGCATTGCTGCGACACAGGACCCTAGCTCTGAATTTTTGGATATTTTTGACCAGGACATTCCTTGTGAGGAACACTCCTTATCTGGGTCAGTACATGACAGGACACTTGTTAGTGAACTCATTGATGCTGTGAGGGAAACTCTCAAGCTGGATGCTGCGGCTGAGGAACCTGTGGTGGAGTCAAGTCTCCTTTTGGTTCTTTTCAAGCTAAGCCTTTTAAAAAGGTTTTTCCCTATACACCTTTTTTTGATAGATTAATTGACCAGGTTTGGGACAAACCACAGGAAGACCTTTGCTGTCTCGCAGCGTCTGGCGGTTAGGTACCCTTTTGAGGACAGCCTGATTAAAAAATGGGCCTCTCCTCCGGTGGTCGACCCCCCCCCCCCCCCCGGTCGCCCGGTTGAATAAAGCCACAACTCTGCCGGTTGAGGGGACCCCTGCTTTTAAGGACCCTACTGATAGGAAGTCGGAAATGGTGAGCCAAGCCATGTTCACCATGCTGGGATCCACGCTGCGTCCTCTTGTAGCGGCGACCCTGGTGACTCAGACGCTCACGGAATGGGCGAAGATTATTCAACAGTATGTGCAGGAGCATAATCTTCCTCCGGAATGCATTACACTGGCAGATCAAATGGTACAGGGCCTAGTGTATGTGTGCGATGCCACTATGGACGTTGCCCCCCTAATTTCTAGGGCCTCAGTGTCTGTGGTGGTTTTGCGTCGCCTAATCTGGTTAAAATGCTGGTCTGCTGACCTGGCCTCTAAGAAGCTCCTGATGGATTTGCCTTTCAAGGGCGGAAGGCTATTTGGTACTTCCCTGGATGACATTATTAAAAATGTCACGGGGGGTAAGAGCACCCTTCTTCCTCAGCCTCCTAAGGCGAAGGAGCCACGCTGTAAACCGGGTCCTTCCTTTCCCACTCAAAAGAGGGTTTTTTTCGTCAGTCAAATCCCGCGCAAAAATTCTCCCGGACTGACAAGGGTGCGCCTGGGGGACAGAAGCGTCCCTGGGTGCGTAAGCCAACCAAGCCCACCACCGCATGAAGTCTTGCCCCCGCCCGACTCTGGGATGGGGAGATGGCTTCGCAGGTTCGCGGATCGGTGGACCTCCCGGATCTCTGACCGGTGGATGTGCGAGGTGGCTACCTCGGGGTACAGGATAGAGTTCCTTTCCTGGCCACCAGTCAGATTCTTTCCCTCAAATCTTTCTTTCCTTCCAGCGCGTCGGGCTGCCTTATTAGGGGCAGTGTAGGACTTGCTGAGGTGCGGAGTAATTGTGCCGAGACCGTCAAAGGCGCGAGGTTTCAGGGATTTTATTCAAATCTGTTTGTGGTCCCAAAGAAGGACGGAGTCCGTCCAATTCTGGATCTCAAGGCCCTAAATGCCTTTGTGAAGGTTCAGAAATTCCGCATGGAATCCATTAGCTCTGTGATTGCTGCGCTCCACCCGGGGGATTTTCTGGCATCCTTGGACATCAAGGACGCCTACTTGCATGTCCCAATCTGCGCGGGTCACCAGAAGTTTCTGCGCTTCGCGATAGGCGAAGACCACTATCAGTTTGTGGCTCTTCTCTTCGGTTTGGCGTCAGCACCGCGGGTTTTCACCAAGGCGCTTGCCCCGATTCTAGCTTTGCTGAGACAGGGAGGCATTGCTATCATGGGCTATCTAGACGATCTTCTTCTGAGAGCAGACTCTGGCTCAGAATTAGAGGAAAATGTGGAGATAGCCAGTCAGGCCCTCCGAGAATTCGGATGGCTGCTGAACATTCAGAAGTCGGTCCTGGTTTCCGATTCAGCGTCTGGAGTACCTGGGATTGATCCTGGACTCCTCGGAGGCGAGGGTATTTCTACCCTTAGACAAATTACAGACTCTTCAATCTGCGGTACGGGTGCTGGCGTCCCGCAAATGGTCGTCACTCGCCGTCGCTTCCTTTGAGGCGGTGCCGTATGCCCAATTCCACACTTGAGTCTTACAAAAGGAGATCCTATCTTGCTGGAACAAGTCTCCATTATCACTGGATCGTCAGATCCAGGTAAGTCACCTGGTCAGGTCATCCCTGAAGTGGTGGCTGAGATCCCCGGCCCTTCGGTCAGGGAAGTCGTTCCTTCCTGTCCAGTGGACTGTGATCACAACGGATGCCAGTCTTTCGGGTTGGGGCGGAGTCTGGGGAGTTCTGTCAGCCCAAGGGCTCTGGACCCCGGACGAGTCCTGTCTGCCGATCAATGTCCTGGAACTCCGGCCAATCAGACTGTGCCTCTCCTCGTGGTTGAGGAGACTGCAGGGGCGCTCGGTCAGGATCCAACGGCAGTGGCTTATGTCAACCATCAGGGGGAACTCTGAGCTCAGCTGCGGCGTCCGAGGTCGCTCACATCCTAAGGTGGGCGGAAAGAAGCGTGCCGGCTCTGTCGGCCGTTTACATTCCAGGAGTGGACAATTGGCGGGCGGACTATCTGAGCCGCCAGATGTTGGACCAGGGGGAATGGTCCTTGCATCCGGAGGTGTTTCACCTCCTTTGCCGGAGGTGGGGCACGCCAGATGTGGACCTATTGGCCTCTCGACTCAATCGAAAAGCATCGAGATTCGTGGCCAGGTCCAGGGATCCCTGGGATTCCGGTGATCCTCATCGCGCCAGATTGGCCTTGGCGTCCTTGGTACGTCGATCTTGTGCGCCTAGTGGCGGATGTTCCATGGCGACTGCCGATGCAGGAGGACCTTCTGTCTCAAGGTCCCATACTTCATCCTGCTTTACAGTCGCTGGCTTTAACGGCATGGCTATTGAAAGCCAGGTGCTGAGAGACCGGGGTCTCTCGGATTCGGTCATCTCGACCATGCTGAGGGCACGGAAATCTTCTTCCAGAAAGATATAACACCGTACCTGGAGGGCCTACATCGCTATGTGCGAGGAGCTGGATTGGCGTCCACGGACGTATTCCGTTCCTAGAATCTTGCTGTTCTTACAGCGTGCTGTGACCCAAAAGCTTGCCTTAAGCACCATTAAGGGTCAGATTTCAGCTTTGTCTATTTTCTTTCAGAGGCCGCTAGCGGGCCATTCTTTGATTAGTACCTTCATACAGGGGGTCCGACATGTGCTCCCCCCTGTTAAGCCTCCTCTTCCTCCTTGGGATTTGAATTTGGTGCTCTCGGTTCTTCAGGAACCTCCTTTTGAAAACATCAGAGAGATTCCTCTCTTGACCTTATCTCAGAAGGTGGCTTTTCTGGTAGCCATTACTTCTGTAAGAAGGGTTTCCGAATTGGCGGCCTTGTCTTGCAAACCACCATACTTGGTTCTCCATAAGGATAAGGCGGTGCTACGCCCGCAGCCTTCTTTTCTTAGGTGGTCTCTGCCTTCCATCTTAATGAGGACATTGTGCTTCCGTCCTTATGTCCTCGTCCGTCGCATCCCAGAGAGTTTGTGCTCCACACGTTAGACGTGATACGTGCCCTGCGGGTGTACCTGTCTGCTACGGCTTTGATTCACAAGTCTGACTCGCTGTTTGTGTCTGGTCCAAAACAGGGCCAGGCGGTTTCGTCTGCCACCATTTCTCGGTGGATCAGGCAGACCGTCATACAGGCCTATGCCCTTAAGGGGCGGGCGCCTCCCTTTCTGGTTACGGCGCATTCTACCAGGGCAATTGGTGCTTCCTGGGCTTTCCGTCATCAAGCGCCTGTTGCACAAGTGTGCAAGGCGGCGACCTGGTCGTCCGCACATATCTTTTCAAAGTTCTATGAGGTTGATGTGGCTGCATCTTCTGATGCTTCCTTCAGCCGCAAGGTTTTGCAGGCGGCTGTTTTAAGTTGCAACTCCTCCGTTGAGGAGCTCTGCTTGTTTGGGGATTTTTTTTCCTTGATACTGTTCCCACCCCTCGTTCTTTGACACTGCTTTGGGACATCCCTCTTTGTCAAGATTGAAGATGCTGTGTCAGTCCATGGACGGTAAGAGAAAATAGGATTTTTTTGTACTCACCGTAAAATCCTTTTCTCTGACGTCCATGGACTGACGCAGCACCCACCCCTCCTATTTTTAGGTTTGTACTGCTTTGTTACGAACTGAGGCAGCTGGCTGCAGGTAGGAGGGTTATGTCCGGAGGGACCGCCCCCTGGGCGGGGCTGTTCAGCTCTGGTAATGGAATGTATGGTAAAACATCTAACATTCTGCCTAGTCTTCTCCTATGAGCAGGAACATAACCCACTTTGTCAAGATTGAAGATGCTGTGTCAGTCCATGGACGTCAGAGAAAAGGATTTTACGGTGAGTACAAAAAAATCCTATTTTTTTTTGCTAGAAAATTACTTAGAACCCCCAAACATTATACATTTTTTTTCTAACACCTTAGAGAATAAATTGGCGGCCATTTCAATATTTTTTGTCACACCGTATTTGCGAAGCGGTCTTACAAGCACACTTTTTTGGGAAAAAATACACTTTTTTGAATTAAAAAAATAAGACAACAGTAAAGTTAGCCCAATTTTTTTTAAATTATATTGTGAAGGATAATGTTACGCAGAGTAAATTGATACCCAACATGTCACGCTTCAAAATTGCGCCCGCCCGTGCCCTTTGAGAACGTCACGTGTGACGAAACATGTCAGGGTGGAGCTACGCATTGATGTCACCACGCTCCACGTGATCCCAGAAGCACGGGTGTTCGCTTGGCTATTTTATTGCCGGCAAATTCTTTTAAACCTCTCGATTTTTGTACTTGCCTCGTTTTGAAATTTTGAATAAATGCTACAGTGTTTTAAGGATAACACACTATTGGAGCCCTTTTTACTCCTCCACACACCCTACTTTCGGTCCGAGAGAGTTCCTAGCTTCTTTACTAGGAGGGTTTTTACACACACTGGACGTAGAAGTGGCTTATGCGGTGAGGAGGACGTCGGGAGCCCACGGGTATCGGTACCCCACCTTGACCCAAGACCCCGCAGAGGGTTATATCTGCAGGCGATTACGACCTTGCTATTAGGAGGTCCACCATATCCGGTAAGGGTTCCCATTGTCTTTGGTGTGCATCAGAAGGAGAATCTTACCCTCTGGTGGACTTTATCTACAATTTTACAACTGTACTTTTCATCTTCAACATTTTCTTTTCACTTTGGAATTGGATTCTCCCCCTTTTTCCATCTGAAGTGGACTTTTGTGCATGTTATCTATATTTTTAGTTACTTTATCAATTGATTTTGTGCACTTTTTTTCTGGAATACTTTTATTATATATGTGAACACTTTCTAATCATTATAATGTGTACATGTATTGATAGGTACTGTTTTTAGTTTTTTATTTTAAACCTATCGCTCACTGAGTATATGTTGTTTGTATACGGAGGTTTCAAAGATTTATCTATTTCTAAATATATAGAGATTCAATATATATTTTTAGCGCGACTATTTTCTTTACACTATTTCTAGCGCTAAACCGCCTTAAAACCGCCTCAGTGTGAAAGCAGCCTAAATGTTAAGCATGTTGAAGTCACCAATAATCCAAACCTCTCACTTCATTACCATTTGAGTTATCTCGTCAAGTTTTCATAATCTTCAGTCTGTCTTGGGGGTCTGTATACTACACTAATTCTATGGGAAGATCCCTCTCTGTTTGGAAGGCAGAGACCCAGAGGGTTTTGAGTATTTCATTTGCTTTCTGAATTAAAGTTAGCGTTATGCTGTTTTTGACATATATGGCAACTCCACCTCCACGCTTCCCTACTCTGTCCTTCCTGTATAGTGTATACCCTGGTTTTGTCATTTCCCACTCAATTAAATCCTTGAACCATGTCTCTATAATTGCAACAAGGTCCAAGTTGTCTCTAGACATCAGAGCTGTCAGCTCAGAAAGCTTGTTGCCTAAACTACGGGCATTAATGCACATGACATGACAAACACTGCTATCTACTTCTTTATTTTTACCACCATACACTTTAACTGAAGTGACCACCCCATCAGCTCAGTCCTTAGTAACACAAACCCTCACAATTGTTCAACCTGCTGGGGACAGAAATGCTGCTCATCAATTACATCTCTGCCCCCATTTCTCAGTTTAAATGCATGTCCAAAAAACTCCTAAATTCCATACGAAGGAGCTCAGTGCCCTTGTGTGAGGGATGCAGATCATCTCTCTTGTACAGCTCAGTGTCAGATCACCAGATAGCATTATGACTAACATAACAAACCTTCAGCTTTGCACCAATCCATTAAAGTGGCTGTAAACCCACTTTTTAAACAAAGACCTACAGGTAAGCCTAGATTAAGGCTTACCTGTAGGTGCATGAAATATCTCCTTAACCTACACGGTTAAGGAGATATTTGTATGTAAATGCGGCGACGCTGACGTCACCCCATTCACAAATTCGGCTAGGTCGCAACATTCGACGACGTAGCCGAATTCGACAGATCATGCGCGCATGCGCGGAGTCACGTCTTCGCCGCTCTGGCCAATCACAGCGCCGATACCCGGAAGTAACATTCCGGCTATCGCCGCAGCAATGGATGCAGCTAGAGGAGGGACACGGACGACTTCGGGGGCCCCGATCGAAGGTAAGTGGTACATAATGAGCTAGTATGCTAGTCATACTAGCTCATTATAGCTTTGTCTTGCAGGTAAGTAAAAAAAAAAAAAAATTGTCTACGTGGTTTACAACCACTTTAACCAAACATTGAACTTTGCTATACCAAGTACTTTCTCTTTTTGTCTCTTATGCACAAGTAAGCCCTTTGAAAATGTAACAGTACACCCTAAGGCTTCATGTACATATAGGCTACTTTGAATGCTGGCCGCAGGATAACGCAGAAACAGTCGCACCGCGATTGTACCGTGTTTTGTTACAGGTGGTCATAACGTTCCTATCCTGAACGCGATTCTTCCGCATTCAGGAGAGGGAGGTTGAAGCTTCTCTAACTACAGCAGCTCCTAAACTCTGATAAAAGCCTATGTGTACATGGACACAGGCTTTTATGGAGATGAGTTTTGGAGCTTTGGCAAGAAAAGACAAAAAAAGCTCCTAAACTTAAGTTTAGGAGCTGTAGCGTACATGAAGCCTAAGGCTGTGTACACCTCCTCCAAGAATCTGTAAAATTTCCAGTGGGGATAACGTGTGTGCAGTCAGCTTCTGCTCGGAGGCCTGCACAAAGTCATGACTGCTGAAGCTGAGGCTGACAGGTGCCGCTGCAGTTCGCATATTAACAGACATTCGAGGTGTCACATGTGATTAGGGACAGATTAGTGGCCCTAGGCGCAAACTATCCAGGGTGGCTTATCTGTCCCTAATTGTATACAACACCTCAAATTTTAACCCCCTTGATCTGCCATGTGGATAAGACTAAAACGAAAACATTAGCAAATACAGACATTGTACATTATACTTTTATGAACCACTTAGTGTGATGAGTAAGAGCTTGGAACAATCCTAATCACAAACTTTACTGGTGGGCAGTAGTAATGAATCCCACTCCGCCTTTGTTGGGGAGTTACTTGGAAGGTGTGCCACGAGAACTGCTATTCTGCGCCAGTCAAAAAGCCTTTCCACAGACTCCTTATCCGTTAACATGGTTCTAAGCTCTGATGGAGGAACAGGGCCCTAAATTAGGTAATTTATTTCCTGAAAGTGGCATGTGAAGTTTTTTTTGCTAGGCAATTGTAATGGATTAGTTCTATCATGTTCCAAGTGGCTACCACCGGGGCAGGCATTGGCTGAGGTTAGCTGTGCTCTGCTTTGCTACTAATCCTTCCCAAGGTATTGCTTGTGATTGTTCAAGGCAAGGGACTTGAACAATCGCAAACCTTGCCTGTGGAGGGCATTGCATGGGAATGCATTTATTTATATTTATTCCATATCCTTTAAAAATTAATAACAAATGCATATCAGAGGCAAAAATCCATCACAAACGCAAAAAGCAAAACACATACACCAATGTACGTACACGAACACCTTGATAACATCCAGAATGCTTTTTAAGCATTGCCATGAGTGCATTATTTACCACTTAATTGTTAAATTGTATACACCTCATGATTTTATTTGTGTAATCCAGCAAATTTATTTAAATCCTTATTTTGATTTGGAATCTTAAAAAATGCAGTGCATTCAGTACAGACATTCTGATTTTTGGCCACTAGATGGCGGCATCAGCCCAGAATTTACCTTCCCATGTTTTCCGACATACTGAATATATGAAGTTAGAGCACTGGCTAAATTAGTACTCCTCCGATCCTGAAATGCGCATTGCAGAATTTGTCTACTTTAGATTGATTAGTGTGATTCTTAATGTTGTCAGAGCTGCTGTAGCACCTGAAATCTGTATGTAGTGATTTTTAGAAATTGCAGCTTACCGGTTTAGTACACAACCAAATAAATATGTCGTCATGCATTGAATAAAAAGAAGAGGGTCAGCAGAAGTCGAGTGTTTTTAGATTTAAAGTGAATTTCAACTTTTGGTACCACAATTTTTTCCAAACTGGCATTTTATCATCTTGATGATACTTTAAAGTTCTTCCTCATAATTGCATCAGTGCACAGTTCTGTCATCCTGTTCATTATTCATTGAAAAAAAAAATGTTGGTAAATAGTTTAATGGTTTTCATGTATATTAAGTTTATACTTCTGCTTGAACCAACAAACCACTAGAGAACAAGGGGGTACCTCCTGCAATATAGAATTGGATATTCAGCGCTGTAATTATTTAGAATGAAAAGAATATAAGCCCAGACCCCTTTATACAACAATACACTGAACTTGTAATAATGAAAATTAAATGGGTTTAGAGATTTTCAGAGTAATGGCCCGTACACACGATCCGAATATCGTACGACAGATCGTACGACTTTTTTAGCTTAATAGTCGAAAGTAGAAATTGAATAGTGTAATAAAGTCACGAAAATTCTCGTACGACAGAAGAAAAAAAAATCGGAAGTGATGTCATGTGTTGTATTGTATTTTCGGGACGACAACTGTACTGACTAAATTAAAATAATACGATCTGGTATTGTACAAGGAAAATTTTTGTGCTTGCCCGATCTAATAATATCGGATGAACTGTCGTGATCGGCTCTCAAAAGTAGTGTACACACAATCCGAAAATCGTACGATTCTTCCTCAGATGACCGTTTTCGTGCGATATTCGGATCGTGTGTACGGGCCATAAGTCTGGTAAATGGTATTACCTTTTATAATAAGATGCTTTTGGCACAGATGTCTACACGTTCCTATACTAATGAAATTCAGGTGAGTTTAGTGATCAGAGTAGAGGTTAAAGTATGTGTAAACCCGGCCCCCTATGAACTGTAATGTGTTCTTGTCATTTTTAATATATTTAAATTTGCAGCTTCATTGAAATAATACTTGGTAATTTTGCAATAAAGGTCCTTATTCATGCATTTCCTGTTATAGGGTAATAATGCTGTCTTTGTGACCCAATTGTGCTGCTTTATTGTCGTGTTCTGTCAGACTGGCTCTTAATTGAGACTGCCAAGTGGGTGTTTTATCACACATTGCACAGATGTGGTCAGCTGTTGTCACCAAAAGCCGCCCCTGAGAAATGCCATGCAGCCATTGCTGGACTGTGTGCATGCAGACAGGAAGCTGTTGCAAAAAGGCTGCAAGAGATCAACATTACTGAGATATAACAAAGGATGAAAAAAGTTAACACAAATATTTTATTTAACCACTTAAGCCCCGGACCATTTGGTAGCTAAAGGACCAGAGCTGTTTTCAGAATTTTGCACGGCGCTGCTTTAACTGTAAATTGTGCGGACATGCAATGTTGTACCCAAACAAAATTTGCGTCCTTTTCTTCCCACAAATAGAGCTTTCTTTTAATGGTATTTGATTGCCTCTGCGATTTAATTTTTTTGCGATATAAACGGAAAAAGACCGAATTTTTTTTAAAAAAATGATAAACTCAATTTTAGTCATACATTTAGGCCAAAATGTATTCAGCCACATGTCTTTAGTAAAAAAAAATGTCAATAAGCGTATATTTATTGGTTTGCGCAAAAGTTATAGCGTGTACAAACTAGGGTACATTTTCTGGAATTTACACAGCTTTTAATTTATGACTGCCTATCTCATTTCTTGAGGTGCTAAAATGGCAGGGCAGTACAAAACCCCCCCAAATGACCCCATTTTGGAAAGTAGACATCCCAAGGAAATTGCTGAGAGGCATGTTGAGCCCATTGAATATGTTTTTTTTTTTTTGTCTCAAGTGATTGAATAATGACAAAAAAATAAATAAAAAAATACAAAAAGTTGTCACTAAATGATATATTGCTCACACATGCCATGGTTATATATGGAATTACACCCCAAAATAAATTTTGCTGCTTCTCCTGAGTACGGGGATACCACATGTGTGGGACTTTTTAGGAGCCTAGCCGCGTACGGGACCCCGAAAACCAAGCACCGCCTTCAGGATTTCTAGGCACAAATTTTTGATTTGACTCCTCACTACCTATCACAGTTTCGAAGGCCATAAAATGCCAAAATCGCACAAAAACCCCCCAAATGACCCCATTTTGGAAAGTAGACAACCCAAGCTATTTGCTGAGAGGCATGGTGAGTATTTTACAGCTCTCATTTGTTTTTGAAAATGAAGAAAGAAAATATATATTTATTTTTTTTTCAATTTTCAAAACTTTGTGACAAAAAGCGAGATCTGCAAAATACTCACCATACCTCTCAGCAAATAGCTTGGGGTGTCTACTTTCCAAAATGGGGTCATTTGGGGGGGTTTTGTGCCATCTGGGCATTCCATGGCCTCCGAAACTGTGATAGGCAGTGAGAAGTGAAATCAACAATTTACACCCTTAGAAAGCCTGAAGGCGGTGCTTGGTTTTGGGGTCCCGTACGCGGCTAGGCTCCCAAAAAGTCTCACACGTGGTATCCCCGTACTCAGGAGAAGCAACAGAATGTATTTTGGGGTGTAATTCCACATATACCCATGGCATGTTTGAGCAATATATCATTTAGAGACAACTTTGTGCAAAAAAATAAAAATAAATTGTCTTTTTTCCGCAACTTGTGTCAACATATAAAATATTCCATGGACTCGACATGCCTCTCAGTATATAGCTTGGGGTGTCTACTTTCCAAAATGGGGTCATTTGGGGGGGTTTTGAACTGTTCTGGCATTTTATACACAACATTAGGAAGCTTACATCCACTCTTCTAACCACTTGAAGACAAAGCCCTTTTTGACACTTTTTGTTTACATGAAAACATATTTTTTTTTTGCAAGAAAATTATGTTGAACCCCCAAACATTATATATATTTTTAAAGCAAAGGCCCTACAGATTAAAATGGTGGGTGTTGCATTTTTTTTTTCTACACAGTATTTGCGCAGCGATTTTTCAAACGCATTTTTTGGGGAAAAAATACACTTTTTTTAATTTTAATGCACCAAAACACACTATATTGCCCAAATGTTTGATGAAATAAAAAAGATGATCTTAGGCCGAGTACATAGATACCAAACACAACATGCTTCAAAATTTCGCACAAACGCGCATTGGCGACAAACTACATACATTTTTAAAAGCCTTTACAGGTTACGCCGTTAGATTTACAGAGGAGGTCTACTGCTAAAATTACTGCCCTCGATCTGACCTTCGCGGTGATACCTCACATGCATGGTGCAATTGCTGTTTACATATGACGCCAGACCGACGCTTGCGTTCGCCATTGGGCAAGAGCAGGGCAGGACAGGGGTGGTTTTTTTTTTTTTTTTTTTTTTATTATTAATTTTGCTTTGCTATTTTATTTTTAAACTGTTGCTTCCATATTTTTTTTTTTTTTTTTTTTTTTTATCATTTTTATTGTTATCTCAGGGAATGTAAATATCCCCTATGATAGCAATAGGTAGTGACAGGTACTCTTTTTTTGAAAAAACTGGGGTCTATTGGACCCTAGAGCTTTCCTCTGCCCTCAAAGCATCTGACCACACCAAGATCGGTGTGATAAAATGCTTTCCCAATTTCCCAATGGCGTTTTTTATATCCGGGGGGGGGGGACATTCCCTCCCACTGCTTGTAAAAGCAGTCCAGAGGCTAATTAGCCACTAGGATTGCTTTTACATGAAAGCCGGCCGCTGGCTGAAAAGAATGATACCAAGATGATACCTAAACCCGCAGGCATCAATCTGGTATAACCATTCAAAGTCCAGCAACATATGAGTACGTTGCTGGTCCTTGTTGAACATGTATTGTAATCTTTTTTTTTTGTTTTCATGCAGCCTGTTGGCTGAACGAAAAAAGAGATTGATCGGTGGGTATGCCCACCATTAGAATACCGCCCTTCATCCACCTACTTCTAATGATGGGCATACATGCACCATTTATATATGCCGAAGCATGGGGGCATCCTCCAGCAAAGAAGTTATGCCGCGTACACACGTTCGGACTTTACCATGGGCAAGCCTCCGTCGGAATTTCGACCGTATGTACGCGGCATTAGGAGCAAAATCGCTCCTCCGCCCCTGCTGCCCCCATGCTTCGGCATATATGCTTTTTTTTTTTTTAACTGTGGTGGTGAAATCACCTCCTACAGCACTGGAGTCGCAGGGATCAGGCCTGTCACTGCGAACGCTGCAGTTATGTGTGTTGTGTTTTGTAAGTGACAGTGATCGATCGATACTGCACTTGGGTGGCCTGGGCTGGACGGAGGGGCAAAACGCAGGTGCTAGCAGGTATCTGGGCTGATCCCGCTAACACTGCGTTTTTGGGAACCCTAAACTGCTGGGGACACTAGTATAGATCTGATCAGATCAGATATTGATCTGTTCAGATACTATACCACTAAGGGAGGTGTATGCTTCACGCGTGGGTGTTAGCGCTACTGGCACTAACCTGACGCTGCCTGGGGTGTGACGCAGACCCTCTCTGACGCTAAAACCTAATTGATATCACCCGCCGGGCGATCAGGGGGTTAAACCTTTATTGGGTTATATACGGCGGGTGCCCTGACACTATAAAAAGCAAACTAACTAACCAGCGTCACCCGTAACACTTATATGGTGATCACTGGTGAAAGGGTTAACTAGGGGCAATTAGGGGGTTAAAACCTTTATTAGGTAATATATGGGGGTACCTGACGCTATATAAAAACCTGACGGGGAACCTAAAAAAAATTACTGGCTACCGATCGGCATCACCGACACTAAGACAGCGATCAGAAAAACAATCGCTTAGTGACAGTGGTGATAGGGGGTGAAAGGGTTACCTGGGGGGTGATCAAGGGGGTTAAACCTTTATTAGATAATATATGGGGGTACCTGACGCTATAAAAACCTGCGGCGAACCTAAAAAAAAATAACTGGCTACCGATCGGCATCACCGACGCTAAGACAGCGATCAGAAAAATGATCGCTTAGCGACAGTGGTGATAGGGGGTGAAAGGGTTATCTGGGGGGGTGATCAGGGGGTTAAACCTTTATTAGGGGGGGTTAGGGGGCTACACTGGACCTAAAACTAACTTTAGTGACACTTTTACAGTCACAAATGTCACTCATTGCAGTGATCAGTAAATAAATGGTCACTGCAATCAGTGACACTGTGACTGAGGGCTGGGGGGTGATCTGGGGGGGGGGCGATTTATGTTCCTATGTGTCCTGGTGTCAGTGTAGTGTTTTGTGCACTAACCTGGCATCTTCTCTTGTGCGGCGCTCGGTATATGTGAGCGCCGCAGGAGAGATGACATCACTTCCTCTGCCTGTGTAAACATTACACAGGCAGGGAAGCTTTCTAATTCGCCGGGAGCGATCGCGAGGGGGTGTCCGGAATCGAACGGCCGTCCCCTCATCCCGGATCGCTCCCGAACACTTAACCACCGCTCACTGTAAAGAAGGGGGGTCCGATCGGACCCCCCAACTATACGAAGGCGATCACGTACATATACGTGATTCTACCTGTCGGAGCCATTCTGCCGACGTATATTTACAGTGGGCGGTCGTTAGGTGGTTAAAAAACAAAAATCAAGTTTTTTTTATGAATCGCAGTGCTTAACCGCATGAAAGCCCTTATAATGTACTTACTTGTCTTATTTGCTCACTTTTAGTTTGTTAAATATACAATTAATAGTGTTTTGTTACGTCTGTCCAATAAGTATGAAAAATGCTTGTGGTCCCTGCCAGAATGTCAAAAATCCTAATTTCTGTAGTGAGCTGACAATGATGCACTGGAACCTCAAAGAATGCCAGCATTTTTTCCCAGATCTCTCTGTGAACTACAAAACGCCTTCTCCCTATGTTATGGAGATGAGGAGATCTAACACACATCTGTCATACAATGACAGTGCTGTACATCTTTAGTTATAGTATATTAAGTTGGTGTTGTCACCCTAAGGCCCCTTTCACACAAGCGTTTTTCTGGCGTTTTAGCGATAAAAATAGCGCTGTAAAAACGCCTGAAATAATCCTGCCCCAGCATTCTCAATGTGAAAGCCCTGAGGGCTTTCACACTGAGGCTTAATAACAGTATTGGTGCGCTATAAATCAACCCTCAGTGAATACAGTATAACTGAATAATGATCCAAAGGTGCACAAATAAGACAAATGCAAATAGTGAAACATAAGTGACATCCACAGTGCAAGAAACAGTGCAAAAAACAATACTCAACAGCCTTGAGATAATGTGTGTAAACGTCTCCTAATACCAATGCTGAGCAGCCTCTACACCAGGATGGCTAGCTTACAACAGCCAGGAGAATTCCACACATGCACTTTCTCAGTCCTAATGACAAACAGCTGAAAAACTTCCTCAATAAGTCTCTCTTTCTCAGCTGTACATAGGTCCAGACAGCTATCAGGTTATTTACTTGAGCAGTACAAACGGTAGCTAGACAGAGCAGATGAATCTTGGAATGAAAAAAAGCTGATACTAAGGGGCACTATGAGAGACATCTTGTCCAAAAGGGAAGAGATATATTTAGCTCCTGATATGTGTAGGGTACAAGTCATATATACGGTACCCAAAATACACAAGAATCTGCAAAAACCACCGGGGAGACCCATAATAAATGGAATCCAATCAATAAATTCTAGGATTGGTGAATATGTTGACAGGTTCCTACAGCCATTGGTCCCGAAAACACGATCGTATCTTAGGGACACAAAACATTTAATTCAGATCTTGGAAAAAGTAAAAATTAACCCACAGCAAAATTACTTACTAGCTACGGCGGATGTCGTATCATTGTATACGGTAATAGATCATGAAGATGCAATTAGGGCCACAAAATGGGCCTTGACTAAATTTAGTGATCTTATATCTAAACAAAAAAGGTTTATACTCAGAAGTTTGGCGTTTGGACTCCAGCACAATTATTTTTGGTATTGCTCAAATTACTATAGACAACTCAATGGAATCGGGATGGGTGCAAAGTATGCACCCAGTGTAGCAAATATTTTCATGTCTGAGTGGGAGGAGGTGGCCATCTATGAAAATATACCGGAACAACTAGTGTTATACAGAAGATTCATTGATGACTGCATAGTAATCTGGGATGGGGATGAAAGTACTCTAGTACAATTTCTGGAGAAATTAAATGAGAATGAACAAAATATAAAACCGTATACAATAAGTAAAAAAAAATACAGTTTCTGGATCTGGAAATCACACTGAAAGAGAATACAATATCCACGAAAACATATTTTAAACCAGTGGAACGAAACAGTTACATCCCAGTAGATAGTTGCCACTTTGAACCATGGCTTATCAACATACCAAAGGGACAGCTGATCAGATTACAAAGAAATTGTACGGATAAACAAGTATTTTTGGAACACGCTATATTGATGGGAAACAAGTTCATTGCGAAAGGCTATAATGAGGAATTTGTCAGCAAGAAAATACAAGAAGTTTTGGAAATACCAAGGGACACTCTGGTGCAGGATAAGGAGAAGCAAACTACATCATTCCAGGAACTACCAATTATAATGAATTTTAGCGTTCAACATAGACAAGTGGAATCTGTATTCAAAAGGCATTGGCCAATACAAAGCCGACAGACAGCTACAAAGTATATTACCATCTGTACCCCGGATCATATATAGGAGGGCCCCTACGCTTAGAGATATAGTGGCCAAAAATGTGCCTGATCCTCCTATTAAGTTAAACACGCTCACTTTTTTTCAGGGAAAGGGATTCTTTCCCTGTAAAAGGTGTTATGCGTGTAGGAAAACAAATCTGAATGGCCAAAGATGCTCGAAATTCAAATCTAATTCCACACAACAAAACTATGAGATCAAAGATTTGATTACATGGAGAACTGAGGGGGTGGTTTATGTGTTAGAGTGCTCCTGTTCGCTCCAATACATAGGACGCACAAAGAGACCCATGTGGAAGCGAATAAGGGAGCACATGCAAAATATTGAAAATGGGTTTCCGAAACATAATATTTCGCGTCATTTTGCATTATGTCACCAAAAAAATCCCAAAGAATTAAAATTCTGGGCTATTGAAAAATTCACACCACATTGGAGAGGTAGCCATAAAGTGAGAGACCTCAGCCAAAGTGAGTCCAGATGGATCCATCAAATGCGTACTCTTGCGCCGAACGGCCTTAACATCGAATTTGATCTGAATTGCTTTATATCCAATTATTAGAATTCCTGTCGATTTTTTTTTTTATATATTTTTATATACATTTTTTTATATATATAACTATTTTATACTCTTATTTTTGTATTTGTATATAATACCTCTGGTCTTAATATTGTCTATTTTAGGATATGAAGTCTCTGATAAATGTATCCATTTTTATCTATTTAATGTATGGTTTTATACATTAGGATTCATTTTATACATAATTTTTTGTATAGTGTGTATTGATATACTTGGTGATTATGCTGCAGACACCCATATCAATCCTCTGAGGAATGTATACTAATTTTGGGTGCAGTTATATCATACACCACTGGAGGGAGTAATAAATTAAATATATTCATCTCCTGCATATTAAAATGCAACACAGGGTTTTATTATACTATGTAATATGTGTGGCATTTACAGGTGTATATTTTAAATAGTCTTAAAGATAAGACGAATAAAGTTGTTTAATTGTATGTATTTAACATAATATGAAGTTGTAAAAACACACATTGCCTGCCAGCAATGATGATTGGATGATTCCCTTTGCCGTTATGGCAACCAGCACGCCACTTGTGTATAAATACACTTGTCTTCCTGTCACGAGGCTAAACCCATGACTAAGTCACGTGACGTGTGACGTAACACGTAGGGGGAGGAGCCTAGTCACGCTAGCGGTGTTCGAAGGAACTGGAAGCCGCAGCAAGTGAAGGAGATCGCTCCAACTGAGCTGGATAGTGGCTACTGTGCGCATACGTCTACGGTGTCTACGGTGTCTACGGTCACGTGAGTGAGATGAGCAATTGGAATATCATTGCTTGTAGTACCTGCAGCGCTGCACAATGAATGTTTCTCTCCTGTTTTTCATTCCAAGATTCATCTGCTGTGTCTAGCTACCGTTTGTACTGCTCAAGTAAATAACCTGATAGCTGTCTGGACCTATGTACAGCTGAGAAAGAGAGACTTATTGAGGACGTTTTTCAGCTGTTTGTCATTAGGACTGAGAAAGTGCATGTGTGGAATTCTCCTGGCTGTTGTAAGCTAGCCATCCTGGTGTAGAGGCTGCTCAGCATTGGTATTAGGAGACTTATACACACATTATCTCAAGGCTGTTGAGTATTGTTTTTTGCACTGTGGATGTCACTTATGTTTCACTATTTGCATTTGTCTTATTTGTGCACCTTTGGATCACTAGTTTCTTGCACTGTGGATGTCACTTATGTTTCACTATTTGCATTTGTCTTATTTGTGCACCTTTGGATCATTATCCAGTTATACTGTATTCACTGAGGGTTGATTTATAGCGCACCAATACTGTTATTCATTTTCACATATGTTTTGAGTTTCAAATCATTTTGATTGAGTGCAGCTAGAATCATTTAGGTATCCTTTGTTGATTGTTTCCCACTACTTTAACCACTTCCCGCCCAGTCAATAGTGAATTGACGTCCGGGAAGTGGTTGCATTATCCATACTGGACATCATATGACGTCCTGCAGGATAATGCCTTGCGCGCGCCCGCGGGGGCGCGCAGCGCGGTGATCCGGGACGGCGTGTGTCCCTCGGACACAGCGCTTCCCCGATCACGTTAAACAGCAAATTTCATTGGCTGTTTACCATGTGATCGGCTGTGTCAAAGTCACAGCCGATCACGTGTCACAACAGACTCGGCGGCGTGCTCCGTGCGCGCCGCCAGAGGCTTGCAGAGCGGGGATCGGGGAAGGCGAGTGTCCCTTGGACACAGCGCGTCCCCGATCAGGGTAAACGGCCAATGAATTGGCTGTTTACCACGTGACCGGCTGTGTCCAATCACAGCCGGTCACAAATGTAAACAAACTGCAGGACTTACTACCTGATCCCTGCTCTCTCCTCACACACCGATCTGTGAGGAGAGAGAAGAGATCAGTAAGTTAGCTCAGTGTAGTTTGTTTACATCAGTTTACAGTGCACAACACGCCCCCCCCCCATAAAGAGGACCTGTCACACAGCCCAGCACATCAATCAGCCCAGCCAATCAGCCCATCTGTCAATCAATCAGCCCATCTGTCAATCAATCAGCCCATCTGTCAATCAATCAGCCCATCTGTCAATCAATCAGCCCATCTGTCAATCAATCAGCCCATCTGTCAATCAATCAGCCCACCTGTCAATCAATCAGCCCACCTGTCAATCAATCAATCAGCCCATCTGTCAATCATCTGTCACAGGCCCACCTCCATCGGTACCGCCATTGGTACCGCCACACAGGCTACCAGTACCACCACCAGTACCGCCATCAGGCCCAGCATCTATACTGCCACACAGGCCTGCTACCAGTATCACCACTAGTGCCACCATCGGTACCACCACCCGTACCACCGTCGGTAGTGCCACCACCACCTGTACCGCCATCGGTACCATCACCACCACCTGTACCGCCATCGGTACCACCACCACCCGTACCGCCACCTGTACCGCCACCACCACCACTCGTACCACCATCGGTACCACCACCACCTGTACCGCCATTGGTACCACCACCACCCATACCGCCATTGCTACCACCACCACCCGTACCGCCACCTGTACCGCCATCGGTACCGCCACCACCCGTACCGCCATTGGTACCACCACCACCTGTACCACCATTGGTACCACCACCACCCATGCCGCCATCGGTACCACCACACAGGCCCACCACTAATACCTCCATCGGTACTACCACACAGACCGCCACCACTACCACCAGCAGTACCATTACACAGGCCCACCAATAAGCACTGCCATAATGTCCCAAAGGGTTTACACACCTGAGGAGGCATATGCCATTCTTGCCATGTCGGATGATGAAAGCAGCGGGGAGCTCCCATTATCCGATTCTGGTTCGGAATACGAGCCAGTGGAGGATAGTGGCTCAGAGTCCGAGTCCCCGGAGGAAACCGTCCCTCCCAAAAGAATGCGATCAGCACCAAGATCAGCACCAAGATCAGGAGATCTGCCCACCACCAGCAGCGCCATACCCCAGGAAGAGGAGCCCAGTACAAGTAATGGAAATGCACGCCCAACCCGAAGAATCCAGCCCCAGTCCTACCTTCCCGATGCCCTGGCAAACCCCTTATGGTTGCCTGCCAACTCAGGATCCGCTATCATCCCCCCTTTCACCGCACAGCCAGGTGTGCAGCCCAACACTACAAATTTTTCTAAATTTGATTATTTTTGTTTATTTTTCCCACAAGATTTGCTGCAGAATATAGTGGATCAAACGAATCTGTATGCATCCCAATTTATTGCTGCCAACCCCGATTCTTCCTACGCCCGCATGTTCCAGTGGCGGCGTCTAACATTGGAGGAATTTAAATTATTTTTGGGCCTTATGTTCAATATGGGGCTTACAAAAAAGAACGAAGTCCATTCATATTGGTCCAAACGCCCCATCCAACACATGCCCATATATTCCGCTGTCATGTCCAGGAAAAGATACGACATGATTATGCGCTTTCTCCACTTCAATGACAATTCACAGTGCCCTCCCTGAGATCATCCCAACTACGACAAATTGTACAAGATACGCCCCCTAATCAATGCCTTTTCCCAGCGATTTGAAGAAGTTTTCATCCCAGACCAAAAAATTTGTGTGGACGAGTCCCTCGTACATTTCACCGGCCGACTGCAGTTCAAGCAGTACATACCAAGCAAGAGAGCCAGGTATGGGTTAAAATTAAATAAATTATGCGATCGAGCCACTGGATACGTCTTCAAATTCAGGATCTACGAAGGCAAAGACTCCCAGCTCCAGCCCCGTGATTGCCCCACATATATTGGAACCAGTGGGAAAATTGTCTGGGAGTTGGCATACCCCCTGTTCGGAAAAGGTTACCATTTATATGTTGATGATTATTATACCAGCCTGCCCCTTTTTCGCCACCTTTACAGTAAACAAACCCCGGCCTGCGGTACCTTAAAAAAAAAACGGAAGGGATTCCCACAAATTTATTGACCAAAAAATTGCGACCTGGAGAATCGGCATTCATGAGGAACGAGGAGGTGTTGGCCAGGAAGTGGAGGGACAAGAAAGATGTCCACATCCTCTCTACGATCCACAATGACACCGTGGTGGAGATCCCAAGAAGACTCGGCCCCATTGTAAAGCCCGAATGTGTCCACGACTACAATTTGTACATGGGGGGGGTGGATTTAAACGACCAGATGCTACAGCCCTACTTATCAACAAGAAAGTCCCGTTATTGGCACAAAAAAGTTGCGTTTCACCTTTTTCACATGGCCCTTTTTAATTCGTTTGTCTGCTACCAAAAAGCAACTCAAAATCACTAACTTCACTACCTCCAATATATCGAAGATATCATCGATGCCCTCATTTACCAACAAGATCCCGCCCCAGGAAGCATTCGCTCTGATAGTGTGAGTCGGCTTCACGAGCGACACTATCCCTTTAGCATCCCCCCCACAGAATCTGGAAGAAGACGCCAAAAGAAATGCCGTGTATGCAGCAGAGGAGGAGTAAGAAGAGACACCAGCTATTATTGTCCCGATTGTCCCTCCCAACCTGGCCTGTGCATCGGAAATTGCTTCAAAAATTATCATACATCCATTAGTTCCCCTTATTATTAACAGACTGCCATTTCCCCATTTGCCTGCTACCATGTTACTAACTACCTTCCATGTTAATTAACTGACCCTGGCCTGTTTACCGACGATGTCTTTGCTTGCCGATTTAAACCACGTTTCTGACCTCCACGTGCACCAACCTCAGCCTGTTTACCGACGATGCCTCTGCCTGCCGATTTAAACCACGTTTCTGACTTCCACGTGTACCGACCTTGGCCTGTTAATCGACCATGTTTTTGCCTGCCACTTGGACTGATCTTTTGGCCATCTACTTTTAGTACACAGGGGTCTCACATATGTGAGGGGCTTCAGAATAGCGTTCTGAGTAGAGAAAAACAGTTTTTTGTTTTCTGTGCTCCAAGAACAGGGTCTGGTTGCCCGGAGGCTTCAAAGCGATTTGGGTGGGAGAAGCCTCTACCCCTGTCCCCCTGGCCCTAAGCTTGATGGTCCTTCCTGCTGCCTGGACCAATAATTTGGCTGTCCTGACCATATTACTGTCTGTAATGACCCATGACATTATGGACCATGTTTCTTCCTGCTGCTTGGACCAATACTTTGGCTGTGTTGACCATATATCTGCCTGCTGCCTCTACTGACTTTGGACAGCATTTCTGCCGGGACACCTCTGCCTGCTACCTGGACCTGTGCTTTGGCTGTGCTCTGGCTGTGCTGACAGTATCTCTGCCTGTGCGAACTATGGACAGTATTCCTGCCTGCTGCCTGGATGATTGCTTTTGCTGTCGCTGACCTCATGCCTGCCTGCTGCCTGGACCGATGCTCTACTCTGTGGACCACTGTACTTCTAAAACCACAGGTAATCTTTTGTTATTTGGAATGTACCTGCTATGTGTTAGATATATGAAGGGCCTTCAAAAATGTGATCGGTAGTCAGAAAATGATATGTGCAATTAATGCTGCTAGAATGCCTGGAGGTGCTACTTGGATGTTGGGTCTCTGTATGTGGCCAGGCTGTGTAAAAGTCTCAAACATGTGGTATCGCCATACTCAGGAGGAGTAGCAGAATGCATTTTGGGGTGTCATTTTTGCTATGTATATGCTATGCGTTAGAAATATCTTATAAATTGACAACTTTGTGTAAAATAAATGCATTTTTATTTTTTCTCCACATTTTCCAAAACCTTCTGGAAAAAAATAAACCGTTTAAAAGACTCATAATGCTTCATAGATTATATGTTGGGGTGTGTGCTTTCCAAAATGGGGTAATTTTGTGGAAAATTCCATTGTCCTGGTGCTCCAGGGCCTTCAAAAATGTAATAGGTGGTTGAGAAAGGATATGTGCAATTTATGCTTGTAGAACGCCTGAAAGTGCTACTTCAATGTTGGGCCTCTGTATGTGGCCAGGATGTGTAAAAGTCTCACACATGTGGTATCGCTACACTCAGGAGGAGTAGCAGAATGTATTTTGGGGTGTAGTTGCAATTATGCATATGCTGTGTGAGAGAAAAAAACTGTTAATATGACCAGTTTGTGTAAAAAAAAAAAAAAAAAAATCCAAATTTTCCCAAGAATTGTGGGAAAAAAAATACAACTTCAAAAAACTCACCATGCCTCTTAGTAAATACCTTGGACTGTCTACTTTCCAAAAAGGGGTAATTTTGGGGTATTTGTACTTTCCTCGCTTGTTAGTGTCTCAAGAAATGAGATATGCCTTCAGTACATCAGGCGTGATCAGATGTGATACATTTTCAGTGATTGCCACCATAGTTTGTAGACTCTATAACTTTCACAAAGACCAAATAATATACACTAATTTGGGTTATTTTTACAAAAGATATGTAGCAGTATACATTTTGGCACAAATTTATGAAGAAAAATTACTTATTTGCAAAATTTTACAATAGAAACTAAAAAAAAGTTTTTTTTTTTTTTTTTAAATCGCTGTTTTTTTGCTTATATTGCAAAAAATAAAAAACCCAGTGGCGATTAAATACCACCAAAAGAAAGCTCTATTTGTGAGAAGAAAATGATAAAAAATTTGTTTGGATACAGTGTAGCATGACTGAGTAATTGTCATTCAAAGTGTGAGAGTACTGAAAGCTGAAAATTGGTCTGGGCGGGAAGGTGCATAAGTGCATGGTATTGAAGTGGTTAAGCACTGTTTTTTGTTTTTTTTGCACCATTTTTAGCGCTTCAGTATTCTATATATATTTTTCACACTGAGGCCTTGTGCTGGCTGTGCGTTGGAAAAAATCCTGCAAACAGCTTTTTTGGAGCATCTTTGGGGCGCATAAAATAGCGCTGTAAAAACGCCTATCCCCATTGAAATGAATGAGTACCGCTGTAAAACCGCTGTAAAAACGCCCAGAAGCTGTGGGAAGGTCACATGACCACAGTAGAGTGGAGGATTGTGGGATACCAAGAAATCCTTTTTACCGCTAAACACGGTAAAAACGTGGTAAAACCGCATAGGCGTTAGCGCTATTTTTTAGCGCTAATGCGGTAAAAACGCTAATCGTTTCTAGAGCATTATTGCAACGCCTCAGTGTGAAAGGGGCCTAAGATGGGAAACTTCTTACTAGCAGGATCACCAGTTAAAAAGAAGTTAGAAAAAGCCTGAAAACTGCAACGTATAAAAATTTTGTTTTTGGGGTTAGATACAGTACATTTTAAGCAAACTAAATGTCTTTTTAGGAATTTCATCTGAATTATGAAAATATACAAATTAAAATCTATACATACAACAGCAAGGACATTACCGTATTTGGAAAAAAATAAAAAAAAATAAAGAAATTAGCACATTTACCTATACAAAAAGTTTATTAGCATATATAATACAGAACAAATCAGCATCATACCCCAAAGACCTTTCATTTAGTATCAGATCAGGTAGGGTACACTATAGGGAGGGAACTAGCTGTTAGGGTTAAATTGTTTGGTGGGGAGAATATGGGAGGGTCGTGGGGGGCTCTTTGGGCTTAGAAGCTGTTTTTCTTTTCTGCATTACATATGCTATTAAACTTTTTGTAGAGGTAACTCATAAGGGTGTGCTTATTATTTCTTTTTTTGTTTTTTATTTTTCCGGATATTTTAATTTTTGATTACACCCTCCTCACATTACTATAGGGGAGTGCCTCTCTCTTTTGTCTGATTGTGCAGGGTTCCCAGGACCATCCTCTCTCTTTTTGTAATACATTACCGTATCTGCCTGTCATTTTAATCTCGGTCAGTATTTGCTGGGATATTTATCATATAGGTTTAAACATGTGATGTTTATAATTTCGCTAGCCTAAATCAGAAGCTCAATTCAAGGCTTGACCGAAAAAAATAAATACCACTCTTGCCTATCTTATGTGTGGATTTGTAAAGGTAGAAGAGAAGAAAGTTGAAATGGGACCATATTGACTTAACCAGAAAATGTGACCACACTATACAATACATTAAAACTGGATGTCATTTAAATGCTAGCTCCACTTTTTTTTTAACCATATTATACCCATATTTAGTGTGCAAAATGGTGCCAAAACAGCCGTCCGACAATAATTGTATCACATAATGTTACAGTACAGGACACAGGCTGAGTATCCATAGAACAACACAATCTCTTGCGCTTGGGGGCCTAGTCTATAGATAAGTGGTGCAGCCAACCCTCTGGATAAAAGATGGAATGCCTGCGGTCTTGCTGCCCTCCTCAGAACAATGCGTGTCCTTAGAACTTAAACAAAGAAAGAGGAAAGGAGGGCGCACCGACCTTGTGCATTACCAAAGATAACATTTATTTAAAAACTAACAGCCGTAGTCCTACTCACAAACAAATGTGTTTAAAAGCGCTTGTCAGTACACCAGCAAATGGAACCGTGTCTCTAGACTCCTCTTCAGAGCCAACGCGGTGAAGAGTGTCCTCCCTCGAAACGCATCAACGATGCCATCGGGTCCCTTTCAACACCTGGTCAAGGTTGCAGGTGTCTAGAGACACGGTTCAATTTGCTGGTGTACTGACAAACACTTTTAAACGCATTTGTTTGTGAGTATGACTACTGCCGTTACAGTTTTTTAATAAATGTTCTCTTTGGTAATGCACAAAGTTGGTGCGCCCTCCTTTCCTCTTTGAGTATCCATAGACCCTGGGTTGTAGGCTTGTACCTTTTTTTTATGTAATTATACACTGGCAAAGCTTCTGAGGGCATGCCCCCTGGACACTTCCCCGTTAACCTTACCCTGCCTCAGAGTGAGGACACTTCCCTTGCACCGGATCAGGACTAGATTTCTAACACCAGTCTCTGCATCTGACTCTAGTTCCATTTCATGTATGCAACAAGAGGCCTACCTGACAAAGGCAGATATTTCTGCAATGATGTCATCATTTATCAGACAAATAATGGCTTTAATGCAGCCATCTCTGCACAGGGTTCCAAAATGCCAAGCCCCTTCTTCAATTCCTCTGTTTCTACTGAAGTTGGATCTGAAAATACCCAACCTAGAAAAGGTGGAAAGAAATAAAGAGGACTCAGAGGAAGTGTTAAAGAGGGGCTGCTGGAGATTTCTCACCCACAGACTCTTATAGAGCAGAAGCTGAGGCTTGCTAATGTGGTTATGCTCACTTGTGCAGTGTGCAAAAGCCTTGGCATTGTTGTACTTGATTTTCCTCCATCTCGACAATGCCCCTTTGGGCACAAAGAGACCTGTTAAATCTAAAAAGACAGTTCCTGTTCATAACCAAATAGAATGGAAAATTTATGAAGGTTGTGTCAATCCAGAAAAGATTTTTACTCCTCAAAAGATCATTGTTGACACTTGTCTTTGAGTCTGAGTCTGACATTCCTACCTTTGTTAAAGGCAAGAAAAGCCACTTTCAGAAAGCTTTATTATCGTAATTGGAAATCCTTCTTTGCCTGGTGTGGATACAGGCAGTTCAATCTCAGAGATTACTCTGTGCTTCATATTCTGATCTTCCTACAATCAGGACTTGGCCTTAAGCACTCTCAAAGAACTTGTATCAGCCTTGTCCATTCTTTTTCAAAACCTTCTGGTTTTGTTCTTGTGATTGTGCTGGATCACTGTGACCCTTCACCCTTTTCTCCTGATGCATGCTGGGGGAGGGGCTGTACCAGGAAGTAAGTTAGTGTGTGTGTGGGACTGGGAAGCTGCAGCATGATGCATAGAAGGGATTACATCTGGTATTGACAGAAGCCTGTTGTATTAGGACTCCACGTAACAAAGTCATCATGTTCTGAGTGAGTAATAAACCCTCTCCATGGTTAAGAAGTTCATCCGGCCGGAGTGTAACTTGCTGAGCAGATACTGACAGCATTGCTAGCAGCACCCTGAGAGACCCCCTGTCTAAGGGACATAACAGTTCTCCCTTGTCATAACATTTATGTAAGTTGTATCTCGTATCAGGCCCTCCTTGCAGAAACAACTGTTTGAACCCATCAGGAATATCACTTTAGACAACCTCCCATGCAAAGTGCCCATTTTGGTTTCAATCATGTCTGTCAGACTTGCCTCTGAGGTGTCCGTTTATGAAGCAGTAAAATATATTCACTGCTTCATTCTCCGGCATTCACACAGGAGATCTCTCTTCTGGGTACCTGTTTATGAAGCAGAGTAGATCGCTTCACCCTTGGAGGAGTGAAGTGATCTACAAACGCTTCCAACACTGGAAAACAGCCCCTGATACTGGAATCTCGTGAGACTTTACGAGATTACAGCACCAGAAATTCACAGAAACACCAAGATGTCAGTTTATTAATCAGTGATAAATTGTCACTGCTCAGTACACAGACAGACGGCGTGGTTAATGTTATTATAATAACAAGTCCCCCTGCATAATATATATATATATATATATATATATATATATATATATATATATATATATATACACATAAATATTACAGGAGGACATGGTTACAGTGTTGGGTGGTCTGAACGAGGTAAAAGGAAGTGAAAAATCTTCCTCCTTCCTCCTCAGATCCCCCGGGGATTCTCTCTTCACTCCCCGATTCTCCAGCTCTGAGCTGGTGAATCTGGGAGGTGAATTCTGACACAGATTGCCAGTGAAGCGCTGAGATAGCACCTTTATAAACTGGCCGTTACTGTGCCATTCAATGAGACTTCTCAGTGTGCGGAGATCATCAGCGGGAGAATATGTTCAATCACTTCTCCCCCCGATTATCTCTGTTTCATAAACTGTTTATGTACTGTGATCAGCGGCGATCCTCTGGGATCACCGCTGTTCACTGCTTCATAAACGGACACCAGAGTTAGAGTCTCACCCCTGTAAGGAGCCATTGCTTATTGTCCACGCCGAAGACCATGTTTTCTTCTCAAGGTGGTATCAGCCTTCCACTTCAATGAAGTATACATTTGGCACAGTGGCCGTATGCTGACACACATGACTACTGATCTAAACTGTGTATATCAAACACTCTCCTTTGCAAATGATAAGCTTATTTATAAAGCATTTGCCACAATCCTTTTCTTTTTTACTTTCCAACATTGTGCCATTGATAGACATGGGTTTTTCACAAAATGACATAAGCTTGGTGCCAAGACAGGCACAATTTTGCAGTGTCTATCAGGTGTCACGTTTCTTCCTATGTAAGTGTAGCGGGTATTTACATTTAGGGGGGGGGCATCTGGGTGGTAGTATGACCCAGATGCACTGATTGTTAGGGAATTTAGGACCCTTTTTATTAGTGGAGGACTCCAGTGGTGTTCAGTTCCCTGAAGACCCTGGGTGGCGCTGTCGCCCTGGGCCGGGGTTGAATCATCACTGCAGTGCTGTTCCCTTTTTGTCCTGTTTCGGCAGCTGTATGGCGGGGCGGGGAACCTGCTGTGCCTGTTGGTGGAGGAGATAAGGGGGAGAGACGCCCTCACCACGAGGTTCAGAGTCGTAGGTCACAGCCGCGCCCAGGCACCTTTAGCCTGGATGCCGGTGTTCCGGAGTTCTGGGCCCAGGTGCCCTTGGCCTGGCCGGAGCGGGAGATGGAGTCCATCCCAGGCACCTTCAGCCTGGGGTAAGGTACTACGGAGGAGGCCCAGGGCCCAGTACCTTCGACTGGGTTCCGCAGGGGTGGAAGAGTCCGAGGGGCCCTAAGGTGTTGGGTGCCCGAATCTGAGACGAGGAGACCAGGGAGCGTAACCCCTCCGAACAGTCCGGTGCAGCATTGCTGGTGACGGCGGGGCCTCTGGTAACTCTCTTGGAAGGATATCTTCCCTCTGACAGGGGCTGCGCTTAGCGAAGGTAATTCTGTTCCTGTTCTACACGGCCAGTGGCAGAGGCTGTGTGTAATAACCATTGGTGACACTAAAATGGTTAGTTCTATTTAAGGATTGTGCCTTGACCTACTCCCCACTTATACTGAACTGTTCTTTGGGTCACAACCTGTCTGCTGTTAAAGGACGATTTATTGCTGTCAGAGAATAAATAAGAGTTGGACCTTTTCAGTGGTGTGAAACTTCAGTTACTGGGAGCAAGGGGGGGTCATCTGCAGAACGGACTTGGCTCTGGGTTATGCACACAAGCCCAAAGGTAAACAGGTGTTGGCTTTCACCTCTACACATTAGAGGACATAGGCCATAGTGTACTGCATTCCTCCTCCCTGATCCCCCTAGACAAGACAACAAGCCGAGAAGAAGGAGGGATGAGGCCGCTACGTAAGTGTTTGAGAAATATATTAGAATCTAAACATTTCTCTGCATATGTTAGCTTTATAATTTGGAGCAAATATAAATGTAGAGCCACAGATGTTTTCTGGCATTGGCAACATGGCACACCGCCCCCGTATTGCATAGAGCTTCCATGCAGCATACCTGGTAATGTCCACCGTGACGTCTGCTCCATGCTGAATGTTGGCCTGTTAGTAGCCAGGTGATTTGAGCGTACCCAGTCTTAGGCAACCTATAAGGGCAAACATACCCTTTTTGAGTTCAGTGTTCACTGCTATTTTTATTTATTTTTTAAACAGAAGATTTTGTTCACAGAAAAGATCATTATAAAAACACTGGAGGTTACAAATCTAGTGCATAACTCATTGCATTTGCATTGCGTGCATTTGCATTGTACACGTGCATAAGAATTTTTCTGTTTTTTATTTTTTTGCTTTAGTAAACATGTATCTAAGGTCAAAATGTACAATTATACATTAATTTCCTCATTTGCGATTCAATTATTGGCTACTCCTATTACTCTGAATGAGCTTAAAGTTTCCAAACAAGATCCCCACACATCTACTTCTGTGACAAGTATTCACTATACCCTGTGGGTAAACACTGCTGTGCCACAGAGAAAAACAGGGATGTACTCAACCCATGCATCAAAACTAAGGACCAAAGCAGAGCTTTTATTTAAAGCGGGGATCTCCAAACTACGGCCCTCCAACTGTTGCGGAACTACACGTCCCATGAGGCATTGTAAAAGTCTGACATTCATAGACATGACTGATGGTAATTGTAGTTCCTGAACAACTGGAGGGCCATAGTTGGGAGACCCCTGATTTAAAGGATAAGTTCACCTTAAATCTGAGTAACTAGTTTTCACAGGTGCCCAGCTTTTTCGTGGCGCCGAGTGGAAGTTCTCCCCCCCCCCCCTCCCTGCAATCTTCTGTGACACGTTGCAGGTCCCAGAGGATTGCCCGGCCATTCGCAACGCGCAGCGCGTCTTGTGCAGTGCACACCCAGATGCGAAGCCGCAAGCTACCACAGCTGGGTGCCCACACTTACAATGCCGGTGCTGTAGGGAGGAGCTGGGGTTCGGCGGGCCACATCGCTGGACCGTGGGACAGGTGAGTGTCTGTTAAAAGTCAACAGCTACACTTTTTGTAGCTGCTGACTTTTAAATGGGTGGAACTCTGCTTTAACTTGTTACATCTTACACCGATATTTAGGGTGTACCATGTGTATCATCTGCCTGTTCCTCCCCCCTCCCTGTGACAGCGGGCCAGGGATCTTCTCCCACCTCACCTACATGGCCATGACATTCATTCAGTCCCGTCAATGAATGAACTACAAGTAGCGGCACCCTTTGTGGCCGTCTGTTTGTAGTTCCCAGTGAACTACCAGGGCACTGATGAGGTAATTCATTGATCTTCTGTCACTCCGTAACTGTCTGCCCGTATCGGAGGTATGGGCACAAAGCTACATGGACAGTCTACAAGAGCCTAACATTACTCCTGCGATCTGCTGATTTCAGGTGCAATTCTCTGCAGGCTCCTAAAAATAATAATAAATTAGCTTTTTTTTTTTTTCTACCTGCAAAACAATGTACATTTATTACTATTTTTTTAAAGTAGAATTTCTCCTTTTAATTGTAATAAAACTGCATACATACAGCATCCTAGTGTAAATCCACCATTACGGACAGAGCCGGAACTATAACCTCAATGATATCCAGGGAACAGTCCCACAATTGTAAGGTATGGGGGGTCCTCTGTTGGATCAAATAAAATAAGGAGAGGAGTTGCAAGATGTGTCATTATATAAGAATTGCACATTCTGCAGATACAACAAAGATAATACTGTACACTAAACCTCTAAACTATCTAAAACATGAAACTGTCTTTAGGCATGGACTAGTAACATAAAGAAACACTGACTGCTCACGGGTATGTCTACACTCTCTAAAGCCCAACATGCCAACTGTTCCAGCCTCCACCACCAAACTGCACCCCAAGGCCTCTTACTAACCATGTAAAGTAGAAGTGCCATCCTTAAAAAATGGATTGAACAATAAATTTAGCATTAACCAGTAATAAGTAAGTTTAAATTGGATTGGCAAAAATAATCATTGTTTGCTTTGCTATTAGAATGCTGATGTTAAAAAAAAAAAAAGAAAGTGTATGCTGTGGCCATAGATCTCCTTTAGTTTGCTAATTCAACAATCTACATTTGTTTGTATCAGTGGCTAGTTGAGTCACAATGTGAAGGTGACAGTGGATTCTAGTTCCCCTTTCTTACCACAAGATGTCACTGTTAGCATAGATGTCCGAATAATGTTTTCTTGCAGTAGGAGCGATGTGACATTCCTACGAATGTATTGTCCCTGTGCAAAGTGAAGGAGTTTCCTACAGGCAGAAATGAATTGCTGCTTTTATCTTCTCCTTTGTGTTGCATTTTAGATAGACACTTGTAGTTTGTCAGGTGCCCTTATTGTCGGAATCATTTCAGAAGCTTTTGTTTGTAGATTGACACGCAGCACCTCTGAGTATCATAGCTTTTTCCTACAGACAGATGTGCAAAGGATACTACCAACCAGTATAGGAACACAGTGGATGCCATTTATCTTTCCGAAAGTGAAAGAAGACTACAATAAAAACATATGTATACTTTTTAAAACTTTGCCGCTAAGTAAGACACCAACATGTTCCACTGCTGGCACTAGCAAGTTTTTTTATGTCTAGCTTTTTATAAAATACAATTTCTGGAATATTTAATAAAATATTTAGTAAAAGTATGTACCTAATATACTTTTGCTATTAGTTTCTGTAAGTCCTGATAGTGTGTGTATGTTTTCCAATATTTACCAAATATTGCTTAAAGCGGAGGTCCGCCCAAAAATGGAACTTCCGCTGTCCGGATTCCCCCCCCCCCCTCTCCAGTGTCACATTTGGCACCTTTCAGGGGGAAGGGGGGAGCAGATACATGTCTAATACAGGTATTTGCTCCCACTCCCGGCGAAATAACGCCGCAGTATCCGCTGTGATCTATGCAATGTCCGGCCCCTCCTCCATCCCCCCCCCCCGCTGTCTTCTGGGAGACACACAGGTCAGAGAAGACAGCAGGGACAACTCAGAACATGCAGCGCGACTCACGCATACGCAGTAGGGAACCAGGCTGTGAAGCCACAAGGCTTCACTTTTTTTTTCCCTTACTAGCAATGCCGGTGCCTCCACCCGGAGCCGAGGGACAGGTTGACTTAGGGCGAGGACATCGTGGGCCCCCTGGACAGGTAAGTGTCTTTATTTTTAAAGTCAGCAGCTGTAGTATTTGTAGCTGATGATGTTACTTTTTTTTTTTTTTTTTTTTTTTTAGGTGGAACTCCACTTTAAATAAGAAAAACGAACTTCATTAAAGTAAAAACTGAACTTCAAAGTAGTATATAAAAATCAGTGTCAAATAACACCACTACCCTTCTCAGTCTGGATAGTCCAAATAAAAGGCTGCATGCACACTATACTCCTCACAGCAGTTCCTCTGCTGTATATATTGTATTACTTCCCTTATTCCACTTTGGGACAAATTAAAGTGGAGGCTGCGAGCCACGCCTTCTCGTCCAACATCAGTGCCTGACCTCAAAAATGCGTTTCTGGAAGAATGGTCAAACATTCCCATAGACACACTCCTAAACCTTGTGGACAGCCTTCCCAGAAGAGTTGAAGCTGTTATAGCTGCAAAGTGTGGGCCAACTCAATATTGAACCCTATGGACTAAGACTGGGATGCCATTAAAGTTCATGTGCGTGTAAAGGCAGGTGTCCCAATAATTTTGGTAATATAGTGTGTATATATAATTCAACAAAATCAATGTATATAATCATCCAAGATTCCTTCCAAATATTTGAATAAAAAAATAAAATAAAAACGATGCGCTCAAGATGTCACTAACCCGTATATATAACGCAATGGAACAGCTTGCCTATATACATTATGTAATCAACACCAGGTGCTAAAGTGCAAATCGTACATATTACAGTCCAAA